>CM065637.1:71290340-72002840 GCA_033220585.1 Dipteronia sinensis | reverse complement strand
CAGTCACCGTCAGGATCGTAGACAAATGTCCGGCAGGTTCATGTAGGGGCACTATTGACTTGTCCCAGGAAGCATTTGCCTCCATTGCTGATACTGCTTCTGGTTCTATAAACATAGATTTCCAACAGTATGTATACTTAATTTTCTTGTTTCTATGTATTCATGTATTTAAATGTTCTTACAAATCTCACTGTTAAGTTTATAAAGTCAGAGTCATATCAATTTCCTAGGGAGAATATATATATATATATATATATATATATATATATATCTGTATATAAAATTATAAAATGTTAATATTTTTTCAGCTACGATGTATATATCTCTGTGATTTGATAATTTACGAAATGTTTAATTCTTTATGCAGGGTTTGAAGGAATATGGGTTCAGAAAATTTTGCATTGCACTGTTTTAGGGTTGAAGATACAAGTCATCGATTGGTTCGATCATCAGTCAATTGTATCCAATGACTTTTGAAAAATAAGTAATAAGAAGCCTTGGAATTATCTAACTTGTAGTTTTGTAACGTCATATTATATTCATATAGTAATGTTAATAATATTTTTTTTGAAGTATTAGTACTGTTCATAATTAAATATGGAATTTTGAGCGTAAAATTAGGCACAATTATATATTTATTTTAAATAAACCATGCCTAACCAACAAATATGAACAAAGTAAAATCAGGAAAGAATTAAGTTAAGTATTTCCTGGAAATGGAGATGAAATAATATGAGAATTATTATTAACATATATATATATATATATATATATATATCCTATATTCCTAAAAAAAAAAGTAGCACATCCTAACCATTTAATTAAGTTAGCTTACTTAATTGGCAAGGTCTCTTATCGTGGTACAAAAGGTCTTTAATTTATAAATTTTATTCAAAATAGGGATGAAAAAGGATTTGATTTATATATTATTCTTATTATGACAATAAAATATATTATATATGCATTTTTTTCATTTCGATCCATTTTATAAAAATTAATTACACTAGTTAATTATTAAAGCAGAAATTTTATGGAAACATACATTGGTTTGGTTGTGAGTTTTTAAATAAATTGATTCCGAGTTTATAAGAGCAAATTAACCTCATGTTTATTGGGAGCAATTTATTCTTTTATATATATTTTTTATTTATTTTACAAAAAATAATTAAACTATAAGAGCCTGGTTTTTTTCTTAATTATTAAATCTGAATTTTTTATTGTAATAATTATTAAATAGTTTTAAATTCAATTTTTTAGGCTAATTGGCACTGATGCTCTTGAACTATACCGAATTTTCACTATGCCCCATATTCCTTTTTTTTTTTGCTATTAAACACTCTGAACTCTCATAAATTTGCAATAGGTGATATGGGGCCAAAACCCAAGTGTTTGCCAAAAAACAAGAGTTCAGGGGGTTTAATGGCGAAAAAAAAGTATAGGGGGCATACTGCATATTTTGGAAGAGTTTAGGGGGTATTAGTGCCAATTAGCCAAACGCGGAATGACCCAAATGCCCTTCGTACGGAGACATGTGCTGCGCACGTGATGAAAAATGAGATGGAACAAGGGTTCTTTAAGCATTATGTTCACTTTTGCCAATTTCCGATAGTTCAGAGGGGTTTAGTGCCTAAAAAGAAATTCATGGGGCAACATGCGAATTCATGTATAGTCTAGGGGGATCTGTGACAATTAGCCAAATAATTAAACTATCGGTGGCTCGATCTATTGCCGCACATTAAATATCTTGGACACCAATTTTTCTTCCTACACCCATATTAAAACATTAAAATTGTTTATTTTAATTCCTACACTCTTCAACAAACCAAACATATCATTTAAGTATTTTTGGTAAAATTAACATTTATTTTTTCTCATTACACCAAATTTTCTCATTAAATCAATATTTATACCTATTATAGGGATATTTCGATAGCGTGTCATGTCAGCAAAGATGTCAGATAATCCGGAATATATAGCAGACCACGTCATCAGAGAAGAATCACAGTCTCTAGTGATTAGTGAGTGGTCGAATGAACCGAACGGGCAAAATAGACCTGATCGGGTATAGTAAACCGATCGGTTAAAATAAGCACGGTCGGGTAAAGTCAACCGGTCAACATTCGACCAAGTCACAGTTGATGTTACTAGACGGGGTGGTCAAACTGAACCGATCGGCCAAGATAGGTCTAAACCCGATTGGATAGCAAAACCGATCGGGGAAAGAGAGCCTGGTCAAATTGGGAAATGGTCGGCCAAGAGATGCTCAGTCAAGACAGTAACATTAGTTCAGCTATGATTCAATTAAGAAGAAGAAGAATCTTACTCAAGTAAGGAATCTAGAACCACATTCCGATAAAGAAATATTATTATTTCCCCTACATATCAAAGAGTCCAGATCAAGCAATAACTCTGCTCTTCTAGAAGATTACACATCAATCAGGAAATAAGTCCTAAACGGACTACTCAGCTAGAAGTCCTATGAAGATTCTAATTCAATGCGCAAGATCTCCGAAACAGGAAAGGATTTAAATACGATTTCAACAAGTAACAAGTTCTAGTTAAATACTACAACCTTTCCTTACTTGTACAACAAGGATTAGGGTTCTATGCACATATAAATAGACCCATAATCTTATTGTGTAAGGGATGGAACGATCTGAGTATAAGAGGATCTATCGATCTATGTGTAAAAAAGCATAACAACTACTCGAGAGAAAAAGAGATTGTGTGTGTAATCATTCTATTCATAGTGGATTTCTTCTCGCCGCCACCGGCAACCGTGGATGTTTCCCCGTCTTGGGGTTTTACCACGTAAAACATGTGTTATGCTTTATTCATCTTTTATTTCCTACTTGTATACATTATCAATCATAGATACGGACAAATCGTATCGCATCCACGTGGAGAAAGAGACTTTGATTATTCAACCCTAGATTGGTTAAAGCTTCGATCTGCCTATGTGTTAATGTTTGGCGGTTGACTTTTCAATGATCCAAAAATCACCGTCAACAATTGGCGCTAGAGAAAGGGGGGGTAGAACTCAACTTCGAGGAACCCTCATGAATAGACCAAAGAAGAAATTCCGATGTGGATCAACTACAAGACCCGTAGCAGGAGCCATGGTCGTGACCAAATTCAGAGGAAGAATATTGCGAAAACAATACTCAAAGATTCTAAGTGTCAAAAATTGGTCTGAGGAACTACTTTTCCATTCTGACAGTTTAAAAAAAAGAGAAAGTTGTCAGCGAATCGCGGAATTTCTGACCAATGGACACTAAAGTGAGCATATCTCCCTCTATGGAACTCGAAATCGCAAGCCATAAAAACCACTGGAAACTAGACATCCAAGGCTTTCCAAGCATATATTGTTCATAGACTAGTTCAATCTGAGCAATTTTCGGTGGCTCCCGCAATATTAAAGAAAACAATTCACGGATAGATTTCAGATCTGACCATCAAACGCTAAAACGGACATATCTTCCTCTACAGAAGTCAGAATCGCAATCCGTAAAAACCATTGGAAACTAGACATCCGGACCTTTCCGGAAATATATGGTTTGTATTCTGGTTCACCAGTGTGGAAGATTTTATGACCCCCAAAACTTTAAAGAAAGTTGTTCGTAGAGAATTTTCTGATCCTACTATCGTTCGCTAAAATGGAGGTCGCTCTCTTCAGCAAGATGGAATCACGACCCACAAATTGTCCTGTAAACTAGACCCAGGATGCTTTTTGAGAACATGTGGTCCGTAACACAATTCATCCCGAGGAATATTTGACTACCTCCAGGACGTTGCGGTTCAGCATAAAAAGAAGGAAAATAAGGTCCAAGGACAAGTTTACCTTGACACGTGTCAGAAACCAAGCCCATCTTAGTATAGAACACCCAATATCAATTCTCAGTTGAACCCACTTGGCTCCTCGTCAATTCAACTGCGAAGGATCCAAGAATAAAATGACTAGACTACAAGTCCGGTAAGTAGCCGAGGTAAGTCGATTTATATATGTTTAGCCTTATGGTTTTATCGATCTATTTCGCAGACAGAGAATATACACATGTTATCAATTTACATGTTATCTATGCATGTTTCTCTCATACGCAATACATAATAATACACATGCATAAGTCTATGAACATGTAATGCATGCTTAATTAATATGTTTGACAACTTTTATGACTCTTACGAGCATGTTGTCTATTATAGATTTATAAGTGTCAAATTTCGGCACTAATCATAATAGTACCATGTATGAGTTAATCGTTTCCAGATATTTGGTCACATTAAGTACATGATTATTATTACTTGTGCGAACACCACTCACTTGTTTGGTATAGAAAATAAGTTGAAAATGCTAGCTCGGGTATCGAGTCTCGACACGAGGGAATTGAATTTTGTCTCGACGCACTTAAAGGTTTCAGCAAACAGGAGACCATATAACCTTAGTGACCCGATCAGAGATGGAAGTGTAGCATTGGCTTCACATTGCTAACAACTACCTTCATCAATCCGGGGTTGATCTCTTATGTTAATATAAAGATTCTGCTCTACCAAATATGCTATGTCTTATACGAATAAAACTCGTTTATGACTAATTATTATCTTTTATTACATGAGCAGTCATATCTTATTATTTATACTCTAGAACCGTAAATGGAGCCTGACAGATGCTTTTAAAAAAAATCTGAGTAAGGATCACTCCTTAAAATGGTCATTAAATGTCGTCTTTTGACTAACAATTTGCTGAGAATTTTTATAGTGAAAGGTTTATCAAGTTTGACTCAAATGAAGTTGCCTTTCGAAAGCTTCTTGATCAGACATGTCAACAGAACTCCAAACCTTGATTGCATTCGTCAATTGCCAGATGGCACCACACTATCAGCTGTCAAAGATAGAATCTATTCGACAAAAGTTCAGACCGACGAAAGATTCTAGTAGGCCAAAGATGGAACCTGTTAGCCAAAGATTCTGGTTAGCCGAAATTATGGTTAGCCAAGGATAGAATCCGGTCGGTTTGAGTTTTTATCGGCTAAAGATAGAATCTGGTCAGCGAAAGATATAATCTGGTCGATTAAACTTCTAGTCAGCGAAAGACAAAATCAAGTCTGTCAAAGATTTCGATCAAAAAAAAAGGAGGCATGGACTATAAAAAGATCAACCGAGACGAGAGGTCAGTCTTAATGGAATCATTACAATGGGGTCACATCCACATAAATCAAGAGCATCCCGACGATTACAACATAAATAGACGAAACACTCGAGACACTCTAGCAAGCCCGAATTGAAAAAAAAATAGGGGTGCCAAGGGGTGGATTATCAGTTGTATCAACGTTAGGAGATACATATGTAAGCGAATTCGTAAACAGAGTTCGGTAAAAAAAAAAGAGGACAAGATGCCCTTAACGGAAAGTTCACCTCGATGAGCGTTGAAAACCGGACCCATGATGGCAGAAAAACATCACGGATCAATCAGCAGCTAAGTCGGCTAAGCTATCTATTATCAGCTAACCCGACAACAATCGAATAATTTACAAGATAGGCAACTAGACTTCGGAGTCGTGAGAGGTTCATTAGATTCAACTTGGAAAAGATAGCTTCCCAAAGGCTTTCCGTATTTAACATATTAATGAAGAATCCAAACTGTGACCACATCAAAGCAATCATCAACTAAACGGTGAGCCATCGACTGTCGGAAGCTTAAAATGGCTTCACATAAACCTCACACTGGCTCCAGGTCGCTCAAATAGGTGGCAATATAGTCAGTCGATCAAGGACACATGTGTGGCATTTAAAAGTTGATTGTATTTCACTTCCACCGCCTCAAAACGATTATTTAGAAATAACTCTGCCACATACAACTGGCGAATAAAGCAGCAAAACTTGAGTGTTAGCCGATTTGGTTTGCCGTAGTTGTTCAGTTTGGTGGAACTACTCAGCTCATCACAACTGCTCGGTTCACCAGAGGTATTCAGCCATTGTGGATATTTCAGCTCATCGTTCTATCAGATACCCAAAATGGCTACTCAGCAAAGAATTAAAAAAAAAGAGGAATAAAAAAGGATGCGATGTTAAAAGCACTTCGTCTTAATAAAACCTACTTTAACAACTGCTGGGGGACTATGGGGTAGTACATCACAGCAAAGGAGTATGCGACGGAAAAAAAAAATTCACAGTTGCAAAGCAGTTTTTAGCAAAGTCACTTCTCCGACTCGGTGATTTTGTTGATGCATAAAAAAAATAATTGATCGGTCCAAAGTTGATCAGTGTAATAAGATAATTGATCGGTCTAAAGTTGATCAGTGTAATAAGATAACTGATTAGTCGTAAAGTAATCAGTTTAATAAGATAACTGATATGTGTATAAAAAATGGACTAGAACGGAAGTGGGAGTATAAGACAAAAGCCTGTGGATCAATCACCGCCTCTCAGCACATGCAAAAAGTTGAGTAGCAGCTGACCATCTCAATCTCGGCAGTTTGATCAATTGCTCACGACCAAAAATCCAATCATTCCTTACCATTATATAAAAGGAATTAGATGGATCGTTGCAATTCGCGGAAGGTCCTAAAAATCGTTCAACCTAAGAAATATTTGACGATATTCGGGATATCACAACTCCACACTGGAGATAGAAACGCCCACTACACATGTTAGTTTTGATTATTAAATTGTCTTATTTGCTTCCTTGCAGTGATCTAGGAAGGCATGCGACGAAATATTATACAAAAATATAAAGAGGGAACATCCGTGATTCACCGACTCGGAGCAACAAAAAACAATGTTAGCAATTTCGGATCTCCCATCAAGTGATGTTAAAGGTAAAATCTAGATTTTTAACTAATTATTTGATGTTCAGCGGATGAGTCAAAAATCCCTAGACTACACGACCGAATAATGATAACGATGAGGTAAAAGACTGTGAAACACTTTCTTCACCCTTATTCATCTATACTATGTTTCTAATATGGTATGCAACGCATGTAGTTTTTGCATATTTCTCCTAACATTAGACCATGCATACATATGCTGCCATAATGTGATTATCAATTACATGATAGATATTACAAACACATATATTTTACAAAATGCATACCATATGTTTTTCATACAAATCACCATTCATGAAGAA
Source organism: Dipteronia sinensis (assembly GCA_033220585.1). Taxonomy (NCBI): domain Eukaryota; kingdom Viridiplantae; phylum Streptophyta; class Magnoliopsida; order Sapindales; family Sapindaceae; genus Dipteronia; species Dipteronia sinensis. The sequence goes on along the minus strand of CM065637.1, from coordinate 71,995,714 downwards.
TTCATGGGTACTATATCATGAATAAAAATTGTAGGCGGTACGAGGCCTGGATTTAACTATTCATGATCTGCATTTATATATGTTTATTATTTGTGCAAATGTTACTAACATACTCAGCACAAAGAAGCGTTAAAGATCGGACAAAGTCCGACTAAACGTCCAAAAATTCAAAAGATCATTAAAGGATAAATTATCCAGATAAAATCCAAGTAAAAGTGTTCGAAATCTGTCTCCGCCACACAGAGACATGCCCAAACACCCTAGTTTGCTCAGGCAAAGGGTTCTCGGGGGGCCAAGTGAGAGGGCCGAAAGCAAAGTCCAAAAAAAAGGGGCAATGCATACTCATAGAAACTGACTGGGTGCATTATAAGCACTGTTAGAGTGCCTTTAGGTGATTAGATATATGATGGGATGCACAGAAAGTTGGATGGGGTAATCAAATTCTCATACTTGAATGCTAGTTAACCAGATACTCGGCTAATATAAGTTAAGCTAATGAGATGTAGATCATACACATCGCAACGAATCTTGAGTAACAGACTACTGGGAGACGTCCTAGTGACTTAGTTGCCAGATAAAAGACAAGTGTCTATAAATTAGATACCATGAAAATGGTCATGAAGAACACTACTTGGTAAATATCAAGATTGATCGTGAGCAGCCCAAACAAGCAAGATCAAAGATTGTTCACGCAACCAACCGGAGATGATCGGTTAACAAGATAATCGATCGGGTCAGGCCAAGTTTGGTCAGTTAATGAGATAACTGATCGGGTCAAAAATGGTCAGTTAATAAGATAACTGGTCAGACCAAGTTCGACAGTTAATAAGATAACTGATCGGGTCAAAGACAAATCAGCTAATAAGATGGTTGATCAAGATCAAAGATGGTCAGCTAATAAGATAGCTGGTCGGGTCAAAAACGATCAGTCAATAAGATAGTTGATCAGATTAAAAAAAAAAGAGATCAACCAATAAGATGACTGATCAACTCAGCGATCGGTTTAATAAGATGACAGACTAGCCACAAAACTGATCAGTGTAATAAAATACTTGGTCAGACTAAGGTAATAAGATACTCAGTAAGAAACTAATTGGGCAAATCGATCAGGTCCAATGTCCGTAATTATAAGCTTATTATGCTCCTCCTCAGCATCCGCCGAGAGTTCCGGCACCACTACATATTACACTCCTCCTTATGTCCGTAAGAACTAATTACCTAACAAACGTTTGATAATTATTCTTGATAACTTTTTAATTCTTCTTAATACATACAATATAACGTTTCATATTTGATCGATAAAACTATATGCAGCTTCTGCTTGTTGTGGATTTGAAGATGAATGGGTGATGATAGCAGCATTTAGTGAAGGCTTATTCAATGGTGGTGCTGCTTGTGACCAATATTATCAAGTCACTTGCGTAGCGGCACAAACCAAGGAACTCCACACCCTTGTTTGGGTAACGGGCCAGTCACCGTCAAGATCGTCCGCAGGTTCATGTAGGGGCACTATTGACTTGTCCCAGGAAGCATTTGCCTCCATTGCTGATACTGTTTCTGGTTCTATAGATATAGATTTCCAACAGTATGTATATTTAGGGGTCGTTTGTTTTTTTATCTGAAGACTGAACAGTCCTGAATTTTTCTGAAGACTGAATAGTGACTGAAATCTGAACTTGAATAACATGTTTGTTTGTTTTTTCCTCACATCTGAATGTATTGTCAACCCGTTTGTTTTTTAAAAGTAAAATTGTCTGAAACTAAATAATTTTACATTTATATCCATGTTAAAGAATTATACATATAATATGGAATAAAAACAATCCAAAAATAATAATTATATATGAACACAAATGATCATGATATTCTTCTTCGATTACAAATAAACTTCATTTTTACTAAGAAAAGAAAGGTTTGTTTTTTTCAAAAAATAAAAGGGGCAGAAGGAAAACTCACATAAAACAATCTAAAAAAATAATATATAAATACATTACCCTAATATTATAATGAAGTATTGATATTAAACACCAATATGAGAAGTGATTAGGGTTCTTTTTATTTTTAAAGCCATTTAAAATAAGCAATATATTAAAATAAAAATTTATGTACAATATATAATTATAATGAAATTAGAAATATATTATATATTGGGATAGTATCGGAAGAAAAGATTTTGGATTGCATTTAATGCAATTCAGTGATTTGTAATTAAGTAAAAAGTTAAGATTTCTTACTTTTTATTTTAAGTTGTTTTTTGCTATTTTTAAGTTGTTTGACCACTTATAAAAACAAACAAAACAACTTAATAATTATGATTCAGACCCATTAAGTTTTAAGTGGAAAAAACAAACGACTCCTTAATTTTCTTATTTCGACCTATGTATTCATGTATTTAAAAGTTCTCACAAATCTCACTCTTAAGTTTATAAAGTCAGCGTCATATCAATTCCTAGGGAGAATATATATATCTTCAACATACCAAACATATCATTTAAGTACTTTTGGTAAATTTAAACATATATTGTTTCTCGTTACACCAATTTTTTTCTCATTAAATCAATATTTATACCTAAGAAATAGAAATAGGCTCAGATTAGAAAATTAAATGTTGATATCAATCTTTCTCATATGAGAAGAAAATAGCATGATAGGACAAGTATTAGTAGTATCAATAGTATCAATAGTATCACTATGATCGGATTCCTGAACATAATTTAATTCTTTATAATTTGAAGAAGATCATCATATTTATGTCATCAAGATTCAACACACATCATAAACCTGAAAAAACCTATTTAGAACTATTTGAATATTTAAAAACTTGGGTAGCAATAACAAAAGAATATGGAAGAATTGTTTAAGAACAATATCAAACATCTTGAAGAATTGTCTGAGAATGACATAAAACAAAAATTGTCTGACAATGATAGTAAGCATCTGGAAATAATTCATTTTTTGGAAATAAGTTTGAAATTTATTTTTTCTTTAAAATGATATCAAGCTGTCGTTGTGTTGAAGTACCCTGTTATTTTTTATTTTTTTCGTTTCCATCATGAAATAAGAAGAAGAAAAAAAACTAAAAAAAAAACTAAATAAGAAGAAAAAAATAAATCAATCAATGAAGGTGAGAGAGATGTATACAGATACAGAGATAAGAGATAGATAGATCATATATGATATGTATTAAGTTTGAAAAATAAGTAAAATGGGTAGTTTTGGAAATAAACCAAAAATTTTAATAAAAACATTTAATTTTATTTAATTAAATCAAAATTTTAAAAAGTGAGGCATGAATAGATCAGTAAGGGGTGTGCCAATAGCACCACTCTAAAAAAAAAAAAACTGATTTTGATTTTGTTTCTTATGACTTCTGTCTTCTGGTATAGACACCTGTGAAATAATATATTACACAGGTAATAATCTAATTTTGACATTTAACTTGAAAATTGAAATGTCATTTTATATAACATTCATTTTGTAGAGGTGCGACATAATTAGTTATAGGTATAAGGTATTACATAAGAAAGAACTAACAACGTGATGGAGTTGGTCAAGCGGTAAACCCATCACACATGTACAATAAGGTTGTGGGTTTGAGTTCTCCCTCCTTTAAAAAAAACCTCAAATTTATTCAATAATGTAATACTTCAAAAAAAAAAAAAAACTACTTAATAATTATGAAATCAGTCCAATTTTGAGTTGAAAAGGGGAAAAAAAAGGTATTCGGTTGCTAGCCATTTAAAAAAACCTTCGCTGAACCTTATGGACATAGTTCTCATAATTATGCTCAGAAAATGGACATATATAGGTAAATTTTTCTCCAATGATTAGTATAATATTTTTAGTTGATAACCCACTAACTCCAATACTAGACCTACTGATGTCAAAACTGTTGAGGAATACTCTGCATATATTATTATTAGGATATATTAAATGCTGGGTGTTCAATTAATGGGTGTAGGAATTGAAGTAAATTTAAATTTTAAATTATAAAGCTATTTACTTTTAAGTAATTAAATGTAAAGATATTTTAAAAGTAAAAAAGTTTTATTAAACATGGATATAGCAAAATGTTTTTTGGGTGGCAATAGAGCCACCCATAAACTATTTATCAAAGTGGAAACAAGTTGGGGAAATTTTATTTTTATTTTGTTGAAATACAATATTATATAAATTCGGGTTTTTTAAAATGAGGTGGATGACTCGAACTCATAATCTCATTGGTGCAGGCCGGTGTGAGTGATTTACCGGTGTATTGAACAATATTTTGATTTTTGAAATTTGATACAGAACCGGTTAAGAGTCTATCAGACATGTTGATATTAAATACTACATATGTAGTTCAAATTTCTATTTTCACAATACCTGTGAGAAATCTCGTCATATATAGCAATAAATGTGTAAAGTGAGATTCACCACTTTCAAATGAGGGGTGCACATCAATTGCTATTGTATTTATGATCTGATGGTAGTCCCCAATCCACTTCTCATATTTCGATTTTCGGACCTTAAAAAAAATATGTATGATGCTAATAATACTACCTGATGTTGGAAAAATTCCGCATATGGGGCCATACATGTAAATATTAAATGTGTTTGCTATCTTTTGGTTAAGCCTAAATTAAAGTGATCTAATTAAGATTTAAAGTTTTAGGCTTAAGGGTATAATTGTCATGGAGTTAATGTGTAGATACCAAAGTGCTATTTCTAATTTGATGAGGGGCCGAATTAGAAATAGCAAAACATATAATAATATGTTTATTATATTTAGGGTTATGGTCCCCAAATTACACGATCTTTTGGTTTTTCTGTATCCCCATCAACAGAGAACAGAGAACACTTTTGTGTCCCAAGAATCGTGATAATTTGGAAGAATACAACCCGTTCACCAAACTCCGGCAATGGATTCTGGTACGCTTCCGCTTTCTATTATCTCCTCTTTTCTCTTGAATCGATATGGGTTTAGTAACATGTATTTAGGGTTTGATTAATCATGATATAGAAACATGTTTAGGTTATTTTCGGATTAATTTTGTGCATATGCATGCTGATTATGTGTTAATCGAATCTCTTACAAGTGGTATCAGAGACACCCATGTTCGATTCTTGAGAAATTTTTGTTGAGGTTTGAGTTTTGAATTTTAGGATTTAATAATTTCTGAAATTTTCTTTTGGGTATTACGATATCATGTTATATTGTATTTGAATGATCTCATGTCATGAACTAACATACACACAACTGTGATTGTATGGATTTGTGTGGATCCGTGATTTGAGGTTTGATCGTTGATTTGGTTTGCTCTTGGGTTGATGGGTTTTCACACCTAAATCCACCAGTTTTCTCGGGTCAAGGACGATCGCCGGCCATTCCAAACCCATTGACCTTCATCTGGTCGATTTATTTCACCGGCTTTCGCACCAAAACTCGTCTCTTTTGCGGCGACGAGGACGATCGCCGGTCTTCCACCGCGATCTGGTCCAGATCGAGCTAAGATCGGTCGCCGGTTAGCTCGATCAATTTGGGCTTCGACCGCCGGCCTTCGTCGCTTCGATCCGCCCTTGTGGGTGGTCATCTACTGGTCGCTCCTCCGTTCGTGGTTGCCTTCTGGTGACCGTGAAGCGGTCTGAAGCAGCGGCGGCGTGAACCTAGGGTTCACAGACCTGATTTTGTGTTGGGCCACTGTAAGGACCTCGATTTTATGATTGGCTTATTTCATGACAAACCACCACATTGGGGATAATTGTGTAATGGATAGCTTAGGTCCGTATTGGCAAGCTTCCAAGCATCTCCATGACTTCAAGAGCGAAAGGTATGCTCACTTGACTTTGTCTCTTGAAGAGTTTAGGTGCACATACACACTTCATGCATGTTTTGTTTATCTTGCATTTGTGTTCTTTATTGTTTGTATAAGTGTGCATCCTTTTCTAAAACACTCACTAGCTTACATTAAATATCATATCTTGCATTGTATCTTAGTTGATAACATGTTTGACATGTTAATTGTGCTTCATTGTGTGCATCTCACTCACTTCACACTTGCACAACATTCATGTAAGATAGACTTTTGTCTTGAGTGTTAAAAAGGGATTTTTCCCTTTAGCTCGGCCTAGACCGCTCGGCAGGCTCTGCTTGCACCGCGGCGCACGGAGCGGTATTCTCCAGTGCGTCATGCGCGACGTGGACCGCAACCTGTGCACTTGCACGCACAGCGGTCCAAACCGCGGTGTTGTCCAGACGGTGCACTGCTGTATGTACCGCGGTCTGGACACTTACCTGAGCCGCGGTCTGGACACTTACCTGAGCCGCGGTCTAGCAAGTGGTTTTGACGGGATCCAGTTTCCCAAGTTTAAAACGATGTAGTTTTAACTAGGGCTTCATATATATTCTTCATCTTCTCTTCTTGGCCGACCAAGAGCTCAAAAATTTATTTTTAGAGAGAGGTTAGAGCTCCTAGAGAGAGAAAGCTTCAAGAAAGCATCTTTGACTCTCCAAACCTAAAACCCATCTCCATATTGCATCATTCAACATCATTTGAGCATGGGTCTTCATTGTTTCATGACTAGGTAAGCAAGAACTTCTTTGAATATCATTTATTGTTCTTCTTACTCTAGATTAGGTATTTATTGCATGATTAAATACCTAGACTCTACTTTATTGCATATTTATAAGTCTTGATAACATGATTGGGTTTGTATTTTGATAGCTTAATTGATTAGGTCATTTTTGCCTAAAAGCTAGGTCATAAACATTTATTTGTGATTCATTGATAACTATGTTGAAATATTGATTCTTAATCAACTAGTTAAGCTTATTGAATGTTTATGCATATTTTGTGTAACAATTAGTTTGTTGGAAATTCTCTACAAATCTAATTGAGTTTGTTTGTTGATAGACTTTTGTCTAAGACTTGCATTTAGTGAATGATTAAATGTCTTGTCTCAATCACATGAATATATGCTAAGTTTATGTTGAATACATTGTGAGCATATTTGTTGATTCATTGTGATTGTTTGTGATAGCTAGGATTGGTTGTTATTGATAACATCTAGCTAAGTCTTTATGTCTTGCATTTAGACATTTGACAACTTGGATTTATTTCTACAAACTCCTAGTTGAGCAATTTGTGTTGTCTAGCATAATTTGCATTGAGCATCATTTACATGATCACATAGACACATAATTCTCTTCATTGAGTCAAAGTCTTGTGGCTTCGGGGTGAAGTTGCACAAGCATTGAAGTCTTGCAACCAAGTTGTGGTTGACAAGCATCGGTCAAGAATCCATTGTAAAAGGCCTGCGGGTAGAGTAGGAGGTGCTCACGCCAATAGTAGTGTATCAGTGGATATCACTAGGGATAGAACCAAGAGTGGCGAGTGGTAGTGTCCATAGCCTGAGGTTATCTAGAGTGAGAGTCCGAGTATCACTTGAGGGTGTAACTTTTTACTCATATAGTGGATTTGAGGATCGTGTGTGGCTAGAAGGATAGCCCGTGGTTTTTCCCTTTGTTTAAGGGTTTCCACGTAAAAATCAAGTGTTATTTATTATTCCGCACTTTACACTTGATTTTGTATGTTTGATTTAATTGGGTTATTTGTTTAATATTGACTAATCACAAAATTGGTAATAATCGATTACCAACCCATTCACCCCCCCCCCCCCCCCCCCCCCCCCCCCCCCCCCCTTCTAGGATGTAGACACACGCTAAGAGTGTATTTTCAGCCACTTTTGGAGAATTTGATATTCTTGAGGGACTGATTTGCAATTATTTTGAGCCATTATGTGATTTTGCTAAAGTATGGGGCCAATTTATATTTACCAAAACTTAATAAGCCAGTTTGCAATTTTGAAAATATTTTGTGGCCAAATTTTAATTATTTAAAAAAATTTGGGACATTTTGTAATTTCAATAAACTTTGGTCCATTATGTAATTACTAAAAGTTTTGGGGCAGATTTATAATTATTGAAAGTTACTGGGTCACTTTGTAATTTCTAAAACTTGAGGGCCCTTTTCTGTAATTTTGCAAAATCAAGGGCAGTTTTTTGTAATTTTTATTTTAAGAATTCACTCAAATTCAAATATTTTTTGTATACCTTTTATGGTTAAATAAAGTCTTCTTACATTCTAAATGAGCTAATTGAAACAAGATGTCCCCAAAGCAACCTCTCTTATATAGATTGTTCATGAGGGATGTTGTATGTTTGTGTGTGTGTAAATTCATGCGGGTATTAGCCGGCCCAAAGGAATTTTAATACTTGGCCGAATTGCGCACACACCTGTGGTGGTAAACATGTGACAATTATAAGGTTTTACATGTGAATAATAAGTCGATCCAAAGATAGATTTATTATTTGACATGAATTATTGTCAATGTTTGATCACTACAACAAGAGTACCACTTACAATTAATATTAATGTCCAAAGACTTGATATTAATGTTGTACTAGGTATCTTGAGATGGGATTTTCCATTATTTGAATTTGTTGATTATTGTATTTGGTTATTAATGTGAGCATGTTTGTTTGTTTGTTTTTTTTTTGTTTTGTTCTCTTTACAGCTAATGTTTCTACTATATCTGCTAATATCAACTCCATACCTATGCTTAATGGGACCAACTTTAAGGATTGGAAAGAGAACGTACTTATTGTTCTCGGCTGCATGGATCTGGACCTTGCACTTCGGATTGAGCAGCCCGCTTCTCTTACGGATGCAAGCTCTCCTGATGACAGGAAGAACTTTGAGAAGTGGGATCGCTCAAATCGCATGAGTCTTATGATCATTAAGCGCGGCATTCCGGAGGCATTTATGGGTGCGGTATCTGAAAAGATAACCAAAGCCAAAGAGTTCCTAGCCGAAATTGAAAAACGTTTTGTGAAAAACGATAAGGCAGAAACAAGCACGCTTTTGCAAAGCTTGATTTTTATGAAGTATAAAGGCAAGGGGAACATAAGGGAGTACATTATGGAAATATCTCATATTGCTTCTAAGCTTAAGGCACTGAAGCTCGAGCTGTCTGACGAATTGATCGTGCATTTAGTATTGCTATCACTTCATGCACAATACAGTCAGTTTAAAGTCAGTTACAACTGTCAAAAGGAGAAATGGACTCTTAATGAGCTCATTTCTTACTGTGTGCAAGAGGAAGAGAGATTGAAGCAAGACAGGACCGAAAGTGCTCATTTGGCTAGCACCTCTAAGGATAAGGGCAAAAAGAGAAAGAATATTGAAGCTGCTAAGGGTCCAGCTCAAAAGAAACAACAGAAAGACAATGAGGGTTGTTTCTTTTGCAACAAGCCTGGACATGTGAAGAAGGATTGTACCAAATATCACGCATGGCGTGCAAAGAAAGGTACGTTCCTTACTTTGGTCTGTTCTAAGGTAAATTTAGCTTCAGTACCTAGAAACACGTGGTGGTTAGATTCTGGTGCAACTACTCACATCAGTGTTTCTATACAGGGTTGCCTGAACTACCGAAAGCCAAGTGATGCTGAAAGATACATATTTGTAGGCGATGGCAAGTCTGTAGAAGTAGAGGCGATAGGGCATTTTAGGTTGTTATTAGGAACTGGTTGTTATTTGGATTTATTGGATACTTTTATTGTACCGTCTTTTAGACGGAATTTGGTTTCTGTTTCTTTATTGGACAAATCTGGTTATTATTGTTCATTTGGAAACAATCAATTCAGTTTATCTATAAATTCAAATCTTGTTGGAACTGGTTCTTTATGTGTATATGACAACTTATATTTGCTTGATACAATCGTTTCTTATAATGAAACCTTGCATGTGGAAACACGAGGTACTAAACGCAAACAAAATAAAGAAAATTCGGCCACATTATGGCACAAACGTTTATGTCACATCTCTAAAACTAGAGTTGAGCGAATTGTGTCTGATGGGATTCTAGATTCCCTTGACTTTACATACTTTGAAGTCTGTATTGATTGCATCAAGGGAAAACAAACCAAAATAAAGAAATTAGGTGCCAACAGAACTACAGACATCTTAGAATTGATACACACGGATATCTGTGGACCATTCCCTACGCTTCCTGGAATGGCCAACAGTATTTCATATCATTCATAGACGATTACTCACGCTATGGGTACCTATTTCTCATTCATGAGAAATCACAGTCTTTGGACCTGTTCAAAACATTTAAAGCTGAAGTTGAGAACCAACTTAATAAAAGAATAAAGAGTGTCAGGTCTGACCGTGGTGGTGAATACTATGGCAGATATGACGGTTCAGGTGAACAACGTCCATGACCGTTTGCTAAATTCCTAGAGGAATGTGGAGTCGTCCCACAATACACCATGCCAGGATCACCTAGCATGAATGGTGTAGCTGAAAGGCGAAACCGGACTCTTAAGGTTATGGTAAAGAGTATGATTTGTCATTCCACCTTACCAGAGTCACTCTGGGGAGAAGCACTCAAAACAGCAGCTTATATTCTGAACCGAGTGCCAACTAAAACAGCTGCAAAAACACCTTATGAACTTTGGACAGGTAGAAAGCCTAGTCTAAAGCACTTTCACGTTTGGGGATGTCCAGCTGAGGCAAGGCCTTACAGGCCACATGAAAATAAATTGGACTCCAAAACTGTGAGTAGCTACTTCATTGGCTGCTATGAGCGATCTAGGGGCTATAAGTTTTATGATCCCACACTTAGGTCAATTTTTGAGACGGGAACTGCAACATTTTTTGAGGATGTTGAGTTTGGGGGGAGAAATAAGGCCAGAGACATTGTCTTTGAGGAGGAATCGGTTTCGATTCCTCCTATCGCTTTTGACAATGTACAGGTTTCTATACCTGTCATTGATCAAGAAGCGAATCCGGATCCTCAACCAGACAATGTTGAACAGCCCCTCATTCAAGATGAGGTAATTGTTCCTGAGGAACAAACTCAACAACCTCAAGAGCCAGTGCCATTAAGGAGATCCACTAGAGAAAGGAGAAATGCTATTCCAGACGATTTTTTCATATTTCTCCAGGAACATGAGGAAGACATTGGAATGATGGAAAATGATCCAATCAACTTACATCAAGCCATGCAAGGTTCCAACTCTCAAAAGTGGATTGATGCCATGAATGATAAGTATAAGTCTATGCAAGACAATAAGGTTTGAGAGCTTGTCCCATTACCAGAAGGTGCGAAGCCCATTGGTTGTAAATGGATATTTAAAACCAAAAGGGATTCGAAAGGTAATGTGGAGAGGTATAAGGCCCGTCTTGTAGCTAAAGGCTTTACCCAAAAGGAAGGGATTGACTTTAAAGAGACTTTCTCTCCGGTTTCAACGAAAGACTCTTTTAGGACAATCATGGCACTTGTTGCACATTTTGACCTAGAGCTTCATCAGATGGATGTCAAGACAGCGTTTCTCAATGGTGACATTGACGAAACAATTTATATGGTACAACCAGAAAACTTTGAGTCGGTAGACCCAAAGAATATGGTTTGTAAATTGATAAAGTCCATTTATGGACTCAAGCAAGCTTCCCGTCAGTGGTACTACAAGTTTCATCAAGTGATTATCTCGTTTGGTTTTGAGATAAACGCTGTTGATAATTGTGTGTATCACAAATTCAGTGGGAGTAAGCACATATTCCTGGTTTTATATGTCGATGACATACTGCTTGCCACAAATGATATAGGCATGTTGCACGAAACCAAGAGATTTCTATTAAAGAATTTTGAGATGAAAGATCTTGGTGATGCCTCCTTTATATTAGGGATCCAGATACAACGAGATCGCTCTCGGGGTATTCTTGGATTGTCACAAAGGAACTATATCGATAAACTGCTCAAAAGGTTTGGCATGCAGGACAGCAAACCAGGTGACACCCCTGTCGCTAAGGGAGACAAGTTCAGTCTCAGTCAATGCCCTAAAAATAACCTTGAAGTTAAGGAAATGCAGAAGATTCCTTATGCATTAGCTGTAGGGAGTCTAATGTATGCTCAGGTGTGTACGCGTCCGGATATTGCGTACATTATTCGTATGTTAGGCAGATATTTAAGTAACCCTGGGATGGATCATTGGATAGCAGTCAAGCGGGTTATGAGGTATTTACAGAGAACAAAAGATCAAATGCTCACATATAGGAGATCGGATCAGTTGGAGATCATAGGGTATTCTGATTTCGATTATGCTGGATGCCAAGACAGTAGGAGATCCACATCAGGCTATATATACCTGTTGTCTGGTGGAGCTATTTCTTGGAGGAGTGCCAAACAGACACTCATAGCTTCTTCCACCATGGCAGCAGAGTTTGTAGCATACTATGAGGCATCCAACCATGGAATATGGCAGCGGAATTTTGTCACTGGGCTGCGCATTCTGGAGGGTATTGAAAGACCACTCAAACTTTATTGTGACAATAAGTCAGCAGTGCTATATTCTAATAACAACAGGAGCTCATCTAAGTCAAAGTATATTGACATTAAGTTCCTAGTTGTGAAAGAGGGAGTACAGAGTGGACAGATATCCATAGAGCACATTGGGACAAACTCCATGATAGCGGATCCGCTTACAAAGGGATTACCACCCAAGGTCTTTCATGAGCACACTGCTCATATGGGTGTTGTTTTGTGTGAGGATATCACATTATAGTGAGAGTTTGTATCATGTTGTATTTTAGTGCTTTATGTTTGGTTTAGGACATACTTATACATTTATGTATTTGGACATTTTTCTGATCAGAAATAAAGTATTCAGTTCATTTCACTCTGTTACATTGTGTTAAGTTTTGATCTCACTAAAGAATAAAGTAGGACCAGTTGAAAATAGACATGTATAGATCACATTGCATGTAATTTCTATGCTACGCATCCATGATTGATCTATGTCATTTGATTATGTTGGTATACGTGACCATTGATGGGTTTAGTCGCGCTAAATGTGACGAAAACCGCTTTGATCCTATATCGGCATAATCAATGGACGTGATTGTTCGGATATACCCTAAATTTGTGATAGCAAAATTTTGGAGCTCATAAAGTCATACACATTTGTAAAGTTACATATGTGGCCCAGTGGGAGATTGTTGGAAAAATTCCTCATATGGGGCCACACATGTAAATATTAAATGTGTTTGCTATCTTTTGGTTAAGCCTAAATTAAAGTGATCTAATTAAGATTTAAAGTTTTAGGCTTAAGGGTATAATTGTCATAGAGTTAATGTGTAGATACCAAAGTGCTATTTCTAATTTGATGAGGGGCCAAATTAGAAATAGCAAAACATATAATAATATGTTTATTATATTTAGGGTTATGGTCCCCAAATTACACGATCTTTTGGTTTTTCTATATCCCCATCAACAGAGAACATTTTTGTGTCCCAAGAATCGTGATAATTTGGAAGAACACAACCCGTTCACCAAACTCCGGCAATGGATTCAGGTACGCTTCCGCTTTCTATTATCTCCTCTTTTCTCTTGAATCGATATGGGTTTAGTAACATGCATTTAGGGTTTGATTAATCATGATATAGAAACATGTTTAGGTTATTTTCGGATTAATTTTGTGCCTATGCATGTTGATTGTGTGTTAATCGAATCTCTTACACCCGAGTGATTTTGCCCCAAATTTTATATGCAAAAGATGTATGCTGGGGGTTGAATTAGATTTTCGAATAATTGTGGCCATCATAGCCTAGTACAATTCCCATCATCATGTTTGGACACTAGTCTACTCACCGGCTTACTCGTTGACCCACAGGTTATATTACGATGGTATATAATAAGATTATTTTTATAAGATTGGATTTGATTGGATAAGATTTTTTTTGAAGAACTGCATATATTATTAACAAAGCCAAAAGGCTAGAAAAACGGAGAACAAGAGCAGAAAAACAGACAGAGCAAAACAAAGCAAAAGCTCCACAACCGGATCAGACATACAGAAAAAACCAAGCAGCAAAACTGACGCCAAGCCAACAACACCCAAGCCTTACTAACCAAGCAACACCACTATCTCCAAACAGATAAAACCACCTCTAAGCTATTTGACGCCCATGTACGCTCCTAAACAAACCAAACACCACAACCTAGGAAGAAAACAGAAACAATGAAAACAGACAACCATTTCAAACTAGCAACCCAGGGGATTAAACATCCTGCCACTCAACTATTTCCCCATCCGACATGATTTGATTGGATAAGATAAGATAAGAAGAGATTGGATGAGATTATATTGAATTGAATGTGATAAGATCAGACTAAATTAGTGATGTGACATGCTCTGTGCTATATGAGATTAGAATAGAATAGTTATGACCTTTTTTTGTGGCATGAGATTGGATAAAAAAAATTATCAAGTGTGAAATTGTTTATATAAAAAAAAATTATTTTTAAATAAATAAATTATTTAATTTAAAAAAAAATTAATAAAATAATTTAAATTCTATATTAAAGGAAATAACATTTTTTTTAATTAATATTTAATTTTTTTAAAATTATAATAAAATATATTAAACAAATATAAATTTTATAATTAAATTAAAAAAATAAAAGAAGAAGAATTTTTAAAAAAAAACATGGGACTAAATAACCCCACCTCACCTAAATAATTAAAATGGTTGCATAGAATTGGACCGGCTAAAATAATTATTTAAATTAAAATTTGAAAAAATATTTTTTAAAAATTAAAATTGTATATTTAAAAATAATTTAAATATTTAAAACCAATTTTAAATAAAATTATATTTATTTTTATTCGTTAATATTGAAAATTATTATTTTTAAAATGTTTAAAATAAAATATTTTATTAATTATTAAAAGATATTTATATTTTTATCACATCAAAAATAAATAAAGTGGTGGAACTAATTAGTTTTACCAATGTGGAATAAGTTGCTTGCATGAGATTAAAAAATCTCATCCCATGCATACAACAAACATGAGAGATATAACTAATCACACCCCATCCCATGTAACAAACAAGGTCTTGGCATGAGTCGCAAGTCCAAGTCTCACCAATGTCCATTTTGGTTTCAAAAATAAAAATGGTGCACAACTACAGTGTCACATTGGGACCGGCTACTGTACACAGGCAGAAGGGGTATGATACCAACCCTTTTGCTAATTAAACATAACCTTTGGATTGAGAAAAATTCCATCCAATGGTTGAAAAGAAAGAAACAATTAAGATAACCGGCTTACCCCCTACTTGTTTCACCGGTTGCTTCTCTCGGTCTCTTCAATTTGAAAACTCCATTTTTTTCTCTCATCTCACACTACAAAGCCCGCCCCAAATCTATCTCCCTCAATCTTTTCTTTCTCATTCATTATATATAGTAGAGTTCTCATTATGGATCCCTTATTTTAACATAAAGTAAGAAACTCTATGAAATCCATCAATTTGAATGAATTTTGATATGAATTTTTTTATGGATGATAATTTTAATGAAATTCACTTGTAAACAAAATTTGAAAATGTTTCAAACAATACAACTATTTTCTGTTCTGAACTTGTTAAATATGAAGCATTAGAAAAAGGACAAAATATAGGAAAAATGAAAAAAAAATAGTTGTAGTGCTTGAAAGTTTTTCAGATTTTGTTTACAAGTAGATTTCAATGAACTTATCATCCATAAAAAAAATTCATATCAAAATTCAATTAAATCGATGAATTTCATAGAGGTCTTTACTTTATATTAAAATAAGGAATCTCTCATGAGAGAAAAACTACAGTGTTGGCTAGAACGTTAACATTGGGGTGATTTCCAACGAGTAGTTGTTCTGGGGAATCACTTAATTGTTGACTTTAACCTTAAAGTGGTTCCCAAAACTTAGTAATGGTTCCCTTCGTTGACATTGAGTGGTTCCTAGGAACAATTTCAACATTGGCTAGAACATTAAAGTGGTTCCCATAATGTAAAATGTGTTCTCTTTGTTGACGTTGATTGGTTCCCGGGAACAACTTCAACATTGGTTACAATGTTAAAATGGTTTCTACTAATGTTAAAGTGGTTCCCAACGAGTAGTTATTCCCGAAAACAACTTTGACGTTGATGTCAAATGGTTGACCCACAAATGACCTTATTTGATAAAGTTAGATCCTTCAATCTTTATTTTTTAATGGGTTTGGATCGCGTTAACGTGTCGTGTGAAGTTTTTCCATGTCTACTCGTTTACAAACTAGCAAAATTATAAATTAAATGTTAAAAAACAAATAATAATAATAATAATAATATACCCTATTGAGTTATTAATATTATATATGCCAATACAAATTGAAGCAAAAATCAAATAATCTACAAGTTCAACCATAATAACATAATAAAATACAAATAAGCCTTCGAGTTACACCATAATAATAAAATAAAATTTACATATATTTTCACAAACTTCATAAATTATAAATCCAAAACCAACAATATAAAGTCCAATAAACTTCCGCAGGTGAAATTTTCATCCGTAATTGGTAAAGAGCATTTATTCAGCCGGTCTATATCTCAAATTTGAGTGGTCATATCCTCATGTTGTAGTATATCAAAATAAATAAATAAAAGAATTCATGTTGAATAAAAATGGAACTTTTATTCGATAGCAATCTAAAAGGAATACCTTTGATTGCATACATTGCATCTCATTTTCTTCACAACCCCTTTTTTTATGAAATTTCTATGAATCTATTTTCTATTGTCAATCTCAAAAATAACTTGTTTCGACTTCAGACCTATTGTTTCAATATTATCTGTGAAACTCTAGATCTTTTCTTCCAATAGAAGTTCTAATTCTTTCATTTCTTCCAAGCATGTCAGATCCTGCATGCTTTTACCTGCCAAGCATTCATTTAATGTTAGTTCCATCTCAAGCCCTCGATTTTTCTTCCTTTCCCTCTCCAGCGCATTTGACGACCAAGATATGTGTCTACCAAGAAAGGTCTTATGATCCACTGTGTACCTTTCTCTTTCCTCCTTAGGCGATTCCATGAACCTGTCGAGTACACGGGTTAACTCTGTTGGGGAAGGCCAAATTTGTGGTCGATTATCTGAAAATACACAAAGTGTGTCTAATACAACCTAGAGGGGGGGGGGGGGGTGAATAGGTTTTAGTTGATTTATTACCAACTTTTCGACTTAATCAATTTTAATAATCCTACTCCATAATAGCAATCAATCAATCCAACATAAATATGCGGAAAACAATAAAAACACAAGGATTGATTTACGTGAGAAACCCTCCAACTGGGCAAAACTCACGAGCTATCCTTCTAGCCACATACGGTCCTCAAATCCACTATTTGAACGAAAGTTTACAACCTAGGTTGACCTCAAGTCACACCTACTTGGTCACTAACCCTTTCACTCTACCCAACGGGCCTTTAATAGTGATTCTTGACCACAAGCTTGTGCACTAACTCACTTAGTCACAAAGCTTAACAATCAATGAAGAGGTTAAACAACCTATGTGAATATGTAAAAGATATTCAAACATGCAATTAATGCTAGGCAACAATAAATGCTTATCTAAGGATTTAAAGATGTCAATTAATGCAAATCCTAGATATCAATATCTAAATGCAAATGCATGAAGATTTAGCTAGAAGGGTAAAATCGTCCTAAATGCTAGCTATTAATGAACAAAGCTCTCAACCAACAAACATCAACTCAACCATGTTATAAATGCCAATAAACATAAAGATATGCAATAAAATCACATAAAAGAGCTAACCCTAGGCAAACAAGAACATAAATAAATACAAAGAGATTTAGGGCATGTTCAAGTTACCTAGTCAATGAAAGCAAGAAGAATCCATGATGAGATAATGCTTGAAGAGGTTAGATGCACATGGATTTGTGTTTGGTTGAGTAAAGATGAGTTCTTGGGAGTTTCTCTCTCTAAGAGAAGCTTGGCCTATCAAAAATGGCTTCTTGAACTCATAGAAACGAGCAAGGAAGAAGATAGAGCATATATAAGGGAGCCCTAGTTGAAACAGCGTCGTTTTGAACTTAAGGCACAAAATCCCGTCAATACCGCTAGATGGACCGCGTCGCAGGCAAGTGTCCAGACCGCGGTACACACAGCAGTGCACCGTCTGGACAACAACGTGGTGCAGGGGGCGCTGTGCATGCAGGTGCACAGGCCGCGGTATGGGCAACAGAGGCTTACTGGACAACACCGCGACTTGGGTCGCTTTGCGTGCAAGAGTACAGGAAGCGGTACATGAAGCATGACTCTGCTGGGGTATACCACTCTGTGTGCTGTGGTGTAAGCATGTCTTGCAAAGCGGTCTAGGCCGCGCTAAGAGAAGAAATTCTCTTTTCTGGGCAAACTCAACACACTAAGAGATGTGCAAAAAGTGCAAGTGTGGAGTGTGAAAAGAGGCATACAATACATCATTCAATTACATGAAGATAGGAACATAATGCATGCAAGTGAGTGTGTGCAACTAGATCTCTTCAAAGAAAGTTAAACTAGTGAGATACCTTTGAAGTGCTCTTTGAGAGAGATGATGTCCTTGAAGCTTGATTACACTCAAGAGGCCTAAATTACCCTTACAAATAATAATCCCCAATGTGGTTTGTCAACGAAATAAGCCAATCAAAATATGAGGAACTTACAATCTCCCCCTTTGGCTATTTCGTGACAAAACCACCACTCACAAATCATCCTCACAAAAAAAATAAAAACTAAAGGTCAACAAGGAGATATTCTACATTACAAAAAGATACCTAGATACTAGGTCTTCAAAACTTCAAGCTCTTGTAGAATAGTCATCCCCTACAAAACAATGAGACTACACTTTCCAAGACAAGTGTATGTGAAGTGATCAAGAAAGATAAATAAATAAGAGCAATTTGCATAAAAAAAAGAAAACTACAACTTGCAATCATGCAAATGCTCCCCCTATATAGGTTACTCCCCCTCAACGGGACAATCTCTCCAAATATGCAATCCCCTTAAATAAAACCACATTACTCCCCCTTTTTGTCATGAGATAGGCAAAGGAGTATTCCCCAACCGGGTTACTTTAGCAAAGAGAGCTATTTGCAAGATAAGTGCATAATCATATACAACAACTTTATGCAACTCAATTAATTGAGAGAGAATCATTGAGGGTTTTATTGTTTAGAAGAAAATGTGTGACTTAGTTGCTTTGGATGTAAGACATGTAACATCATGGTTCAAGCAAATGGTATTTGGCAAAGCAAACATCAAAAGGGTTTCCAAAAGAATTCAAACCAATTTATACCCTTTTGTTATAAGCAAACAAGATAAAGTTTATCAAAATGAATTTCAATTTAAAGAGCAACTATATCAAACTTTATGAGCAAAACAAGACATGAGTGACTTTTGCACCCTTTTTGATTTTTTCGGGTGGGATACCCATATGATAGTAGTCTTGTTCAACTGAGAAAGAGAGAGAGAAGACTAAATTTGGATGAGACATCCGTATTTATTGCAAGGATACTAGATCCTTATTGGGTTTAGTCTTCTCATTTGTTTTCACACAGATTTTGCACTAGAGCAATCAAAAGCATTTCATGCATATTATTTTAAGCATGTCATTAAAAGTTCTCATGTCATGGAGTTAAATTATGGGTCATTCAAGTGTACTTACCCAATCAAAATCTCCTAGTCCAAAAATGCATTTTTGAACATAGAGGTGACATGGATTACAAATCAAGCAAGGCACACTTATTAAATAAAAGCCATATAAGAATATATATAAGCACAACCAAGAATACTCAAGCAATTAATAAAGAAGCATAAAGTTGATCAAGTTTTTGCTTATTCCAACATGCAAGGTTGCTCTCTTTGCTTGAGTTTCCCATAAGGGGTCAATCACCAAAACACATCAAGGCATATGACAAATCCCAATAGACCTACTAAGTGACTTGAACCTAGTTGAGTCTAAGGGCTTTGTAAATAAATCCGCTAGTTGATTATTAGTGCCCACATGCTCAAGTGCAATGCATTTGTTTTCAACTAGTTCTCTAATGAAATGATGCCTAATGTCTATATGCTTTGTCCTAGAGTGTTGAACAGGATTCTTTGAAATGTTAATTGCACTCATGTTATCACAATAAAGGGTAAGAATACCTTGATCAAAGCCGTAATCCACAAGCATTTGTTTCATCCAAAAGAGTTGTGTGCAAGCACTCCCGGCGGCTATGTATTCCGCTTCAGCTGTGGATAGAGAGATGGAATTTTGCTTCTTGCAGAACCATGAGACCAAGTTGTTGCCTAGGAAGAAGCAACCGCCCGATGTACTCTTCCTATCATCACAATTTCCTGCCCAATCTGCATCACTAAAGCCAACTAAGCTAGCATTAGTGTCAAAAGAGTACCATATCCCATAGTTGGATGTCCCATTCACATATCGAATGATTCTCTTCACGGAGGAGAGATGGGATTCCTTGGGATCCGCTTGGTACCTAGCACACACACCCACACTGAAGGCTATATCGGGCCTACTTGCGGTCAGGTAAAGTAAGCTACCAATCATGCCACGATAAAGACTTTGTTCCACACTCTTGCCACTAGCATCCTTGCTTAGTTTCAAGGTGGTACTCATGGGTGTGTCACAATGTTTGGCATTCTCAAGGCCAAATTTCATCACTAGGTTTTTAGCATACTTAGCTTGGGATATGAAAATCCCATCATGCAATTGCTTGATTTGCAAACCTAGGAAGTAATTAAGCTCCCCAACAAGACTCATCTCAAACTCATAAGATATAACATCAACAAATTTTTGGACTTTGGATTTGTTGGTGGAGCCAAACACAATATCATCAACATAAATTTGAGCTATGAAAAGCTCATCTTTGTTCCTCTTGATGAATAAAGTTTTGTCAACACTACCCCTAGTGTAGTCATTGTCAACAAGAAATTGAGTAAGGCGCTCATACCAAGCCCTAGGTGCTTGTTTCAACCCATATAAAGCCTTTTTGAGGCTATAGACATGATTGGGGTGGTGTGGATCCACAAACCCCTTGGGTTGCTCAACAAACACCTCCTCATGCAAGAAACCATTGAGGAATGCACTCTTAACATCCATTTGATGCAATTTGAACTTGTGCACACATGATATGGACAAAAGAAGCCTTATGGACTCAAGACGGGCAACCGGAGTAAAAGTCTCCTCAAAGTCAATACCTTCAATTTGAGAGTATCCTTGTGCTACAAGTCTAGCCTTGTTGCGCACAATGTTGCCATTTTCATCCGACTTAGTATCCTTGGGTCTAGGAACAAGAGTCCAAACCTCATTTCTTTCAAATTGGTTTAGCTCTTCTTGCATGACAAGAACCCAAAATTCATCATTCAAGGCTTCATCAACCTTTTTGGGTTCAATTTGAGAGGTGTAACAAGTATAGCTAATTTGATTAGCTATTTGACGCCCAGTCCTAACACCCTCATTCATATCTCCAAGAATGTCATTCTTATTGTGGAGATGTCTAACCCATAGAGCGGGTTCTTTAGAGTCCAAAGATGGATCTCTATCAAGAGGTTGGATGACCTCTTCATCAAGACTTGACTTCACATCAATTTAAGTCTCAACATTCTTCTCCAAGAAAGGATCATCAAGCACAATGACCTCCTCATCATGGTCTCTAGTCTTAGGCCTACAATCATCTATGACGACATTAGATGATTCCATGACACTCCGAGTTTTTAAATTGAAAACTCTATAGGCCTTACTATTAAGGGCATAGCCAATAAAAATCCCCTCATCACTCTTGGCATCAAACTTGCCAAGTTGATCTCGGTCATTTAGAATGTAGCATTTGCTCCCAAATGAGTGGAAGTAGCTAATATTTGGCTTCCTACCCTTCCATAATTCATAGGAGGTTTGCCTAGTATCGGGCCTTAGGAAAACTCTATTTCCTATGTAGCAAGCCGTATTGACGGCCTCGGCCCAAAGGTTCCTAGGGACATTGTATCTAAGCAACATCACACGGCCTATCTCTTGAAGGACCCTATTCTTCCTCTCAACAACCCCATTTTGTTGAGGAGTTCTAAGAGCCGAAAACTCATGGGAAATGCCTAAGCTATTGCAATAGCTTTCAAAACAAGCATTTTCAAATTCCCTCCCATGGTCACTCCTGATTCTTGTAATGCTTTTAATGTGTGAGTTCTTTTCATTTTGAATTTTAGTGCAAAGTATTTTAAATTTTTCAAAAGTTTCAGATTTTTCTCTAAGAAAATATGTCCATGTAAATCTAGAGAAATCATCAACACAAACAAAAATGTATCTCTTGCCGCCGAGACTCTCGGTTTGCATGGGACCCATAAGGTCCATATGTAGAAGCTCTAATGGCTCCTTGGTGGCGAGATACTTGCCTTTCTTGTGCATACTTTTGGTTTGTTTCCCTTGTTGACAAGGTCCACAAACGCCATCGACTTTCTTCCCAAGCTTAGGGAGGCCACGCACAACCTTGAACTTATCTAAGATCCTCAAATCTCGATAGTTCATGTGGCCAAGTCTTTGATGCCATAACTCAATTTCCTCACATTTTGACATATTGCAAGAGATAGCACTAGCTTCAAGACAATAGCAATTGTCACTAGATCTCTTTCCTTTTAGCAAGGTTTGTCCATTTGGCATTAAAATAGAGCAATCATTTTTGTTAAACAATACAGAGAGTCCATCATCATTAAGATGACAAATGCTTATAAGATTGGCTTGCAAGCCATCAACAAGTAGAGCATTGGACAAGGAGGGTAAATCGGGAATGGAAATGGTTCCTTTCCATATGACTTTCTTTCTAGATCCATCACCAAAGGTGACAAATCCTCCATCCTCCATCCTCCAAGACAAGGGATTTAAAGAAGCTCTTGTTCCCCGTCATATGCCTAGAACACCCACTATCCAAAT
This sequence comes from Dipteronia sinensis, assembly GCA_033220585.1. NCBI lineage: Eukaryota > Viridiplantae > Streptophyta > Magnoliopsida > Sapindales > Sapindaceae > Dipteronia > Dipteronia sinensis. The sequence continues at coordinate 71,972,888 of CM065637.1, read as the reverse complement.
ACCAAGTGTTAGAGGCATTTGCCTTCAAGGCAATTTGAGCCACATAGCAAGAATAGTTATTCCTTCTAATCCACCTAGGTGTAATGTTCTCATTCCTAGTGGTATTAGTCACATTGGCTCTAGATTTCCTAGGATCATGCAAATTTGCTCTAGATTTCCTAGGAACATGCATTTTAGCTCTAGCTTTATTTCTTTCAATCATGCTCTTGATTCTACACATTTCAATGTATTTGAAGCAATTTGGTCTAATATGACCATCAACATCACAAAAGTGACAAGTGGGAATGAAATAAGAAGACATACCATGCCCTTGTGAGTACAAAGGGGCTTTCCCACGCATTTGAGCCTGTCTTTGGTGTTGGATTGGTTCTCTTCTTCTTTGTTGTTGAGTTGGAATGAATTGCTTCCTTGGTTGACCTTGCATGAATTGCTTTTTGGCTTGATGGTATTTCGGTTGAGGGACACTTGTTTGATGCACCCTTGTTGATTGAGCTTGAGCTTGTTTCCCTTGTGCTACCTTGACTTGAGGATCTTTAGAGCACTCTCCTAGTTCGATCTTCTTCCTAGGATATTGTGGGGGTGGAGGCTCTTTGTTATCCACACTCTTAACAAACACAATCTTGCTTGAGGATGAGGTCTCCTTGTCATCTTCATAGCCAAGACCTTTCTTATCACTTGGCCTCTTGCCAACTCCCAACATGTGGTCAAGTTTATTCGTGCTTGAATTCATCTTAGCAATGATCTCTCTAGCTTCTTCAAGCTCCTTTTCCATCAATTCCTCATTCCTTTTGGCTATTTTCACTTCTTTATTTAAGTGAGTAGCTTTGGTGGATAGCTTGAGATTCTCTCCTTTTAGCCTTTGAATCTCTTTCTTCATCTTCAATCTTGAGCTTTGAAAATGCTCAATGAAGCCTTCAAGATCCATTCCTCCTACATCCATATTTGTTGAATGGGATGAAGAGTCACCATCGCTAGAGTCATCTTCACTTTGTTTCTCTACCTCTTCATCATCTATTGCTTCCTTACTCTTGAAAGAAGATGCGAAGGCAATAAAGTTTGCCACATGATCCTCATCATCTGAGGATTCTCCTTCTTCTTCCAAGTCATCACCATCGCTCCACGTGGCGGCCATGGCCTTTCCTTTCTTCTTATTTTTCAAATTTCCATAATCCGTGGAGATGTGTCCGAAACCTCCACATTCGAAGCATTGAATCCATTTTCTTGTGGGCTTGTCTTCACTTGACTCAAACTTCTTGAAAGGAGTCTTCTTCTTTATTTCCTTTCCTTTGGATCCAAATCCCCTCTTCTCAAAATTGATGAACTTCTTGAATCTTTTCACCATGAGGGCCATTTCTTCATCTGAGTCTTCTTCCTCCTTCTCAACCTTAGAAGTCTTCAGAGCAATGCTCTTTTGCTTCTTTTGAGGTGTAGGTGTGGGAGTCCATCTAGACTCATATGCTAGAAGCCTACCAATAACTTCACTTGGCTTCATATTCTTGTAGTCACTATTCTCCTCAAGAGCCGTCACTTTTGACTCAAATCTTGCTGGAAGCGACCTCATAATTTTTTGCTTGATCCTCCTATCCAAATAGGGATCACCAAGTTGATGGCTTTGATTGACTATGTCCATCATCTTCACTTGAAAGTCGTTGAAGCACTCATCCTCCTCCATCCTAATTTGCTCAAATTATGTTTGGAGGACTTGAAGCTTGGAGTCCTTGACCACCTCGGTTCCCTCATGGGCCGTCTCTAGAATCTCACATGCCTCTTTTGCAATTCTTATTGTTTGGATCAATTTGTACTGATTGTCATCCATTGCACAAAGAATAGCATGCATAGCCTTGTTGTTCCACTTGGATGCTTCAAACTCTTGAGTTGACCATTCCGACTTTGGCTTGGGAACTACACTTTCGTCTTCAAGAGTCTTTTCCGGAAGAGTGTAGCCATCTTCAATTGCCATCCATGCTCGGTCATTTATTTGGCAAATGTAAGACTCCATCTTGCCTTTCCAAGAGGCATAGTTTATTCCGGTGAGCAAAGGGGGTCTTGTGCTAGAGGCTCCCTCATTATCACTTCAGTTCCCACTCATAGTGTTTGAGTATGAATGAGATGAATGTTTATGATGCAACAAACACAAACAAAATGCAAGACACACAACGAGCAAGGATCACCTAAGTGTATCTAGGAACCCGCTCTGATACCAATTGAAAATACACAAAGTGTGTCTAATACAACCTAGAAGGGGGGGGGGGGGTCAATAGGTTTTAGTTGATTTATTACCAAGTTTTCGACTTAATCAATTTTAATAATCCTACTCCATAATAGCAATCAATCAATCCAACATAAATATGCGGAAAACAAAAAAAACACAAGGATTGATTTACGTGAGAAACCCTCCAACTGGGCAAAACTCACGGGCTATCCTTCTAGCCACATACGGTCCTCAAATCCACTATTTGAACAAAAGTTTACAACCTAGGTTGACCTCAAGTCACACCTACTTGGTCACTAACCCTTTCACTCTACCCAACGGGCCTTTAATAGTGATTCTTGACCATAAGCTTGTGCACTAACTCACTTAGTCACAAAGCTTAACAATCAATGAAGAGGTTAAACAACCTATGTGAATATGTAAAAGATATTCAAACATGCAATTAATGCTAGGCAACAATAAATGCTTATCTAAGGATTTAAAGATGTCAATAAATGCAAATCCTAGATATCAATATCTAAATGCAAATGCATGAAGATTTAGCTAGAAGGGTAAAATCGTCCTAAATGCTAGCTATTAATGAACAAAGCTCTCAACCAACAAACATCAACTCAACCATGTTATAAATGCCAATAAACATAAAGATATGCAATAAAATCACATAAAAGAGCTAACCCTAGGCAAACAAGAACATAAATAAATACAAAGAGATTTAGGGCATGTTCAAGTTACCTAGTCAATGAAAGCAAGAAGAATCCATGATGAGATAATGCTTGAAGAGGTTAGATGCACATGGATTTGTGTTTGGTTGAGTAAAGATGAGTTCTTGGGAGTTTCTCTCTCTAAAGGAAGCTTGGCCTATCAAAATGGCTTCTTGAACTCATAAAAACGAGCAAGGAAGAAGATAGAGCATATATAAGGGAGCCCTAGTTGAAACAACGTCATTTTGAACTTAAGGCATAAAATCCCGTCAATACCGCTAGATGGACCGCGTCGCAGGCAAGTGTCAAGACCGCGGTATACACAGCAGTGCACCGTCTGGACAACAACGCGGTGCAGGGCGCTGTGCATGCAGGTGCACAGGCCGCGGTATGGGCAACAGAGGCTTACTGGACAACACCGCGACTTGGGTCGCTTTGCGTGCAAGAGTACAGGAAGCGGTACATGAAGCATGACTCTGCTGAGGTATACCGCTCTGTATGCCGCGGTGCAAACATGTCTTGCCAAGCGGTCTAGGCCGCGCTAAGAGAAGAAATTCTCTTTTCTGGGCAAACTCAACACACTAAGAGATGTGCAAAAAGTGCAAGTGTGGAGTGTGAAAAGAGGCATACAATACATCATTCAATTACATGAAGATAGGAACATAATGCATGCAAGTGAGTGTGTGCAACTAGATCTCTTCAAAGAAAGTTAAACTAGTGAGATACCTTTGAAGTGCTCTTTGAGAGAGATGATGTCCTTGAAGCTTGATTACACTCAAGAGGCCTAAATTACCCTTACAAAGAATAATCCCCAATGTGGTTTGTCAACGAAATAAGCCAATCAAAATATGAGGAACTTACATTATCGAAAGTGCTGTAAATGATTACAAATCCCATAACCCCACAGAGAGTCGTAATCTCATTCATCTTTTTCAACAAGCCACCTTTTCTCTTCTTAAAAGTCACTTTCCTTTTGGATTCATTGGAAATCAAATCATGTTTGATCTTGTGTCTGGCCATGGTTGAGAATTGAAAGGAATAGGACACCCTTTCGCAAAAGCTACAAAATATGTAATCGACCAAGTATGTTAGTGTGTATGTGTGTGTATACTAATATATTAGGTCAACTATCACCACAAAGTTGTCAGAAAATGCGTTAAAGTTGTCAAAGAACGCGTCAAAAAATTGAGAGCTTTTGATACTTTTCACGGTAAGAGTTCGGGCACCATAAAGTTGTTAGAAAATTAGTTAAAGTTGTCAGAGATCGCATCAAAAAATTGAGAGCTTTTGATACGTGTCACGGTAAGAGTTTGGGCTACAAGGATCAACCATGTGAAAGGATGGAGGACAAGGGTGGGTGACATGCACCCCATTCGACCCAAACCGAGCACCTTCCAAAAGCTGAATACTGGAAGCTGTTGAGAACTTCAATGGTGATGTTAAATAATAGAGGAGACAAAGGATCACCTTGTGAATCCCGAACTGCTCAGTTGGGCTTCCATTGATTAATATTGATAAATTTGGAGAACGAACGCAGTTGCCAATCCAACCCCTCCACCGACACCAAAACCCCATTTTTTCCAGAACCGTGTCCAAAAAAGTGTGATCGATGCAGTCGTTTGCCCTCTCGAAATCTAATTTCACTATCAACCCTCCTTCTCTATCTTGCTTCCATGAATGAATGATTTCATTGGCGATGACAAAACTGTCCGTAATTTGATGGCCTTTAACAAAAGCCATCTGAGTATCCCCGATAACCACATTCATCACCTTTTTTAGACGGTTCGCCAATATTTTAAACAATAACTTGTAAAGCGCCCCTACTAAACTAATCAGTCTGAATTCAGAAATAGTAGTCGGATTCCCTATCTTTGGGATAAGAGCTAAGAAAGTTTTGTTCAAGTGTTTAACAATGGAGCCGTCTTTATGGAATTCCTTCAGAAAACCCATGAAATCCTCTTCTATCGCATCCCAATTCCCTTTGATAAATTTAAATTCAAACCGTCCGGTCCGGGGGCTTTGTTACCATCACACTCTTTTAATTCCGTCAAGACTTACTCTAAACAAAAATCCTCTTCCAATCTGTTACTGTGATCCAACTCTAACTTAGGGAGCTCTAAGGATCCCCACTACGGTCTTCTCCATGACTCCTGTTGAAATTGCTTTTTGAAATATCTGTAAATCATATCCTTTATAGTAATAGGATCCGTGCAAGGCTCCCCGTCAATAAGCAAATCTCCTATCTGATTTTTTTGCCTTTTTACCTGGTACATCGTATGGAAAAATTTTAAGTTTCGGTCACCATCTTTAAGCCATAGAACTCTTGATTTATGTCTCCACTGATGCTCCTCTAACCGGATTTGCTTCCACAAAGCTGATATGAGCCTTAATCTTTCATTTCTCAGCATTATTGTCCACCCCTCTGTCATAGCTTTACTCTCCACCTCTCCTATATGCTTCTCAGTATTCGGAATTGAAGATTGGCCACTCTTCTTGACTTTCACCCATCTCTTCAAATGAAGCTTAGCAGCCTTGACTTTATTAAACAGCACCAAACCTTTTGACCCCTTAGTGTTACAATCATGCCATCCTTTCATTGCATCTGCTAGCATCTCATTGTCCTCCATCCAATGTCAGAAAAATCTAAATGGTGCAGTCACCCCAAATATATCTCAAAATGATTTGTTAGTTAACAAATATGATAGCCTTTCGTAGTTGCTTTGAGAGTGAAAAAAAGGCACTGAATTGATATAGAATTCTAACTTCTTACCCCTTTAATGTTGTAACTCATTGCACTGTATGTAGGCATTGCAGTATATTAACAACTAATATGAATAAATACACAAACTAAACCATAGGTGTCCTAATTAGCTAATTTATTCATTTAATTGTTTTAAAGTGAGAAAATATAAAACAAAATTTTCTTTTCCCAATAAATTTTCATTGACGAATAGAAGAATAATACCATAATTTCTATAAAAAAAAATTTCTCAGCTTATGTATGTTGCATAATAAATTTTCAAAGTCCTAACTAATTACACAATAAGATAATACATGTCTAGCTTCTCATTTTCAAGAAAACAAGAAGTGATGAAATTTAGAATTTGTTTATAACTTTATATATTTTGGACATGAAAAAACCAAAATTACCAAGTCTATTGAACCCTAAGTATATTAGTAAACCTTATATCTTTTTACTTCATTTGAGTGTCAATTAACAACCATGTCCCTTTTAAGATATAACAGAAAATAGATAGCAGTACTTGTCATGCTCATTGTTGAGAGCTTAAAGCATTGATGAATGTTGGGTTTTTATTAGCAGTTAATTGATTCTCAATGTTGAAATTATATCAACTATCAAGAGTGGCAAAAAATCATCGTTATTAAAACCAGTACCATAGCTATCATTACTTAAATACCGATAACACTAGTAAACTTTTCCTTTTTCGCAAATACTATTGGATTTTGTGAAACCTGACATCAGTCAAAGAACCGGAATCCAGAAGGAAGCGCATCGTAGACCGCGGCTCAGACATGAAGCACAAACCGTGGCACATACCATGAAGAAATCTAGAGAGTTAACACGGTGTAGACCGCGATGTGGACAATGTGCACAGACCGCGGCATAAGGAGCAGTGGGTTCTAAAGGTTTATCGCGCTGTGGGTGCGGGCTGCAGACCGCGGCCCAGACCACGGTGACGACAAATTTTGTGTAGAATAAGAAGTCTTGTGCAGGAAGAAAAGTATCCTACTAGGTTTCGGCTTGCCCCAATGCTCCTATGTAAATATAGTTGTTTCCCATTATGATGGGGCATGTAGAAAATAGCAGGAGAGGCTGAAAGCAACTGTATGAGAGATTTAAAGAGAGAGGCAGAGAGATTATAATCAACTCTGATAGTGGATTGAGTGCATGTGCGCTTAGGGATGACAAAATTATCCACGGATATGGATATCTATAAGAATCCAGTCCATTTAGATAGAGATGGAAACTATTATTTCGGGGACAGAGCGGAGATGTATGTCATCCTAATATCCATTTTATTTTCGGGGATGAGGATAGATATCATCTATGGATATCCATCCCCATCTGGATCCATTACAGATTTTAATATTTAAAAAATATAAAAATATTATGTAATTATGAATTCTAATTATATGAGTTATTATTATTATTATTATTTGAAATTTATTGGATGTATTTGTTTCTCCGTTTAAATAGGATAAAATGTACTATTACATGTGTTAATTACATTTTTCTTTTGTAAATTATAAAAATTTATATATTTTTTTTCATCGGATATGGATATAGATGGAGTGGGGATGTATATCTCTACCTTAATTGGGGAATTATCCAAATCCGTCCCGCTCACTTAGAAATAGAGATGGATGAGGGGATGTAGATTCATATCTCAAACGGATATGAGGATGGATATTATGGTATCCATCCCCGATCCGATCCATTATCATACCTAGGTGCGCTCCATAGATGTAGGCAAATTGTTGAACTATGTAAAATATTTTGTGTCGTCCTCTTCTTTTCTTTATTGCTTTTATTATCTGCGTGTGTGATTATGATTTGTGTAACCTGTGATTGCGGATTTTCTACAACAACTTGTATTAAAGCCTGGGTTAGGAGGATCTAGGGTTCTACATAAATCTAAGGTTTCTTAAGGCCGAATTTTTTCTCGTCAAGTGAAGATGGGATCAGAAAAGGATTCTTACAGGATTGAGAAGTTCGATGGCACAAAGTTCAGTTTCTGTAGGATGCAGATGGAGGATTATTTGCACCATGTTGAAGATGATAAGTAAGGTGTGCAGCCCCATGTTGAAAGACATATACCACATGATAAGGTTTTATTACCATAGTGTCTAATCGGTTCGAGAGTTCTGAATCCGTAAATTGGGAATGCTTTGAGAAGATCCCCACAAGCCCAGAGTACACCTTGAAAACCCACCCGCCCACACGTACCAATTAGAAGGTACTTGTAATATTTGTTGTTGACGGAAGCTGGAGAACCTGAATGATACGATGAGGCATGTCAGGGTAAAGACACAAGCAAGTGGGAGTTTACAATAAAGAATGAGATGAAGTCGCTTGTGTCCAATCAAACTTGGGAGTTAGCCAAGTTTCCTAAAGGAAAGAATGCCCTATAAAACAAATGGGTGTTTCGAATCAAAGAAGAACATGATGGTTTCAAGAGATACAAGGCGAGACTGGTGGTCAAAGGCTTTCAGCAAAATGAAGGTATTAATTACATCGATATTTTTTCTCATGTTGTTAAACTAACTATCATCCGGTTAGTGTTGAGCATTTTCGCAGCAAATGGATCATATATTGAGTAGTTAGATGTGAAGACTGTCTTTCTTTTTAGATATTTGGAGGAAAAGATATAAATGCAGATAGGGCTGAGAATAGATGGTTTGCTGGCGAGATGGATCACAGGAGAAGTACCACCAGATATGTGTTCATGATAGGGAATACCGCTATAAGTTGGGTTTCTTAGTTACAGAAGATAGTGACGATATCTACAACTGAGTAAGAGTATGTGGCTGCTACAGAAGCTAGCAAAGAAATGATATGGTTATAGAGTTTGTTGGCAGAGTTGGGATTCGAACAGGTGTTAAATGTGTTACATAGTGAAACCTAGAATGTGATACACTTGGCCAAGAATTCGACGTTTTATTCTAGGACCAAGCACATAAACATGCGTTATCATTTCATTCAGCCATTGATCGAGGAATGGGTGTTGAAGCTTGTAAAGATAGCATGTAGCAATAATCCGACTGACATGTTAACCAAGCCAGTCATAATAAAGAAACTGAAGCTGTGCGTAGCTTCGGTGGGTTTTCAAGGATGATGACAGGAGGATGAGTGCACCGTAACTATCCACTCGTCATCGAGGAAAAAGGTAGAATGCATATTTGAGTTTCGGTCTTCAAGTGGGAGATTGTTGTATTTTGTGAAGCCTGAAATCAGCCGAAGAACCGAAATCCGGAAGGAAGCACGGCGTAGACTGCAGCTCAGACATGAGGCACAAACCGCGACACATATAGCGAAGAATTCTAGAGAGTTAACGCGGTGTAAACAATTTGCACAGACTGCGGCATAAATAGTGGTGGTTTCCAGAGGTTTACCGTGGTGCAGGGCGCGAGCTGCAGACCACGGCCCAGACCGTGGTGACAACAGATTTTGTATGGAATAGGAAATCTTTAACTGGAAGAAAAGTCTCCTATTATGTTTCGGCTTGCCCTAGTACTCCTGTATAAATACTGTTGTTTCCCATTGTGATGTGGCGTGTTGAAAATAGCAAGAGAGGCTAAGAGCAATTGTATGAGAGATTGAAAGAGAGAGGCAAATATTGTAATCAACTCTAATAGTGGATTGAGTGCAGGTGCGTTCCATGGATGTAGGAAAATTGAACCACATAAATCTTTCGTGTCGTTTTTTTTAATGGCTAAAATTTATTAAATGCCCTTGAAAACAAAGGCAAATAGGAAGCTATACAGACCAAATAAACCCCAACAATACCAGCCAACCTTCACCAAAGAACAAGCAACCCAACAAACAAAAGCAACCCATCAACCACCAGAGAAACCCTAAGAAAAATGACCTGAAACCAAAACAGAACAACCAAAAGCAGAAAAAAGAAGACATGGTGTAAAGTCGTACAACAAAAACCACTAACAAAAACCAGAGGCAACCATGGTATGACCAGTAAAAAATGACACCCTAAGAAAGCACAAAGGTTACATATCACCCCAAACTAGCTTGTCACCATCCATATTCGAACTCATCTTCGTGAGCTTATCGACAAACGAGTTCAGTAGCCCTTGAGTTGTAGACCACCGCAATCCCTCCTATAGTATTCATGTAATTCCTAATGTCATAAATAATATTAGCAAGATTCAAATTTCCAATCCCATCTTCGAATCGCTAGCAATAATGATACTACTTCCCGTTGTTACCGTATTTGAGGCACACAACTCACAAGCCTTAAGGATGTCCAAGATCTCCGCCAAGTTCGAGTCTTTGTTTCCCACACAAAAAAGAGAAGAGGTAATGGATTATACCTTCCGAGTCCCTAAGAACACCACCGATCCCTACCGGGCCTGGCTTATATTGTTTAACCTGTGATTGCGGATTTTCTACAACAAATACAAGTTAATCTACCTTAATCAGGCTTTCACTTTTAGAGAGGCTTCCTAGCGGCAGCTACTTAATCTTGTATTCTCGTATTTCTTTCCTCAACATATCTTTAAATCCATTGTTAACATGGTCCGACTTTGCATGATCGAAACTATTCAAACCAATTATAAAAGAAAAGAGATGATCAATTTTCTACTTTCAAAATTTATATTTATCTTGCAAATAGAATAGATATTTACTTTTGGAAGCAGTTGCTTACCGACGAAAGGAAGATATTAATCAGTGATCACACATAACCACCTTTACTTAATCAGCAGTATACCTCTCCACCTGTCATCTGCAAAAGAGAAACTCCAGGAATCATAAGTAAGCTTTTTTATTAATTTTAAAAGTGTTTTCACTTCATATAATCGTATATAACTTAAAATATTCATCGAACTGAAGTTTGCTTAAATGAAAATTGATATTCATTATTTTAATACATCTATTTTTTTTTAATGAAATAAACATTTAACACTAACAACCATTTTTTTATTGAATGAGATAATTATTCAAGAATAATTTTGCAAAAAATATAATTTAATGGAATTTACTTTCACACTTTATTGTTTAACATTACACTACTATAATTAATATTATTAAAAAAAACCTCTAATCTGTTTAGAGTTAGTGTAGTAGTGCTGTAATAGTTTTTTTTTAAAATAAAAAAGAAAAAAGAAAATAGTAAAAAGTAAAAAACAATTGAAGAGCCATACATCCCTGTATCATAAAGAGCCTGCATTATAGTTGATCCATGTATTTATGCTTTGTTGATATGCTTTTACACTTACACCGCGAAGTTAGGAGATTGAATCACCAAACCCCGAATATGCCCGGTCACACACACATGTATAATCATTTTCGCATCACTACGAACTATTATAATAAGTTTATTTTACTAACTGTCAATCGTTAAATTTAACTACTTTGATTTAGTCAACATTCAATTAGGTTTAATTAATGACTTATATGCATTGTACTAACGTTAATATATACATACAAACATACATATATATATATATATATATATATATATATATGGCAGGTATAAGTGCAGGATCCCACACTGAATTGTTCGTGCGAGATCATGTGATCGTACGTGAGTAGCATATGATCACATGTTTATAATGTTATCGTATATAAGTTACATGTGATCACGATAAAATAAGACTAAAATTTCTGAAAGGAGACTGTTGATAAACATCGTTGTCAAACAAAATTTCCGAAAGGTGACTTGGTGTGGATTAATCTGAGGAAGGAGCGGTTTATGCATGGAAAATACGACAAGTACCATGATCGTGGTGGGGCTCGTTACAAGGTGTTGAGACAAGCTGACTAGAATGCTTATGTGCTAGGCCTTCCGAGTGATATCAGGGTGTCACCTAGATTTCAAGTTTCTGATTTGCAAGTTTATCATGGAGAGAACGAGGGGCGAGTCTTTTCCAACCCAAGGAGTCTGATGTAGGAGCATCCAATGAAGAGTTATCAAGCAGACCTAAAAGAAAATCTAAAAAGCCCTAAGTTATCTCAAGGATTATATATGTTTGCAAATGATCCTACCATTTTTGCTGATCTTTCCTTTTCCTTATTTTCTAATTTTAGACTAGCTGTTATTTTTTGGTTACTTGAATTGGTAGTTTTATTTCATGATTGCTTGCTAGTTTATTTCTTGATATCTTGTTAATTAGTTACTCTCTTTTTACTTTCTTTAATTTATTTAGGTTTATATGCTAATTAAGAAAGACTTGTAATTTTCTTCAGGCACTTTTTGGAATTATTGAATAAGAAAATACTGCACTTTGGCAGCATATTGTGAGTGTTGTTCATTTGGTTTCTGGTGTCTTTCGTGAGTTCTGCTTTGAGGCTTGTGTTCGAAAATCTCAAACCCATCGATGTGTAAAATGTAAATATATATTTATGTATATGTATAATGCATCGACTATGTTTATATATATTATACCATAGTAAACTTTTTAAGTAGTGGAGCTTGTCAAGGTCCACCAGCAATTTGTTACAACCAAATTTGTTATGAATAAGTTACTCAAACTGAATTTTTACTTCAAAAAAACATTATATTATTTATATTTTTTAAATATCGTAATACATTAATTTTTAATTTTAATCCAAAAGTAGGACTGCAACCCCATTGGAAAGAAACTGTACTAGAAAACAAAGAATATATTTGGTATATCCATACTACACAAAGCGCCAATGCTCCAATGAGATTTGATATATTGGGAGTAGTAATATCATCACATTGCGTTCAAGGCCTGCATGAGATGGGATGGCCGACTTCTATTTTTTGAACGATTAGAAGTTTATTAAAAGAGAACCAAGGCCAGAGGCCTACAACAAAAACAAAGACACCATAGAATAGGCTACAACTGCTACGCCACAGCAAGTACAATAAACAAAGAGCTGCACAAGACAACGCTACCACGGCCAAAAACAGAGACAGCAGTAGTGTAAGCGTGAACAGGATGGCCGACTTCTTGGTGACAAATATTACCTTGATGTTATATACATACCAAATAATAAATATCATATTTACAATTACATTGTATTTATCATTATTTAATTTGTAACCATTAACTCACACTACCTCTATAAATATATAAGAGCAGAGACACATAATCTATATATCAAAAAGCATTCATTTAATTTTTATATATTTATACGTACGGTACTCTTCGATCGATCTGTTATTTCAATAAAAAAAAATGGCATTCCAATTCAAAAACTCTTCCTTAGCTCTCATTTCGCTATTCATCGTAATTATGAGCTTGTTATGCTCCTCCTCAGCATCCGCCGAGAGTTCCGGCACCGCTACATATTACACTCCTCCTTATGTCCGTAAGTACTAATTACCTAACAAACGTTTGATAATTCTTCTTGATAACTTTTTAACTCTTCTTGATACATACAATATAACGTTTCATATTTGATCGATAAAACTATATGTAGCTTCTGCTTGTTATGGATTTGAAGATGAAGGGGTGATGATAGCAGCATTGAGTGAAGGATTATTCAATGGCGGTGCTGCTTGTGGCCAATATTATCAAGTCACTTGCGTTAGCGGCACAAACCAAGGAACTCCACACCCTTGTTTGGGTAACGGGCCAGTCACCGTCAGGATCGTAGACAAATGTCCGGCAGGTGCATGTAGGGGCACTATTGACTTGTCCCAGGAAGCATTTGCCTCCATTGCTGATACTGCTTCTGGTTCTATAAATATAGATTTCCAACAGTATGTATACTTAATTTTCTTATATCTATGTATTCATGTATTTAAACGTTCTCACAAATCTCACTCTAAAGTTTATGAGTCAGCATCATATCAATTTCCTAGGGAGAATATATATATATATATATATATATATATATATATAGTCATTTTCTCCTCAGTGCGCACTGATATAACTTATATCAGTGTGTTGCATATGGACCACTGATTATGGAGAAGTTTTAACAAATGTATACACTTTGAATCAAAGTATATAAATCTAATGGTCAACATCCAATGCACTGATGAAGTTATATCAGTGCGTACTGACTTGAAAATTTCTGTATATATATATATATTTATATATATATATATATATATATATTTATATATATATATGTATATAAAATTATAAAATGTTAATATTTTTTCAGCTACTATGTATATATCTCTGTGATTTAATAATTTACGAAATGTATAATTCTTTATGCAGGGTTTGAAGAAATATGGGTTCACAAAATTTTGCATTGCACTGTTTTAGGGTTGAACTTGAAGATATCAAGTCATCGATTGGTTCGATCATCAGTCAATTGTATCCAATAACTTTTGAAACATAAGTAATAAGAAGCCTTGGAATTATATCTCTTATAGTTTTGTAACGTCATATTATATTCATATAGTAATGTTCATAATTTTTGTTTTTAAGTATTAGTACTGTTCATAATTAAATGTAGGAATTTTGAGCATAAAATTAGGCACACTTTTATATTTATTTTAAACAAACCAGGCCTAACCAACAAATATGAATTAAGTTAAGTATTTCCTGGAAATGGAGATGAAAGAATAAGAGAATTATTATTAACACACACATATATATATATATCCTATATTTCCAAAAAAAAATTACATATCCTAACCATTTAATTAAGTTAGCTAACTTAATTTGTAAGGTCTCTTATCATGGTACAAAGGGTCTTTAATTTATAAATTTTATTCAAATCGGGATGAAAAAGGATTTGATTTATATATTATTATTATTATTCTGACAATAAAATCTATTATATATTCATTTTTTTTTATCTCGATCCGTTTTGTAAAAATTAATTACATTGGTTAATTATTAAAGCAGAAATTTTATGGAAACATATATTAGTTTCATTGTGAGTTTTTAAATAAGTTGATTCCGAGCGTATAAAAGCAAATTAACCTCATGTTTATTCGGTATAATTTATTCTTTTATAGTTTTTTTTATCTATTTTACAAAAATTAATTAAACTATCGGTGGCTCTATTACCACACATAAAATATCTTGGACACCAAATTTTTCTTCCTACACCCATGTTAAAACATTAAAATTGTTAATTTTACTGCCTACACTCTTCAACATACCAAACATATCATTTAAGTACTTTTGATAAATTTAAACATATACTTTTTTCTCATTACACTAATTTCTCTCATTAAATCAATATCTATACCTAAGAGAAATAGAAATAGGCTCAGATTAGAAAATTAAATGTTGATATCAATCTTTCTCATATGAGAAGAAAATAGTATGATAGGACAAGTATTAGTAGTATTAATAGTATCAGTATAATCGGATTCCTGAACAGAATTTAATTCTTTATATTATGAAGAAGATCATCATATTTATGTCATCTAGATTCAACACACATCATAAACCTGAAAAAACTTATTCAGAACTATTTGAATATTTAAAAACTTGGGTAGCAATAAAAAAAATAAAAAAAATAAAAAAATAAAAACTGATTTTAATTTTGTTTCTTATAACTTCTGTCTTCTGGCATAGACACCTGTTAAATAATATATTACACAGGTAATACTCTAATTTCGAATTTAACTTGAAATGTCATTTTATTTAACATTCATTTTGTAGCGGTGCAACATAATTAGTTATAGGCACAAGGTATTACATGAGAAAGAACTAATTTTTTTATCAATGAGAGAAAGAACTAACAACGAGATGAGATTGGTCAAGTAGTAAACCTCTCACACATGTACAATGAGGTTGCGGGTTCGAGTTTTCCCTCATTCCGAAAAAACCCACAAATTTATTTAATAGTATAATACTTAATGATTATGAAATCAGTCCAATTTTGGGTTGAAAAGGGGGAAAAAGGGAGAAGACTTTTGCTTACCCCCCTTCAAGGGGGGTGAGCATTACCCCCTCCCCAATAAATGACATGTGTCCAAAGAGGGGTATTTTTATCCAAAAACTCTCTTGTGTTTAGACAAAACTACCCTCTCCCTAGATACGTGGCATATATTGGGGAGGGGGGTAATGCTCATCCCCTTGAAGGGGGGTGAGCAAAAATGGACTCAAAAAAAGGTATTCGGTTGCTAGCCATTTAAAAAAACTTCGCCGAACCTTATGGACATAGTTCTCGTAATTATGCTCAGAAAATGGACATATATAGGTAAATATTTCTCCGATGATTAGTATAATATTTTTAGTTGATAACCCACTAACTCCAATACTAGACCTACTGATGTCAAAACTGTTGAGGAATACTCTGTATATATTATTATTAGGGTTTATTATATACCGGGTGTTCAATTTATGGGTGTAAGAATTGAAGTAAATTTAAATTTTCAATTATAAAGCTATTTAGTTTTAATTAAGTAATTAAATACATGGGTATTTTAAAAATAAAAATGTTTTATTAAAACATGGGTGTAGCCAAATATTTTTTGTGTGGTAATAGAGCCACCCTTAAACTATTTATTAAAGTAGAAAAAGGTTGGTGGAAAAAAGTTTTTTTTTTGTTGTTGAAATACAATATTATATCAATTCTGGTTTTTTTTAATGAGATGGGAGATTCGAACCCACAACCTCATTGGTGGAGGCCGGTGTGAGTGATTTACCGGTGTATTAAATAGTGTATTAAACAATATTTTGAATTTTGAAATTTGATACATGATGGGTTAAGAGTCTATTGAACATGTTGATATCAAATACTACATTTATGTAGTTCAAATTTCTATTTTCACAACACCGGTGAAAAATCTCCTCATATATACCAATAAATGCGTATAGTGAGATTCACCAATTTCAAAGGAGGGGTGCACATCAATTGCTATTGTTTTATGATCTGATGGTAGTGTTGGTTCCAAAAACCAAAATTGGCACAGCACAGCGGAAAGGCGGTGGGTCCGGTTTTAAAATTTTTTTATAAAAAAAACAAAACCGTTTTAGCTGAATCGTTGTAATTATATAGATTCTAATATTTTAATTATAAATAGTAAGGAAGAAATCGTTATCCTTGTAGAATCTTCGTGATTCCCTCGAACCAAATTATTCCACTGTAGAATCTTCGTGATTCCCTCGAACCAAGTTTTTCCACACCAAATCTTCAACATCAAAGAACGGACTGGTGGGCGTTTCGGTATTTAAACAGAATAATTACGACTCTCGAATTTTCTGTTGTAATTATCTACTCATCATATGAGACAACAAGAAAAGTATTTAGAGACTCTCACAATATTTCTTTAGAGGTTTTGAACTTAGAAAAAAAAAATCTATTTTTTTCTTTCTCTATCTCTCGTTCCTTTTTGTGTCTGTACGGTTTTTGAAAAACAAAACAATTTTTCTTTTCGGCTTCTAGTGTAAGCAATTCCAAGAAGACTTCTTGGTATAATATGGTGTGCAGGGGTGGACCCACATAGAGACCAGGTGGGGCCTGTGCCCCACCTCAAATTTTCAAAAAGAAATCATTTTATGTTTATATATATATATATATATATATCACAAATAACACATTATAACATATGTTGTTATATAGCACTACTGGTTTATTGTCTTTATTTTATTGTTTTAGTCACTGGTTCAATTCTCACTATAAGCAAAACAAATATCTTTTAATATCTATTTTTATTTTACACTCGTTTCCAATTCCTTTATCAAATTTTCATTTTCTTCTACAACAAAATAATTCATTTTCTTTTTCCCCCATTGTTAAATTCTTTAACTATCCTTAATTTGTGGTTTACTTAATTCAATTCTATTATATAATAAATTATCTTATCTATTATTATTTTGAAATTTTCTTATTTCTAATATTTTTAGTTTGACATACCTAACATATCCAATCAATAAACCCTAAAATCTCAAATTTAAATTTATTATATTAAAATAGTCCATCTATTATTATGATTCATTTTATTTTATCCTTTATATTTTTCTTTATTTTATTATTCTAATTTATTTAGAATCAATAATTAGAAAAATAAAAAAGTCAAAAAAATTTCTAGTAATATTTATTAATCAATTATTTTTGTATAAATTTAAAGTGAATTCATTATAAATACAAAACAAAATTTTTTATTATAAAACTATATTTTAATTTTTTTACGAATAAATACTATAATTTTTCATTTTACATGTTGTTTTTCTTGTTATTGTTTATTTTTTTAATATTTTGTTTCTTGTTTTTAGTTCTTTTAAATGTAAGATTATTTAATTCATTTCGAATAAGTATTCTATTTTTTTTATTAAAAATTCATTATACCATCATTTTTTATATAAAAAAACACATTTTATTATGATTTTAAATTTTCATTAAATTTTTTTAAATAGTGCCCCACCTCATTAAAATTTCTGGGTCCGCCACTGATGGTGTGTACACGTGATAGATAGAGTCAAAAACAAAAACTTTTAACTCTTTTAAGTCATTGTATCTAATACAACCTCATTCATCTATAATAAACAAGAGCAAGAGATCAATCTTTCTCTCTAGTGTAACTTTTGTTTTTAGGGTGCCGATATTGACACCCATAAAATATATTAGTACATCCATATTTTATTAAAAAATTTAATTACAAAAATATCCCAATAGAAATTTATCAATAATGATAAATTACTTTAATTAAAAATAAACCAAATACTATATACACTCATTAATTACACCAATATATTCAACTTTATTTCTTTATTTTAAAAAAAAACTAACTTTTTAGAAAGAAAAAAAAAGTTATGATAAACCCTAATTTTTATGATAAACCCTAATTAAACTCTAATTTTATTTCAAGTATCAAACTTTCTCATCATCACATGATTATTATATTGTTTTTGTTTTTCTTTTATGTATATTTAAAAACTCTATCATTAAACAAAATATTTTTTTTAACAATAGCCGTAGATATCAACAAGTTTTTTTTTAAAAGATAGCAGTAGATATCAATAAAAAAAAATTTAAGATAACTGTATAAATAAGAGAATTCTAGATTAAAAATCTTTTGACCTCATATACGGTACCACATATTTCCTTTTATAAGGTTCTTACATTCGAGATATTTCCAAAAGTAAATTGGACCATCATTAAAAAAGATTTGATTCAAAAAATAATATGATTTTTTTTTATAAATTGGGTGTGATAATAATTTAAGAGTGTTTATAAATAATATGCTTTAAAATGAATATATTTATTTCAATGAGGGTACTATTGTCATTAGAATAAGTGCTTATAGTAATATTTATTTTTAAATTTTAGACATGGGTGTACTTATAAAAATGGGTGTACTAATAAGTTTTATGGATGTCAATATCCGTACCCATGTTTTTATTATAGAATTAGAAACCTAATTGGATTATAATGCTAATTAAATATTAAATAAATAATTTATTTAAATATTTCAAATAGTAATTCATTCGAAAATCCTTATCATAATAATTAAATCACAATTATTTAATTATTATCATAATATAAAAATTTCGAAATTGCCAGTGGATAAATCCATTGGCAAATTTTGCCAATACAGGGTAAACATCCCTTGTGATCCTTATCTTTATCTGTTCAATTTAACTTCAAATTTTAAATATATAATAATCCAATTATTAAATAATTATTTTATTTGAAATAATCTAATTATTCAAATAACTAAATAATTTAACAAATAATTTTAAACTATTATTTTTGAAATTACACAGTGACTTTTACAGTGTAGTTTTAGAAAATCACAGTGTGGTCCCACCACACCGTGTCATCCAATTGAATATTTACATAATCATATTATTTAAATAACATTTAATTAATTCGTAACTAATTAAATATAACTGTTAATATTCAATTAATTCACAATTAATTAAACAATGCATAAACTACTTTATGTATAGATGATTAATTCCAAATTAATCACCAAGCCTCTTTATATCTTAATGGTCAATACAATGTTATGGAGATGGCATGGGGACACATAGACCTATAATTTCAAGCTTCAATAAATCTTTAATAATTAATTCAACTCTTTAATTAATTATCTGATTTATTAATTCCAGAATTATTCCACTAAAAAATGAAACTGCACTCTTGTCATTATAGAATTAATTACTCGAATAGGAATCGAACAGTCCACTAATATAATCATTATATATAGATCAATCCTCCATTAACAGTTCGTAATTTGAGCTAGGTTCAAATCCGTTGACCTCTCAATTATATCTTTATACTTGAGTTCTGGATGATTCTCTAATGAACAATTACCCAAGAGAACTATTGAGCGCTTTATTGTTCAAGACCTGAATCATTTACCCAAGAGAACTATTTGTCTAACTTCATTTAAGAAGGAATAGATTCTATTTTGTATATTATCATTCCCGACTAAATATATCATTATGTCTCCAAGATACAAAGTTTAGGTGTGACATTATAAACAAACCATACCGAGTAAGTCAAAAAATACAACTCTATAAGTAGGAGTCTGTTAAATACTCAGGATGAAGATCGTTTCATATATGACAATCTGATTTGATAAATGAGAATACTTTGTTTAAAACGAATATTAGTAAAGATTCCAATTTATCATGTCCACGTTATGTATAATCTTATTATACAAAGTACATTCATTCTAATGTCACCACATCAACAGTTCGGATAAAATTGTTCCATTCTTAATGGGAATGAACTGTACTAGTAATTTTAATTAATTAAAGATCTCAACTTTAATTATTAATTACGGACAATTAAGATTATTATATTTAAACATAATCCTCATGTATATAACAACTTATATACTATGTTTAATATTACATTTAATAATAGTGGAATTTTATGTCATTAATACAATATTAATAACATTAAATGCACACAAATTTAAAATAAAATGTAAATCTATTTATTAATTTAGCAAAAAGATTAACAACTTTTGTTCTTAGGGCACTTTCCCCAACAATCTCCCTACTTGCCCTAAAGCAAATGAGACATGTCCTTTAATCCTAGTCCTTCTAGATGGCCTTCAAAACTCTTTGTTGGCAGAGTCTTTGTGAAGGGATCTACAAGGTTGTCTTCAAATTTCAGAACAGACACATCGCCACGATGTACAATCTCCCTAATTAGCTGATATTTTCGCTCTATATGCTTTCCTCGTTTGTGGCTTCTAGGTTCTTTTGAATTAGTCACGGCTCCACTGTTGTCACAATATAGTGTCATGGGTTTTTCCATATCTGGAACAACTTCCAGATCATACAAAAACTTTCAGAGCTAGACTACTTCTTTAGCTGCTTTACATGCTGCCACATATTCAGCCTCCATAGTGGAATCAGCAATGCAAGATTGTTTGATGCTTCTCCAAACTATGACTCATCCACCAATGGTAAACATTGATCCAGATGTCGACTTTCGACTATCTTTGTCTGATTGAAAATCAGAATCAGTGTAACCAATAGGAATCAAATCCCTACCTTGCATTAATGATGAAACGCAGACTGGGCCTGCATTGTATGGGAAGGAGGTCAGTATCGCGAGTGATTCGAAGGTAGCGGTTTCTTGGATCAATTGTGATGGGGTAGGCAGCGTGAAGCATGTTGACTACATTTATGACATTCGAAATTGTCTACGCACTTTGGGCAACACTACTGTGGTTTACAATGAGAGGTCTATGAATTCCTTTGTTGATGCCTTAGCTAAGAAAGGGTCTGGTATGGAAGGGGACACAATTATCTGGGATCTGGCTTGATTTTGGTTGTTGGTGTGCCTCGTCTGTATAGGTGTTTTGCTGAGCTGGTTAAGAGGTTTTGTGGTTAACTTGCTGGTTGTCCTCTATTTTTTGGTTGGGATTTACTCTGTTGTAGCCCTATGGTTTTTGTTTGTAAGGTTTTCTGGTGTTCTGTGTTGTGGAGGCCAGCTCTGTTTTTGAGAGCCTTGGTCTTGCGCTTTTGTTTGTTTTCTTGGTTGGGATCTAGCCCTCCTCTTAATAAATCTACACAGTTCAAAAAAAACGGTAAGAGTTTGGGCACCATAAAGTTGTCAGAAAACGAGTCAAAGTTGTCAGAGACCGCATCAAAAAATTAAGAGCTTTTGATACGTGTCACGTTTAGAGTTCGTGCTACAAGGATCAACCATTTGACTATTGTTAATTCTAGCATTTCCAGGGATGCAATATGGCATGTAATTAAATAAGGAAAATATGGAAAGATTTTGGACATTTAATATGCTATATTTGCAATTTTTAATTAAGTTAATATGATTTATATTTTTATGAGAAAAGATTCACTTTGCCATTTAGAAACTAAAATGTGTCTATCAGAGATGGAAAAGTAGGCACCGGACCAAATACCATGTCTATCCTAATCAATCACTTTGTGCAGTCACCATAAATATATCTCAAAATGATTTGTTAGTTAACAAATATGATAGCCTTCCATTGTTGCTTTGAGAGTGAAATAAAGGCACTGAATTGATATAGAAGTTCTAACTTTTTACCTCTTTAATGTTGTAACTCATTGTACTGCATGTAGGCATTGCACTCTATTAACAACTAATATGAATAAATACACAAACTAAACCATAGGTGTCCTAACTAGCTAATTTATTCATATTGTTTTAAAGTGAGAAAACATAAGACAAAATTTCTTTTCACAATAAATTTTCATTGACGAATAGAAGAATAATACCATAATTTCTATAAAAAAATTCTCAGCTTATTTATATTGCATAATAAATTTTCAAAATCCTAACTAATTACACAATAAGATAACACATATCTAGCTTCTCATTTTCAAGAAAACAAGAAGTGAAGAAAATTAGAATTTGGTTATAATTTTATATATTTTGGACATGAAAAAACGAAATTACCAAGTCTATTGAACCCTAAGTATATTAGTAAACCTTCTATCCTTTTACTTCATTTGAATGTCAATTAACAACCATGTCTTTTTTACGATATAACAGAAAACAGATAGCAGTACTTGTCACGCTCATTGTTGAGAGCTTAAAGCATTGATTAATGTTGGGTTTTTATTAGCAATTAATTGATTATCAATGTTGAAATTCTATCAACTATCAAGAGTGGCAAAAAATCATTATTATTAAACCAATACCATAGCTGTCATTATGAAATCAGTTGACGAAATCACTCATTGACCGCAAAACACTGGGAGCGATTCTTCTGAGTTTGACGAAATAAGTTGCCTTTAATGTCAAAGATCATGAGACATCAGCAGATCTTATGAGGATCTTATTGAACATATACGAGCAGCCTTCTACAACGAGAAAGGTCGATCTAACCTAAGAAGCTAGTAAATTCAAAGATGTCAGAGAATCAGAGTTTCAAGGATCATCTGAACCAGCTCAATGAAGTCAATGATGGGTTGAGTTCGATATCCATGGTATTTGATGAGGAGTTCTTAAGCAGCATTCTACTTACCCAGATGCTAGACAGTTGGGCGACAGCGTGTCAATTGATCGCCAACTCATTCAAAAACGAGAAGATAAACTTCCAGCATGTTGTGAACATAATCATGACAGAAGAAATTAGGATGCATGAAACAGGATCAGGGACATCTTCTTCAGCACTGAATACGGAAGGTAGAGAAGGCAGAGGCAGAAATCAGAACAAGAATCGAGGGGGTAGATCGAAGTCAATAGGTAAATCCAAGTCTAGGGGCAATCAAGACAATAATTTGGGTAATCAGCAGAGAAACAAGAAAGACATCGAGTGATGGAATTATGGAAAGATGGGTCACTACTCGAATGAGTGTAGGTCCGACAAAAGGACGATGGCAAAAGCGGAGCGAATTGTGTTTCAGATGAGTCAAACGATCGCCTTATCTACTCGTGGAAAAGCAAGACAGAATCTTCAGAACAAGAATCGAGGGGGTAGATCGAAGTCAATAGGTAAATCCAAGTCTAGAGGCAATCAAGACAATAATTTGGGTAATCAGCAGAGAAACAAGAAAGACATCGAGTGCTGGAATTATGGAAAGATGGGTCACTACTTGAATGAGTGTATGTCCGACAAAAGGACGATGGCAAAAGCGGAGCGAATTGTGTTTCAGAGGAGTCAAACGACCGCCTTATCTACTCGTGGAAAAGCAAGAGAGAATCTTAGATGTTAGACTCATGAGCGTCATTCCATGCCACCACACATAGGGATTTGTTTAAGAATTACATCACTGGAAATTTGGGTAAGGTGTATCTTGGTGACGATCAAGCATGTGATATTACCGGGAACGGATGTGAAGATTCAGCTGAATGGGTCAGTTTAGAAGCTCGACAACGTGAGGCACGTACCCGACGGGAGAAAGAATTTGATCTCCATAGGGCAGTTAGCGTCAGACGGTTATGTAACGAATTTCACATGAGATAAGTGGGAAATCTCGAAAAGTGCAATGACAATAGCCAGGGGAACTAAGAACGGGTCACTTTACACGACTACCGATGGGTATGGACCGATCTCAGTGGCAGAAGGTAGAGGGTATCTGAATCTGTGGCACCAGAGGTTTGGGCACATGAGTAGTCAAAGGCTGAAGTATTTGCATTCGAGAGGTAAATTGCCAGAGTTGAAATCCATTAAGGTTGATTTCCGTAAGAGTTGTGTTCTTAGAAAGTAGAAGTGAGTAAGGTTCAAGAAGACAGGAAAAGTACTGGCAAAGGAGATGCTGGAACTAGTGCACACTGACGTATGAGGTCCAGCTTCAGTCTTATCAACCGGAGGTAAACAATATTTCATCACTTTCATCGACGACCATTCTAGGAAGGTGTGGGTTTACTTTCTAAAGCACAAGTCTGAGGTGTTTGAAGTTTTCAAGAGGTGGAAAGCTATGGTTGAGAATGAGATAAGGTTGAAGATCAAGAAGCTGCGATCAGAAAATGATGGAGAGTACGAAGACAACGAGTTCAAGAAGTTTTGCTAGAGCCAGAAGCATGCGCCTACATTCAAGGTTGCCGGAAATAGTTCTAGGTAGAAGTAGTTAATACAGCAACATACTTGATCAATAGAGGACCATCAAAGCATTTGGACCTCGCTATACCAAAAGAGATATAGACTAGAAAGAGGGAAAACTTTCTCATTTGAAAGTGTTTGGGTGTGTATCATATGTACATGTAGGTGATCATGCAAATGCAAAGAGCTAGTTTAACGCCAAATCAGTGAAGTGCACCTTAGTGAGATATGGTGAAGACGAGTTTGGATATAAACTCTAGGATGACTAAAACCGCAAGATGATCAGGAGTAGAGATGTTGTCTTCAACGAGAAGGTCATGTACAAGGACAAGAATACACAGATGTCTGAGCAGAGACATAAAGATGATGAGTAAGGATCGTGGAACGTGGTATGTAGAAAGATGATGAGTAAGGTGTACAACCCCATGTTGAAGAACATATACCACAAGATACAGGTTTTATTACCATAGAGTCTGATCGGTTAGAGAGTTCTGAATTCGTAAATTGGGAATGCTTTGAGAAGATCCCTACACATCCCAGAGTACACCATGAAAATCCACTAACCTACATGTACCGGCTAAAAGGTACTTGCAATGTTTGTTGTTGATAGATACGGAAAACCTGAATGGTACAATTAGGCATGTCAGGGTAAAAACGCAAGCAAGTGGGAGCTTGCAATGAAGGATAAGATGAAGTCGCTTGTTTCCAATCAGACTTGGGAGTTAGCCGAGTTGCATGAAGAAAAGAATGCCCTGCAGAACAAACGGGTATTTCAAATCAAGGATGAACATGATGGTTCCAAGAGATACAATGCGAGACTGGTGGTCAAAGGCTTACAGCAAAATAAAGGT
This sequence comes from Dipteronia sinensis, assembly GCA_033220585.1. NCBI lineage: Eukaryota > Viridiplantae > Streptophyta > Magnoliopsida > Sapindales > Sapindaceae > Dipteronia > Dipteronia sinensis. The sequence continues at coordinate 71,947,537 of CM065637.1, read as the reverse complement.
ATTTATTACACGGATATTTTTTCTCATGTTGTTAAACTAACTACCAACCGGTTAATGTTAAGCATTTTCATAGCAAATGGATTATATCTTGAGCAGTTGGATGTGAAGACTGCCTTTCTTCATAGATATTTGAAGGAAATGATATACATTGCAGATAGGGCCAAGAAAAGATGGTTTGCTGGAGAGGTGGATAACAGGAGAAGGAACACCGGATATATGTTCATGATAGGGAGTACCGCTATAAGTTGGGTTTCTTAGTTACAGAAAATAGTTATGATATCTACAACTGAGTAAGAGTATGTGGCTGCAACAGAAGCTAGCAAAGAAATGATATGGTTACAGAGTTTGTTAGCATAGTTGAGATTCGAACAGGTGATAAATGTATTACATAGTGATAGCCAGATTGCGATACACTTGGCCAAGAATTCAATGTTCCATTCCAGGACCAAGCGCATAGACCTGCACTATCATTTCATTCGGTCGTTGATCGAGGAAGAGGTGTTGAAGCTTGTAAAGATAGCATGTAGCAAGAATCTGGTTGACATGTTAACCAAGCTAGTCACGATAGAGAAACTGGAGTTATATGCAACTTCGGTAGGTCTTCAAGGATGATGATAGGAGGATAAGCGAACTGTAACTATCCACTAGTCATCAAGGAATAAGGTAGAATGCATATTCGAGTTTCAGTCTTCAAGTGGGAGATTGTTATGTTTTTTGAAACCTGAAATCAATCGAAGAATCGAAATCCGGAAAGAAGCGAGGCATAAACCGCGACTCAGGCAGGAAGCATAAACCGCGGCACATACCGCTAAGAATTCCAGAGAATTAACGCAGTGTAGACAATTTGCATAAACCGCGGTGTAGACAATGTGCACAGGCCGTAGCATAAAGAGCTGTGGTTTCCAGAGGTTTACCGTGGTGCAAGGCGTAGGCTACAAACCGCAGCGCAGACCGTGGTGACAACGAATTTTGTATGGAATAGGAAATATTTTACGGGAAGAAAAGACTCCTATTATGTTTCGGCTTGCCCTAGTGCTCCCATATAAATACTATTGTTTCCCATTATGATGGGGCGTGTGGAAAATAGCAAAAGAGGCTGAGAGTAATTGTATGAGAGATTGAAAGAGAGAGGCAGAGATTATAATCAACTCTGATAGTGTATTAAGTGCAGGTACGCTCTGTGGATGTAAGCAAATTGAACCAAGTAAAATCTTTCGTTTCATTTTTTTTTTTGAACGGCTAAAATTTATTAGAGACCCTTAAAAACAAAGGCAAATGGGAAGCTATACAGACCAAATAAACCCCAATAATACCAACCAACCTTCACCAAAGAACAAGCAACCCAAGAAACCCCAAGAAAAACGACCTGAAACCTGAAACCAAAACAGAACAACCAAAAGCAGAAAAAAGAAGACATGGTGCAAAGTCGCACAACAAAAACCAGAGGCAACCACAGTATGACTAGCAAAAAAAGACACCCCAACAAAGCACGAAGGTTACATATCACCGTAAACCAGCTAGTCACCTTCCATATTCGAACCCATCTTCGCGAGCTTATCGACGAACGAGTTAGTAGCCCTTAAGTTGTTGACCACTGAAATCCCTCCCATAGTATGCATGTAATTCCTAATGTCATAAATATTATTGATGCAGACCATAACGGAACTCACACACATTCAATACATAAGGGTTTCTAATTTTCTATAATCCCGCAATATTGCAGAATATAAGAGATAGATGGAGTTTAAACTACTCAAGAAGTTTTTATTTCATCAAAATCTGTCTAACTTCAAACGATTACAACTTGATAAATAAAGGAACAAACCTTGTTGACTCCTAAAACATCTCAAATAAATCGGGGAACAATCCCAGCTTTGAACAATCCCAGATTAAAAGCTAAAATTAAATAGAAATAAATTCTATGCAGAAAAAGGAAAGAAATCACTAATTGTTGCGCAAGAAACTAAAAGTCTCCGAACAACAATCTAAACGACACTTTTTAGGACCCCTTCTGGGCCTGATCACCGGTAACGTAGTTTTAATAATAAATCATAGAGCATGGCTTGGGCTTTCTGAAAACATATTATAATAGTCATATGGAGCCCGTATGTGAAAGTTATGAGACAACGAAGTGAGCCTCGTTTTGGATGCTTTAAGCGACCCAAATAAGAGCTTTGCCAACCGTTCCAGTATCAAATATCAACAAGATTCAGATTTCCAATCCCATCTTTGTTGTTGACCCACGAGACAGCAACCTTTGAATCGTTAGCAATAATGATACTACTTCCCGCTGTTACCGTATTTGAGGCACACAGCTCACAAGCCTTAAGGATGGCCAAGATCTCCGCCAAGTTCGAGTCTTTGCTTCCCACAAAATAAGAGAAGAGGCAATGGATTTTACCTTCTGATTCCCTAAGAACACCACTGATCCTTGCCGGGCCTAGCTTCTATTGCTTAACCTTGTGATTGCGGATTTTCTACAACAAATATAAGTAAATCTACCTTAATCAGACTTTCACTTTTAGAGACGCTTCCTAGCGGCTGCTACTTATTCTTGTATTCTCGTATTTCTTACCTCAACATATCTTTAAATCCATTGTCAACATGGTCCAACTTTGCATGATCGAAACTAATCAAACCAATTATAAAGAAAAGAGATGATCACTTTTCTACTTTCAAAATTTTATATTTATCTGGTAAATAGAATAGATATTTACTTTTGGAAGCAGTTGCTTACCGACGAAAGGAAGATATTAATCAGTGATCACACATAACCACCTTTGCTCAATCAGAAGTATACCTCTCCACCCGTCATCTGCAAAAGAGAAACTCAAGGAATCAAAAGTAAACTTTTTTATTAATATGCACAACCGATGAAAGTGTTAGAATATATTATATTTCCTAATCTTATTAGGATTATATTTCTAATTATATTTCCTAGTTTTGTTATATTTCCCTATTTTCTAGTTATATTAGGTTTAATATTCCTATTAGGAGTCATAGTAGTCTTTTATTGTTTTGCTTCTTAGTTATTTTTATTGTAACTTAGTATTCACAATGTAACCATATATTCAACATTATGTAATAAGAAACCTTATAGCTTTCTTGTTAGTTTTTCTTTTTCTCTTTCGTTCTTTGTTTTGTATGAGATTAGTTAGCATGGCATCAGAGTTTGAGGTTTGAGATTTTTTAACATGGTATCAAAGCTATGAGATTGTTTAATAGAAAGGACCACAGAAAATAAAATCCTTTCAAAGAGATTGCTATTTATACATTCATGTAATCATGCAGGTTAGTGCTAACGTTTATTTTCAAATGTTAATGAAAAGAACTATCAATTTCCATGCGGTGCTCAAAATTTACAAAAATTCAAACATGTCTTTACCTTTATCATGTCTGCCCTGTCTTAGCCAGATGTTTTACACAAGTCTTTTGCAGCTTTGGGACCTCCATTCCAGATTTGTAGTCCATTACAATTATTTCCCCAGTCAAACCCACCGCTTTGATATACTTGTCCCTTATGACCATTTTGAGTTGAGATGTGGATTATTACAAAGTTTTCCTTCATGTTAATGTGGATCCACACTCTTGTTTTCATATTGTCATCTACTCCACCTGCTTCTCAGTTGCATGCCTATTAATTTTGAATTCTTTGCCAGATGATTCTCCCCTTCTAAAATTTTAGCAGGAAGAAAACTATATCAAGGACCACTTTGAAAGAGCAAAAATCCAAGCACCTAATCGCACTGAAACTACCACTAATTCCTATAAGAACAAGAACCCTCCCTAAAACCATGGAAACAATTGGATCTCTAACAATATTTCTCTTTTCTATCTTCAAGGAAAACTACATTTTCGTATGCAAATCATGGCAGGCTCTCATATTCATGATCACTCTCATTAGAGCTATCAGCTATGTTGGCAAACTGATATTTCCAATAAGTTACTGCTAAATTTTTCACTTTGGTAATTTACTCTAGAGCTTCCCTTGGATTCTGTTCAATGGTACTGGCAATAAATCTCGTCATCTGTGCAGGTAATTTTCTTTATCTTCTCTAAAATTATTTCCAACCTTTCACATATTATATGACTCATTGGATGAGATCTGTCACCCACCACAAAAGAATAAATTTTGTTTCCAACCTCAATCCAACTTAGACCAGGTTCCTTCTTGATTCCTTCATCTTTCATCAACTGTCTAACTTCTAAAGCTGGTAATTCTATTCCGGCATCAACAAAGTTATTGTTAAGAAGCACATAAGATGCATCTTCCTGAGGTTTCAGCTCAATTACTTTCTCTGTAGCATGTTTTGCTGTGACTGTGTCCTTATAAACCCTGCAAGCACTCAACAAGGATCGCCACATCACGGGACTATCCTCAAGACCAGAGTTCAGAATGAAATTTTCGGCATCAACTAGAGCCTAGAGCTAGGATATCAAGTATCAACGGTTCTAACATCAACAACACAGGCATGGTGATTTACATCAATTGTCATGCCATAATCTTTGTGCATGCTTGTAAAGTAACTGCCATAAGTAGAATGCACATTTAAATTAGTTTAAACCAAAGAAATAGCCCACCTGAAGAGAACCTTGTAACATTACATGCTAAGACATACCAATATTTCCCAATTAGGTCATGTAGGTTCAAGATTCAAGAATCTTTGAGTTTGGTTAATCTAGGGTGACTTGAAGGAATATGAATTAAAACAAGTATACATGACCAACAAGGACACAATCTCTAATGACTATCGGAAGTAATGACCATAATTTCACATAAGTAATTTAAAATATTCAGAGGAAAAACAATTACAGATTGTCAAGCTCTCAGAAAAGAATTGTCTAAAAAGATAGATTGGCTCTTCAAGTGACTTCAGTTCCCGAGGCATTAAAGATCTACTCAATACATTAACAAGTTTACAATTCGCAGATGACACTATTTTATTCCTCCAGCCAAGGGTGGACTACCTTATGAATGCCAGGAGGATTCTGAGGTGCTTTGAACTCGCTTCGGGGTTGAGAATTAATCTCAACAAAACTTGTGTAGTGAGGGTTGGCAAAGGAAATGATAGAGAGAGGGATTGGGCGGCTATATTTAGGTGTGGTAAAGCAACGCTTCCTATCATGTATTTGGGGTTGCCGTTAGGGGGGCGGCCATGCTCAAAGCTTTTTTGGTCTCATTTAATTCAGAGGATAGAATACAGACTTGCCCCGTGGAAAAAGATGTTTCTTAACAAAGGTGGGAGACTTGTGCTTATTAAAGTTGTTATGGCAAGTATTCCCAATTATTTTATGTCGGTGTTTAAAATACCGGTGAGCGTTGCTAAAAGGATAGAACGTCTTCAGAGGAGTTTTTTTTGGGGAGACGGTGCTGAAAAGAGGAAGATTCATTCGGTTAAGTGGGAGACGTTATGCAAAAGTAGAATTAATGGGGGCTTAGGTATTGGTTCAGTCATTGGCAAAAATAAAGGTCTTTTGGCGAAATGGGTTTGGAGGTTTGGGAAGGAAGAGATGCCTCTTTGGAAAAGGGTGATATGTGGGAAGTATGGAGTGCCTTCGAATTCTTTAAGTTGGAGCTGGAAGTGTGGATCGACTGGTTCGTTTTTCTCCAAGGTTGTTGGTGGTCTTTTTCAGCAAGATGCCTTCAGCTAGGATTCTAGAGGATGGTATCAGGGTGATAGTGGGGAGGGGCGATCGTGCTAGTCTATGGTCTGATAGCTTAGTGGAAGGAAAGCCTTTGAAAGAGGTTTATCCCAGAATTTTTTCCCTTGCTAGAAATAAAGTGGGAAGTGTTAGAGACTCTGGTAGGCGGGTGGGAAAAGATTGGATTTGGGAGATACCTCTCAGGAGACCTTGCTTCAGCTGGGAAATTGATCAATGGATCAGATTTAGAGGCAGCTTAGACAAGATCAAATTTTATGATGCAATTCCGGTTACAATTGGTTGGAGTTTTTGTTCTAACGGATCATTTTCTGTCAAGTCGTTTTGGGAAAGGTTGGAATCCGCGAGTCCAAATGATCCTTCGGTCTTCAAGGGAGTGTGGCAAGGCGTGTGCCCTCCTAAAGTAGAGATTTTCGTCTAGCATCTTTTGCAGGGCAGAGTGTTGGTGAAGGATGTTTTGAAGAGATTTGGTCTGCTAGAAGGATCGAATTTGTTGTGCCATCTATGCAGCATTTCAGTGGAGTCAATAGATCATTTTTTTCTTCATTGCCAATGGGCAGGGAATTTGTGGACCACGTGCATGAACTGATGGGGTATCAGTTGTTGTTCTTCAGCTTCGATGATGGATTGGTGGAGAGGATGGGCTGGTCTATGCCCAAAAAAAAAAATCGAAAAGGGTGTGGTCGTCTTTGTTTTTTGCTGTGGTCTGGACTATATGGGAAACAAGGAATGCTAAGGTTTTCAAGCAGGTTGAAGCTTCCCTTAATCAAGCTTCAGATATGGTGAAAATGAGAGTTGTTTGGTGGTTTAAGAACTTGGGAAAGGGTTCTTCAGTCCCCATCACCACCCTTCTGCTGGACATTGCTGAGCGGTGTACGGAAGTGTGCAAGTCAAGGATCCCCAAATCGGGAGAATGGATTCCTCCATTAATAGATGTGCTGATGTTTAATGTGGATGGGTCTGCTAGAGGGTCTCCGGGGAGTGCAGGTATTGGGGGTATTCTTCGCAATCACAATGGAGAAGTTTTGTGCTCTTTTTCGGTAAATGTGGGGGTCCAAGATGCCATAACTGCAGAAGTCTTAGCTATTGCAAAAGCTTGTGATCTCATTCTCTCGAAAACAGAGATGACCGGAAAAAGGATCATTATTTCGAGTGATTCAATGGTTGCTGTGTCCTGGATCAATGGCTCTGGTATGGGAAGCGTTAAGCTATCACAGATGATTTATGAAATTCGCAGCACCATGAGCAGGTTGGGTCAGGTTACCGTGGAATATAGACCTCGTGCTACTAATTCTTGTGCGGACGGGTTGGCTAAAGAAGGTTCGGCTGATGGTGATGACATTGTTAGATGGAATTTAGACTAATTGGAATGCTCTGACATAGTTTTTGGGTTTGCTTCCTTATATGGGTTTAGCTTTTTATTCAGTTTGTTTCCTGTTGGGGCGCTTAGTCTTGTCTGCCTACGCCTCTGTTTCGGTTTTTTTTTTCTGATCCTTGTTTCCCTGTTGCTTTGCTTTTTAGCTTAGCTCTCTTATCAATAAATCTTGCCTTTCAAAAAAAAAGTTTAAATTAAGAATCACGAGTGAAGGCCAAAACACCCATAAGAAGTTACAGTCACCCCAGCAGTCAGAACAGACTTTCCAACATTCACTGTAGAATGCGAGGATTCCTTCCTTTTCATGGATAAATTTACTGGTAAGTTCTGCAATGAATTCTCAGTATTCTCTATGTACTCGAACAGAAAGGTAAATGGGTAGATGGAAATGGGCAGTAGTTGGATCAGGTATCACCTTCATCTCACAACCAACTGCTGCCAGCGCTTGGGTTATCAAATTTAGATTGCCCTAGGTATATTTGAGGCAAAATTAATGGTAAAGACCTTGCAAAGACTTAACAACTTGAAAAAAAAAAAAGAACATGATATCTAAAAAGAGTAAAGGCTAAGCGATATTTTAGTCAATGTCGCATTGCCTAACAAATGAAAACATATTCATTAATAAGTGATATTATGTTCATTAGTTAATCAATGAATCACATATCCAACAGAATGTACTTCATTCAGTGCACGATCACATTGGCTTCAGTTACACCTCTTTCTCTTGTACCAGATAACCATTGAAGCATTCGACATCAAAATGATACATATCACTGTTACATTAAAACTTGAACAAGCATTACTTTTTAACTACTGTCATATGATATGCAACATAGAGAACAAGCAATAGGAATTCAAATGATACAAAAACACTGACCTTATCGCAGAAATCGAGCATCACAGAAGACCCAACATCAAAAGTATACCCATCATTCTGGTAATCACATACTTCTCCAATGCCAAGACCCTAGTGCCCTTAACTGCCAGCTGTGTGGCTGCTACCAACCCCCCAATACCTGACCCTATAACAATTGCATCCCAGTAACTCTTCTTTCTACCCACTCCTCCATTTCCCTGTCTCCACAATATTATCTGCAGTCAACACTGATTTTGACATCAAAACAAAGTCCTTATTCTTCTTATATACCCCATAACCCTATTTAACAATCCCTAGCTTGTAACCAAATTTTGAGTTTTTCAATAAGTCTCTAGATAAAAGACTGGACTTTCCATTACTGAGTATGAATTTACCCACCTGTGAGACAGTGTTCAAACCCAGCTCTATGTTGCTGAGTTTGTAATCATTTAAAAGCAAAGGTTTTGATATGTTCAAAGGAGAGAAAGCTCTGGTTTTGGCTTCTGGGTCTGCAAGTACCCAATTGAACAGTAATGTGGTGGCCAAAACATTGAGAATCAGCAAACCCCAAAGTGAAGCTGCGGAGCTTGTAAGAGGTGGATCTCAATTAAAGAAAAAACAGTTCATGATCCATGGGACCAACATTTATAACAATTGTCAATTTAGCTTCTGAATCCCTTGGAACAACTTATTGATATCTTCATTAATGTTGATCCATCAAAGTACTTCACTACAAAGAATTTTTCAAATCAAGTTATTATATGATAGATTTCACCTTGAGTTTGTGGAAGTTTTTTTTTTTTGAAAAGATAAAGCTTCATTAAGGCCATAAGGCAAAACTGGGGAAGCCCAGAAAACAACAAAACACAAACTGCACTACAACAAAGCACAGCTGACCACGGGCAGCCCGTCAAAACAGCAGGGGCTAGGACAAACAAAGACCCAAACAAAAGCACAAGCAGAAAACAAACAGCCTACACAAAGAAACACCAATAAAAAAAACATAGTAGAACACCAGGCAACACAGGGGAGACAAAACAGAGCACCCTCTTCCCACCAGACTGTTAGGGATTTGAACCGATGATCGCGGAAGCGTCATGCCTAATATACGCCCATAACTCATAGCAATTAACGTTAATAGCAGAAAAAAAAGATGAGAGAAAATAAACCAATCACAACACAAGATATACGTGGAAAACCCAAATCGGGTAAAAAACCACGGGCCGTCAGGACGATAGAGAAAGTTCCACTATATGATAAATTGTTACAACCATATACTCCAGGATTCTCTCTCACACCTTAACCCCAAACCATTCTCACAACGCTCACAAGATCCTCACCAAGAACCCCCCAATATCCCCTAGGTCTCCCCTGAATATCACCCACGGATCTCTACTTGATCCACTGATATTCCCTTGGATCCCTCCCCGGATATTCCCTTGGGTCTCTCACCTGGATCTCACCACTCTCTGATGTTACATGGTGTTTCTTGACTCCATTCCAAATAACCTAATTACAAGGTCTATTTATACTAGCTATAGGGAGTTTAAGATAAAGGAAATCCTACTCCTAAACATACAAGAATTACTTATTCCACATAAATACTATTTCCTATTTATGACAAGTCTTCTTGTAAGTAGAAATCTTTTCCTTCAAGCATAAAACTTTCCTATTCTTCATGAAGACAAACTCTTTTTCCTTTTCCAATAAGCACAAGAACTTTCCAGAAGAAAACCTTTCCTTTTTCGAGCAACATTCCCGATTTAGGCAAAATCCGCTATTACCACGGTCTAGGTCACGGTGTGCACCCCGCTCCCTACACCGGGGAAAAGCCACTGAAGTCCACCACTCAGAATACCGCGGTTGGTGCCTTTGCCTCCGCCGCGGTCTACACCGCGCTATACATACTGGAATTGATCGCTCCATGTGCCGCGATCCATGCACTTGTCAGCATCGCGGTCCACGCCGCGGTTTCTTCCAGAATCCGTTTCTTCAGTTCTTCTTCGGTCTTCAAGCTCCCTCAAACACCAACTCTAACTTCCAAACGTATCCTACGTCTCCAGGAAGTTCCAACATCAGTTGAGTCTCGTTTGGTTCACATTAGGGTTCACTTGAGAATATGAGCCAAAACCTAACACAGACGACCACAAGCAAGAAAGCAGCACAAATCACACATCACCCTATTCCACAAAATCCCCACAGGAGCCGGATCCCATTTTCGCCAAACTATCCGCAAAGGACTTGAACACTCTTGACTCGTACACAATCTCTATTAAACCAAAAGAGCTCAAATTATTGCGAATATCATAAACAGAGTTCACATGTGCCAAATTCCCAAAATCGCTACCTTTGACCCATGAAACGTCAACCTTCGAATCACTAACCACAACCACGTCCCAACCTCTAAGCTTTGTGTTCGATAAGCACAACTGAACAGCTTTTTGAATGGCCCAAAGTTCTGCTGTGTTAGAATCAGCCATCCCTACACAAAAAGAGAAAATGCACAGAATTTTTCCAATGGAATCCCGCAGCACCCCACCAATTCCTGCAGGTCCCGGCTTTCCTCTCGAGGAGGGTTTGTGAAAGTTATATGTTTGATAAAATGGATAACAAAGAAAAATAACTACAAAGCTCTTCAATGGTGATCAACAGAGAACTTTTCATCATTGAATCAGTTAATTATAACATCAGAAAATTGGTTAGCATATATATATATATATATATATATATATATATGGAATTCCAAGCAATTAGGATGTAATTTAGTAGCTTAGCTGTTATTGTTCTGTTTCCTATTTTTTAGAGATATGATTATTATTTTCCTATTTCTTAGGGATTGTGATTATCCTCTCTTTAGAAGGAAATCAGCTTCCTTTCTTATATTTATATAGATGTCAACTGATATAATAATATATACACAAATTTTCTCTAAATTCTTCACGGTATCAGAGCCACATCTGAACCCGAAATAAACCCTAATTCCCTACTGCTCTTTCCGACAGCAAACCCTATATTTTTCTACTGCTCTTTCCGACAGAAAACCTTATATTTCCCCACTACTCTTTCCGGCAATAAACTCTATATATTTTTTTCCCTAGTGTTATTCCGACATATAGGTTTTCAAATAATTCAGCATGTCTCACGAATCCTATTCAGAAGTCCTTTCTGGTTCAGATCCTTCTAACTCTAACAACAATAGAGGGGGAGGCTTTAACTAGACATCCTCTCAGTTGCTCATATCCGGTCACAAGTTGATTGGTAAGAACTATCTTCAATGGTCCAAATCAATCCTCATCTCAATTAGCCGGAAAGGAAAGGATGAGTACTTGACTGGAAAGGTACAAAAATCAACCAAGGAAGACAAAGGATATCGCCAGTGGAAGACTGAGAATAACTTGGTGATGTCATGGCTGCTGAATTCAATGAATGCTAATATTAGTGAGAATTTTCTGCTGTATGAGACAACAAAAGAGATATGGGATGCAGCAAATGAGACTTTCTATACTCATGATAACACAACCGAGTTGTTTGCGGTTGAAGGGATTCTACATGATCTGCGTTAAGAAGAGGATTCGGTCACTCAATACTACATTAAGCTCTCTGGATTATGGCAGCAGGTAGACATATTTAAGAATGATGTTTTTAAAGATCCAGGGGATGAGGCCAGACAATTAAAAAGTATTGAGAAAAAAAGAATTTTCAAGTTCTTATTATAGAGCTGAATCGTAATCTTGATGATGTGAGAGGCAAAATCATGGCAATCAAGCCATTACCTACTCTCCGAGAGATAGTTTCTGAGGTGGTTCGTGAAGAGAGCAGAAGAAAGGTAATGCTTGGATCTGACAGCAACATTACACAACCAAAGGGTAGTACCTTGGCAATCCATGCAGGAAAAATCAACCAGCCTAGGAAGGGCCGACCGTGGAGTGTGTATTACAAACGGCCAGGTCATCTCAAGGACAGTTGTTGGAAGCTTCATGGAAAACCAGTTGACTGAAAACCTAAAAATAATGTTGATAGAGATACAAAGGGTTACATGGTCAGTGGGAATGAAGGTGTTGGAACAGATTCAGTTGTACACATTCAGGAGAAATTGGATCAGCTACAGAAAATGGTTTCATGTTTAAATGCCTCAGTAGTTGGTGTCGGGTCTGTTGCTACTAAAGGTACCTTCTCCACTACTTTGAATATGAAAAAGAAGGTCCCAGGGACTTTGATTGTGGATTCAAGTGCAACTAACCACATGACAGGTGATGCTAGGGTGTTTAGTACCTTTGAGCCATGTCAAGGTAACTAAAATGTAAAAATTGCAGATAGTTCTCTGTCCAAAGTCATAGGGTGTGGTACTGTGGTTATCTCAAAAACTCTAACCCTTCAGTCTGTGTTATATGTTCTCAATTTAGATTGTAACATTCTATCTATATCAAAACTCACTAATGATGAAAAGTATGTGTCTAAATTTTTTCCCACTTATTGTGTGTTTCATGATATGATTTTGGGGAAGACGATTGGAACAGCTGAGATACAATCTAGTCTCTATATCATCAAGGTCGAAGCTTATAAGGGTATACAAGGTCATTCTGCTGAGTCCAAGATTTTCCTTTGAGTCAATATATGAGTGTACGTCTAATTCCAATGAAGAGAGTGCTATTATGTTATGGCACTATAAGTTAGGACATCCTAATTTCTTGTATCTAGAGAAGTTGTTTCCTGACTAATTTCTGAATAAATGTTCAAAAGATTTTCATTGTGATTTCTATGAGTTATCAAAGCATACTCGTTCTGTGTTCCATCCTAATAGCTACAAAGCCTCCAAACCATTTGCATTAATTCACAATGATGTTTGGGGGCCATCCAGAGTCCCTAATATCACTGGGCAAAATGGTTTGTCTCATTTGTTGACGATCATACCAGAGTCACATGGGTTTTTTTAATGAAAGAAAAGTCTGAGGTCACCAATATTTTCAAAAATTTTAATTCATTGATTAAAAATCAATTTCAAATCAGAATTCAGGTGTTCAGATCAGATAATGGGAGAGAGTTTGTAAACCAGGAGTTGAGAGAGTAATTTTTTTTAGTGAGGGGATTGTTCACCAAACCTCATGTGTTGACACACCTTAGCAAAATGGGATCTCTGAGAGAAAAAACCGTCATCTGTTAGAGGTGACCAGGTCCTTGCTATTTTGTATGAGGGTGCCGAGTCATTTTTGGGGTGAGGCTGTTCTCACAGTTGTACATCTGATTAATAGGCAACCCTCTAGAGTATTACACTTCAAAACTCCATGTCAAACCCTACTTGACACATATCCTCACACAAAACTTATATCAACCATTCCTCTCCGCGTTTTCGGTTGCACGGTGTTTGTGCATATTCAACCACATTACAGGGGTAAGCTTGATCCTAGAGCTGTTAGGTGTTTGTTTTTGGGTTATTCTCCTACTCCAAAAGGATACCGATGCTACAACCCAGAAACTAGAAAGATTAATATTTCTCTAAATGTTACCTTTGTTGAAGTTCAACATTTCTTCCCCAACTTTTGATTGATATTAATAAAAATTGTTCATAATGAGCAAAATCATTCTCTTGAAATTTAGAACCTATTGTTTCCATTTCTTTACCTACGAAATCATGTATGTGTGTGAGTATGTGATGCACTGATGCTCCACACTACTACAATCTTGTTCCTCTTGGACCAATACCATCTTCTATATTCGTAGCTTGATTTGATCAAACACCTAATTGTGGCTAACATGAAAAGTAGAATCATTTAAAAAAGCTTTCGAAATATTTCTCGCTATAAAACTTGGCTACAGAGTCTTGGAAATGGAAGGTAAGAGAGACTCTAGGGCTTTTGGTTACAATCCATACAATCGAGAGAAGGGCAGGAATAGTGATGAGAGAAGAGTTCATGGAGCTAGGAAAGACTTTAGGGAGTCTTTGTTCTCGGTTTTCATTGACAACATAAGTCCACAGATGGATGTGGAGTGTTTATGGGGAGTTTTCAAAGTTTTTGGGAGAGTGAGAGATATTTTCCTGTCATCTAAGAACAGCTCAAGGAGAAGCCGATTTGTGTTCATTAGGTTCGAAACTAAGGAAGAAGCCCGGAAGGTGGCAGATTCAGTTCAAGGGATGCACATGTACGGGTGGCCTATCAATGCAAAAGTGGCAGAACATAATTGGAGCATCCGGCGAGGCAAGGGAGTGCAAGGTGGGAGGATGTTAACTGAAGCACACGCAGGCAAAGGAAAAATGGAGCGTCCTTTATCATTGGTGTCGCAAAACCAATCTTTTGCTGAGGCAGTTAGAGGTCAACGGGTGGATAGAAAATGTGAGAGGAATGAACCTCATTTAGCAATATCATGGAGAAATCACAGGCGAAATGCGGACTGGCTGGCTAGGTGTGCGATAGGTTCCTTAAAGGAGTTTTCAGCAGTGTCAAGTGTTAAAAGAAGACTGGAAAGCAGGGATTTCTCATTCTCTACACATTATGTGGGTGATAAAAGTATCTTATGATGTTTTGACTCGGAGGTCGAGAAGGATGGTTTCATCAGAAATAGGTTTTTCTGGGATGATTGTTTCACATCCATATCCAGCTGGTCGGAGAAATGGACTCCAAGAGGTAAGCTGGTCTACATAAATGTCTCCGGTGTACCGTTGAGCTATTGGAAGGAGGCGTTCTTCATGAAACTAGGTAGACAAATAGGGGAACCCATGCTGATTGACAAAGAAACACTCTCAAGGTCAAGGTTGGACAGAGGAAGACTACTAATTTTAGTGCGGTAGACAAATAAGGGAACCCATGCTGATTGACAAAGAAACACTCTCAAGGTCAAGGTTGGACAGAGAAAGACTACTGATTTTAGTGCCTCAGGCATGGGATGGCCCTGAAGACATCAAGGTATATACGGAGGAAATACCTTTCATGGTGAAAGTGGACTTTGATCCAGTTCCAGTGTCAATGTCATGGCTGAATCATTTGCTGGAAATAAAGGACCACTCAAGACAGGAAGGACATCAAAACTCACCGAAAAACTGTCAAATACCACCTGAGATCGATTCTCAAGTAGAGAGAGCCTTAATAACGGTTTTGGCCAGAAGACAGTCTCACGACACTAACAAAACTTTATCGAAACCAGCAAGATTTTGAAACTGTGAGGTAGGTGAGACAAGGACTGATGGCGACAAGGGTAAAACTTTATGGGTCCGTAAACCGGGTCCGTAAACCAAGGTCTAGGATCTTTCCTCGTCAAAATTGAAATGCTAAGCTAGTAATTGGTAAAAGTCCGGTGCATGAAACCGAAAGAGGTCTGGTTGGGGATTCTAGTTCGTCTTCTTCAGATTCAGAGAGAAGTTAGGGGGGCTATTTCTAAGTTACACATGGAGTATGGGGAATGTTCAACTAAGGCAAATTCAGGTGGGCCTGTTCAAATTGGGCCTATTCTAAACAAGCCCAACAATTTAGACATCCCAATAGGGATTGACGAAAGGGAACTCCTAATCAGTAAATCCAAGACTGTGGGCCAAATCATCCATGAAGACATAACAGGTATTACAATTGACTTAAGGAGGGACCAACATTCTGGGTTATCTATGAGAAGAGATACACAGAAGGAAACACTTCCAAAAGATAGGACACTTCCTTTTGATGGTGGTGGGAACAATGATGATAGCAACGAAGTTGGGCATCAGACTACCTGTGATTCTGAGAACTGTTCAGAGTCAAACTCTCGTCTACTGGTTGAAACTCAAGCAGATCTTCCGCCCAAAACTCCAAGCAGAAGGAAAGGCGGGAAGAGAAGCCATGCCATGAAGACCAGAAATTTGAAAACTGTAGTAAGCAGACCTCCGGTTGAGATGAACGAAGAAGTAAATATCATAAGGGAGTGGAACTTAGACGTCGAAATTGCCAAACTTATAGAGAGAGGAGTGGCAACAGGTGTTAATCTTAACAAGTCTAAGGCAGAGGATTCTCAGACTAATGATGGCCAAGTGTGGAACCTGGATGAGGAAGTGGCTAAAATAATAGAAACAGGTGTTACCCTCAGCTTCGATTTTAATGGCAAGGAGAAACAAATGGCAGAGATCTTACTCATTAGGGAGGCGGAGGATGCAGAGAGAAGTAGAAGGGAGAAGAACTCTTAACTGGCTTCAGGGGTATTAAGGCTTCGGTTGTTTTATGTTAGCTCTATCTTGGAACATAAGAGGGTTGGGTAAGGAGGGTAAAAGGAAGATAGACAGGAACATGGTCGGTAAACACAAACTGGTTATGTGCTTTCTTCAAGAATCCAAATTAAGCAATCTCGACAGTAAGATTTTCAATTCTTTAAGAGGACAGTGGCTCAGTCGAGGTATGGGTGAGAATTCAGTAGGGACAGCCGGTGGATTGATAACTTTATGGAACGAAGACCTTTTCTCTGTTAAAGCGTGTATTACAAATAGATGTTGTATCATCTTAGCAGGGGAATTGGCGAAGCAAAGAAAGGACATAGCCTTTTGCAATGTTTATGCACCAAACAGTGAGAGTGGCAGAACCGATTTATGGGAGTTCATTTTAAGCGCTCAAGCTTTTTTTCTGATGCCTTGGTGTATGGGAGGAGACTTCAACATGGTTCTCAGGGCGGAGGAGAGAAAAGGTGGCGGGATAAATGTTGCCTCTATGAATTCTTTTAATTCCTTCATTCTTCGTGCTAAGGTGATCGATATTCCTGTTGAATGGCATATCCTCCACCTGGTCCAACAACAGGGAGCACGCATCATAGGCTAGTCTTGACTAGGTTTCTCATTTCGCCATAGATCTTATCTTGGTTCCCGAAGATATCTCAAAGCGGTATTCCGAGAAGTGTTTCAGACCATAGTGCAATTTTGCTTGGAGAGCCAAGAGAGGATTGGGGACCATGCCCTTTTCGATTCTATAATGACTGGATGGAAGATGACATGCTGATGGATCAAGCAAAGGTTGGCTGGTTGAGTTGTAAGTCGACTGGATCAGCGGGTTTTGTTCTGTCAGCTAGAGTAAAATCCTCTAAAAAGCATATACATAACTATCTTCTAGCAAAGAAGAAAGATATGTTCTCGACAAAAGATTGTGAGAGCCGTCTGGCTAAGGTAGGAGGAGAGGGCTTCGAAGGAGGGATGGACTGAGGAGTTACGAAAGGGGAGGATTGACATTTTATCTGACTTATGGAAGGGTATTCGGAAGGAAGAGCAAAGTTGGTGCCAAAAATCGAGGGTCAAGTGGCTGATGGAGGGGGATAAGAATTCCAGATTCTTTCATTGCATGGCTAACAACAGAAGAAGAACTAATTATATCGGCAACATGGTCATAGGAGGTAACTGAATTTCGGATCCTAATAGGGTCAAGAATGGGATTTTTAACTTATTCAAACATCACTTTAAAAATGTTCCTTAGGAAAGGCCTACAATTTCAGGATTAGAGCGCAACGTGCTCATGGAAACCGATAGGGAGTCCCTTGAAAGGCCGTTTAATGAAGAGGAGGTTTGGGAAGCGGTAAATGGATGTGATGGCAACAAGGCGCCGGGGCCGAGCGGTCTAAATCTCAGTTTTGTTAAAGCTAATTGGGGCTCGATCAAAGACGATTTTATGAATTTCATCAAAGGCTTCCATGAGGATGGGGCAATCGTCAAAGACATAAACAATACTTTTATCACTCTTATACCAAAAGGCGGCAATTCTGAATTTCTTTCGGATTATAGGCCTATAAGCCTAGTGAATTCTATGTACAAGATACTAGCGAAAGTACTTGCAAATAGATTAAAGGCTGTGATGGGCGACATTATAAGTGAAAATCAATCGGCTTTTGTGAAGAATGGGAACATTTTGGATAGCTTTGTGGTGGCAGAAGAAATCATCCAATCTTGGAAAAGTGATAAGGAAGGTGGTTTAATCATCAAGTTGGATTTCGAGAAAGCCTATGACAATGTAGATCATCATTTTCTAGACAGGTATGTTGAAAGGTATGGGGTTTGGGAGAGGTGGAGACAATTGATAAGGAGTTGTGTTTCCACTCCAATGCTTTCGGTTTTGGTAAATGGAAGCCCTACTTCTCAATTTGGTGTGGAGAGAGGCCTGAGACAGGGTGACCCTTTATCCCCGTTTTTGTTCAATATCGTTACGGAGGGATTGCATTGTTTAATCAAGAAGGCTGCTGGTCTAGATATGGTGAGAGGCGCCACTTTTGGTGATGAACCTATCCATATAACACATCTTCAATTTGCGGACGATACAATTTTATTTCTTAAACCAAAGACAAAGTATCTGCACAACACAAGAAGACTTTTAAGGTGCTTTGAACTAGCTGCCGGATTGAAGCTCAACTTTCATAAATCATGTCTTGTAAAAATCAGTAAAGGAGGTTCCGGGGATATGGACTGGGCAAATACATTTCACTGCCGTCAGGCCACATTACCCATTACTTACCTCGGCCTTCCGCTCGGGGCTAGACCTTCATCCAAGGCTTTTTGGAATCCTGTTGTGAAACGTATTGAGAACAAAATGGCTCCGTGGAAAAAGAAAGTTCCTAAACAAGGGTGGCAGGCTGGTACTCATCAAAGCAGTCTTGTCCAGCATACCAGCGTATTATCTTTCGATTTTCAAACTCCCCTTTGGGGTGGCCAGCACCATTGAAAGACTGTAAAGAAGCTTTTTTTAGGGAGATGGGGTTGAGAAGAAAAAAATTCACTCTGTCAATTGGGAAACGATTTGTAAAAGAAATAGTTTAGGTGGTCTCGGGATTGGTAGAATGGGGGCAAGAATAGGAGTTTATTGGCAAAATGGATTTGGAGATTCGGTTCAGAGGACGGCTCGCTATGAAGGAGAGTAATCTGTGCTAAGTACGGAATATCTATTCAGGCTTTAACTTGGGACTGGAAAGGTTCCTGTAGTCCTTCTCCTTTTGTTAAGGCGGTGGCCAGCCTCTACGCTGCGGGTTCCAGTTCGGAGAAGATTGTACGGAGTGGTTTGAAGAATGTGATAGGCAATGGTAAAAGGAGCTCGTTTTGGGATGTAGACACAGGGGAAAATGGCAAGTTGAGGGATGCTTGTCCGAGAATTTTTGCTCTCTCAAACCGTAATCATGTGGTCATAAGCGAATTCGGGAGATGGCAAGGAACTCAATGGGTTTGGGAAATCCCTTTGAGAAGGCCCTATTTTGATTGGGAAAAGGAGCAGTGGCGAGTGTTCATGAGCTGTTTGGATCGCATAACCATTTATAACTCTGTTATGGATAGTATTGCATGGATGCACACTCCAAATGGTCAGTTTACGGTGGGCTCTTTTCGTAAATGCTTAGAGGTTGTTGCAACAGATAATCCTACTGACTTCAGGTCCATTTGGCAAAGGGCAAGTCCACCTAAGGTCGAAATCTTCTTATGGCAGCTGTTAAAAGGCAGGACCATGGTAAGGAAAGACTTGCAAAGGTTTAGGTATGACCCTACAGCCAATCTGTTGTGCCCTTTTTGTAATAAGGAGGAGGAATCAATCGACCATTTATTTCTTCATTGTCAATGGTTTTGGAACCTGTGGTTGGTTTGTATGATTTGGTGGGATGTGGTATACTGTACAACTAATTCAATGCTGGATTGGTTCCATAACTGGTCAGGTTTATGCCCGAAGGCAAAGTTTGGTCGTGCCTGGAACACGTTATTTTTTACTGTCACTTGGACCATTTGGGAGGCTCGGAATCAGCAGGTTTTCAGAAATATCCAGACAACTTTTTATCAAGCCTCTGACACTGTTAAGTTTCGTGTAGCCTGGTGGTTTAAGCACCTAGGGAAAGGAATCAAATCTCCCATCTCTACAATGCTATTAAACCTTTAGGAGAGCTGTGTCTCGCCAAAGTCTGATCACCACAATAAAATGACAAGCTGGAACCCTCCTTCAACAAATGCTTTGAAATTTAATGTGAACGGTTCGGCATGGGGAGACCCCGGAAACGTTGGGATATCAGGGGTATTAAGGAACAATTCGGGCCAGATTTTGGGTTTATTCTCGCTGTTTGTGGGGACCGGAAATTCAAAACTTGCTGAGATTTTAGCTATCCAAAAGGCTGCTTCTTTGTGTTCACTCTCTACTTCTCTGATTGGCAAAGAGATCGACATAGTTAGTGGCTCTTCTGAGGCAGTTTCTTGGGTGAATACTGATGGTAAGGGGAACCTGGTCTACAAGAATATTATTTTGGAAATTCGCCACTGTTTGTCTATTTTAAGAAACACGCTGGTCATTTTCAATCCCAGAACTTGTAATTCTTTTGCAGATAGTTTAGCAAAAAACGGATCTGCCTTGCATGGGGATAATCTGGTATGGGACTTGTGATGTCCTGACCCTGTGTAGCTGGCTCTGTCTTTCATGTTTTCAGGGCTGACTGGCTTCGTCGGCTTGCTGCAGTGGACCGCTGAAGCAGTGGTGTTGTTTCTGAATCTGCAGTCTCTGTCAACACCACCAGTCATGGAAATCATCGTTTTGTTTTTGTTTTTCTGAAAGCTCCTCCATGACCTTCAATCATTTCTGATTGTTTTTACGTCACTTAGTGTTAGTTTTCGTAGTTTGGGTGCATTGCCAGTTCCAGGTTGTTTTTTCTTGCGTTTTGTTTTGTTTTTCCTGGGCTCCGTCTTGTTCTTTCTTTTGTTTTCTTGCTTGGATGGTGTGTTGCCTCATGTCCTGTTCTTGTCCTGTTGGTTTCTGGGTGCTGTTTGTTTCGCTATTCTGTTGCCTTGTTTGGTTGTTTAATGAAATTGATGTTCAAAAAAAAAACATTTCTTCCCACAAACTAAAATTCATAGGGGAGTGAGAATGAATTTCAGTTTTTGGATATTGGTGGCCTTCCTAGTCGTGTTTTCCATGAAATTCCTGGTGCAAGTTAATCTTTTATAAGGTCCTCTAGTCCTATTAGTGAGTCTCAACTTCCTAATGTGCTTGAAATTCCTCATTGAGTCCAATATATCTCTTATACAATGTGAGTCCAATATGTCTCCCATACAACAGCAAATACAGCATCATCAACCTTCAAATCATCCAGACATGACATGTAAGTTCCAAGCACGACCTATTGTATACTTGAGGAGGCCACAGGAAAATAAATATGGACAAGACAAGATTGTATCTCAGCAAGACCAGGAGCCTCAACCGGAATTGGTCCATATATCTGAACCCAACATTAAACCCGTTAAATGATCCTAGCACTAGCCAAAATACTAACCAGATTAGTGAGGAAGTTCCTTCAGATACTGAAGTACCAATTGCTCTAAGGAGACCAGTGAGAGAGTGTAGAGCAAGACCCATTTACCCTTTGAGTAAGTACATATCATATGAGGGTCTTCCAGCTAGTTACAAAATTTTTGCTCACAATATTTCTCAAATGTCTATTCCAGCAAACATCCAAGAGGCCATGTTAATTCCATAGTGGAAAAATGCAGTTATGGAGGAATTATGAGCACTTCAGAGAAATAAAACCTGGGAAATCATAGAATTGCCATAGGATAAGAAGGTTGTGGGGTGCAAATGGGTTTTCACAGTAAAGCATAAAGCGGATAGCAGTGTAGAACGTTACAATGGTAGACTGGTGGCCTAAAGAGTTTATACAAACTTATGGGATTGATTATGAGAAGACATTTGCTCTGGTTGCTAAACTGAACACAATCAGAGTTCTTCTAACCCTAGCAGTTAATCTCAACTGGAAGCTTCACCAAATGGATGTAAAGAATGCTTTCCTATATCTAGATTTAGCAGAGGAAGTTTATATGGAAGGTCCTCCAGGTTTGGAAAATGTGTATGGAGACAAAGTCTATAAGTTAAAAAGGTCTTTGTATGAGTTAAAACAGTGTCCCAGAGTATGGTTTGAAAGATTCACGAAAGCCGTTAGAAGGTTTGGTTATACTCAATGTCAAGCTGACCATACCTTCTTTGTTCATCATGCCATATGTGTTATTACTATACTCATTGTGTATGTGGATGATATGATTGTTACTGGTAACAGTGAGGAGACAATTCAAAGGTTAAAGTCCTTCTTAGACAAGGAGTTTGAATCAAGGATCTAGGAAGTATGAAATACTTCTTAGGAATGGAAGTTACAAGATCAAAAGCAGGAATTTGCATAAATCAGAGGAAGTATATCTTGGATTTGTTCAAAAAAATTGGGATGACAGAATGCAAGCCAACTGACACACCAATGGACTATACAACTAAGTTGGGTCTTGTAGAAGAAAGTCCACCGATGGACAAAGGAAGGTATCAACGGTTGGTGGGGAAATTGATTTATTTGTCCCACACCAGACCAGATATTGCTTTTCCGGTGAGCATGGTTAGTCAATTCATGAACAATCTGAATGAAGAACATATGGGAGCAATTTTGAGAATCCTAAGGTACTTGAAGATGACACCATGATAAGGTATATGTTTCAAGAAAAGTGAGGATAAAGGTGTTAGAGTCTTCACAAATGCAGATTGGGATGGTTTGGCTATAGACAAGAGGTCTACTTCTGGGTATTGTTCTTATGTTTGAGGTAATTTGGTCACTTGGTTGAGCAAGAAATAGTCTGTGGTCTCTCATAGCAGCGCCGAAGCAGAATTCCGAGCAATGGCTCATGGAATTTGTGATGGAATTTGGTTGCAAAGGTTACTGAATGAACTCAAAGTTCCTATTTTCACGCCTATAGAACTGTTGTGTGATAATCAAGCAACTATTAACATAGCTAAGAATCCAATTAACCATGACAGAACAAAACATGTGGAGATAGACCGGCATTTTATCAAGGAAAAACTAGAAGCAGGGTCTATCAAGTTAAGTTACACCCTGCCAATTCTCAGACAGCTGATGTGTTTACTAAGGCTCTAATAAGAGCATCATTTGAAGGGCTGTGTTCCAAGATGGGCATGATCAACATGTACTGCCCAGCTTGAGGGGGGGTGTGGAATTCCAAGTAATTAGGATGTAATTTAGTAGCTTAGCTGTTATTGTTCTATTCCTATTTTTTAGAGATTTGATTGTTATTTTCCTATTTCTTAGGGATTGTGATTATCCTCTCTTTAGAAGGAAATCAGCTTCCTTTCTTGTATATATATATATATATATATATATATATATATATATATATATGTCAACTGATATAATAATATATACACAAATTTTCTCTAAATTCTTCAATATATATATATACTATTTGCTCTCAATAACTCACACTAAAATGTTTTGCTAAAGCTAATAAACTTTCCTTAATTCGTGGATCAAATGCCAAGTGAGTGGCATAACTAACTTTTAGACTTTCCTAGACTAGCTCTTAAGCTGCAACAACCTGATCAGCCATGAGGAATAACTTCTTGATATATATATATATATATATAGAAATTTTCAAGTCAGTACGTATTGATATAACTTCATTAGTGCGTTGGATGTGGACCATTAGATTTATATATTTTGACTCAAAGTTTATGCAATTGTCTAAACTTCTCCATAATCAGTGGTCCACATGTAACGCACTGAGGAGAAAAGGACTATATAAATAGAGAGAGAGAGAGAGAAATTTTCAAGTCAGTACGCACTGATATAACTTCATCAGTGTGATGGATGTAGACCATTAGATTTACATACTTTGACTCAAAGTATATGCACTTGTTAAAACTTCTTCATAATAAGTGATCCACAGGCAACGCACTAATATAAGTTATATCAGTGCGCACCAGTGTTCGAAAAATCGAAAAAGTCGGCCGCCTAGGCACCGCCTATACGCTAGGCGGACGCCAGCCGTCCCGTTTCAGTCAAATCAGCCATATTAGGCGACCGGAAAAAAATCAGAGGATATGGCCTGAAAAATCGGCCGATCTGGCCGAAAAATCGGGCTACGCGGAGTCAAAATCGTTGACTCCGCCTAGTCGTTCCAAACGTCACCGTCACCATTGTTTGCCACCGCCGGCGAGTGGGTTGTCACCACACCGACCGGAAGCTTTAGGAGGCGTCGGAGATCAA
The DNA here is from genome assembly GCA_033220585.1 of Dipteronia sinensis. Classification (NCBI taxonomy): domain Eukaryota; kingdom Viridiplantae; phylum Streptophyta; class Magnoliopsida; order Sapindales; family Sapindaceae; genus Dipteronia; species Dipteronia sinensis. The sequence goes on along the minus strand of CM065637.1, from coordinate 71,923,667 downwards.
AACCCATGTGTCTGATGTCTGTAAACAAGATTGAAGAACATAGAAAGAAGAAGAAATTAAGTGTGAGAGACTGAGAGAGAGAGAGGGGTTCAGATCGTTAGATAGAAGAACTGGAAAAAGTTGAAGAATGGGGAAAGGAAAGAGAGAAAGAAATGTGAGAGAGAGGGTCGGATTACGAGAGATAGAGAGAGAGAGAGAGAGAGAGAGAGGGGGGAGAGAATTTATTAAATAATTAATATATATCTTGTAAGTTATAAATAAAAAAGAGTAAAATATAAAATAATAATATGGATTTTGGATTGTGGAGTTCAACCGGGGACAGGTAAGAAGCATTAAAAAAGAAATAAATAATGGGAAAGTGATCACATACTGATGACACACATTAAGTAATATGGAGTCCAACTAGTGATGGTGGGTTGATGGTACATAATTTAAAATTGTAAAATGAAAAAGAAATTAAAATAAAAATATATAAAAAACTCACCGCCTAGTCCGCTTAGGCGCTAGGCGCTGGGCTACCGCCCGACTAGCGCCTAGGGTTTACTAGAACACTGGTGCACACCGAGAAGAAAATGACTATATATATATATATATATATATATATATATATTAAAATAAAACTCAAAACTTCAAAACTGAAGAGGAAACAAACAACAAGGTTATACATCGATGATCGAACCATATTCTGTACTCCATAGAGTAGCAAGCTAAAGAAGCCACAGCATGTGCCAAGTTGTTCCCTTTCCTGGGTATGGCTTTTCATGAAACAACCCTCACCTTCTTACTCAAAGCTTTAACATCTTTGATGACTAAAACCTGAAAGAGCCCCATTACCCGAGAAACATTAACAGCATCACTCTCAACCCACTTAACACACAACCCTATCTGCTTAGCCAACAACAAGCCTTCCCAAGGGGCTAAAAACTCCCCCACTTCTGCTGAAAAAAATCAGGAAGAGTTTTCGAGAGGCCAACCAAAATTCTACCATTTTCATCACAAATAATAGCCCTTACACCCATAACAAAAGATCCCAATCTAACAGCTGCATCAGAACTAAGATTCAGGTATCCGGAGAGAGGGGGAACCCACTGAACATCTCTGTTACCCGAAGGGGGATCCTTAGCCACCTTGAGAGCAGAACGAGTAGTATCCTGGAATTCTTTAGATAGGCACAAGACCCCTCCAAAATATCCTCAACTCTGTTCCCTCAGAGTGAAAACCATAAGAGGATACACGACAAACAAAAACTCAAAGTTTCTCACATTAATAGTAAGTAACCACTAAAAGCAAAAGCTTAAGCTATTAGGAATGGACTAAACATAGAATTTAATCACTTTAACAAACCCCTTCACATGTAAATCAATAGGTGTACCATGTCGCTGAAGCCCAAAACAAACACATGACAAATTTAAATGATAACATATAACAAATTCGATATAATCACGAGGGGGAACTTGAACCCATGCACTCCTTAGAAAATTTGCTTCGTACAAAATTAGTAACCACTATACTAAATCCTAAAACAATATGCCCTACAATAGTATTAAAACACCCTAACAAATACGAAGCAACTGAGCCATCAAAAGTTAAAAGTATTTTAGCAGGTGTGTAACAGTAGCAACAACAACAACAAGGTTTTCAGCAATACAAATGTAGATAATCTTATTATTATTGTGCAAAAATCAGATTTTAATAGGGAGTAATATAAAATTAAAGAGCTTTACAATAGAATACTGGTTATCATTCAAGGAAGGGCAATGCAGAAAGTACTAGTAAGTAATGGAATTGCCTAACAAGAATGTAGTAAATCCAATTATCACAGAAAATCATTGGAATTCCTAACAAATAGTTTGAGAATTCTATGTAACATTTACGATATCTGATATATATTCAACATCTTGACAAAAGCTTAATTTTATTGCAATACTGAAGGACAAAACTGCATTCAAAATATATTCAATAATCGGTCAACACAGAACTGGTCATATCCCTGAAATGTCAAAATCCAATTCATTTTTGTTTCTAAAAAGAAAACCGTATCTTTGAGAGATTCCAAAAGTACATGATTTTAAAAGAAAGTTCATCCTGACTGTTTCCAAACAACAACAGTTGAAATGAAATCAAGAGCTAATTTGAAGTGAGTAGGTTTTGTAAACAACCCAAAAAACAAGAATCAATGCAATTACATACAAGCTCTACCCACTAAAATGCTTCTATCTTGCATAAACACATCATAAATGATATTAAGGCTATGTTTGGGATTGTTTTACTTAAAAAAAAAAATCAACTTATAGCTTAACTTTAGAAATAATTAGCTTGACAAAAAAGTGGGTAAGTATTTGGTAAACTAATTTTAAAATTACTTTGTTTTTGAAATGATGGAATATTTATTTGATGAAATGACAAAAATAGACATTATTTTAATGTGTTTGTATTCACATTGCTAAGCAATTTTGGGCTAAGCAATTTTGGGCTTTTCAAATAGTTTTGGGGAAATGGACTCATTGCAGACAAGAGGCCCAAACCTTACCCGACCCGTGACTTCGACCCGTTTTGCAACCGTACCCGCCGCCGACCCAGGCCTAACCATAGCTCGTTCAACTTCGCACAAGCTCGCTGGAGGTCGACCGATCCACCCATCTCCTTTGTTCAGTTCGCAGTCAAACGGCGACGCTCTTCACTAGGAAATCGAAGCCGCAGCCGGCGGAGGCGAAACCAGAGGCGAGGATGTTCGGGCTTGGCGTCGGAGATCTGGGGGACTCAACGGCTGGGGAGATCTGGGAGAGAAGGTCGGCTTGGCGAGGTCGGCAATGTGGAGCAGATGATGTCCTGTCGCACGAAGGCGGTGACTGCGAGGGAGGTGAGGCGGCGTCGGTGGAGGTGGTGGCTGGGGGGGGATTCCGGTGGTGGCCCAATCCCGATCATTTTTTTTTAATATATTTTCATATTTTTACTTTTTATTTTTTTATTATATTATTAAATATAATGGTAATATTGTCTTTTATGAAAATAGTGGGGGTATTATAGACATTACACAAACAATAAGCTAGTTTCTGCTTCCAAAAGCAACTCTCACCCAGCTTCTCAAAAGCTGATTAAGGGAGAAGCAAATTGTAAAATAAGTTGTTTTTGGAAAATTTACCAAACACCCATTTACTCAAAACTTGAGAAATTAGTGATTATTTCCCAAGTTTAAACAATATCAAACATAGCCTAAATCCATAGACACAAGCGGTAACAGAATTTGTATTTGCAGCTAAGAACCCGAACCCTTCATTTCTGAAAATTTTATAAGACCCATGAGTCTAGATGGGACTCACATCAATTGGATGGTTTAGATTTCCTACAAAATTTAATAGTTGAAAGGCAAATGAGCCTATTTGCTACATCATTAATAAAAAAGGAAAAAGGATTTCATTGCCTATATAGTGATTCGTAAACTTATACAACCTATTATCCTATTCTATGCATTAATTCCTTAGAAGCAGTAACTATGTATTTAGAAAATGAAGCAACTGAGAATATAAATGAAACACCACACAACTGTAATGAGAGTAGACCTAAAAATAAATGAATTCATGTTGAAGGAAAAGGGTACTTTTATTCAACAACAAACAAAAGCAATACCATTGATTGCATACATCACATCTCATTTTTCTAACAACCACTTTTCTATGGAATTTCTTTGAATCTATTTTTTAATGTCATTCTCATAATTAACTTGCTTCGACTTCAGACCCATGGTTTCAATCTTATCGGTGAAACACTTGATCTTTTCTTCCAATAGAACTTCTAATTCTTTCGGATCTTCCAAGCACTTCAGATCATGAAGGCTTTTACCTGCCAAGCAATCAATTAATGTTAGTTCCATTGCAAGCCCTTGATTTTTCTTCCTTTCTCTCTCCAGTGCATTGGACGACCTGGATATATATCTACCAAGAAAGGTCTTTTGATCCACTGTGTACTTATCTCTTTCCTCCTCAGGCGTTTCCTTGAACCTGTCGATCACACGGGTCAACTCTGGTGGTGAAGGCCAAATTTCTGGTCGATTATCGAAAGTGCTATAAATGATTGCACATCCGATGACCCCACAGAGAGTCGTAATCTCGTTCATCTTTTTTAGCATACCACCTTTTCTCTTCCTGAAAGTCACTTTCCTTTTGGATTCATTGGAAATCAACTCTTGTTTGATCTTGCGTCTGGCCATGGTTGAGAAATGAAAGGAATAGGGCACCCTTTTGCAAAAGCTATAAAATATGTAATTGATCAAATATGTTGGTGTGTGTGTATATATATATACTAACATATTAGGGCAACTTTCAATATAAAGTTATCAGAAAACGCGTCAAAGCTGTCAGAGAACGCGTCAAAAATATAGAGCTTTTGATACATGTGTCACAATAAGAGTTCGACTACAAGGATCAACCAAGTTACTATCTAGCATTTCCAAGGATGCATTATTACATGTAATTAAATAGGGAAAATATGGAAAGATTTTAGACATTTAATATGCTATATTTGCAATTTTTTTAATTAGGTTAATATGATTTATATTTTTTATGAGGAGAGATTCATTTTGCCATTTAGAAACTAAAATGTGATATGTCAAATGGAATGTTAACTACCGGACCAAATGAACCTATTTTCACTTTGTCGGTTTATGAGTTTCGTAGCCGAATTACTTTATGGTGATAGTTTACCAAATATGTTACACACATATTAACATGTTTGGTCGATTATATATTTATAATTTTTGCAAAAGGGTGCCATATTCCTTTCAATTCTCAATCATGGCCAGACGCAAGATCAAGCATGAGTTGATTTCCAATTAATCCAATATGAAAATGACTTTCAAGTAAAGAAAAGGTGGTTTGCTGAAGAAGATTGACGAGCTTACGACTCTCTGTAGGGTTATAGGATGTGCAACCATTTATATTACTTTCGATAATCAGCCAGAAATTTGGCCTTCCTCACCAGAGTTACTTGTGTGCTCGACATGTTCAAGGAATTGCCTATGGTGAGAAAAGATAAAGTACACAAAGGATCAAAAGACCTTTCTTGGTAGACATATATCCAGGTTATTAAATGCGTTGGAGAGAAAAAGGAAGAAAAATCGAGGGATTGAAATGGAACTAACATTTTGCTTTGCAGGTAAAAGCATGCAGGATCTAACCTGCTTGGAAGATATGAAGGAATTAGATCTTTAATTGCAGAAGATCAAGTTTATCACCGATAAGATTGAAACCATGGGTTTGAAGTCGAAACGAGTTATTGGTAAGAATGACAATAAAAAATAGAGTAAAAGAAATGCCATAGAAAAGGGGTAGATGGAAATAAAAAGTAATTGGATCAGGTATCACCTCCATCTCGCAACCAACTGCTGCCGGCACTTGGGTCATCAAATTTAGATTGCCCTGAACATAGTTAAGGCAATTATTAATCATAAAGAACTTGCAAAGACTAACAACTTGAAAATAAAAAATAAAAAATAAATATATAAAAAACATCATGACAACGAAAAAGAGATATTTTATTCAATGTCGCTTTGCCTAACAAATGATAATCCGTTCATTACTATAGGTGATATTATGTTCATTAGTTAATCAATGAATCACATAATCCAACAGAATGCACTTCACTCAGTGTACAATCCCATTGGCCTCAATCACGCATTTTTCCCTTGTGCCAGATAACCATTGAATCATTCAACATCAAAATGACACACATCACTGTTTCATTAAAACTTGACTAAAGCATCACAACCTTTACTTTTTAACTACCGTCAAATAATATGCCACATAGAGAACAAACAAAAGGAATTCAAATGATAAAAAAAAATTAAAAAATAAAAACACTGACCTTATCGCTGAAACCGAACATCACAGAAGACCCAACATCAAAACTATGTATATTGAGTGGTTGATGATTCGACAATCGACACCATGATTCCAGCATATAAGGGGTGCGACAGGAGAATTTGAGTGGAAATGGAAATTGAATCGATATTTTTAAATAAAGAAAAGGTTTGTCTAAGGCACTAAACTGGGTCGAGATGGATGTTTATGGAAACAAGAAAGTGACACCCTGGTGGCCTGATCCACTTCTGAAGATTTGATTTTCGCAACCATATTTTAATTAAGAGATTTTCTACCTACAAACCAATTTTATCTTTTCACGATCCTTATTCTAAAAACACTACATCCTAACAAAAATAAAAAATCCTTTTGACATTTAAAAAAAAAAAAAAAAAAAACACTCCACCCTTAAACCCTAATTTAAAAAAAAAATCTGCAAAGTAGCAGAAATTACGAATCAATGGCTTGTTCTTGAATCATTTGGGTGTTAACCGTTACATTAGTTCCATTTGTTAACAAACAGAAAATAATTTTATCATGCACATATCCTCTTAACAGTAAGGTTTTTAGCAATACAAAAGTAGATAATCTTATCATTGTTTTGCAAAATCAGATGTTACTATACAATTAAAGAGCTTTACGAAAGAATACCGGTTATCATTAAGGAAGTGCAGTGCCGAAAGTACTAGTAAGTAATGGAACTGTCTATCAAGAATGCAGTACATCCAATTATCACTGAAAATCATTGGAATTACTAAGAAATGGTTTGAGAATTCTATATAACATTTACGATATCATACATATTCAACATCTTACGAAAAGTCTTAACATTAATACGGTACATAAGAACATAACTTTAGAGTGGTGCTATTGGCATACCCTCTACTAGTCTATTTATACCTCACTTTTTTAATTATATAATTTTTTTTTTTTCTTTTATCAAAATTACTTAAAGAGACATACAATTTATGAAAGAAATCTTCTATAAAGTAAATCTATTAAAATCTCACATTCCTTTTCCAACAAAAAAAAAACCGGTAATCTGTTCCTTCAAAAAAAAATTTAACTCTTAAACCCTAAAATCTACTTCTTACATACATATAAAATATTATGGAAGAGTTTGAGAACGATATCAAGAACATTAAAGAATTGTCTAAGAACGATATCAAGCATCTTGAAGAATTGTATGAGAATGACATAAAGCAAGAATTGTCTAACAATGATAGTAAGCATCTGGAAACAATTCATTATCTCGAAATAAGTTTGAAGTTTTTTTTTCTTTAGAATGATATCAAGATGTCGTTGTGTTGAAGTACCATGTTATTTTTTATTTTTTTTATTTTCCACCATGAAATAAGAAGAAAAAAAACTAAAAAAAGAAATAAGAAAAAAAAAATAAATCAACCAATGAAGGTGAGAGAGATGTATACAGATACAGATAGTGGTGGCAATTTGGGCCGGGCCCGGCCCGGTTTTTTTGGTGGTCTTGGCCCGGCTCGGCCCGGCAGCTAAACGGGCCAGGCCCAAGCCCGTTTAGCTGGCGGGCCAGGCGGGGCCCCCATTTCAGAAAACCGGGCCGGGCCCGTGAAGCCCGCGGCCCAAAAAAAAATTCAAATTTTTTTTCCTGACAGGCGGCCCGTCAGGGCCCGCCAGGAAAAAAATTTTGAATTTTTTTATAATTTTTTTTTAAAATTTTGAATTTTTTTTTTGAATTTTGGAAGCCCGACGGGCCTTTAACGGGCCGGCCCGCCAAGGCCCAGCCCGGCCTGCCCTCAATCAGAGATAGAGAGATCATATATGTTATGTATTAAGTTTGAAAAATAAGTAAAATGGGTAGTTTTGGAAATAAACCAAAAAATTGAAAAAAAAAACATTTAATTTTATTTAATTAAATCAAAATTTTAAAAAGTTTGGCATAAATAGATCGGTAGGGGGTGTGCCAATAGCACTACTCTAACTTTATTCAAAATATATTCAATAATCAATTACCACATAACTGGTCATATCTATTAAATGTGACATCCAATTCATTTTGGTTTTTAAAAGAACATATCTTTGAGAGATTCCAAATGTATTTATTAGCACACTTCATGATTTTTAAGGGAAGTTCATCTTGACTGTTTTAAAACAACAACAATTGAAATTAAATCAAAGAGCTAATTTGAAGTGTACAGGTTTTGTCAACAATCCAAAAAAAATAGAAAATAAAAATAAATGAAATTACATACATGCTCTACCACTAAAATGCTTCTATCTTGCATAAACAGATCATAAAGGATATTAAATCCCGAGACAATCGGTAGGAGAATTTGTATTTGCAGCCACCTTCATTTCTGAAAATTATACAAGACCCATGAGTCTAGATGGGACTCACATCTATTGGATGGTTTAGATTTCCTACTAAATTTAATAGTTGAAAGGCAAATGAACCTATTTGCTCCATCTTTAATAAAAATGGAAAAAGGATTTCAATGCCAATATAGTGATTCATAAACTTACATAATCAATTATCCTACTCTATGCATTAATTCCTTAGAAGCAGTTACTATGTAATTAGAAATGAAGCAACTGAGAATATAAATGAAAACCACACACCTGTAATGAGAGTAGACCAGAAATAAATGAATTCATGTTGAAGAAAAAGGGAACTTTTATTCAATAACAAACTAAAAGCACATTTGATTGCATACATCTCATTTTCTTCACAACCCCTTCTCTATTGAACTTATTTAACTCTATTTTTCATTGGCATTCTTAACAATAACTTCTTTCGACTTTAGACTCATGGTTACAATTTTATCGGTGATCAACTTGATCTTTTCTTCCAATAAAAGATCTAATTCTTTCGCGTCTTCCAAACAGGTCAAATCCTCCATGCTTTTACCTGCTAAGTATTCATTTAATATCAAATCCACCTCAAGCCCTCGATTTTTCTTTATTTCTCTCTCAAGTGCATTTGACGACATGGATATATGTCGACCAAGTAAGATCTTCTGATCCATTGTGTACTTATCTCTTTCCTCCTCAGGCGATTCTTTGAACCTGTTGAGAACGCGGGTCAACTCTGGTGGGGAAGGCCAAATTTCTGGCCGATTATTGAAAGTATTGTAAATGATTGCACATCCCATGACCCCACAGAGAGTCGTAAGCTCGTCAATCTTCTTCAGCAAGCCGCCTTTTCTTTTCTTGAAAGTCACTTTCCTTTTGGATTCATTGGAAATCAACTCTTGCTTGATCTTGCGTCTGGCCATGGTTGAGAATTGAACGGAATAGGGCACCCTTCTGTAAAAGCTATAAAATATGTAATCGACCAAATATGTTGGTGTGTGTTTATATATATATATACTAACATATTAGGTCAACTATCACCATAAAGTTGTCAGAAAACGTGTCAAAGTTGTCAGAGAACGCGTAAAAAAAATTTGAGAGCTTTTGATGCATGTGTCACAGTAATAATTCGGCTATAAGGATCAACCATGTGACTATTGTTAATTCTAGAAATTCCAAGGATGCAGTATGGCATGTAATTAAATAGGGAAAATACAGAAAGATTTTGGGCATTTAATATGCTATAATTACAATTTTTTAATTAGGTTAATATGATTTATATTTTTTTAATGAGGAGAGATTCACTTTGCTAATTAGAAACTAAAATGTGCTCTATAAGATGGAATAGTAGGTACCGGACCAAATACAATGCACATCCTAATCAATAAACATGTGCACTCACACTAAATATATCTCAATAATTTGGTAGATAACAAATATGATAGATTTGAGAGAAAAAAAGGCTCTTAATTGATATAGAAGTTCCAGCTTCTTACGCCTTTAATGTTGTAACTCATTGTCCAGTATGTGGGTATTAACAGCTAATATGAATAAATAGATAAATTAACCATTGGTGTCCTAACTAGCTAATTTATTCATTTAACTATTTTAAAGTGAGAAAACATAAAATAAAAACTTCTTTTCCCCATAAATTTTCATTAACCAATAGAAGAATAATACCAGAATTTTCAGAAGTAATTTGTTTTCTCAGCTTATGTATATTGCATAAAAAAATTTCAAAGTCCTGACTAATTATACAATAAGATAACACCTATCTGACTTCTTATATTCGACTTCTCATTTGCAAGAAAACAAGAAGTAATGAAAATTAAAATTTGTTTATAGTTTTTGAAAATACAACTCAAGCGTGTGTCTAAACAACCTGAAGGGGGTGAATGGGTTGTTAATCGATTATTACCAACTTTTTCGATTAGTCAATATTAACAAGCAAAACCCAATAAACAAACAATATAAAATCAAGTATAAATGCGGAAATTAAAAGACACTTGATTTTTACGTGGAAACCCTTCAACAAGGGAAAAACCACGGCTATCCTTCTAGCCACACCGATCCTCAAATCCACTATTGTAATGATGTTTACAACCTAGGTTGACCTCTAGTCACACCATTCTCGGTCACTAACCCACCACTACTACCCAACGGGCCTATATAGTGAATCCTTAATCACGTTTGCTTGTCCACCACTCCTTGGTTGCAAGACTTAACTTGCTTGTACACTACACATCGGTAGTCACAAGACTTAACTCTCAAGAAGAGATTAACAACCTAAGTGAATATATGAATATTCAAAATGCAAATAATGCTAGGCAACACTAAATGTTTATCTAAGGATTCTATAATGTCAAAACAAATGCCAATCAACACAAGTTGTCATTAAACATGGCAAGGACAATAAATGCAATCAACAAATGCAATTAATGAGGTCCTAAACAATAATATCTAAATGCAAAGCATGTAGATTTAGCTAAAGGGCAAAATGGTTCTAAATGCTAGCTATCACAATACAAACTCAATCATGTTATCAAGACTCACAAATATATGCAATAAAGTAGAGCCCTACCATTTAATCAACTAATATTGCAATAAAGACATCATCTTAGAATGTATGAACAAATAACAAAGAGGGATTTTAGTTCAACTTACCAAGTCAATTTAATGATGAAGACTCATGCAAGAAAACATCCTAGATGAAGCTAGAAGATGTTTGATTCATGAATAAATGATGGGTTTTGGGTTTGGAGAGGTAAAGAACAAGTCTTGGAGCTTCTCTCTCTAAGAGGACTCTTCCTCTCTCTAAAACTAGGTTTTGAAGCTCTAGAAAACGAATTTAGGAAGAAGAGAACATATATATAAGAGGTCAAGTCAACACGACACCGTTTTGGGCAAAACAAGGCACGACCGCTGTGAGTACCGCTATGGGGAGTCACAGCGATGACACACTGTGTTGCCTACCGTTGTGAATTATCACAGCGGTCTCACGGTGCACAGACAGCGGTCAACAGGGTAAAAAATGCATAACTCAGAAACCTCAACAAATCAACCTAGATATAAAAGATATGAGCATACATAAGGAGATATAGGAATGAAAGTGCACAAACATGAAACACATAACAATTATATGAGATATGATAATGCATGAGTTGTGACTGTGTGCAACTAGTTCTCCTCATAAAGAGTTAAGCACAAGTGATATACCTTTGAAGTGTTCTTGAGCTTAAGGTCTTGAGAATGCCTTTGAAGCTTGATCATGCGCATTGAAAGGCCTAGTCTACCCTTACAAATTTAATCTCCAATGTGGTTTGTCATGAAATAAGTCAATCATTAAAATTGAGGTTCTTACAATTTTATATATTTAGGGCATGGAAATAATAAAATTACCAAGTCTATTGAACCTCTGATTTTATGCAAGCGACCAAACCTCACTCAGTTGTTGTTTAAGCTTATTTGAAACTCAAAATCTTGAACCCTAAATATATTAGTAAACCTTCTATCCTTTTTCTTCATTTGGATGTCAATTAAGAACCATGTCCCTTTTAAGATATAACAGAAAACTGATAGCATTACTTGTCTTGTTCATTGTTGAGAGCTTAGAGCATTGATGAATGTTGGGTTTTAATTAGCAGTTAATTGATTATCAATGTTGAAATTCTATCAGCTATCTTTTTTTTTTGAACATCAAGATTTATTAGGCAAAAGCCAGGGCTAAACAAGCCGAAGAAAACACGAAACAATCAAGAAGCAAAACAGCCAAACCAAGAAAAACCACAACAGCACAGAAAGAAGTAAAAAAAACAGAGCACACCGAAAACAGAGTAAGAAAACAAAGCCCCCACCAGCTACAAACAGCCAACCAATCAAGAGTGGCGAAAAATTAATTTTCTAAAACCAATACCATAGATGTCCTTACTCCCTACTTAAATACGGATAACAATAGTAAACTTTTCCTCTATGGCAGATACAGGTAAATCTACCTCAATCAGGCTTTCACTTTCAGAGACGCTTCCTGACAGCTTTCACTTTTAATCCCGTATTCTTTAAATCCATTGACAACATGATCCAACTTTGCATGACTGAAACTATTCAAACCAATTATAAAATAACATAGATGATCACTTTTCTACTTTCAAAATTTTATACTTATCTTATAAATAGAAGAGATATTTCCTCTTGGAAACATTTGCTTACCGACGAAAGGAATATATTAATCAGTGATCACACATACCTACCTTTACTTGATCAGTCAGTATATCTCTCCACCTGTCACCTGCAAAAGAGAAACTCAAGGAATCAAAAGTAAACTCTTTATTAATATGCACAACAGTTGAAAAGACCACAGAAAATAAAATCCTTTACAGAAGACTGATATTACATATTCATGTAATCATGCAGGGAAGCACTACAGTTTAATTTCAATGATAAAGAAAAGAACTATCCATTTCCATCATTCCATGCGGCGTTCAAAATTTACAAAAATTCAAATATCTGACTTTACCTTTATCCTGCCTGCCCGGTCTTAGCCGGAGGTTTTACACAAGTCTTTTGTAGCTTTGGGAATTGGGACCTCCATTCCAGATTTGCAGTCCATTACAATTATCTCCCCAGTCAAACCCACCCATTTGATATACCTGCCTTTAGACCATTTTCAGTTGAGATGTGGATTATTACGAAGTTTTCCTTCATGTCCAAATCTTCAGATCTGTTTCCGAAAGTTTTAAGTGATCCACATTCTTGTTTCATAATAAATGTCATCTACTCCACCTGCCTCTCAGTTGCATGCCCAATAATTTTGAACTCTTTGCCACATGATTCTCCCCTTCTAAATTTTTAGAAGGAAAACTATGTCAGGGACCACTTTGAAAGAGCAAAAATCCAAGCATCTAACCGCACCGAAACTACCACTAATTCCTATAAGAACCAGATCCCTCTCTAAAACCATGAAAACAATTAGATCTCTAACAATATTTCTCTTTTCCATCTTCAAGGAAACTACATTATCGTATACAAATCATGGCAGGCTCTCAGATTCATGATCACTCTCATTGGAGCAAATGTTGGCAAACTGATATTTCCAATAAGTTACTGCTAAATTTTCATTGTGATGCAATAAATCTCGACAATAAATCTAGTCATCCGCCTAGATAATTTTCTTTATCTCTAAAATTGTTTTCAACCTCTCACATATTATGACTCGTTGGATGAGATCTGTCACCAACCACAAAAGAATGAATTTTGTTGCCAACCTCAATCCAACTTAGACCAGGTTCCTTCTTGATTCCTCGATCTCTCATCAACTCTCTAACTTCTGAAGCTAGTAATTCTATTCTGGCATGAACATAGATATTGTTAAGAAGCACATAAGTCATAAGATGCAGCTTCCTGAAGTTCCAATTCAATTACTTTATCTGCAGCATATTTTGCTGTGACTGTGTCCGTATAAACCCTACAAGCACTCAACAAGGATCGCCACATTACAGGACTATCCTCAATACTGAGTTCAGAATGAAATTTTCGACATCAGCCAGCCTTCCAGCACTAGCTAGGATATCACAACACAGGCATAGTGCTTTACATCAATTGTCATGCCATGATCTTTGTGCATGCTTGTAAAGTAACTGCTATAAGTAGAAAGCACATTTACATTAGTTTAAACCAAAGAAATAACCCACACTGAATAGAACCTTGTAACATTGCATGCTAAGACATCTCAATATTTCCCAATCAGGTCATGTAGGTTCAAGATTCAGGAATCTATGAGTTTTGGTTAATCTATGGTGACTTGAAGGAATATGAATATAAACAAGTATACATGACCAACAAGAACACAATCTCTGATGAGTGATGACTAATCAGAAGGAATGACCATAATTTCACATAAGTAATTTAAAATATTCAGAGGAAAAACAGTTACCGAGTGTAAGCACTCAAGTGGCTTCCGAAAGAATTATCCAAAAAGATTGATTGGTTCTTCAAGTGACTTCAGTTCCAATGAACTCAAGGCATTGAAGATCTACCCAATACATTAACAAGTTTAAGTTAAGAATCACGAGTAAATGCCAAAATACCCATAAGAATTTACAGTCACCTCAGTCAGAACGGACTGCAAGGATTCTTCCTTTTCATGGGGAAATTTATCGGGAAGTTCTGCAATGAATTCACTGTATTCTCTATGTACTCGAACAGAAAGGTCATTGGGTAGATGAAAATGGACAGTCTTTGGATCAGGTATCACCTCCATCTCACAACCAACTACGTAATTTAGATTGCCCTTGGCAGATTTGCAAAGACTAAAGACTTGAAAGAAAAAAAAAGAACATGATATCTAAAAAGAGTAATACTTCAGGCTAATAAGTGATATTTTAGACAATGTCGCATTGCCTAACAAATGATAATTTGTTCATTAATAAGTGATATTATGTTCATTAGTTAATCAATGAATCACATATCCAACAGAATGTACTTCACTCGGTGCACGATCCCACTGGCTTCGGTTACACCTCTTTCTCTTGTACTAGATAACCATTGAAGCATTCGACATCAAAATGACACATATCACTGTTTCATTAAAACTTGAACAAAGCATCTCAACCCTTACTCCTTAACTACTGTCAAATAATATGCAACATAGAGAACAAACAAGAGGAATTCAAATGATACAAAAACACTGACCTTGTGCTGAAATCGAACATCACAGAAGACCCAACATCAAAAGTATACCCATCTCTCTGGTAATAACCTGAGCTTCCACCAGGAATTACTTACTTATCCAATGCCAACACCCTAGCTCCCTTAATTGCCAACTGTGTGGCTGCATACCTGACCCTATAACAATTGCATCATAGAAACCCTTCTCTCTACTCACTCCTCCATTTCCCTGTCTCCACAATTTTATCTGCAGTCAACACTGATTTTGACCTCAAAACAAAGTCCCTATTTCTTTATATACCTCATAACACAATTTAAAGCTCCCTAGCTTGTAACCAAAATTTGAGTTTTTCAATAAGTCTCTAGATAAAAGACTGGCCTTTCCTTTTCTGAGTATGAATTTAGTCAATTTACCCATCCGTGAGACAGTGTTCAAACCCAGCTCCATATTACTGAGTTTGTAATCATTAAAAGCAAAGGTTTTGATATGTTCAAAAGAGAGAAAGCTCTGGTTTTGGCTTCTGGGTCTGCAAGTACCCAACTGTACAGTATTGTGGTGACCAAAACATTGAGAATCAGCAAACCCAAAGTGAAGCTGCGGAGAGGATGGAGAGGACGAGAAGGACATGTTATATAATTAGAGACAATTTGATGATTCGGATTTGAGTGGAAATTATTGGGTTTGCATGCGGGCTTTTCACCCACGGATTTTGCCTACATCCACACTCGTCCTCCACACTCGTCCACCGGTAATGGGTTGACCCATAAACAACCTGATCCGATAAAATTAGACCCATCAATATATTTTTTTCGAATGGGTTTGGATCGTGTTAACGTGTCGAGTGAAATTTTGTCATGTCTACACGTCCATGAACCCGCGAAATTATAAATATAATGTTAAAAACAATGAATAATAATAAAAATCAAATAAACCGTAAGTTCAACCATAATAACAAAATAAAATACAAATAAACCTTCGAGTTACACCATAATAATAAAATAATATTTAAATATATTTTCACACGTTTCATAAATTATAACTTCCGCAGGTGAAATTGCCAACTCTAATCGGTAAAGAGCATTCATTCAGGCATTCATCCGGTCAATGTTTCATATTCGAGTAGACATACCCACAGGTGGTAGTATATATAAACTCGTTGTCCACGGGACCAACATTTATAACAATTGTCAATTTAGCTTCCGAAGTCCTTGGAACAACTTATAGATATCTTTATAAATGTTGATCAAAACATAGTACTTCACTACAAAGAGTTTTTCAATCAAGTTATTCATGGAAGTTATATGTTTGATAAAATGGTTAACAAAGAAAAATAACTGGAGAGCTCTTCAACGGTGATCAAGGAGAAAACTTTTCATCATTGAATCAGTTAATTATAACATCATACAATTATTTAGTTTATATACGATTAGCTCTGAATTATTCACACTAAAATGTTGTGCTAAAGCTAACAAACTTTCCTGAATTGTGGATCAAATGCCAAGTTCATAACTAACTTTGAGACTTTCCTTGACGGTAAGACTAACTCTTAAGTTGCAACAACCTGATCAGCCATGAGGAAAAACTTCTTGATGTCTTTTTTTTTTTTTTTTTGAAATAAAATTCAAAACCGAAGAGGAAAACAACAAGAAGGTTGAGGAAGCAGGCTAAAGAAGCCAGAGTATGTGCCAAGCTGTTCCCTTTCCTGGGCATAGCTTGACAAGAAACAACCCTCACCTCCGTACACAAAACTTTAACATCTTTGATGACAGGGTCAATATAACTAAAACCTGAAACAGCCCCATTGACACCTGAGACAACATTAACAGCATCACTCTCAACCCACTTCACACACAACGCCATCTGCTTAGCCAACAACAAGCCTCCCCAAGGGGCTAAATACTCCCCCACTTCTGCTGAAAAAGGAACCAGGAAGAGTTTTGGAGAGGCCAACCAAAATTCTACCATTCTCATCACAAATAGCAGCCCCTACACCCAAAAAAAAAATCCCAATCTAACAGCTGTATCAGAATTAAGTTTCAGGTCTCCAGAGGAAGGGGGAACCCACTGAATATCTCTGTTACCCGAAGGGGGGATCCTTAGCCACCTTGAAAGCAAAACAAGTATCCTGGAATTCTTTTAGATAGGCACATGACCCCTCCAAAATACCCTCTACTCTGTTCCCTCAGAGAGAAAACCATAAGAGGACACGTGACAAACAAAAATCAAAGTTTCTCACATTAATAGTTAACCACTAAAAGCAAAAACTTAAGCTATTAGGGATAGACCAAACATAGTATTTAAACACTATAACACACCTCTTCACATGCAAAATCAATGGGCTTACCATGTGGCTCAAGCCCAAACACAAACACAAACACATGACAAATTAAAATAATAACATATAACAAATTCGATATAATCACAGTTGGGGCACTTGATGCCATGCACTTCTTAGAAAACTTTGCTTTGTACCAAATTAGTAACCGCTATACTCAAAAGCTTAAACTATTAAATATAGGTCCAACGGTAGCATTTAAACACCTTAACAAATGCAAAGCAACTAAACCCTCAAAAGTTAAAAGTATTTGGCAGGTGAATAACAGCAACAATAACAATAATAATTATATTTAGTTCTACATCTCTTACGTCTCAAAACATCCCAACTTAATCAAAAGAACAACTACAAATGCACTTACATTAGTTCCCTCTGTTAACAAATAGAACATCATTTTATCATGTAGATATCCCCTTAGCAGTAAGGTTTTCAGCAATACAAATGTAGATAACTTATTATTATTCTTGTGCAAAATCAGATTTAACTGAGTAATATACAATTAAAGAGCATTAAGATGGAATACTGGTTATCATTCAAGGATGGGCAATGTAGAAAGTAGTAGTAAGTAATGGAATTACCTATCAAGAATGTAGTACATCCAATTACCGGTAAAAATCGTTGGAAGTCCTAAGAAATAGTTTAAGAATTCTATGTAAATCCAATACATATTCAACATCTTGAGAAAAGTCTTAACTTAAATGCAAAACAGAAGAACAAAACTGTATTCAAAATATATTCGGCCACCACGGAACTGGTCATATCCCTGAAATGTCAAAATCCAATTCATTTTTACTTTTAAAAAGAAAACCAAATCTTTAAGAGATTCCAAATGTATTTATTAGCAAACTTCATGATTTTTAAGGAAAGTTTGTCCAAACTGTTTTAATACAACAACAATTGAAATCAAATCAAATAGACAATTTGAAGTGAGTAGGTTTTGTCAACAATCCAAAAAAAAAAAAAATGTAATTACATGCATGTTCTACCCACTACAATGCTTACATTTTGCATAAACACATCATAAAGGATATCAAATCTAGATGGGACTCGCATATATTGGATGGTTTAGATTTCCTACAAAATTTAATAGTTGAAAGACAAATGAACCTATTTGCGCCATCGTTAATAAATAGGGAAAAAGGATTTCAATGCCAATATAGTGATTCAAAAACTTATATAATCAATTATCCTATTCTATGCATTAATTCCCTAGCAGCAGTCACTATGTAATTAGAAATGAAGCAACTAAGAATATAAAAGAAACACCACACAACTGTAAGGAGAGTAGACCTAAAAACAAATGAATTCATGCTGAAGAAAAAGGGAACTTTTATTCAATAACAAACTAAAAGCAGTACCTTTGATTGCATACATCACAATCGCATACATAACATCTCATTTTCTTCACAAACCCCTATTCTATGGCATTTCTTTACTCTATTTTTTATTGACATTCTAAGTAATAACTTGTTTCAACTTCAGAGCCATGGTTTCAATCTTCTCAGTAAAAAACTTGATCTTTTCTTCCAATAAAGATCTAATTCTTTCATTTCTTCCAAGCAAGTCAGATCATGCATGCTTTTACCTGCCTATCATTCAGTTAATGTTAGTTACATCTCAAGCCCTCGATTTTCTTCCTTTCTCTCTCCGGCACAATTGATGACCCGGATATATGTCTACAAAAAAAGGTCTTTTGATCCACTGTGTACTTATCTCTTTCCTCCCCATACAATTCCTAGAACTTGTCAAGCACACGGGTCAACGCATGTGGGAAAACAAATTTATGGCCGATTATCGAAAGTGCTATAAATGATTGCACAGTCCCATAACCCCACAGAGAGTCGTAAGCCCGTCAATCTTTTTCAGCAAGCCACCTTTTATTTTCCTGAAAGTCACTTTCCTATTGGATTCATTGGAAATCAGCTCATGCTTGATCTTGTGTATGTCCATGCTCGAAAATTGAAATGAATAGACACCCTTTTACAAAAGCTATAAAATATGCAATCGACCAAATATATTTGTGCGTGTGTGTATACACTAACATATTTGGTCAACTATCACCATAAAGTAATTCGATTCCGGAACTCATAAAATTTTTGTCGACGCTTTAAAATATATATCTTTTGACACGTGTCACGATAAGAGTTCGGCTACAAGCATTAACCACGTGACTATTGTTAATTCTAGCATTTCAAAGGATGCAGTATGGCATGTAATTAAATAAGGAAAATATGGAAAGATTTTGGACATTTAATATGCTATATTTGCAATTTTTTAATTAGGTTAATGTGATTTATATTTTTAATGAGGAGAGATTCACTTTACCATTTAGAAACTAAAATGTTCTCTATCAGATGGAATGTCAGCTACCGAACCTAACGAACCTATTCACATTGCCATTTCATGAGTTCCGTAACCGAATTACTTTATGGTGATAGATGACCAAATATGTTAGTATACACTAACATATTTGGTTGATTACATATTTTATAGCTTTCGCAGAAGGGTGCCCTATTCCTTTCAATTCTCAACCATGGCCAGACACAAGATCAAGCATGAGTTGATTTCCAATGAATCCAAAAGGAAAGTGACTTTCAAGAAAAGAAAAGGTGATTTGCTGAAGAAGATTGACAAGCTTACGACTCTCTGTGGGATCATGGGATGTGCAATCATTTATAGCACTTTCGATAATCGGCCAGAAATTTGGCCTTCCCCACTAGAGTTGACCCGTATGCTGGATAGGTTCAAGGAATTGCCAGGGGAGAGTAAAGATAAATACAGTGGATCAAAAGACCATTCTTGGTAGACATATATCTAGGTCGTCAAATGCGCTAGAGAGGGAAAGGAAGAAAAATCGAGGGTTTGAGAAGGAATTAGCATTAACCAAATGTTTGGCAGGTAAAATCATGGAAGATATGACCTGCTTGGAAGATACGAAAGAATTATATCTTCTATTGTAGAAGTAAAGATCAAGTTTATCACCGAAAAGATTAAAACCATGGGTTTGAAGTCGAAACAATACTTGCTAAAATGGCAATAAAAAAATATAGTAAAAGAAATGCCATAAAAAAGGGGTAGATGGAAATAAAAAGTAGTTGGATCAGGTATCACTTCCATCTCGCAACCAACTGCTGTCAGCGCTTGGGTTATCAAATATAGATTTCCCTGAACATATTTGAAGCAATTATTAATCATAAAGACCTTGCAAAGACTAACAACTTGAAAATAAAATAAAAAACATCATGATAACGAAAAGAGTAATACTTCAAGACTAATAAGTGATATTTTATTCAATGTCGCATTGCCTAACAAATGATAATCTGTTCATTACTAGTTGATATTATGTTCATTAGTTAATCAATGAATCGCATAAACAAACAGAATGTAATTCACTCAGTGCACGATGCCCATTGGCCTCAATCACACCTCTTTCTCTTGTACCAGATAACCATCGAAGCATTCATCATCAAAATGACATAAATCACTGTTTCATTAAAACTTGAACAAAGCATCTCAACCCTTACTTTTTAACTACTGCCAAACAATATGCAACATAGAGGACAAACAAAAGGAATTCAAATGAATAAAAAAAAAAAAAAAAAACACTGACCTTCTCGCTGAAACCAAACGTCACAGAAGACCCAACATCAAAACCATGTATAGTGAGTTGTTGATGGTTCGAAACCATGATTCTCAGCATATAAGGTGTGAGACAGAGACAATATTGAGTGGAAATGGAAATGGAATTGAAATTATTAAATAAAGAAAAGGTTTGATAGAAGGGCACGACCGCGCGATGGATGTTTATGTAAAAAGAAAAGACCCCACAATTAACGGGAAAAGGAAAGTGAAGCCCTAATGGCCTGATCCACTTCTGAAATTTTGGACATGAAAACCGTACACAACCAACTCTACCCCCGAGTCCAATTCCAATGATCAGATTATTGGCTGTTTAAATGTGTTTTGTTTGGGCTTGAATCTGATTATTGGAGTCCAATTCTAAGCAACGTGTCTGGACACTACTCGTTGGCTCGTAAGCTCTACGACCATTACAATCTAGGAATGAATCACCAAGTCACACCATTATAAAATTCAAAAAGTTAGTGATCTTGTCACCTAAAGATTCAATTTTCACATGAATTTGGATCGAACTGAAATTTGTCCTGACCTATATAGATCTGTTAATATGTATAATCAATAGTTGTAATTTTTTTTTTTTTCAATTTCATTATTTTTAAATGCATGACTTATTCTTACATATTTTAAAATTAGAAAAAAGATCAGCATAATATAAGATCTTTATCTTTTTCACACTCATATTTTATTTTAAAAATTTTATTATAAAAATGACCCTAAATAAAAATATTAAAGTGGACAAATAACTTAATTAGAAATAAATCAAAATACTTTCTTCATCTGTTTCACAACATTTAAACCCTAAATCCATTTTAAGAATCAAGTTTTATTCTTCTTTATCTTCAAGCCTTATTCACACTTCTTTTAAATTACGCTTCATCTACTCCGCCATCTACTCCGATATGAACCAAAGACAATTAAATTAGAGGATAGCACACCCGCCCAATTATATCATCTCCATGCATTCTCTACAGCATTTTCATCTTAGGATGTTTATGTGAGCTTGTTCTTTGTTGTGTTTTATCCACAAAGTTGAATTCTGAAATAGTATTTTTTTTTAATTAAAATTTTTTTAATTAAAAAAAAGTAAAATGCTGTTTTAATTTGGATATGATATCTTTTTCTTTGAAAAAAATCATTATTCTCAAAAAAAAAAAAAATCAACTCAAAATATAAGTATTAATTGTCAAAAACAATCTTATAAATCTATGATAATATTTTCCAAAATTCTAAACATGTTTATATAACTTCATAGGCTTTTCATTTTAATAGAGAAACAAAAGGAGATAAATGAATGTAATAATAAAGTATGTAAATATATATTTATTTTCATGAGGATATTATTGTCATTTAATTGGGTGTTTATAGTAAATGTTTAATTTAAAATTTTAATGGTGGGTGTACTTGTAAATTGGTTGTGTAAATCATATTTTATGGTGGCAATATATGTACCCATTAAAAAAATTCAACTCATGTCTATGAAACGTTAAAATGTCTATCACCGTCCAATGTGACTTGATAGTAAATGGCGTTCATTCAACCTAACGATATTTCAGACTCATATCGCCACGACACATGTGGTATATATAAAAAAAATTGTGAAAATGTGACACATAACCCCGTCGTCTATATGATCAATATTTATAATAAATGTTGATCAATCAAGTGGGGATAACACCAAGTTTATAATTCTATGTTTTTTTAGCACAAAAGTATGTAATGAGACAGAAATGTCGTTGTTGACTTCACTTTTCTTTCTTCTTACTCTTTCTAACAAAAAAAAAACTTTTTCCTTCACATTTTCACAAGAAAAAGGAATAATATCTCAAGAAAGTTGTAGATGAATTGTGATTTCATCTATTTTTTAATTGTGTAAGACGAAGAGGAATCAACGAAAAGAGGGAATAAAAAAATTCACGAAAAAACATAAATGAAAAGAAAAAATGAACAAAAAAAGGGGGATCTGAATTTTTTTTTCTTCGGAAAATAAGTCTTGAATTCAAGAGAATAAGTCTTGGATTCAAGGAAATAAGTCCCCGATATTTTTTTTGGTCTTTTTGAGATTTATTTTGGTATTTCAGAAACTTGTTTTGGTCTTTCTGATATTTACCGAGTGTACTACAAAAAAAAATGAATAAATAAATAAAATTTAGTGGCATGAAGTCTCGAGTGACCTACCCGAGACTTGATGCCAATATATTAAAAAAACTTACATCTTTGTCAACCTCCAATATGTAGGTCTTTTTTTCTACATCCATTCATGGAGGTCACCTCCATCGGTGGAGATTTTTGAGGAAAAAAATCAAAGGAAAAAATGATACATAAAAGAATAAAAATAAAAATAAGGGAATTTTTGTCCATCACCATACTTTGGTACATTTTAAACTCAAATTATTAAGTTTGTACTAGTCCTAAAAATCTCTCTTCAAAAAGTGCTATAAATTTAAAGAAGCTTTTTATCTATAACCAAACCAGAGTATCTATCCTTTACGTCGTTTCCACACATTAATAAAGATTTGTATTATTAAAGTTTTGATAGAAACAAATTTTTTTTTCTCTTAACATAAAAATGTGTAATTTTATTTTATCTGAATTTATATCAATACAAACCCTTCTCGAAGTGTGACTAATAGCACACGTAAATGTTTTTTAAAATAAAAATAAGAGTTAATTGCACTAACATGCATGAGTTTATTGAATCAAGCAAAATTTCTAACAAAGGCATGAAACTTCTTTATAGTATTAATTGCAATATCATTGGTTATACTTTAAAACTAGCCTGCGAACCCGTGTTGATTTATAATATATATATATATATATATATATATATATATATATATATTGCTTTAGTAATGAAAAAGTTTCATTTAAACAATTGTAGTTATCACATTTACATTACTTTTGTTTTCCATTTGTTTTAATTGATAGTGAATTAGGCTTTTATAAAACTATGATGGGATCAAGAGACAGCAGTCTTGAACTACTGGTAGGATTCATGAGTGTGCATAGATTCTGGTGGAAGGCATGACACTTTCCCATCAAACCTGTTTGTATACCCACCTCGAAGTGTGACTGCTTCACCCCACCCAAATTCTGCAAAAAAAAAAATTAAGAAAAAAAAACGAAATAAAGCTCTTATAGTTTATACAAACAACATACAGTAGATATTTAACGATGTGATTTTTTTAAGAAGGAAAATATATTAAAAACAAACGAAACATAACAACACTAATCAGGGCGATTATCTTGGACGAACCTCTCCACACACGAAGGGTAAGACTCCATCCAAAAACAATCCTCCTCGACACAGTCAAAGCATATTTCTCAAGATTATGGGCAATAGTCCTTATTTTTTGTCTATTTTAATGTCCAATGGACATACTACATTTGTCGAACCCAAGAAACTTGTTCGAAATTCAATTCTCCGTTCCCTTTTTAGCTACCCTTATATAAATAAATAAATATATATATATATAATAAGCTAACCGGCACTGATACCCTCTAAATTATACCTAAATTTGCACTTTACCCCATATATTTTTTTTTCGCTATCAAACCCCTCTGAACTCTCATAAATTAGCAATAGGTGACGGAATTTGCCCCCTCACTAGGAACAAAAAACCCAAGTATTTGCCAAAAAACGAGAGTTCAAAGTGTTTAATGGCGAAAAAAATATATATGGGGCATAGTGCATATTTTGGAAGAGTTTATGGGGTATCAGTGCCAATTAGCCATATATATATATATATATATATTTACAGAAATTTTCAAATCAGTACGCACTGATATAACTTCATCAGTGTTATATCAGTGCGTTGGATGTGGACCATTAAATTTACATGCTTTGACTCAAAATGTATACACTTGTCAAAACTTTTCCATAATCAACGGTCCACACGCACTGATATAAGTTATATCAATGTGCACTTAGGAGAAAATGACTGTATATATATATATATATATATATATATATATATATATATCAACATCTCCATCTAATAGACACTAGAGATGCACATTTGGGGAATGGGGATGGATATAGGTCCCCCCATCCCGATCCCCATCCCCATCCCCATCCCCATCTCCATCCCCACTTCCCAAACCCTTCCTTCATCCCCCATTTCCCCATTTGGGGAAAATGGGGATGGGGGATTTTGGGGGGAGGTATATCCATCCTCAACCCCAGTTCCCCGTTTTCTCCCGTTTTTTCCAGTTTCCTCATTTTTCCTCATTTCCCGGTTTCCCTATTCTCCCGTTTGATTAAAAATTAAAAATTAAAAAAAAATATTTCATTACAAATACAAACTAAAATTCATTAGTGCATTATAAATACATAATAAAATTATAAAGTGTGCATTACAAATACATAATAAAATTATAAAGTGTTACATAATATATTTATTTATTTATTTATGTTTTGGGGGAAATGGGAAAATGGGGATGGGGGAGGTCACCCCATCCCCATCCTCATTTCAATATATATATAGGGGGGAAATGGGGAAATGAGGATTTGAAAACCTGCTATAGTTGCTTATAAAAATAAAAATAAAAATAAAAATAAAAATAAAAGCTTATCCAGATCTCTCAAGTCAGAAAACACAATGCATCAAAGCAAACCCATCATCATCTACAGTATTCTCATCTGTCTACTATAAAGCCCCACCAGTTGAGATCGCACATCAAGAGGCTTTTATCATACACCGGGAGGTTGCCACTTAATAATACACTGCTACAGTCCACTGTCCATGACGTCTTTTGCTGCAAAGTGCCCCGGAAAGAGGCTTTTGCACTGGGATTCCTTATGAATAGTCTTGTAACAGTCAATGGGCTGTTGCATTGGGGTTCATTTTGCACCAAAGAGAACCAAGATTGCTCCTACAAAACTTATAATCCAAAAACTAGGGATGGCAATGGGTCGGGTTCGGGGCAGGGTGGCCTTCCCCGCATCCCATACCATTTATTTTTTGAAAACCCATCCCCTCGTAAAACCCCACCAAATTGAAACTCATCCCCACTCCAAAAGTGCGGATCCCTACAGATAATTTTGGCATCCCTACCAAAAACCAAAAAATTAAATAGTCTTGTAACTGTATAAGCACACAATCTAAAATCATCAAGAACCGCAATTAATGTATAACTATCACAAATAACCCAAATAATCACGTAATCTCCAAAACAACATAGAAATTAAATTGGACACTAATAACAAAATAGATATTTGAATTGAAAAAATTAAATTACAAAGTTTAAGATTTTGTTTTAAAAAGAAAAACAAATCTTTACCTACCTTTTGGGGACAACCATGAGAAATTTGGGAATCCAATTTGGTTGTTGATTTTGCTTGGTTTTTGATCAAACTCAGGTAATACCGTTGTGGGAGAACCTCCATAGTTATTCTTCAATGAACCATTTAAAGGATCGAAAAAAAAATTAATACAACTATTTAAATAGTGAGTTTTAAGACTATCATCAACTTAATAATTTAAGTTTTAATAGAATCTAAAGTGTGGATCTGATAAAAATACTCTAAAAACACACTTACAAAAATAAGTCTCTCGTTTTTTTCGGTTTCCAAAACTTATTTTGTATTTCTGAGACTTTATTTTTAATTTCCGAGACTTATTTTGTTGTTCCCGATATTTATTAGATAGTTTTCGAGATTTATTATGTAGTTTTTGAAACTTATTAAGTATATTTGTAATTTCCGAGACTTATTGAGTAAAAATTAAAAATTTCAAACAAAAAAAATTGTTATCTTCTTCATCAAGACCTCCAATTGGAGGTCGTTTTCAACCTCCAATGGAGGTCATTCATCTCCATTGATAGAGGAGTTTCATCGGTCCTCCAACATAGAGGTTTTTGAAAAAAAAAAAAGAAAAAACCTAAAAATGGCGCAAACGTAATAAAAGAAGGAGATGAGAGTATTTTAATCCATTTATGACATTTAAACTTAACTTATTAAGCTGGTGATATTTTCAAAATTCAATATAACATAAGTGTTATTTCTCACCATTTCCACACCACACCATTTAGATTTATAGAAAATAGATTGAAAAATGAAGGGTTGGACAATGAAGGGTCATGGTTCATTAAGTGCATGTATTAAATCATAATTATTAAGGAGTTCAATGTTGGCCGGCCTTTCATTCTATTTCAATTAAATAATTAAGGAGTACAATGTATATGCATGTTGGCATTTTATTTTACTTCAATTAAATGTCATTCATATAAATTGAGTAATGAGTTCGATATATATATATATATATATATATATATATATATATATATATATATATGCTTCACAAATAATTTAATTAACAAAATTAATGAGAAAATAAATACAAGACTTAGAATATTGTAATTAAGGAGAATAAAACATCCATGTTCATGTATATGTTGGATGGCCTTTTATTTTACTTCAGTTAAATATGTCATTCATATAAATTGAGGAATGAGTTCAATGTATACAGTATATAGGTTTACAAGGATTTAATTAACAAAATTAACGAGAAAAAAAAATGCAAGACTTAGAATATTGTAATCAAGGAGTATAAAACATCTTAATGTAGTGTCTTTTGAAGTCATCAAATTATTAATTAATTAGTTAAATATATATATATATATATATATATTACAAAACTAATTGATGGCTAATTATATATATGTAGTGTCTTTTGACTAATTATATAGATGTTTTTTCTTAGTAAGTTAATTTAGGATTTGATTGAGATTTTGATTAAAAAATAAAAAGAGTCTAATAATTATATATAAATTCTAATTGTTATGTTTTTTTAAAGGAACTATAACTGTTATGTTGTATTCAACAAAGTGATTACAATTATAAATTGATGAGAAGCTTAGGGGGCGTTTGTTTTTTTGTCTGAACACTGAATAGTCCTAAATTTTTCTGAAGACTAATAGAGACTGAAATCTGAATCTGAGTGACATTTTTTTTTTCCTCACATCTGAATATACTGTCAACATGTTTATTTTTTTAAAAAATAAAACTGTCTAAAAATAAGTAATTTTACATTTATACTCATACTAATTAAAATAAACAATTTAACATGCACCATTCTTTATAACATTTTGTATGTTTTTTTTTTTGCAAACAAAGTTCAATTTAACAGAATGAAAAATTAATTAAAGAATATAATTTCGCATGTTCTCCAAACAAAGTTTAAGTTAAATTTATTGTCAAAAAAAGTTCAAGTTCAAGTTCAGTTTTATATGTTGTCCACATTTCCGGTGAATATAATTCATGAAACCATTTTTATTTTTTTGGTTTCCTGGATCATATGCACCGGAAACCAAATATAAAAAAAAGGTTCTTGAATTTTTTATATACAATAATTCTATAACATTTTCGAGTCACGAAATCTACTCAATATGATAGACAAATTTGTTGAGCACTATACGAATAGTTAGATAAAAATAAATAAATAAAGTGTTCTTACCGGGGTTTGGCATGAGAGAAATTCAATTGTTCAATCCCTGAAAAATTTCATTATGAGAAGTAATTAAGGTTTTTTTTTCTTTTCTAGAACATGTATAAAATAAGAAATATGTTAAAAGAAAAAAATTTACACCATATTAAATTAAGATAATTTGGAAATATATATTTTTTTGGAGGATAGACTTTGAAGAGAATATTTTAATTGTAATCCAGTTATTTGGAATTAAGTTAAAAGTTAGGATTTCAACTTTTTATTTTAAGTTGTTTTTTGATATTTTTAAGTTGTTTGACCACTTAAAAAAACAAACAAAACAACTTAATAAGTTCAATTCAGACCCATTAAGTTTTAAGCGGAAAAAACAAACGACCCCTAGATTAAGACCTTTCAAGTTCAATAAATTGTTAATTTTTTATTAAAAATGTATGCATTAAAAATTAAAACAATATGTTTTATAATATTGTGTTTTGATTTTCATACTTTTAAGAAATTTAAACTATAGTGATATGCTATTATGGTGAAAATTTATTTTAAATTTGGATATAACGAAATTTGAATTCAAACATTTTAAATAATATGGACAAGACGATGCTGGTTTAGTGGTAATGCCTCACACCCATATGGATTGAGTCATACATCAACCTTCAATTCTGAAATATTGTAATAATTAGAGAAAAAAAATATTTTTTGAATAATACATATAATAAAATTAGTTTTATTGGGCTTTTAAGCCCAACTCAACCGACCCAATCCGACCAAAATTCGGTTGAGTTGGGTCGGGTTATGATTTACACTAGGTTGAAAATTTTCATCCCAACCCGAAAATAAACACACCTAATATCCTCTCTCCAAATTTCAAATTTCTTTAATGGAGGTATCAAAAGGACCGGACAAAACTAATCTGATTCTCATGTGATAGACGGTGATCCGACAAGAAAAAAAAAATATGTGGGATCCCGAACCTGATAATTTTTATATATATTGGTTCCCTCATAAGTGATCCTTTATTGTAACAAAAAAGTAAAGATCTTCTAAAATCCATCGATTTGAATGAAGTTTGATCTAATTTTTTGTTTATAGATGATAAAGTTCAATAAAATCTGCTTGTATACAAAATTTGAAAAAAATTTCAAGCACAAAAAGAAATAATTGTGGTGTTTGAAATTTTTTTCAAATTTTATATGCAAATTGATTTCATTGAACTTATTATCCACAAAGAAAATTATGATTAAAATTCATTTAAATTGATGGATTTTATGAAGGTCCTTATTTTATGTTAAATATGAAATCGCTTACGAGAGAACCATATATATATATATATATAAATTTTCTCCTGACAATTAGTCATGATATTAAATATATCAGTTCCTTGAGTATGAGCCATTAGATTTAATTATTTTAACCCAGTGTATATGCACTTGTTAGGACTTATATATATGATGGTTCACTAGTAAGGATGTTCTGAAATTATAAGTTAAAGACATTCAACCATATTTATACGTTTATTTTGGTGTGAATATTTATTAATATAGGGTTGTGGATCCATTATAAGTGTGTAGCTGTGACGTCCTGAAATTATAAAGTCAGAACGAAAAGCCGGATGTACTTTTCATCGATTTGATCAAAATCTTATGTACTCAGGTTTGTATGTAATGTTATTATATATAAGAGAAAGGTACCGCACTACCGCCTAAGAAATAAGAATATGCTTATATTTTTGTGCTTCCACTGTCAATTCTTATCTGGACTGCGAACAAAATCACACGAATCCATGATCAGGGCCCAATTGTGGTCCCCACATCCACATGTAGCCTTCAGGGATTCGGTACAAGTGTCCAAAACCAGTTATTAAGGCGCTTTTTGTCACTCACTCACCATTCCTTTTCACTTGGACAAAAGAAGCGCCAACGAATTTGGATCCAGTTCTCGAATTATCTTCAATCTTCAATCTTCGTCATCATCTGCTTTCAAAGGCCACGGAATTTGGAATTTGAAATTTCAGTTAGGTGTTTCTGGTTTCATTTAATTTGCATTATCATTTCACTTTTTCTCTTCTTTTTTTTCTCATACCTAAATTCCCAAATCTATAACATTTTTGTTTACATGATTATAAATATCTTTGATTCATTCATGATTTTGCAGAAATTGGTTGCGCGAAATTGCTGTTGATTTTGGAAGTTTCGATCGATTGATTTAGGTACTTTGGTTATATTGTTTTGTCTGCAATCTATATAATTTAATCTACTCTCAGCAGAAGAAAATGAATCAAATGAACCTTTTATTTGTTTGTAATGGTTTATATATATATATATATATATATATATATATATATATATATTATTGTAGACGAAATGAATTGGTTTGGTTTTTCTATCTCTGTAATATAGAAGCTCCAAAGTTTGCTAACGGATAGCGTTGAGGAATTATTATCCATTTCCGGGATTGATTCTGTATTTTTTTTGAGACACTGTTATCTTAAAAACAGCAGAAGTAATATAATTATGATTCTGAGTTCAATCTGTTACATCAACTGAACTGACTATGCATAGTTGTTCTTACACCAACTTAAGTTTCCAGAATTTATTGTTATTACTCTAAACTGATTGTTTATTCTTCAATGGATGCTTGTGGTCATAGCTATCACTGGCTCTCTTACAGGATTTAAAAGGGAGGTAATATAATCATGGATCGACTCAGTACTAATGCACGTTTCATGGTAGTTTCAGACCTTGATCATACAATGGTAAGTTCTATTTGTTTCTTGTTTTCTGTTAGTGTCGTTTGATCTTTTATGCTGCCACAAATTTTATTTGACAAAAGTGCTCTTGCAGGTTGATCATCATGATCCTGAGAACCTTTCCCTGCTTAGGTTTAATGCGTTATGGGAAGATAATTACCGTCATGATTCTCTTCTGGTTTTCTCAACTGGAAGGTCACCCACACTTTACAAAGAGTTGAGGAAAGAGAAACCCATGTTAACTCCAGACATAACCATAATGTCTGTGGGAACTGAGATAACATATGGTTACTCAATGGTGCCAGATGATGGTTGGGTTGAAGTTCTTAATCAGAAATGGGATCAAAACATAGTCAGAGAGGAAGCAAGCAAGTTCTCTGAACTTAAACTTCAGGTATAGTTAATTGATAATGGTGTTTGGTTTGAAGTAGTTTATGTTAGTCTAAGTTTTGTGGGTTAATTTTCTCTGCAAAATAATGTGAAAGAACTTATGAGATTTTTAAATGAAAAAGGAGACATCATTTTTAGTATTTGGAGTCTGACAGTTGAAGTTATGGGGTAATGCAGTCTGAGACAGAGCTACGACCACACAAGGTTAGCTTTTATGTTGACAAGGACAAGGCTCAGACAGTCACAAAAGAACTTTCAGAGATCTTGAAACAACGTGGGGTAAGATAGATGTTTTCACTTTTAATGATGTTGCAACAAATTATGTATTTGTTTGCGAAAGTAGAAGTGTATTTTTTAAATTGTTTTCAGGTCCTAAAGTATTGTAATTATCGTCATTAATTTTCAACTTGTGCTTTGTTTGTGGCCAGTTGGATGTTAAAATAATTTACAGTGGAGGAATAGATTTTGATATATTACCACAAGGTGCTGGCAAAGGACAAGCCCTTGCATATTTACTCAAGAAGTTTAAGAGTGAGGGAAAACTACCAACTAACACTCTTGTTTGTGGTGATTCCGGAAATGATGCTGAACTATTCAGTATTCCTGACGTTTATGGAGTCATGGTTTGTAGTCTGGCTAATTCTTCGTTGTAATTTATCCTTATCAGTAATAACCCTATTGGCAACCTTAGGTTGTAATTAGTTGCCTATTCTGCTTCTTAATGCAGGTTAGCAATGCCCAAGAAGAATTGTTGCAGTGGCATGCTGAAAATGCTAAAGATAACCCTAAAATAATCCATGCAACGGAAAGGTGTGCAGCTGGTATCATACAAGCCATTGGTCATTTTAATCTAGGTCCAAGTACTTCTCCCAGAGATGTTACCGACTTTTCTGACAGTGAGTTAGAAAATGTCAATCCTGCGCATGATGTAGTGAAATTTTACTTGTTCTATGAGAGATGGAGGCGTGCAGAGGTGGAGAATTGTGAGACCTATCTTGCAAGTGTGAAAGCTTCTTATGTAAGTTAACGGTCTCTTTCCCCTTCACTCGTGAATTTTGCATGTTATGTTTATCCAGAGTGAAGCAGTTCTTCCTCTTTCTCTAAAGGAGAGATGCCCTGTGTCTTGCGTGTTTTTAAATGTTAAAATATCACACTTTTGTGCAACATTCAGGAACCTTTATGTTCAAACTCCTTAATTGATTTATGCTGAAAAAAACTCCTCTTCCTTTGATATGGAAAAAAGTGAGATAAATTTCTTATATTTCATTCTTGAAGGTCAATTGAGTACTTAATGAAGTGTTACTTAGAGATTGACTGTGTTGGATTCTCACTCGGTCAAAACTTCTAATGCAATCGCAGCACCCTTCCATGTGTATATATGCACTAATATATATGTATACGTATATCTTTTAAGAAAAATATGTTCTCTAAGCTTGCCTCATCGAGTGGGGCAGACATGCAATCAGGAAACTCATTTTCCTTTCGTTTATATCAATGTTTTTTTATGTGCCTTTGAAGTCCTAATGTACTGGTTAATTCCCATCTTTTCTTTTGTCAGTATCCAGCTGGTGTCTATGTGCATCCATCCGGTGTTGAGCTGTCTCTTAATGACGGCTTAAATGAATTGAGGAAAAGCTATGGAGACAAAAAGGGAAAACAGTTTCGGGTCTGGGTGGATCGAGTACTGGCCACACAGATTGGTGCAGACACATGGCTAGTGAAGTTTGATAAATGGGAGTCATTTGGTAAGACTCTGTGTGTGTGTGTGTTTTCTCAGATGAGGTGGCCTTTCTCTTTGTTTTTTATTACTCCTTTTCTTTTCCCTATTCTCTCTCTTGTTCACTTTCTCAGTTCTATTTCTTACAAAGAACATTGTTAGATCTAATTTATTTTTCTCTGTATGACCGAGTTTGTGTTTGTTTTATCCGTTCTTATGTATTTGATTAGCAGAGGCCATGAATGGTCTTTAACTGAAAGTGATAATAGCCTTTAACTAAGTTCTTAAATGAGTAAAATTATTGATGCTCAACTGTTGGAAAATGACAGACCTTACTGTAGCTGTTCATTAGTTATCCATGGAGAATTTAGTAAAAGGATTAAAGTAATAATCAATATCAGAGTTGAAAACTTTTTAATTTTTGCTTGGAGACATAATTTGATTCAGACCTGGATCTTGAATTTTTTATCCTCTTTGGTGGTATACACATGCACAGACAGATGCATTAACATTAGGATGCAAATATGGTTTCTCCTTTATAAACTGGGGTTGAGGCCTTTAGCACTTAATTTTATGACCCGCCAGAGTGAACTGCGGTGAGGATTTAATAAAATAGAAGATCATATTTTGAACTCAGAAGTCAGAACAATGGCTGCATTATTTAGGTGTTAGGCTAGCCATATGGTTTGAACTCTGTTGATGCTCTATCCATGGTAGAAAGTTGATTTATTTGTATCAGTGTCCTATATGGGACTGTAGAATT
Organism: Dipteronia sinensis; assembly: GCA_033220585.1. Lineage (NCBI taxonomy): Eukaryota > Viridiplantae > Streptophyta > Magnoliopsida > Sapindales > Sapindaceae > Dipteronia > Dipteronia sinensis. The sequence continues at coordinate 71,889,788 of CM065637.1, read as the reverse complement.
TTCTGGTCTAGTGTATTTGGTTGGGCTAAATTTCTTTTTGTGATTTTGTGGTCATGTTTTAGTATGTAATTACCATTTAAAGCAAGTATATCAATGCACCCAAGCACCCTTTTTATTTGCTTTTGGTTCTCATTAACTTTCATTTGTATATGGAAGAAACGGATGTTTGACAGAACCGTATATAATCATATTGAATTGTTCTAAAAGTTTATTAATCGATGATGCATATGATTTAAAGTTCATGATTATTGCAGAATAGAAATCTGCTTCTCTGTGGACTTGCTGTTGTCTGTTTGGTTGGGCCGCCATTTCACTTGTTAAACTAAGATCAACTTAGCTTTAGTGAATTTACCAAGTGATTGGTTTTCCTACTTCGTATGGTATTATGAAAAATTGTTTACTGTAGAGTGGTTTAAGGAAAAGAGGAAAAAGAACATTTAGAATCGTGAAGGCTAAATTTGGAAGTTGCCTTGGAAAATTTTGATGCTATTGTACTGTCCAAATAATTAATTTCTTGGTTGAGACGAATACTTCAATTGTTCACTTAGCCAGTAGGAAAGCTAAATCACTTCATAGATTTTTTCCAATTGTTCAAAATTTTAGGTTACCATTGGCATACCATGCTCACAGGCTCACAACCTTTATATTTTTACTAGTCATCTAAAGTGCTTAATTTGTCTCATTTTCTGAATTTTTTTTAGTGTCGAACTTTATAATTATATATGCATTATAAACTGTGTTGCCAATACTAGTACAAGAAGTGGGAAACTATTCGATATATTTCTAGCCTCCATGGAACGTCTTACTTTTACCTCCTTATGTGTGGTGACATTTACTGCTGCTCTGTATTGACTTGGTTAACTCTGTAGGTGAGGAGAAGCAATGTTCCATGTGCTCCGTAATATTGAGTTCAAAGGTAATACGAGTTAAATAGAGTTTCCCATTGAAGTTGTGCTGAATAATGCTCATAGAGATGATTTAATTTCTGGGTTTCAGGCTGATGGTGATTCTAAGGGTTTCACTTGGATGCACATGCACCATACATGGTTGGAAGGATTCGGAGCAAAAGATCATTCAATTTGGCCTTGAAGTTCTACAGGTTATAGTTAACCAAAAATAGAATAAACTTAACTCATGATTGTTAAATCTGAAGTCATGATGTCTTGATAATTCATGTATGTATGATCATCAACTATGGAGATGATTTGTTGAATGATTTAATGAGTGGAAAATCATTATAGTAAGCTTTGGTTATATTCTTTATTTCTTCTCGACACTCTCAATTATGCAAATCGTATCTTATCGTTTGATTTTGATGGAGATAGGTAGCTAGCAAGAATGGCAATTTGTTGAAAGATGATTTGTTATTTGCATTATTTTGTCAATCCTCATTCATGCCAAGAGATCTGGTCATGAGTATGACATTGGTGATTGGACATCATTTTCTACTTTTATTTTTTTTGTATAATAGCGAAGGTTGTTTGCCACTAAAGCGACCTCCTACCTTTTCCTTTTCGAAAACACTTTCTCAGGGACTACTTTTATCTTTCCTAAAACAACGGAATGTCTGCTTGTGAAAACTCTATTTCTAAAAGCAGATAGCTCCAATTCTAAAATTAAAATTAATTTACATATTTAAAACAGTTCTTTATTAATAATTTTTTTTCAAAAATTCTGCTCGTAAAAGTATTACTTCTAAAAGTAGTTCTTCAAAAGCTTTACTTCTAGAAATAGATAGCTCTACTCCTAGAATTAAAAATCGATTTACATGTTAAAAAAAAAATTAATTGACAACTAAATGGTTTTTTTTTTTTCTAAACCTTGACTCGACTTCAAAAAATAGATAGCTTTGCTCTCTGAGTTAAAAATTAATGAAATAATAATAAATTAAAAAGCTGACTTTTTTAATAAAAAAGGGCCCAACCGGGTTCGAACCGGTGACCTCTTGATCTGCAGTCAAATGCTCTACCACTGAGCTATGGACCCAATTTGTTACTGTAGTTAAGAACATACTTATTGAACTAATAACAAATTAGTTGATTTTATAAATCAAATTGAAAAAGAGGAAACAAATGAAGCGATGCATAAGTAGTTGGTACGATATACATACAACAGAGCAACGGGTGCAAGTAAGCACGTGAGATTCCTACCAGATTTTCTAGGTGTCTTGTCAGACACGTGTGTACGAGTTTTTAATTTAGAATTGAAATAAAACTCTAATCCAAATTTCGTGTTGATATTAACATCTATATTTTTTAAACAAAATTAATTATAAAAATATCTAAATAGAAATTTATAGATAAGGATAAATTAACTTTAATTAAAAATAAATTAAATACTATATATACATATTAATTATATAAATATTTTTAACTACTTTTTTATTAAAAAAACCTTACCTTTCAATAAAAAAAATATGATAAACCCTAATTAAACTATAATTTTATTTCAAATATCAAACTTTCTCACTATCACATGATTATCATATTGTTTTTATTTTTATTTTATGTATAGTTATGAACTCTATCGACAAACAATATATTTTTCATGTCAAGAAGTTTTTTTTAAGATAGTCTTAGATATCTATAGGTTTTTTATTTTTAAAGACATTCGAGATATTTTTAAAAGTAAATTGGATCATCATTAAAAGAGCATTTGATTCCAAAAACAATATGATTTTTTTTTATAAATTGGTTGTAATAGTAATTTAAGATCAATATTTATAAATAATATGTATTAATATGAATATATTTATTTAAATGAGGGTACTATTGACATTATAATAGATGTTTATAGTAATATTTATTTTTTAAATTTTAAATATATGTTTGATTATGAAAATAGATATACTAAACAGTTTTATGGGTGTCGATATCCGTACCGGTTAAAAAATAAGTCAATTCAGACAAAACAGTGCGGAAATTGGAATCCAGATCTAAAATCCTCACTCCTCACGCCTCACAAAATGGCGAACGACATACTAACCCAAAAGCTTACACAAAAGGCAGAGGGCCATAGTGAGGCGCTCGTATACGGCGTCGTTTTCGTCTCCTTCTTCTTGCGCCTGCTTCAAGCTCCTTCAAGCTCCTCCATCTCTTTCTTCATCCTAGCTAGTAGCTCAGATGATTCTTCCTTCTCTCTTTTTCTTTTTCTTTTTACTTTCTCTTCGATTCATGTGTTTTTCTATATAATATAATCTATATGTAACCATGTTTGCCGATACATACTAACAATTCTAATTTTGTTTCATTTCTTTTATTTTATTTGATCTTTAATTTTTTATATACTGTACGTAGTTTGTGCTTTCTAGTCAAAATTATGGTTTGATTTACAATCTCAGTCTCAGCAGTTGCTTATTGTACTGTATTATGATTTTTGAGTTATGACATGTATGTGGGATTTGTGGGCATTTTGCTAAATCTTTTAATTAGTTTGGATTGCTTTATAATGATATATCCATCAAGTTGATGAAAACATGCTCCATATTCCTTTAAAGCAACTGATTAGGGAAGTCATGGATTATACCACAGCCATTGTTGTTGCACAACCTGAAAATGTTTATTATAGTTAAAACAAATTCAATAGATGAAGATTAGACAATGTTAATAACTTAATATGATTCTACTTTGTTGGCCATTTCGCTATAGAATTTTGTGACTTCATAACAATAATATTTAGATTTCACAACTTGGTTTATAATTACTACTAACCTCGTTGAGCCGATCAATTTACATCATGAACATCTTACAAAACTATGGATTTGTTGTTCGTAAATGGTATGTTGTATTATACAAATCTAATCAAACCTTCGTAACCCCATAACCCAAAACAAGTATATTCTTGCTTCGCATATTAATGATACAATCAATAAAACCATACAAGAATAATAAGAATTATCATACAAAATCACCTTCATAAAACATGTACATTTTTACTTGGAAGTTACAAGAATGAACATGGAGAAAGACAATGCAAAGTGTTGATCATATTATTGTAGGAATCAGAGTCGTACAGCAGAAGCAGAAGGGATTTCAAAACTTTTTTTTTTTTTTTAAATATATATATATATATATTTAAACGACTTTAAAACCGTGTACGATATATAAGAATAGATCATAAAAGGTAAGATTCAAAATCATACATACAGGTTAACTCCTTCGTTCTTTCTCTTGTTGATATCGCTTTCCGATATGTACCACCGGATCTTCCTCACTATCTCCTGGGTAGAGCCAGCTCTGAGGGAGGGGTGGGGGTGGGCCAGGGGCTCCCGCCCAGGGCCAAGAAAAAATTGCCCAAAAAGGACCCATTTTCTGTTTTTTTTTTTTTAAGTGTTGAATTGAATGATTTTTGTTTAGATAAAAGGGGCTCAAATAATTTTTTAAAAAACCCAAACATTAAAAATAATAATAACAAACACATGGTCCCAATTATCTTGGATCAATATCCCCACCCAGGTAATTAAAGTTTTTTTTAATCGATTAAAAGTTTTTTTTTTTTGAATTGATTTCGAATTTTCTTTTTAGTCATATGATGTGTACCATGTATGCTCAGTCACTCACAAGGGGGCCATTTTTTAGGTTTTGACCAGGGACCTCTGAAAAGTCAGGACCGGCTCTGCAGTCCCGGGTTCCGACAACTGTGTGTGGACATGTCACGGACTTCAAGAGGTTATATGGAGGTCAAAAAACAACACAAAACAATTATTGCTTTGTGTATGGAGCATTCGGCCAATCTAGAATCAAATAAAAAAAAACTTTTTTTGTAGTGTGGCCGCACCCTTTCTTGTTTCTTCTTTTTGTGTATACTTGATTCACAATCAGTACATCCTTATGTTTCAATAATATATCTTTATATACTTAAAACAAGATACCAATCATTTTCCAAATATATCTATATATAAGATAATAAATATTTTAGTGACCAAGTTAGTATAGGATTCTAAATCCCATATAACCCTAGTTCAATAAGATTTGAACGCTTGACCTAGTTAGGAAATAAAATAATCTTACTATTTTATCATTTGTCTCAGCCATGGTTTGAACTTGTGACCTTTATAAAATGTTTAATTCAATTAATAATTATTAATATAATTAAATAATCACATTATTTAATTTAATTAATTACTAATCCATTAATTAAATAATCACATTATTTAATTAATTGCCTGAAATCCTTGTTACTTTCGTAACATAATTAATTGGACCATCCAATTAATTAACCGTGACCTTTGATACCATCAATGTTCGACCTAATGGACCCACAATCTTGAGCTCCAATGATCCTTAGAAAATATTAATTAAACTCTTTAATTAATATTTCATGATTATTAACCTCGGAATTACTCCACTATAAACCCGAAGCTGCACTCTCGCAACCGTAGATGTATTACACAAACCGAAATTACAGTTGTCCATCGATATAGCTACTGCATACTGTATGATCATCCACAAGTAGTTCATAATTAAAGCTAGGTCATAAAGTTTGTTATACCCTTCTAATTATATCTTTTCCATTAAGTACCATCGATTCTCTAATGAATAATAAATCTTAACTTCCTTTACGGAAGAAGGAGAGCGCTCATATTATTCAAGCCTCGAATCAACCCTTAAGGGAACTACCATCTACTTCTCGCAATAAGAAGTGAATTCCACTATTGTGTACAGATCTTCCAAGCTAGAAGCCAAACCGCGATTCCAACATACGAAGTTGTTGACCGTGAATGCAACTCTGATCTCACCCATGGTAGATCAAAAACCACGATCTAACATGAAGGAGTCGATAAGACATTCAGGATTAATATCATTCATATATATCCATCATTAGTCGATATATGAGAATCTCATCATATAATGGATCTTGGTGAGAGATTCATATAGATCGCGACTCATTCCTATATGATCACATCATATAAGGTGCATCTATTCTCATATCACCATATGAATAGTCTAGGATCAGACCACCGTACATTACGGAATTGACCGCAACTGTAGATTAATTACAAATAAAGTACCAAACTCTATTTGCTATCTACGGACTCTTTAGATTGCTCATATCAAACTGAATTCCTATGTATATGACACTCATATACTCAGTTAGATATTACATCCGGCAATCTTGGATGTTAAGTACACATGATATAAATGTATGAGACAGATTTATAGAATGAATAAATTACTTCTTTTATTAATGTTTCATTCACATTTACAAATTACAAGCTTTACGACATAAATCTTAATAGTACCAGTAAGAAGAAATGGCACTGCCTTTATTAGATTCTTCAATGCAAATATACATTTGAAGAAAATTGACTGCCACATAGGATAGATAGTTAAAAAGTTAGAAAAACTCTCTGCAAATCAATTATATAACTTCAATATGGAGATGATGTGGCAAAAAAAGTTAGAGAATATGGAGTTGAGTTTCTAATTCTAAAAACTCTTATAGAAATGCTGATTATGATTTCTAACTCTTTCCACCAATAATATTAGAACTCATTTAATTGTAAAATAAAAAAGGTAAGAGTACAATAATTGTTTTATTATGATTTATCATAAAATGAATGCATATTTGATTTTAAATAATTGTATTAGAGATGTGAACATGTATTTCTCTAAAAAAACAAATTCAAAAGTGGGTCTATAATGATGTATTTCTCTAAAATATAAATACTGATGTGGCACCAATTAGAAACTCAAAAATACATATTTGTATACTACCTAAGTGGTGAAATTGTTGTACTCCCAAATCCCAATAACAAGACACTGGATTTAAGTTTGGGCCGTATCTTGCATGAAGGCAAAATGGGGTCAGTTAAATTAATAAAACTAGGCCTGTTAACAAAACATGTTGGGCTATGGATTTAGGCCTAATTTATTTATTTTTTTCTTCGAGTCTCTTACAACTTATAAGTCAATTCAACAAACCTAAAAAGTGAAAATATTTACAACTTTAAAAAATCGTAGTTTCACCTCAAACCATCATATTTTTGAAAATTATAAAATTACCCCTTAAATAGTATAATAAATATATATATATATATATTAAACCGATAAAAATAAATATATCTCATAAATCATATTAATACAATATTTAAAATTTTAAAAACTTTAACAAAAACAATAATTAGTTTTAAAAACTTAAATTATAATATATTTTTATTAAAATATTAATTAAGATTTAAATAGTGATTATTTAAAATTATTAAGAAAATTAAGAAGGACAAATCATTGAATCTAATTAAAAAAACTGAACTAAGATGGGGAGGTTGCCGAGTAGGGAGGTTTCCAATTCTTAAGTAACTTTTTGTTTTCTTGAGTATTGACAGGGCTATCCAGTAACTATATCTATATATATATATATATATATATATATATATATATATATATATTTATTTATTTTCTCTTCAGTGTGTACTGATGTAAAATACATCAGTATATTGCATGTGAACCATAGATTATGGATAAACACTAATAAGTGCATACAGACTGAGTCAAATCAATTAAATCTAATGGTCCACATACGACGCACTGAATAAATATTTATCAGTGCGAACTGAGGTGAAAATTATCATATATATATATATATATATATATATATATATAATCCATCCCAAATATGGGAAGACGTGGATCTTTGATACTTTCTTTTTTCTTATTTATTTTATAACTTATCAAATTGGTATTGTTTTTCAAAAATTATAAGAAATGACATATTTGTAATGTGTGGGTGTGTTTTTTTTTTGTTGATAAAATTTGACCGGACCTAGAGGGAAAAAAGCATCTCAAGCGATCATATGCTGAAAAACCTTAGGCAGTATCCATCCATATTATAAAAATAAAAAATGAAAAGTAACAAAAACCAAAAAAGCATAAAAACCAAGGGAAACAATCTCAACAAAAACATTGGCACGCAGGTCATAAAAAACAAAAACATAAAACATCAAGAAAAACAAAAAGACTCCCGACCCATGCAATCATTGCCAACCAACAAAGAGCAGAAAGACGGGGTGTTTGTCCACCACGAATCAACCGCCAACCCCAAAGCATACTTAGAAAGAGTGTCAGCAACCTGATTCCCCTCCCTAAAGATATGAAAAACCTAAGGAGCGTCATTTTTTTCAGGGTCCAAATATCGCAACTCTTATTTTTATTTATTTTTTAAAAACCGTCTATTTTTTGTATGGATCAGACTATATCAACTCAAATTTTCGATTCAATTTTTTTGAATTTCAATATCTCAACCATTCATTTGCTCATGTATTCTTTAATCCAATGGTTGAGAGGGTGAAGTCAGAAATTTGAATTAATATAGTCTAAGGTTTTTTTTTATTTTTTATGTAGGCAACAATTATTTGTAAAACTCATGTTTTTACAACTTGATACTAAGAATTGGCAGATGTAATGTAAGGGGTCGTTTGTTTTTTTGTCTGAAAACTGAACAGTCCTGAATTTTTCTGAAGACTAAATAGGGACTGAAATCTGAACTTAAATGACATGTTTGTTTTTTTTTTTCCTCACATCTGAATGTATTGTCAAAATGTTTGTTTTTTAAAAGTAAAATTGTCTGAAACTAAATAATTTTACATTTATGCCCACATTGAACAATTATACATGTAATATGGAATAAAAACAATCCAAACATAATAATTATATATAAACACATATGATCATGATCTTCTTCTTAAATTACAAATAAACTTCATTTTTATTAAGAAAATAAATGTTTTTTTTTCAAAAAATAAAATGGGCAATAGGAAAACTCACACAAAATACTCTAAAAAAAATAATATATAAATACATCACCCTAATATCATAATAAAGTATTTATATTAAACACCAATATGAGAAGTGCTTAGGGTTCTTTTTTATTTTTAAAGTTATTTAAAATAGGCAATATATTAAAATAAAGATTTTTGTACCATATATAATTATGACGAAATTGGAAATATATTATATATAGGGGATAGTATCGGAAGAAAAGATTTTGGATTGCATTTAATGCAATTCAGTGATTTGCAATTAAGTGAAAAGTCAGGTTTTTTTACTTTTTATTTTAAGTTGTTTGACCACTTATAAAAACAAACAAAACAACTTAATAATTATGATTCAAACCCATTAAATTTTAAGTGGAAAAAACAAACGACCCCTAAGTAATGTAAACCTATTTTCTTTTTAAGCGAGTGATGGTAAATATCTCTCACATTTGAATCGCACTTGCATTTGCAACCTTACTTTATCAAACTCATGTCTTGTTTAAACATAATGGTATTTAAATTAAATTTGTCTCTGGAAACACATCTGATTTGGGGACAACTGATTATTAGGTGGCACTGAATTTTATGATGGGCAAACCAAATTCTGGGCCAGTAGTTAGGGGTGCCAAACAGTCCATAATCAACATGACCCGATGATGATACGACACTAACATAGTAACATGAATACATGATACGGAATCAGTAGGTTTGGATTAGAAAGAAAAAAAAAAAGAGTGTAGACCGATATCAAATCAACATATTAATCCGTTAAATAAACGACATGTATTTAGGTTGAACAGCTCCTAATTCATTAATCCATTTAACAAGATTAAATATAAAGAGTAAACATGTAATTATTAAAGATATAGAGATAAATATATTAAATGAGAGTAGTGGATTGAATTATGTAATTACATTAAAAGGGTTTAAATGGTTATAAAATTTTAAATAGGCAAATGGATTGATCGAATTGTGATTATCATGGAATTGACATTTCGTATAAATTAATTAGTTAAATAAGTCTAATCGGGTAAACCGTTAATTTAATAAATTTTATTTGGGTATTGACTTATGATAGAATAAGTTTAATGGTTTAACGGTCGTGTTAACAATATGATGTTGGTACGGTAGTTTGTCCCTTATATTTATACCATGAGGTTGTGAGTTCAAATTCTCACTTTCCCCACCGAAAAAAATCTCAAATTATTATAATATTTATATATAAAAAAGGGGTTAACGGTCATGTTGGGGGGTCAAGAAAAATTAATGAACCGTGTTTGAATTGATATAGCATGACATTAACGAATCACATTTGGTTGATATTTGATACAAATATGACATTAACGGATCACGTTTGGATTATAGGTGTCCAACGGATCGGATCCATTGGATTTGATATGATCCAATTGGATCGAAGAAACTATAATTCGATCTGATCCAATCTTAGAGCGGAATCCGATCCAATCCAATTGCAAAATAGTTGTATCCTATCTGGTCCAATTCAATGGATCAGATTCATAATATATAAAAGTTAAAACATTTTTAAAATTAACAAAATCAATCAAATAAAATTAACAAATTAATATATATATTTATATATATATATATATATATATATATATTACAAGTTACAACTATTACAATAAGACTGTCGAGATCTGTCAAGATAAGATAGTACATATTCAGCCCAGATAACTACCGACACAAACAAGAAGAAAACTCCTCACATATACTTATAAAATGCGTATGGTGGAACTCTAACCTCTCTCCACTACTGTGGAAGGGAGGTGCACTATCATCTCTGTTAAGAAGTGATGTGTTTAACAAATTAATAATTAACATCTATCATCTCTGCTAAGAAGTGATGTGTTTAACAAAGTAATAATTAACATAAAAGTCAGGGATGTGCATTTTTAGTTTTGTTTGGGTTGAAGGTCATTGTCCAACCAAGCCAATATGTATCGGTTTGACTATATTTCAACTCTAGCAAAACCAATGTGATTTACCAAACCGATTCAAACCAAACCAAAAAAAACTCGGGTTGGTTTGAATAGATTTATTGGTTTAGGCTTGAATCTAAAAATCATTTTTTGTATTATTATAAAAAAATATTTAAATATAAAAATATTAAATATAAGTGTATTAAGAAAAATATTATATAATTAACAAAATAACAACAACAAATATCATAACAGAAAAATAAAACATAATAAACTCATTTTCTAAAATGCATTGGAAGAGAGGAGTAATTATATTTTATTTATTAACAAAATATAATATATAAAATAAAGATGAGTGGTACAATACCAAATGGTTAATAGGCAATGACTGAGAAGAAAAAAAAATTATTTATATGAAAAGTAAATAAATATAAATAAAAGTTACAAAACCCCATAAAATGTGTATTTGACTCTTATTGAATATATGAGTTGGCTTGACTTTGATGAATTTTATTTTTAGTAACCTAAATCGAAACAATCTTTAATCGGTTTGTTAAATGATAAACCGAATAATAATTTTTTTATATGTAAAACTGAACAAACCCATAAAGTTTGGGTTGGGTCTGACGGGTTGGTTTGGTTTAACGGTTTTTGCACATCCCTAATAAAAGTAGTATCTACATAATATACTAAAATAGAACTCTCAATTTTTTCAATTGTTATGAAGTTTAATGTATATATAGAGTGGCTTTTCATTTTACTCCAATTAAATAGGTTATTTATGTAAAATGACAAGGACTTCATGAATATAAAACTAATTAAACATTATATAGAATTTAATGTCAAATCTCCCTCACGACTACACGTGGCGCCGTGAGAGTTATATTTTAGTATATGCAGAATTTCACATAAGTCCTATTTTTTTTGGTGATTTGTCACATTTATAAATGTCTTTCCAAATTCATTACTTTAGTCCTTAATTTTTCCAAAACTCATCACTTTAGTCAATTTGACCAAATATGTAAAAGTCAACTATTTTAAAACCCATGAAAGTACACTTTTGCCCTTATTACTATTTAATTTAGCTAAAATGATTATATCATCTTTAAATTAAAATGAAAAATAACAAAATTCCCAATAATAAAATCTTAAATAAATATATTACAAAAAAAAATAAATAAATAATAATAATAAAATCCATTAATTTTTTCTTATTTTGTATTTTTTTTCACAATGGATATTTATTTAGCTAATTTTAAATAATTTTGAAAAACAATAAAATTCTCAATAATAAAATCTTAAATAAATAGATTACAAAAAAAATTATATAAAAAATCATTTAAAGCTAAGATAATCATTTTAACTAAATAAATATCTATTATGACAAAATACAAAAAAAAAGAAAAAATTAATGGATTTATTATTATTATTTATGTAATATTTTTTTTGTAATATATTTATTTAAGATTTTATTGTTGAGAATTTTTATTTTTTATTTTAATTTAAAGCTAATATAATCATTTTAGCTAAATTAAATAGTAATAAGGATAAAAATGTACTTTCATGGGTTTTAAAATAGTTGACTTTCATATGTTTGGTCAAATGGACTAAAGTGATGAGTTTTTGAAAAAGTAAGAACTAAAGTGATAAATTTGGAAAGACATTTATAAATGTGACAAATCACCAAAAAGATAGGACTTATGTGAAATTCTGTCTATACTAAAATAGAGCTCTCACGTCGCCACGTGTAGTCGTGAGGGAGATTTGGCATTAAATTCTATATAATGTTTAATTAGTTTTATATTCATGAAGTCCTTCTTCATTTTACATAAATAACCTATTTAATTGAAGTAAAATGAAAAGCCACCCTATATATACATTAAACTTCATAATAATTGAAAAAATTGATGAAATTAATGATCCATCTATTTAATTGAAATTCATGTACGTTGAACTCCTTAATAATTATCATTCCATGCATACATTCAATTAATAAGGACAAACTTACAATTTCAAGGAACTTGAGAACTTCAAAAGCCTCAATTATATTACTAAATAATTTGGTACTCTAATTCTATATAATTTGACACTCACCTATATATAAGTACCCTGGATGCCAATATATGTTTAAAGTCTTCACTCACTTTATATTTATAATTTTATATAACTCTATGCTTCTTTTATTTCTTTTTAATATATATTTAAATTTTATTAGAACAGTGAGCAAACAGTAGAGAGTTGGAAATTTCAATATATATATATATACAATTTTTCTATTGTCAGTTCGTCCTGATATATAATATATCAGGATGAAAAATGTTGACCATTAAATTTACATACTTTGACTAAAAGTATATGCATGATACTTTTATGGTTCCTGAAAACGTTTATACTTCTCATTCATTTATAGCTCAGAAATTGGAGAATGTTAAGGAATACTTCAACAAGGCATCTATATATTCTCAAGAAGCAGTTGAAGAGATATTTTTTTTCAATTTAATTATTATACATAATGAATATTACTGTTGTTTTAGATGTGTGAAAATTGTTTTGGTTGTTTTAGTTGTCTACAAGAGCTGGAGGCTTGGACCCTCAATCGAGCTAATATCTGCCACATTGAATCTCCAGATGTTTCTATCAATGCCCAGCAACTCGATAAGATTGTTGAATTCTCATAGGCTCATGAAAGTGTAAACTAGAGATGGCAGTATTTCCCGTGGGGCCGGAGCCCCGCAGGATCCTGCCCCGATTGGGACGGGTATGAGGGATAATATTCAGGGACGAGAATGGGGATGGGGACAAAGTTTTGTCCCCGAAAGTGAAGCGGGGCGGGGATGGGGGAAGCACTCCCCGCCCCGACTCCGCCCCGATATATATATATTAATAATATATACATATATATATATATATATTATATTTATAATATAATATAGAATATTTAGATTTTTAAAATTATTTAATATTAATTGTTTAAACATAAATAGTTTTTTATTTAACTAAAAAAAATTATTCATTTCCCGACTATGTTTACGTATGTTTAGATTCTAAATTTTAGAAGTTGGTTGTTTTATGGAATCTTTAACGGGGAATGAGGCGGGTATGGGGGAAGACACCTCCAACGGGGAATCCCTGACCCCCGCCCCACTTCTCTTAATGCGGGGATGGGGACGGTTTTGAGGGGCGGGGATGGGGATGGAAAAGCATTCCCCGACCCCGACCCGCCTCGTTGCCATCTCTAGTGCAAACACATTATATATATTAATGGGCAAATTGCACTGAACCCCTTAAGTTTGGGCAAGTTACACTAAGCTGGAAAAGTTTCTTTATTATAGACTAACACCTCCAAGATTTAAATTTGACTTTTAAAATGTCTAAAATGCCCCTAGTTATATTATTTTATATTTTGTTTTTACCTTTTAACCAAAAATTTATAAATTTAATAAAACAAAAAAATTAAATGAAAGATATGATTAAATAAATAAATAGTTTTAAAAAATAAAATAAATAAATAAGTTTTAAAAATTAAATAAATAAATAGTTTAAATAATAAAAAATAAATGAAAAAATGAAAAACATTAATTTTTTTAAGGATATTCGTTAATATGGACAAGAAAAGATCTAAATATCCAAACTTTTATGATAAAGATGATGGTGAGAGAAGCTTCAAGGTTCCCAACACTCCTTGGATATTTAGAGCTTTTATTGTCCCTATTAATGGATATCCTTAAAAAAATTAATGTTTTTAATTTTTTTTTTCATTTATTTATTTAAACTATCTATTTATTTAATTTTTTAAAACTATTTATTCATTTAATTTTTTAAAACTATTTATTTATTTAATTTTTTAAAACTATTTATTTATTTATTTTTAAAACTATTTATTTATTTAAATTTTTAATTATTCATTTATTTAATTTTATTAAAACTATTTATTTTTTAAAATTATTTATTTATTTAATGAATCATATCTTTTATTTAATTTTTTTATTTTATTAAAGTTTATAAAGTTTTTGGTTAAAAGGTAAAAAAAATTAAAGTATAAAATAATATAACTAGGGGCATTTTAGGTATTTTCAAAGTCAATTTTAAGTCTTTGTGGTGTTAGTGTATAATAAAGAAATTTTTCTAGATATGTGAAATTTTCCCGAACCTCAAGGAGTTCAGTTCAATTTTCCCTATATTAATCAAATTTTTCTACACCAGAAAATTTTGGCTGAATTTAAAACACGAAATGAACATCAAGATTTTTAAGTTGTAAAAAATTTGAAGTTTGCATCATATGTTTTCCTTTTTTTAAAGGAGGGTGATGATTACTGATGAATGGTTTTGAAGACACACGTTTGGTCTAAAAAAGGCCAATAATTAGTTTTACATCTCTATATTTGTAAAATATTTTGTAAAATTTTGTTTTCGGTAAATTATTTTGATGGTAATTAATTACTTTATGCAATTACATATTACTATATGCAAATCAACTTGAAATTTAAGATGGTTGTACCATTTCTTTCATCTTTTTTTTAGCAATCCTCATGGCCATTAGAACTCCTCGGTTTCCGTAACTTATGGAGCTGGAAATTCAATCTTTACTTTGCTAACCTTTTAAAGAGTTATCCATTCTTTCTCAAAACAAAATTTTTCATTATTTTTGCTTATTGGAGCATGAGCACTACTTTTCTAGAGTCATTTTAGGAAGTAAACAACGTCATTTAACATTTAACATCATTATTTTTTTATACATTCTATAAGTTTTGATATGTAAATTGAATTGTGGAACGATCAAAATTCAAAACAATTTCTCCAATATCATAATATCACTTTGTCCACTTGAGAAAATTTGAGACCTTAAATAAGAAAGTGACTTATGAATCGTGAATAATTTTCTTTCAAGAAAAGCTTAAAAAATATGATTATCAATTTATATTTTACATTGCCCGCACATCGTGCGGGCTACAAACTAATATAATTATATAATTTAAATTTCAAAAATTATAACAAATCATAAACTTTAAACATAAGTTTTGAACATAAACATAAATAAAATCATATGAAAATTTGAAATAAAACCTTTTATCATAAAAAAAATATAATAGCATAAAAAATTTACTCAGGGCAAAAAATAAAAAATAAAACAATTGGTTAAATATAAATTAGAATGGTGCTATTGGCACACCCCCTACTGATCTATTCATACACCACTTTTAAAAATATTGATTTAATTAAATAAAATTAAATGTTTTTATTAAAGTTTTTGATTTATTTTTAAAACTACCCATTTTACTTATTTATATGATCTCTCTATCTCTGATCTTTGTATCTGTATACATTTCTCTCACCTCCATTGATTGATTTTTTTTCTTATTTCTTTTTTTAGTTTTTTTTCTTCTTATTTCATGATGGAAAAGAAAAAATAAAAAATAATAGGGTACTTCAATACAACGACAACTTGTTTCCAGATGCTTACTATCAATGTCAGACAATTCTTGCTTTAAGTCATTCTCAGACAATTCTTTAAGATGTTTGATACCGGTCTTAGACAATTCTTTCATATTCTTGATATCGTTCTCAAACTCTTCCATAATATTTTATATGTATGTAAGAAGTAGATTTTAGGGTTTAAGAGTTAATTTTTTTTTAAAGAAACAGATTACTGGTTTTTTTTTTTTTTTGGAAAAGGAATGTTAGATTTTAATAGATTTACTTTGTAGAATATTTTTTTTCCTAAATTGTATGTCTCTTTAAGTAATTTTGATAAAGGAAAAAAAAATATTATATAATTAAAAAATGGGGCATGAATAGATCAGTAGGGGTGTGCCAATAGCACCACTCTATAAATTAACCTTTATATTTGGACAGATCATATGGATTTAACAAATTTTTAAATGAAAATCTAATATCCGATCCAATCCAATGAATTTTAAAATTTAAAATCTAATCATGTCCTCAAATCCGATCTGATCCAATGGATTAGATCAAATACAATAAATCTTATTGGATGGATTAGATCGAATCCTATAAACCCTGGTTTGGATAAATATTTGATACAAACATGATATGATAACCGCCGCAATGCCACGTTAAATATACCTGACATGTTGTGGGGAAGTTGTTAGGACATTTTGAAGAAAGAGAAGGGTAAAATGGTCAATTAGTAACAGATGTGACCACCAAACGTCTGTAAGCGTGTGAGTATCATGCCTTTTCAGAGGTAGTTGGAACGGCTGCCGTTATTTTTCAACGGCAGTTAATACATCCTTGATATTTAATATAAATTTATTTATTTTTTATTTTTTTGTTAATTTCTTTAAGAAAATACATTTTTTTTAAAGTATTAAGAAAATACATTTTTTGGAACATTTACAATTTGATTTTGACGAAAGCAAATCAAAAGTAACAAAATTGGTCAAAATAAGTGTTTCATTCCATTTCAGTTGGTCAACATGACAAAACATTTTTTTTATTTACATAAAAAAAAAGACAATAAGCATGTATAATTCTCAAATTCTTACATTAAAAATGGTATATTATCTTAATTACGTATTTACCTTAAATTAACAAATAAAAAAATCCAAGCATGGATCACGAGCTGTGGTTGAAATCTTGGTGAATCCATCTAGGATTACAAAATTAACTGTTGACCAATATTAGATAAAATAATAATTAAAAAGACAAACTGCCAGATTTCTGTTGATTAAGCTTTCCAATTATAAAGATGAAAGAATGGTAGATAATTAATTAGAATTATAGATAAATCAATCAATGAATAGTATATAATAATTTTATTTATTTATTATTTATCTATTTTATTTATTTATAAATAGCAAAACAAGAGAGTCAAATGATTTGTTGGAAAAGACTTAAAAAAAATCAATGTCCTTTTCCATTTCCTAGTAACAATCGTCCCTTTATTTTTTCGAAAAAAAAAAAACATACACACACCAATCTCATAATCTTGGAGAAATGGTTTTTCTCTCTTCTTGTTCGTCATCTGGGTTTTATGATCATGCTTTTCTTTATGAATACAATAAGTTTTTATAGTTTTTGTTGATGAAATATTAATTTTTTTGATCAAAAGAGAAAAAAGAAATGGAGGGTTCAATGGGAATGGGATTCATGGCAGTGTTTGCTGTATCTGGAAGCGTAGTTTTTGTTGCTCGTCAAGTCCATAAACGTCTCCTCTCTGATTTCATGAACAAGATTGAATGCGAACTTGGTCGTACGTTTTCTTTTCCTTTTATGTTTTATACGTTTTCTTTATCGAGGTTAAGAAAACTTAAGTACTTTATTTATTTATTTATTTGTGTGTTTATTGATTATTAGGATCGGAAATTAGATGCAGTAAGGCGAAGAAAAGGGTCCGATTCGCGGAGGATGTGATGGAGCCGTCTTCGGACAACAAGGAGTATCGGAAGAAAAAGCAGTCGATGAAGGCTGTGAGAGGTCATGATCATGATGAGAAGAAGTTGATGAAAATGGATGTCGGAGAAAAGATGCCATTGAATAGGCAAATGTTGTATAGAGGGATTATTCAACATAAGTCACTTAAATCTCTCAATTGCTTTTGATCATCATGATCATATCCATTTTGTGAGTTTTCTCTAGGTGGTGGGTTGGTTGGTTTTTGTAATTTGTAGGGGAATTCAAGTTTTTTATGTGTCTTTTTTACAATCATCTTTGTATGATCTCTCAAGTTTGTTTGTGTTTGTGTAGGTATGTACAGTCTTTAATTTGTTGTTGTACCTTTGTTAATTTGGTTTCGAATTTAGAGATTTCTTGATAGAATCTTGTCTTAATATTTTTCCCATTTGAATCATGTTTATTTAATTTTTAGAATGCTGATTTGATTATGATGCAAGAAGTTGGAAAAGATGATAAATGTACGGATGTTTGTCTGTTACTGTTAACAGCAATGTTACTAGACAGTTATATACTTATATGAGAGATAGTTGGTTTATTTTTGTTTTAATTTTCAAATCTTTAATTTTTAAACACATTTGGATTGAAATCTAAAGATCGGAAACTGTCCAATAATATTGATGTTAATAGCAACTTAGCTAAACCCAATATTTGAAGATTTTTGTTTTCATGGTAGCTTTTCATATTGAGAAAACGTTGTTTGAAGATTTCAAAAGATTTGATTAATTAATTGTAAAGATCAAGTGGGAAAAAACAATTAAATTTAAAGCATGGAAATTGGAGTGTGGACTTTGACAATGTCATTTTTTGAAGCATAATTAATCCATTTTTCTTTTGACAAATGAAGGCAGTCTATTGTCTAAGTTCAATTGAAGTTTCTTTAAAGTTATAACAGGTGTTATATGAATGAGGAAGGCACCATTCATTTGATTGATTGAAATAATCAAAGAAATAACAGTTGATGGTAATGTCAAGTGTGAAGCATACATGCATGAAATTGCTATATGGTTACATGATTCATGCATGCTCTTAAGTTCTTCACATATGATATGACAATACCAAGAATGACATAAACGTCCTTTTCATTAATTTTTCGGAGAAAGAAAAGCTCCAAATCATTTTTATTTTTCCTTCTTTACCAACCTCACACTATTCCTTGTCAAATGATAATAATCATATCAACTTTGAAAAAAATAAAAAATAAAAGAATGGATAGCATGATTCGTGATTTCGTGTTATTTTTGTTATGGTCTTGCCTCTACGTACACGTTGAAGTTGTATGTTATCCCAAATTTCCAATTCGAAAAAAAAAATTAATAATAACATTATTATTAACTTACAAATAAAACAACCAATTGATTTCCAATCGACTAATAATGAAGCCAACCTAGTCTTTGTGAAAATGCATGTATATTTGATGAGTAAAAAATGTTGAATTTGGATCACCGTTAAATATAATTTGATGAGAAAAGTTATTCATTTAGATCCGATAATATTTTAAGTAATTATCGACATATCTGTAAGGCGGTATATACAAATAAATGCTGAATTCGGTAAAGCAATAAATGAGTTATGAATTATGATCATAGCTGGGTAATTGGAAGTAATCAATTGAGCCCAGTGGTCCAGATATCAGGTTTCAAATGTAATCAGTTGACTCCATAGCCCATTTAAAGGATCCTTCTGCTATGAATTATTGATTTGTTACGATGAATAAATATTTGTATCTCTCTAAAACTGAATATATCCCGTCCGTAATTACACCCCATTAAAGATTTTAATTTTTTTAAAATGCAAAATTATTATTAGAATGAAATTCACTTAATTCTGAAATTATCACCTCTTTAATTTTAGAGTAATAATAATTTGTTCAAATTTGGTGTTCAAATCTGGTGCCTAAATGATGTGGCAACACTCTAATTCATTCATTTAAATCATGCAAATTTAATACAATTTAAATAAATGGATTATGTAGATGGTCGTTCGACAGTTAGTGGGTTGGATCAGATTTTGGTAGGCCCACACAGCCTATCGGTTCGGTCGACTCGTTGAATCGTCTTCTCCAAGAAGATTCCTGCAAAAAAGATAAAAATCGAACAGAAACAGAAGAAATGATGGGGGTTTATATTTTGGCCTTAGATTAGCTTGGGCTGAGCGTTAAAGATGAAGTAAGACAAAATATCAGTGATCGGAGGAATGATTCCGGCAGGGTTTCGGCTAGCTTGACAGCGTGTGATGATGATTGTTTTTCAGAGAGCTCCCATGTTGAGAAAACTGTCTTATTTATAGAGATGGGAAGGGCTCTCAACCGTTCGCGATAGTGGCTGTTCCTGGAATCTCTCTTCGAGATCGTGATCACGAGATTTTCTCTCGAAGATCACGATCACGATCGCCTCGTGCTGTTTATCAATTTGAATTGATAACAGCGGTTTGTTTATCAAGAAAGAACCAGTCAACAGTGGGTCGACCCGGAATACTTGGGTCTTGATCCAAGCCCTAACCGATTTTTATTGGGCTTCAAGCATAAGAGCCCAAGGGCCATTTTTGGCTACCACAGATTATACTGTTGCCATATTGTTTGGACATCAGATTTGAACAACAAATTTAGACAAAGTTGCATTCTTTTTAATTTTATTATATTGCGTTCTAAATGGACCCAACTAAAAGTTATTTTGCTATTCATTCGATGTATATTTTCTTTTTCTTTTCCATTAAAATTCCACTATTATTTAAAAGTTTACCTTTGTTTGTTAATTTTTTTAAGAAAAAAAATAAAACCTTTTTGTGTGGTTGCTTTTTCTTTTTATTCATTCCTTATTTTATAAAAACATAATAATAATGATTGTTGAATGAATAGAAAATTATATTGTTAATGAGTTTATTTGCAAAAGTGTAAAATAATAACATTCAAGAAATGAAACTATAAAAAATATATTTTTTAAATAAAATAAATGGGATGAGCTTACAAAAGAGTGACTGTTCAATTTTCGAGAGGTGAGAAATTGGGAATATTGACACTATTTGTTGCGGGCTTTATAGTATCCCAATTCACAAGTTGCATTTGATTTTTCATCTGAAGGCCGAACAATGCTAAATTGTACCGAAGATTGAATTGAGATCGAAAATTGAAACTGAAAAACATATTTTTTTTTTCATTGAAAAAAGAAGATAAGTAATAAATTGTTTATTTTTTTAAGTCACAAATATCTGAAAAATAAATATTTTTACATTTATACCCCTTCGACTATTATTTGTTATATATTTATATTTTAATTTATTAAAGACAACTAAAAATAATAATTTAAATTTATAAATAAAAATTTCCGTATAAAATATAACTCTTAAAGTAAAAAAATTGAACAAGTTAATTGAAGTTTATTTTAAGAAATAACAATATATTAGAGTATTCACTAATAATTTGTACAATATTTATATGTAGAATTATAATAATATAATAACAAATTTATAATGAAATATATATGCTCTATCAATGTTTTTTAATTATTTCTTTTGAAAGTGGCTATTGAAGTTTTTTAAATAGTGATAAGAAAAAAAAATATTAATATAGTTAAGGGTTGTGAGGGAAGAGAAAACTGGAAATAAATAAGATTTGTAAGGATAAATTTGGAAGTAAAAAATTGATATATATTTCAGTTATTTTTCATTAAGTGAAAAGTAAACAAATTTCATTTTTTTTATTTAAAAAAAAAAGTTATTTAAGGAGTCCATTTAGTGGTTTTATAACTTAAAAAACAAAAAAAAACAAATTAATGATACATATTAAGTACCATTAAATGTTCAGTGGAAAAATCAAACAGGCCTGCAGTCAGATGGATGCTTTGATTGCCAAAACATCAAATTGTTTTCATTGAAGTAATTGCTTGATTTTTCCAAGTACCCCAAACTTTTTGTTTTTTCCTCATTTACCATTGAAATATAGTAATTAATAGACTTGTCATAATTTCATATGATTCATTAACACGACCTAAATCCATTCGAAAATAGAGGTTGATGGGTCTAGTTTATCAGATCGAGTTGTTAATGGGTCAACCCATAATAAAATGGGTCGGTTTTAGGTTCACCTTTGAAAAACCATTAATTCGTTATAACCCGTTAATATAAGGATTTTTAATATATATATATTATATATATATATATATATATGAAAATTATTTTTAAAAAAATCTTTGAATTTCCTGACTCAATAGTAAATAAATTTATTAAAGTTGTTGAATTTATAAAAAAATATCTATATAATTACATTTATGATATATTTTAATAATTAATTAAAAACTCTAAAACTATAAATTGATTGTATCACTATATTCTAACCATAACCCTAAAAGCAGTCATCTTCTAACATAGGCAATTTAACATTTGTAAATGTAAGTGAGGATTGAGATTTTCAATCGCAACATAATGAATATTTATGGAAGTCATGTTAGATTTCATTTTCAAATTGTTTGTTTTTGTTTTTCTTAAAATAATATGTTTTTGATAGATTGTTACAGCCTGTGATGGACTTGTCACTTGATTGCATGAGTTTTATTTACAACTTTTTGATAAAGTTCAAATATAACATTTTGCAATGTGTCGAGTTACCCATTAATTTAACAAATGGTTTCAGGTTTTATATTTAAACTTATTAAGCTAACGGGCTGTGTTCAGGTGGGATAATTTTAACACGATCCAAACACGAAATGTTACGAATTTATAATAACACGACTCATTGTCATGTCTAATAATTAAGGGTGAGCACTGTTTTACAATCCGAGATCAACCAAACCTGGATGGTAAAATGGTTAATTTACAAGTTTTTTTGTTACATTTAACCATCAAAAATTTGGTCAGAATAACCAAATTGATATACTTCGGAAAATCTAAGGACCACACAAACTAAAAAAAACACAAACCAAGTTTAAAAAGTGACATTTTTAAATATGTTAGGATCAAATTGATAATTGTCCAAATATTTAGTTTCCATTATGCAATAGTAACACGGGCTTCAAATTGAATCCAAGAATCTCTAGTTTTACCGTCATCAATTTTCTAAAGGCCATTATTCAATATAAAATACGGATTTAGCTAGTGTACAATATCGGTAACTATACATGGTAGTTATAACGGAGATATGATCTATTTCAAAATTTTCAGTTTTTATTTTTTTAACTCCTAATTTATTTGAATAATTGGATTAAAATCTAACGAATTTGTATTACTGATGCATAGTTACCGTCCATATATAGTACTAATAGTAGTAATTAGGCAATTAGCATGATCCATGAAATATAACCACCCCATTTGGCTTTTCTCGAACATACATTGTATTATTAACAATATTTTGTCATAAAAACTCTTACGTTTATGAAACTGAAAATCAAGTATTAGAAAAAGAATGAAATGTATCTCTTCTTTTTTATTGGTTAAAAACGAAAACGACCTTATTTTTTTTATTTTTTATAATGCTTAGCTTCCAATGGAAATTTCTGATTACTTTTGACGTGCTTTTGCAATTTTTCTTTTAGAAGGGGAATTGAAGAAGACGGCCTTTCTTGTCTTGAATAGACATGTATGATAGGTAGCTATGCATATAGTTAAAGAATCAAGAGTGTCACAATCTAATATGTTGAGTGAAATGTATTGAATTTCTTAAGTATAGTTACGTAACGCAATTATAATAACAGACATCTTAATTTACATCCTAACTTATATTAAAAGTTAAAACTCATGTGGGGTTATTTCTGTTAATGGTATATCACGGAGTTAAAATATGAATTGATATATACGGTAGCTAATAATAGTACAATCCAAATATTGAAGTTCAATTTTTAAAAAACAAATGAGTAGCTAGACGATTTGTTGATATCAAAGTACAAACATGGTCAGACCCAATATGGGTCCAAAATAGACTCAAACCTTGACCAAGTATGCAAATTACCAAGTCTAGTGTGCAAATTAAGAAACTGATTGGGTCATAACTTTATCGGCATCCAAAATACTCTAAGATATATCTAGATATCATATCTCCTTATTGGAGTTCGTGATTTTGGGGTCACATTAATAAATCCTCTATTGCTTCATCTTCTAACTACTATAAATACAAAGACCCTTTGCATCAGGGGCTGATGACTAGGTACTCCCACTCACACAAGAGTAGTGATGGCCTCTCAATTCATTTCCAAATCTCTCTTAATTCATTCAAGTCAATACATTACATTATCATTCAATATATTATTATTAGAGCAAATTGCACTGAGTTATCCTGATTATATGTATAATTGCACTAAAACAGGTAAACTTTCATAATAGCAATGACTGCCCGTTGACCTGTTGACTAACGGTGGTCAATGGTTAGTCAATCATGGATAAAGGGTAATGTCAATTTTACCCTTAAAAAATAATAATTCATTGTAAAATCAATTAATTAGTTAAAAACTAGTAAAATAATCAGTATATTTATAAGAAAACAAAAAAATATATATCAGATTTCCAGATCTAGTTTTCAAATCTCACCCTCTTTCAAACTCTAGTCAAAATCCAAGCTTTAAGTCTCTTTTACTTCTTTTTTTGTCACAAGAGTTTATAATTTATTTATCTCAAACCTTTCGGGAGATTTCCTGCTTGTTATGATAAATAAGCTTGGTGGGGATGGTTTGATAAGATCTTTGTAATGGATTCCCTTTGTTACAAGTTCAAAACACCATCCCTTTTACCACGCGGAGCATATTTTATTTTTAATTTTGTTAAAAAAAATCATTAACAAAGTGAAAGTCCAAGTTCATAAGCGAGAAGGAAAAGTTTCATAGTTCATACTCAAGTGAGGAAAGCCTGGAAATTTGGAATTTGTTTTTGTCGAGCACGGTAATCAATTATTAGATTAGCCATTTGTGCTTTCAGGAAGTAGGAGACACGGTTTCTATCTTTAAATCATGCGCTTTGCCGTAGATCCACTCGGGTTATTTGATTTTTTTTGTCCCCAAGAACATCATAATATGATTCCTCTTCTATCTCCCTTGCCTTGCTTCATCTTCCTTTTCTGTTTGTAATTGTTTTAAGTTGGATGTTTGGGGGATGGATGAAGTTAGATGTTTTGGGGGATGAAGTTGAAGGTTTTTTTTTTTATATTTGAAACAAGTGATGAAGATGAAGATTGAAGATGAATTGGGTGTGATAATTTATTTTTCTTTGGATGTTTATGGGGGATGATAATGAATTTTTTTTTTCTTGATATATGAATTTTTTTTATTTGGGTGATGAAGGTTTTTGTTTGGAGAATGAAGTTGGATATTTGGGAGATGAATATTTCTTTTTTCTTTTTTGAAGTAGATGAAGATTTGTTTTTGTTTTGGAAACCAACCGATGAAGATGTAGATAATATATATATATATAATGAATATTAAATTTTGTTTAGTTGTTTAATTTTAGTTTCTTAAGGGTCACATTGCTAGATCTGGTTGGACAATCTATTTTCTTTTTTATTTATTAATAGCACTGAAAAAAGTACTATTTTGCCCCTTTACCGTTTCTGACTAACGGCGGTCAATTGTTGTTGACCACCGTTAGTCAACGGATCAGAACGTAAATTTGTGTTATTATGAAATTGTTTCTATTTTAATGCAATTATACATATAATCAGGGTAGTTAGTGCAATTTGCCTTTATTATTATTATCAATTTTCCAGATTCAACTCTTATTTCTTATAAGCAATTTAATTTGTTAAACTCCAAACTTAAATCGTTTTTTCTTAAATCTATATTAGTATCAAAACGAGGACTCTACAGTTCAACGCCCACATATATGATTTGATCATTTATTTAGTATCTGATTTATAATTATTACCAATTATTTTACTATTCTGTTCTACGACATTTATCTACTATGAATATTCCACTGATTTGAGTGTCGGAGAATCCCTAAATGAACAATCCCCCACTGCGTTAATTAGGTTTTTTCTGGTTACAAGAGCGTTTAATCTCGTTGTTCCCTCTACAGTTTCACTATACTTATTTTGTATGATTGTCAATGCCCATTATCCTACAAAATCAATCGTAGATTTTTTGGTTTTACAATATATAACATTGTTGATCATAAAGTAATGTACCGAATAAGCACGAAAGATATTTTAAAATTGTTTGTCAAGGCTTGATTATTAAGTAGTTGAAGGTTAAAAATATTAATGATTAAACTTGGGATTTATTTAGCTCCACAAAATGATTGTCAATGATTCTTAACATTTTTGTATGTGAGGTTGCACAAGTCGCTATCTCCATTACAAGTGTAAGTAGTCATCTTTGTAATGTAAGGGGCATGTCCCACCATTTATGTCCAGAAAGGTGGCCATAGATTATTCTACCTTAAAACAATAATCGGTTCTTGTTGATAATACGTATTTTAATTAAGGACACGCATCAGAGATTCTTTTTAAATATTACAGATGCAATCGATTATTTTGTCAAATCAATTACTACTTTTTAATTTTAGTTTATAAAATGATAGTTTAAGGATAGTTTAATTAATTAGAACTTATAAATGAAAATAAAAGTTCTTTGAGTCAGTTGAACTGTATTGAATTTAAAGAAAATACATAAAAGAATTAACTAATTTAATTTGTGCACAGAAAGTTGGATAAAGAGATCGAGAACATTCATTCATTTGCTTTTAATCTACGGTTGTGTAGAAACAGAGAAAATCTTCCATGCATCCAACCACTTGTATAGTGACGTATATGTATGTGTCAGTTAAAAGAATAATAAAAAATAATAAAAAGAAAGAGAAAGCACTAAAATAATGGTAAAAAATTAAGTAAAGTAAATAAAAAGTTGACATATACATATATGACCGTATATCAGTGGCCCAGTATACCATTCAACTGATACACCCAGTACATCAAAGATTTTCTCGTAGAAACGTACATGAAGTAGACATCCTTGAATTCAGAGCAAATTAATAAATTGATGATATATTAAAATCAAAACTTTAAATTAGTATAGCTTACCACATAATATTACTAGTTATAACTTTTGATAATTTATTATGATCTTTTTCAATAAGGGATTCTTAATTAAGTTTTAAGACACTTATAATTTATATAAAAAATCATAATTTAGAAGGAATATTAAGAGGATATTTTAAAATTTAAATTTTTTCTATTTTATATTTTATAAAAAATATAGGTTCAAGTCTTGCTCACGCTAGGGTAAAAAAAGGTTAGGGGTTATATTATTGTAATAATTTCTTTTATTTGAAAAAAGAAGAAGAAAAAGATAGAAGATGATTATAGCTTACATCATATTGAGTGTGATTGTCATCAATCGAACGATAGAAGCACTGAATGTTGATTTTTTTTTTTTAAGGATGACAACATAGTGAGTAAGGAATATATCCATACCTAACGAGATTTCGTCTAAAAATACATTTCGAAATGCAACTCTAACTCTAAACAAATAACTTATCCACATTTTAAGGTTTAATTGGTAAAGGCGGTTTGAAGTGTCCGACCATAAAGACAAGGGGCCTTAGTTAGAGATGCACATTTGGGGAATAAGGATGGATATAGGTCCCCCCATCCACATCCCCACTTCCCAGACCCTTCCCCCCATCCACCCTCCCTATTTCCCCATTTGGAGAAAATGGGGATGAGAAATTTTTTGGGGGAGGTATATCCATCCCCAACCCCAGTCAGGGTCGGCCCTGACATTTTTGGAGCCCGGGGCGAAAATGTAAAACAATGGAAAAATGAGCCCTATAACATGTCAAATGAGGAATAGGGTGTTGTCACAAAATGGACCCGATGGTTTTTTTTTTTAATATATTCTATACATATAATTAAAAGAATGAATTTGACCATTCAGAGTTGTAATTCTTTTTTCTGTGGACTGTAACAACTCACAACATGCCTAAACTTATCTACCCAAAACCCAATACAACATAATAGCTTTAATAAAACCAAAATTTGGTAGCTATAGATAAAAATAAGAAAGTATGAAACTCTATTAGGACATTTGGACTAATAAATAATATCTGATAATTGATAACAAAAAAACATATTAGACATTTGTTTATCATTTAGCCTGAAACCCAACAAATATTTGGCCCCTAAATTAATATAAACATATACAAATTTAGCATTTTAAAAAATGGGCTCGGGGCGGCTGCCCATCAAGGCAAAGAGGAGGGCCGGCTCTGACCCCAGTTCCCCGTTTCCCCCGTTTTTTCTCATTTTTTTTCGTTTTCCCATTTTTCCACATTCTCCTGTTTGATTAAAAATTAAAAATTAAAAAAAAAATATTTCATTACAAATACAAACTAAAATTCATTAGTGCATTACAAATACATAATAAAATTATAAAGTGTTACATAATATATTTATTTATTTGTGTTTTGGGAGAAATGGGGAAATGAGGATGGGGGACCTCCCCCTATCCCCATCCCCATTTCAATTTGGGGATGAAAATCATCTTCATCCCACCCTATTCCCTATTTCCCCCAAAAAAATTCCCTAAATGAAGATGGGGACGTGGGAATTTAAGAATCCGGGGGAAAATGTGCATCTCTAGCCTTAGTATATTGAATATTTTTATTACTTATTGCATATAGAATTAATGGATTAGAAATAAGCAATATATTGAACACGAATGTAATATATATTTGGAAGCAAGTGACCTTACACGTATGAATATGAGTAAGACATGTACACCGCCACTCAATATATATAATAGAGAAATTAATTGAATTGAGTTTATATATATATATATATATATATATATATATATATATATATAAACATGTCAAATCACTTAACTCTATCCTTTGTCAACCGGGACCATTGTTGTCTTTGATGGCATCTTTTAATTGATTATTCATCATATTCCTTTTTATTTTGATTTTTGGTTCAAAAAAAATAACATGAAATATTAAGAAGTAAAACAAAAAGGAAAATCTTTTCAATTTAAGAATAAATGAAAAAGAAATTAATATCACAAGTGGGAAGCTAGTAGTCCTCTTGAGTTAAAACTTTAAAAGTAGTGAAGAATAATAAAAAAAAAAACCATAGTGTTTGAAAAGTGGAAGGGAAATGAGGGATTTAATTAGCAATTTAGCAACGAATCTTATAATTGCACGCCAACTAAAAAAGAGATCACACTTGACACTCCCACATACATTCTAATAAATTAAGCTTTATCAATTAAGGATAAAAGCATCGTCTTAGCTGACCTGTATGTATCTTCACCTTCTTTTTTTCCCCTTAATTAGGAAAATCTTGTTAGTATCTAAATCCCATATCATTTATGATTGAATTGCATAAAACCACTCATTCATGCCCTAGCTCCAATCCTAAAGTTAATTACATCTCATTACTTGTAACCTTAATCTAACAACTACTTACTTCAAATCTATATACGTATTCCTTATGCTCACATTTAAGCAAAAATAAGAATACCCTATATTTAAAGGGTAAAACAGTATTTTTATCAAAATTTTAACAAAGCAGGAGATGTCTTGTGATCGTGAAATTTACATCGGATGTATCATGCAACCTCTACTGTGATGTTGCATATGTTGCTATATTAGTTGCCGCGTCAGTAATATTGTTCACACGGCAACATCAGAGTAGTGGTGTATTTCTGATGCCTCCCAAGTTTTTACCTTTTTTGACTTGTATGTCAAACTTAGGAAAGATTATGATGTATAAGATAAGAATAATGATTAGGTACCGATTGATTAGTATCTAATATATTTATTCTATCGATAGGAGTGTAGTATATTATTTTTTTTCTTTTACTTTTATATTTATTTTATAGACCGACTATATACTGTACTATCATCAATAGAGTCAATATTTTAGATATGAAAGATAAATACCTCAACATTATTCGCATTAATACACCTGAAAATTACCGGGAAGATGGTCAAAATTCACCTGATGCGAAGATAAAAGGTAGTGGGACCAGCCAAAACAGATGGGTCATAACTCATAACTACTAAACCAGTTTTCAGTAGTCCAAAAAGACATTCACATGTGGGAAGTGGGACTCTACCTTCTCAATCACAAAAAGCTGCCCTCTACAACCCAGGCCCATCCAATCTATACACCCTTTCATTATTAACCCTTCAATTTTATCACGTGTCACCATCGTATTGTTTCAATATTTACTTCGGTTCGGTCAAACTCTTTTAACAACTCAATACCGCTTATTTTCTTGACACGTGGTAGCACAGTAAAAGACGATTGGCATCTTTAACTTCCCTCATTTGGCATGTGGGTGCGTCACATCGGATTCGTACGCTATTGGATCATTTCTTTCTTTAATATCTTGAGTGAACCCAACTCGCTTAAAGTGCGCGTGAGCAGACCTTTCAATCATGTACTTATAAAAGTTACACGTCATCATGGGGTCCACATTCTCTCCGCCTATTGCTCTATTGAAACAAAAAAGTAATACTGTATTAGTACTTTAGTAGACTTCTTCGCTCTTTCTCCCATGGACCTAACGCGCGTCAAAGAGATTAAAGTACGGGTTTGAAATATTTTAATAATGGGCACACAATTACCGATAAAAAAATCAAATAAATAATTCAATTTAATTCTTTCGGTAAATTACACAAGTGGAGAAAATCTTCTATGCATCAGCTAAGCTGAATGAATAGCATACCTGACTATTGAAAAGTTACCATGTAATCACATGTCAGTTTTTTGGTTATTTTTTATCTTTTATCTTTCACTTTTTACCTTTCTTTTTTATTATTATTGACTGTGATTTTTATATTTATGTAAAGTTAATCACGCGTTCAATAAACTATCACAAATTGCTAATAATGTTATGGAAAAAATGAGAAAGAAAAAAAATATGTAAAAACACAATTTTATGTGACAAACCCCAAATTGCGGAAACGTCCATGGTTGCCAGTAACAGCGAGAAAAATAATCCACTATGTATGAGATAATTACTCGTTCTAATTCTCTTTCTCTCTTGCGAACGAATATCTTCTAACTGTTACAATGATGTTTTAAGGTCTATTTACATATACAGAACCCTAATTCTTGGTACACAAATAAGGAAAGTTAATGACATTTAATGAAACTCTAACTTGTCAGAGTCATGATTATCTTCTTTCCTATTCCGCATCTCTTGTATTTTGAGTAGATTATATCTCTTGCCTAATCTGGAATCTGATATATCTAAGGAAGTTTATTTCCTTATCAAAGTATGATTCGAGACACCTTACTTGAGTATGACTTTTTCTCTGCGTATTTGAGTCGTGATTGCATTGAATCTAATATTGTTATCCAAATGTCGCTCAATCAACCCCCTACCAGACCCGACCGGTTACTTGACCCCGATCGGACATCTTGACCCGACTAGTTTAGTGATTCCGACCTGATCACCTTCACTCGATCGATATAATCATTTTGATTGAGTTATTTCTATCTGACCATCTATGCACAGTGGCGGATCCAGAAATTTTAACCAGGTGGGGCACTTGAACAAAATAACAATTATATTATAAAAAATGTTAAAAATTAAGATCATATTAAAATGAGTTTTTTTACAGTAAATAAAAATTGATAATATGCTGAAGTTTATATAAAAATAAAACAAATAGAACACATACTCATGATGAACGGAATAATCTTAAGAAAAATAAAAGTAAAAACAAGAAACACGATAATAAAAATTAAATATCAATAAGAAAAACATCATAAACAATAAAATTGCAATATTTATTATTCTTAAAATAATAAATTACAATCTAATTTTAATTTAAGAATTTTTTTTAATATTTATAATGAATTCACTTTAAATTTATACAAAAATAATTTATTAATAAATATTACTAGACATGTTTTTGATTTTTTAAATTCTTCTAATTATTGGTAAATTACTGATTTATTGATTCGAAATAAATTAAAACTACCAAAAAAAAAATAGTAAGGATAAAATAAAATGACTCATAATAATAGATGAACTATTTTAATATAATAAATTAAAATTTGAGATTTTAGGGTTTATTAATTGGAAACTAAAACTATTAGAAATAATAAAAGTTTAAAATAATAATAGATAATTGAACATAAAATAAATTGAATTAAGTAACCACAAATTATAATTATGTAAAAAGATAAAATAAATTGTTTTGTTTCGGAATAAAATGAAAATTTGAGAAAAAAATTGGAAAATATGGTATTCATTTTCCTTGAAAAAGGTAATTGGTGGGACTTGAACCAAGTTCAACAATACAAAAAGGAGACAGAATACCAGTTTTACTGAAAAATGCTTTGCTACCATTACAGTTATAATATGTATATATATATATATATATATATAAAATTCAAAGCAAGATAATATTTTTATTAAATTTTGAGGTAGGGCACGGGCCTCACCTGGCCATAAGGTGGGTCCGCCCCTGTCTGTGCATCCCGACCAGGTCTTGTGAAGTAATCTTAGGTCAACTCAGGGTGGTTTAGTCTAGTTGACTTTTGGTGACATTGCATCTCTGAATACCGTGAATCTCGGTGATCATGCTGACATGTCATCCTTTCAGATTTTACCAATAACAATACTCCTTTAAACATTTGAATCGAGTATCTCGTTCAGTAAGGAGAACTCAATCAGTGATGTATGTTTAACTTTACTTTTATTTTTGTCTTATAGCTCATTAATACTTAACAACTAGGGATTTATCTCAGCCACAATCACTCGATTTTGCCCAAATGACATGACGTAATGACGGAATCAGCGGTGGATTACTTGTCCCTCAAACGTCGCATATCACGTTGTTAGTGGGCGCGTGATATTCGGGGTTCGTGCACCCACCCCCACTCTCACGTGCATTGCTTCAAACGTGGGATAACGTCACCGTTTGCTATATATTTTCAAAAACGTTTCATTTTCCCTCTTATCACAAACTTCTTTTGTAACTTATCTTATGAGAACATAAACCCTAACTTCTTCGCCTCCTTGTTGCTCAAATCTTCAAATAACTACTCACTTTCATCAGATTTTTGGTTTTATTAACACCAGCATTCACTGTCATTCTCTTCTACTCAAAACACTTAGGTATGGACCCAGTGGCATAGCAAGAATTTCTGACTTTGGGGGTCTAGACTAAAATCCAGTGTTCGCTAGGCGGATGCCGGCCGTCCCGTTTCGATGAAATCAGCCGATTTGGCAGGGAAAATCGAGCTAAGCGGAGTCAATAACTCCGTCTAGTCGTTGCAAAGACTCGTCGTCGACGTGAGCAATTGACCGATAATCCGTTACCGGCCCGTCGTTGCCACTATTGCTGCAGCCGGTAAGTGGGTTGTCACCACCCAACCAGAAGATTCAGGAGACATCGGAGAACAAAAATTAGGTGCAGAGAAACAAAATAAACGAAGAAGATGAAAAGAGAGTTGGAGTGGAAAATTTTGAAATGTGTCGCAGAGAATAAATGAATTGAAAATATGAAGAGAGAGTTGGAAAGGGAGAGAGCGTTGTGGCATAGGAAAAGATAAAGTGGCATAAATAAAAATAAAAATAAAAATTAAACACTTGAGAAGACAATGATAAAAAATTAAAATGAAAAGTAAATAATAAAAGAAAAAAAAAAGTCACAACTGAGGTCTAGTCAACTAATATCGCTATGATAGTCCATTTCCCATGAGTGCGCACTCATGGAATTATATGAGGTTATTGAATGTGAGACACTCGTTCATAAAAGAGTTTTGACAAGTGCATACATACTAAGTCAAAGTATGTAAAATGAGTGGCTCACATTCAATGTCCTCATAGAATTCTATGAGTGCGCACTCATATGAAAATTTATGTATCTATATATAAAAGTTTTTTTAACAATAATTTTGTATTGAAAGCCAAAAGGTGGCCAACCAAAGAACACACAACAGAATTAAAAGCAAGGCAACAACCAGAGTGCCAGACCATAGGTGAGAAAACGAAAAACAAAACAGCAAGCTCCACCCAAAAAGAGGGAAGCAGCATGCCACAGATCCAGAACACTTACAAGACAGGCAACTAACAAGGCCAAACAGAGGAAAGCAACATAATCAACAACCGTCAGCACCAAGCAAAAGGGGAATCAAACTGGCCACAAAGCAGAGTAGAGCAAACTAAAAAAACAGAGCATCAAATTATCAAAAAGAAGCCTCACGCCAACACAGAAAGAAAACACAAGACCAATTAGGAATCTCCCTATTCAATGATTTCCCCATATATATATATATATATAAGTTAATACATAATATATATATAATTTTTTTTTTGAAAAATCTAGACCGGGCTACAACCCGGTCTAGTCTCCATTTGCCTACGCCTTTGTATGAACCCTATTACTCGTCACCGTTTTGTTGAGCTATTTATGGGTGTCGTTGAGACATGTGACAAAGAGAACGCTGATATGATTGAGTTTATCTTAAGAGGACACTATCAAAGAAGAAGAACATATATTTTAGGGTTTGTAAAACAGGAAAAAAAACACACAATAGTGGAAAAAATGATAATTACCTTAGTAGCCATCAATTTGGGTGCACACTATCAAAATGACCATTAGATGGGGAATTAGTTTCAAAATAGTCATTTTTGGTGAACACTGTGACACTAATGACCATTCCATCATATTTCGTTAAATGAGTGACATTTTGGTAAATAAGAGGATGACTATTCTATCACAATATTTATTTTACATTTTTTTTCAGCTACCAGATTTTTTAAAAAAAAAAAATTGAAAACCTACCTCTAGAACCACATGAATGGTAACCATAATCATTTATCTCTTAATTATTTGACAAAATATATCAATTTATCTTGTTCAAAAATCTTTACCCAACAACATTCAAATATCATTGGTTTAATTTTTTACAACCCAAACCAAAACATTTATAAGGTTAAACCAAACCTAACCGATAAAAATAGGGTTTGTTCGGTTTGGTTTAATAGTTTAAGAAAATAATTACATTATTTTTATTTAAACAAATATAATAATATCAAATTATCAATATAAGTAGTTAACCCCATTGTCAATATTCTAAATCATAATACTAAATTTAACTCAAGGCAGAACAGTAATCGTTAAAAAAAAAAACTCAAATGTAAAAAACTTAAAACTTATAAAATAAAACTAAATCATTCAAGCTTCCAAATTGATGATATCCACCACCATCCAAAAAGTCGGTTTGAAGTATTGACATTGATCCAAGTTAACTTTAGTTTTTATTTTCTTTATTTGATAATTTAATTTATATATATACACACACATATGATTAATTAAATCTTGTGATGGAATGACATCCTCTTATTTACTAAAATCTTATTCATTTAACGAAAAGTTAACGGAATATGTTGGAATGACCATTTTGAAACCAATTCATCGTCTAATGGTCATTTTGAAACTAATTCATCATCTAATGGACATTTTGATTGTATGTATTCAAATTGATGGCCACCGGGATAATTATCTAAAAAAAAAAAAACTAAGTATGAAAAAAAGCTTGTTGCAAAAAAAAAAAGGGTTTGGGATGTCTCTAGAACTTTATTGTCCTGTTTAGTCATTTTAATTCAAGTTAAATCATTAATAAAAAAATGGAAAGTAAATAGATAATTAATGGATTGTCAATAGCATTTCTCTAAAAGTTAATGACTTTTTTTCAATATTTCAAAACTAACACTATTTGTTTAGACATGACGCCGGTTCCGGTTCCGGGGGGATTGGAACCGGAATCAGAACCTCCCTTGGAAGGTTCCAGTTTCGGTTCCGGTTCCACCGGTTCCGTACGGTTCCGACGGTTCCAACGGTCCGGTTCTTTTTTAAAGAAAACAAAAACAAAAACAAAAACAAAAACAACCCAATCCAGGCATCCAGCTACATCTACCCAGTACCCACCCACATGACCCTACCCCAAATTCCTAGATCCCAATCCCTAATTACCTTGGCTTTATCAGTTTTCAATTTTTCATCACAAATTCACAATATTATACACCGATACACACCCACACACCACACACCAGTACACCTACTACACCATTATACACTGATACACACACACACCACACACCACACCATCAATGACCAATCAAACCAAACACACACCACCACCACTACCGGCACCACAAACCCAATCAAACCGGTCCAAACTCAAACACACATACAACCCACCCCCAATCTCATCTCTCTCATTCGATCCAAGGCTCCACAGCCTCCACGCAAGAAGTTAAGAATGAAGAATGAAGAAAGAAGAAGAAACCGAGGAAAAAGAAGAAGAAGAAAGAAAAAGATGATCGACGCCGATGATGATGGCCTACCACCGACGCCGTCGCCGAACCTCCGACAGAAGAAGATGGTGGACCGGTGGTGGGCGGTGGCCGGATGGGTAAGTGGGTTATGGGTGATTTGGGGTTGATAGTTGTGGGTGAGTGGGTTATGGGTGATTTGGGGTTGATAGTGGGTTATGGGTGATTTGGGGTTGATAGTTGATTTGTGTGTGTGTGTGTGTGTGTGTGTGTGTGTGAGAGAGAGAGAGAGAGAGAGAGAGAGAGAGAGAGATATGAAGGATTGAAGGAATGGGATGATCTGAGATTTCAATCTCAGATCTGGTTTTAAAAAAAATTAATTTTTTTTAAAAAAAATTAAAAAATATAATAATAAGGTGGAACCGTCCGGTTCGAACCGGAACCGAACCGCCGATTCTGGTCCGGTTTGAACCGGACGGTTCCGCAATAAAAGGAACCGGAATCGGAATCGGAATTGGAACCGGCCCAGACCGGTTTCCGGTTCGGTTCTGGAACCGAAACCGAAACCGAAAAATCTGTTCCGGTTCCGATTTCCCACCGACGGTTCCGGTTCGGTTCGCGTCATGTCTGTATTTGTTTCCCTTTCTTTCATTTCTATTCATAACCATCCAAATAACCATCACTAAAAATACTACCCTTTCCTCTCATTTCGTTTCCTTTACTTACTTTTCCATCAATTCAAATATAGTGTTACTTATAGCATCGGTTTTCCTCATCACATGGTTATTTTCTATAGTGATTCTGATTTTTTAATAATTATTTATCGACACCTACCGATATCAAACATTATAAACACGATATTATATATATATATATATGTTTATAATCTGAAGTATGGAAGTGATGAGTTGCCAATAGCAGGAGAGATATACCCCCACACTTGTTGCGATGCTATAAGCCGCACCGCGTGTAAGGTTTGAACATCGGTGAGTTGATGGAGAGTATTGAGTTGACGGAGAGTGTATGCCTCCGTCAATGTTGAATATTTTTAAATAGATTTCCAAGAAAGTGTCACTTTTGATTCTTCCACGGTTCCACCTTGCCAATGAAGTCCAATTTATCAAATTAAACCCTTTTTCCTTCTATTCTCCAATAGAGGAGGAGTTCCCAATACCAAATTCAAACTCAATTTTGCCATTTCAATCTGACATTTTTCCGCGATTTCAAAATTATAATTAAATGCAACCCATTTATATTTGGAGTCATTTAGAAACAACTGTAATTCCAGTATGCTAGAAACCACGAAATCATTTTCAGTGTTAACAGTTACAAATCACTTATCAAGCATAGAACTATCGATTTGCACTAAAAAGAAAAACAAGGTAGGGCAAAGGACAAATGCATGTCTAACACTTCTAATACCAATCAGTTTTGAATTCAAAACAGGGACACAAGGGTCCCAATGTTGTTGTATAAGGATATCAACCATTATCATGTTACTCTTAAGTCTCAAATTGAACCAAAACTGTTGTTGGGTTGTTATTACATTTTGAAGTTGATTGAAGATGGAACTTGAAATTGATTCGGTGACATGAATCTCCCACAAACTATCAAACAATTAATGTACATCATACAGTTACAGTCCCACCATTATATTTACAGCTTTTTTGTATATATTTTTATTCCATTAATAATTTCATATTAACAATACACAAACAAATTTTCCTCATCTACCATGAAAATGGCATCTTCAACTTCAATGCTCAAAAAATAAAAATGAAAAAGAAAAAGAAAGAAATGCCCAAGAAAATGAAGAGAGTGACATTAAAAGCTTGTAGGCAAATCAAATCAAAAGAAAATTTGTATTTGTAAATTACAGATTTAATAATATAATTAAGAGTTAAGAAGACTCTCTCTGTGATGGACTTCTCCAGAAACCTGTCCCATAAAACTTGTCACGCATCTCCTTCTCTAATTGCATCACCGCCTTCTCCGCCTCGTCCTCCTCTTCCGTATTTATATCCAAACTAGAAACCACCGGGTGCAATTCCACCTCCATGTCGTCGTCAACGCACCCACAACGGCACTTATTCCTACTCCGTCGCATCGGTAGCAGCCCCTGTTTTATCAGCTTCTTCCGCCGCTTCTTTTGCAACGCTCGCCGGCAAAGCCCCGCCGGCACCTTGTAGATTGCCAACACCAGTAGATTCACCAGCCCGCAAGGACAGCAACAGCATATGGCCGCGCACTCCGCCGCGGTGCCACCAGCCACCTCCGCGAAGTTACTGCTTGTGCCCGACGACTGGCTGCGTAAGAGAGGTTGCCTCCTGATGGTCGGCGTCGACCGCAGAACAATCTGCCGTGACATTGGATTTCAGATGACTCGGACCGAGAATTGAATTGGGTTTGTTTTTGTTTTTTGTTTTTTCAATCGTGTTGTCGTGTGACTCGCGTCTCTCCGATATTGTTTTCTTGGCATTAGAACAACAAAGAGACCAAATCCTATGTTAAAGAAATCGAAACAACAAAAAATTCCAATAACCTTAAATGATTCAAAAATCGACTCTTTTTTTTTTCCAATACAGGGTCTTGTCCAGAGGATCTTGACATGAAAAACTGAAAGACCCTGATAAAACGGTCAAAGGAAACACAAAAGAAGAGACAAAGGTGATTCCTCCATGGACGGTGGTGGTGGTGGTGGTGGTGGTGGGTGAGATTGGCCCGTGCCCGGCTGGACAGAAGAGAAAAGCAAGGCGAGGTGCAGTGACGGTGAGGTCTGGTTTTTTGTGGAGGGCAAGTGGGTGGGTTGAATGTGGATTGGTTTTTATGTGGTGGCGTTCGTGTTTTTGACGGTTTCTATGGGTCCTATAAAGAGGGAGAATACAAAGTGTTATATTTCTATTTCTGTT
The DNA here is from genome assembly GCA_033220585.1 of Dipteronia sinensis. Taxonomy (NCBI): domain Eukaryota; kingdom Viridiplantae; phylum Streptophyta; class Magnoliopsida; order Sapindales; family Sapindaceae; genus Dipteronia; species Dipteronia sinensis. The sequence continues at coordinate 71,850,550 of CM065637.1, read as the reverse complement.
TCACAGATTAGAATTTACAAGCGATTAGACCGGCACTCTCATATATACATACATACATGAATATACCTACATGATTTTATTTTTAATGGTTTGTGTGAGAAACACACTTGAAGACAATGATACGTGAGAAACAGTCTGACTGTGGGGTTCTACTTCTACAATACTGTGTCACTGACAAATATAAATAGTAATCAAATCTTGCATAAATATTTTCTCCGAAGCAAATTTTTTTTTTTTTTTTTGGAAAGGTCCAAAACATATTTTTTATTCGGCTCATCTCACCTTCTCCGTTAAAATTTTAATAGTAATTTTTAAGGTAGATATAATATATGATCAAGAAAATTATTATTTTTTAAAAAATGTAGACATATCATAATCTAATTGCACAATATCACTCAAATATGATGGTAATTTGACAATATGAGGTTGGCTAAGGGGTCGTTTGTTTTTTTCACTTAAAACTTAATGGGTCTGAATTGAACTTATTAAGTTGTTTTGTTTGTTTTTTTAAGTGGTCAAACAACTTAAAAATATTAAAAAACAACTTAAAATAAAAAGTAAGAAATCCTGACTTTTAACTTAATTCCAAATCACTGGATTACAATTAAAATATTCTATTCCAAGTCTATCCTTTAAAAAAAGATATATTTCCAAATTTATCTTAATTTGATATGGTATAAAAAAAATTTCTTTTAACATATTTCTTATTTAAACAGGTTTTAGAAAAGAAAAAAAAAACTCTAACTACTTCTCATAATGAATTTTTTCAAAGATTGAACAATTGAATTTCTCTCTTGCCAAATCCCGGTAAGAACTCTTTATTTTTTTATCTAACTATTCGTATAGTGCTCAATAAATTTGTCTATCATATTGAGTAGATTTCATGGCTTGAAAATGATATAGAATTATTGTATATGAAAAATTCAAGAACATTTTTTTTTATTTGGTTTCCGGTGCATATGATCCGGGAAGCCAAAAAAACAAAAATGATTTCATGAATTATATTCACCGGAAACGTGGACAACATAAAAATTGAACTTGAACTTGAACTTGAACTTTTTTTAACAATAAATTTAACTTAAACTTTGTTTGTAAAATATGCAAAATTATATTCTTTGATTAATTTTTTTATTTTGTTAAATTGAACTTTGTTTGAAAAAAAAACATACAAAATGTTATAAAGAATCGTGCATGTTAAATTACGTCTTTTAATTATTATAGGTATAAATGTAAAATTACGTATTTTTAGACAATTTTATTTTTAAAAAACAAACATGTTGACTGTACATTCAGATGTGAGAAAAAAAAACATGTCATTCAGGTTCAGATTTCAGTCCTTATTCAGTCTTCAGAAAAATTCAGGACTGTTCAAGTCTTCAGACAAAAAAACAAACGACCCAAGTGTTAAGTTCATCACATTTACATCCAATAGATTGTGGGTTCGAGTTATGTCCATTTCTCAAATCCTAAAATATTGTAATAGTTAAAAAATATATTAATTTGTACTATTAAAGTCTCTATTGATACACTGAAATCATAGATGGCCTCAAAAATATAATTAAGGATTTCTGATGTATTAGACCGGTGGGTTAGCCGCGTTGCTTAAGCCGACATGACTTAGAATGTTAAACAAATTAAACACGATATGTCACTTATTAGCACATATGGTGGAGTGAAGCTCTCATTCCACGTTAGTGATTTTACTAGTACTGTGAGAAGTTTTCCATGGTGTCGTGGGAGATTAGGAGTATATATATATATATATATATATTATAAATTTTAGATATTCGGACTGTATATCATACTATTTGATCCCGACAAGTCCCAACATATCACTGAACCGACCATTTTGTATCATAATTTATTATAATACTTAAAAATAAAATAAAAATACACACACGGATTAAACATGGGAAGACTTGAACCCAAATACTATACTCAAAACTAATTATAAAATTGAATTGGGATAATTTAAACTAGTAAATATGGACCTATTTACAATTTTACATAGTATTTCAAGCACTCAAGCACATAGGCTCGTGTTTAAAACTTACTATATATAATTAGTGGAAATGGTGATTGTTGTATGTAAATATGAGTATCAGATTGAGACCCTGATAGATGGTCTGAACCAGACTATTATATATTGATTGGGTGTAATTTACAAGATTACAGACTGACGGAACGAGTTCCGATTAGTGTCCTTTCCTATCTCTTTCTCTAAATTTTGCCAAAAAGCCATTTCTTGGTACAAGTAATGGGGTATATATAGGCTTGACTTCTGACATAGGTGACTTCATGGCTACCCGTGATTGGCTGGATGGTGACAGGTGTTTCTGGCATGTCAGAGTTATGTCGCCAAACAGGTCGGAGGTTAGTCGCCGGGCAGCTGACATCCGATGTTGTAGGCGGATGGTAAGTCATCCGATAATTCACTTCGAGGGCATCGACAGCATTTGGTGGACCGTAACCTTCGGATGACATGGTACGGTGACTCCGTTGATTCGGTATCTGTAGGATATCAGAGAGGCCTAACAGTTCCCCATCAAGCCTGTTGATCGGAACGAGAGCGATCCGGTGGTGAGAGCGAGTCGGTGGTACGGTGGTGGGCCACATGCTTGATCACTGGGCCCTTTGGGCCCTTACAGTTGAGGCCCACTTCTTTGCTTCCTACAGATAATTCCACGTGGCGAACAGTGGCAGGGGTTCGCTGAGCTGTCATCTATGGAAGTGAACCGCCGCGTCGTTTCGTTTTTGCTTGAGGCCTATAAATAGGGGTTTAGAGAGTCAGGCTCTTCATTAGCAAGGTTTTAAGCGATCAACGATACTTCGGTAGACGTTTCGGACACAATTGTTGGGTAAGATATCTTCCGGGACTAGAAAATTTTTGTTTATTTTTATTCCGTTTTCTGTGTTCGGTATCATGGTTCGGAAGACCGGCCCGTCAAGGATCGCTACCCCCTCGAGTTCTTTAGAGTCAACCTCCGGGAACACATCGAATGGTAGCAGCAATGCCAGCGCCTTCGAGGCGCCATCTGTCGATGTGTCGGTTGAGGCGTCAATAGCGCGGATGGCGCCGGGCGCCTAAGATGCGGGTTATAACTCCGAAAAGTACTACCAGGACCGTATGGATCACACTCGATTCGCTATCAATCAAGTTGAGAACAAGATAACTGATGCGAAGGTGAAACAGATCAAGAAGAACTTCTCAATACCGGAGTTAGTGGGTCTTCGGCTACCATCCGATGGTGAGCTAGCCAGCAACCCTGCAAGATGTTCGGTGGCGTTTCATCTGGCTTTTTTAGAGATCGGCGCGAGATTGCCCCTTCATGCATATATTATGAGGATGCTTCGGGAAATCGGGGTCGCTCCCGCACAGTTGAACCCGAACGGGTGGAGGATCATGATCGGGATGTTTGCTCTATGGAGAAGCATGGGTTTCCCTGCCCCCACCTTTACGGAGATTGGACACTGTTACAGCCTCTTCTCCCATAAATCGGGGGGCGATGGCTGGTGGGGCCTCTCTTGCTGTGACAAGCAGGAGGGCGAACCTCTGATCACCGGGCTACCGTCTTCCAACAAAGAGTGGAAAAAAACCTGGTTCGTAGCTGATGGCGATTGGGGTAAAGACGTTGAACTCGATGGGAAACATCAGAGTGTTCGTTCGGTGTTCAATCTCCCAGGTGTTTCGGGGGTTCTCTTATACTTCGATAGCAGTTTCGTTATTCGCTTAAATTTCAGTGTTTTTATCTGATTGTGTGGTCTTTGTTTGGCAGCTCAGTGGGAACGAGTTCAGCTGGACGGCCTTACGAGAGACAAACGGATTCATATTAAGACGGCTTGGTCTGTTCCACCAGAAGGGAGGCATATTGACGTCTTGCTTGACGCCGCAACTTACACGCACTAGGTTTCATTCCAGCGTTATCGGAGGAGAGGAAGGAAGCCGTAAAGAAGACTTTGGCGAAGAAGAGTGAGTATACTCCGGTATTCGCTGTTCCAGGGCTATGACAGTTAGCTCATCTCCGTTTTACTGTGCAGGAAAGCTGACCGTCGAAGCGAGGTAGAGGATGGCGGATCGTGGGCAGGATATGGAGTCTCAGAGGAAGAAGCGGCCGATCCCGACGGGTCCGTCCTTGCTGAAGAGGACTACCTCATCCGATACTGAGCACATGCCACCGAAGAGGTCCCGGGTCGGTGGTGCTTCAGTATCTGCCGTTACCGTTTCTGAGCACGGTGTCTTGCTTTCGACCGGAGTTCCTTTGGTTGCCGCAAACCAGGCACCGGTGGGTGGGCATACGCTTCTAGTTGACGTGGAGTCTTGCAGGGACACGCTCCCTGAGCTTTACATGCGTGATCCGAGGATCTCCCCGAACTATTATGTGGATCCGCCGGCTCGTACTTTCGATCCACGGGAGAATCCTATCACTCCCGACACCGGCGTGCAATTCATGTGCTCGTGCGGGAAATACATGTTAAGGAGCCGGGAGACCAGCTATTTCGGGAAAATATCGAATGCTGATCGGATACGCCAGTCTCAGGGCACGCTCTGACAGGTAAATCTTTTGGTATGGAGCCTTGAAAGTGGGTCAGTTACTTCTAACACTAATCATTTTTTATTTCGGTGGATAGGCCATAGGGAATCTCTTGGAGATGGAGAAGAGATACGAGGCCAAACGGGAGAAGTATGAGCGGCTGGTGGCGGCCAAGAATGAGGTCGACGATAAATTACAGACGGCGCTAGGAATCGGCGAGTCTTTGAAGGCCCAGGTGGGGAGGCTATCTGCTGCGTATCGGAGGGCGAAGACAAGATGCAGGGAGAGTCGTGCCAAAATCTGTGAGTACCGCAACCGTGTGAGAACGGCCAACGAAACCATCAGAGGATTGAATGAGGGTCTTGGAGAGAACGCGGTCGAAGTGTTTCTGGCCTCCGATGAATTCTACACGTCACAGTCGGAGACCTTCGACCGCGCGGTAGAAGAGTTGAAGGAGATGTTGCTTCGGTTCTACCCGGGCTTTGATTTCACCGAATTCGAGAGGGAGGTTCAGAAGGTTATTGAATCCCGGGAGAGGCCGGAACAAGACCCTGTGGAAGATATTTCTACAGCCTTTGCCGAGGTTCATCTTTCGGATGATGAGCCCATGGAGGTGTCGGATGATGAAGAGGGATATGTCGGCACGGCTGAAGGCCCGGTGGATAAGGGTAAATCGGTGGTCGAAGATTGAGCTTCCTCTTTTTCTTTTTCTTTTTTTTTGTTTTTTGGATGGCCATATGTAAGCCTCAGATATGTGAGGATATTTGGTGTTTCATACTCCGTTTTGTTATTCGAACTCAATTTTTGGAATGAAACTTCTTTGGGCTTTATGTCCTATTTTGTTGCTTGGCGTTAATATTTTTTACTGATTAGAGTAGATTAGAGTAAGAGAGCCTCCGGCATCCTCTTAGGAGGTTAGGTGCTTATCTCGGGGTCTTGGCCCTCGGAGATACATCGTGCCTACGCGTAGGAGGTCTTATGTCGGAGGTTTACGCCTTATTTTGTTATTCAGATTTGATATTTTATTGCTGCACGATTGGTGTTTATCTCGGGGTCTTGACCCTCGGAGATACATTGTGCCTCCGCTTAGGAGGTCTTTGTTGTGGCACTCGTGGTGCTTATCTCGGGGTCTTGACCCTCGGAGATACATCGTGCTTCCGTGTAGGAGGTCTTTGTTGTTGCACTCTTGGTGCTTATCTCGGGGTCTTGACCCTCGGAGATACATCGTGCCTCCGCTTAAGAGGTCTTTGTTGTTGCACTCTTGGTGCTTATCTCAGGGTCTTGACCCTCGGAGATACATCGTGCCTCCGTGTAGGAGGTCTTTGTTGTTGCACTCGTGGTGCTTATCTCGGGGTCTTGACCCTCGGAGATACATCGTGCCTCCGCTTAGGAGGTCTTTGTTGTTGCACTCTTGGTGCTTATCTCGGGGTCTTGACCCTCGGAGATACATCGTGCCTCCGCTTAGAAGGTCTTGCACTCTTCACAGACTCCGTTACACTATTACTACTGCTAGTGTTCCAAAACATTCTGACTGACTTGAGAGCACATTTGTGTACATATATATATATATTGTTTATGGTTGTCCGTACCTATTGATAATACCTCTTCAGGTGGTCCGCGTTCCAAAGGTTCTTCAAGGGGATTCCATCTTCTGTCTTGAGTTTGTAGGCTCCTTTCAGGGAGACGGAGTCTATTATGTACGGCCCTTCCCAGTTGTCCCCCAGGTTGCCTGAGGCTGGCTTTCTGGTGCTGGGAATCACCTTTTTGAGGACCAGGTCCCCCGGATTAAATATTCTGGTGCGGACCCTGCTATTATAATATTTGGCAACATGTTATTGACGATGGGCGGCTCTAATGCTGGCCAAGTCCCTTCGTTCCTCCAGCTCATCCAAGCATTGGCGGAGTTCCTCTTCATTATCGCCAGGATTGTAGCAGGAGACTCTAGGAGTTGGAACATTTTTTTCGGTCGGGATGACTGCTTCCGACTCGAACGAGAGGGAATAGGGGGTTTCCCCGGTTGTTGAATGAGGGGTGGTGCGTATTGCCCATAGAACCTCGGGAAGCTTGTCGACCCATGCCCCTTTCCTGAGCTGCAGTTTCCTTCTGAGTAGATTTTTGATGACCTTGTTCACCGCTTCGACCTGTCCATTACTCTGAGGGTGTGATGGGGAGGCAAACCGTAGGTCGACGTTATATTCTGAGCATAGCTGCCGAAGATTGGCGTTGTCAAACTGGGTTCCGTGATCGGCAACGATGGCATTTGGTATACCGAACTGGAAGATGATGGAGTGTTTGATGAAATTTGTAGTGTTTGCTTCGGTAATATGCTGCAGAGCCTCCGCCTCAACCCACTTGGTGAAGTAGTCGATCGCTACTACGGCGAATCTTTTGTTTGCGGTCCCACTGGGAAGTGGGCCTATGATGTCAACCCCAAATCGGGAGAATGGCCAAGGTGATGTCATCGGTGTTAACGGCTCGGGATGGTAGTGTGAAATCGGGGCTGTCCTCTGGCATCGATCGCAAGATTTGGCATGCTCTTTAGAATCCTTAAGGAGAGTATGCCAGTAATACCACTGTCTCATTATCCGGTGACCCAAGTTCTGTCCGGCCGAATGACTGCCGCAGGTTCCCCCATGTACTTCATCCATGACATGGTGCGTCTGCGGGGGTGCAATGCATCGGATGTATGGCAATGAGAACCCTCTGCGGTACATGATACCGTTAATTATGAGGTAACGGGGAGCCTGTCTTCTGATCCTCTGCAACGCCGTTTTATCTGAAGGGAGAGACCCGTCTCGAAGGTAACTCAGGAGGGGAGTCATCCAATTTTCCGTTGTGCTCTCCGTATCGGAAGTCAGGACGTTGGCGTGATGCTCTTTGTCAATGCTGGCCTGGGGTAGGCGGAAAATCGTGACCGTCAGGGGCAATTTCATGTCGGTGGTTGAAGCAAGCTTGGCCAGTGCGTCTGCTTGACCGTTGTAATCTCGAGATATGCGAAAGAGATCGCATCTGGTGAATTTTGACATCAGGCTCTTGACTCGTCTCAAATAGCTGACCATTTCGATGTCTCTAGCCTGATAATCTTCATTGACTTGATTGACCACAAACTGGGAGTCGCTGTATACCGTGACGTGCTCGGCTCCTATGTTAAGAATAATTTTCAGTCCGATGGCTAGAGCCTTATTTTCTGCGACATTGTTGGTGGCTTTGAAATCAAACCGGAGGGCCATCTGGACGGTGCTCCCATCTGGGGTTTTAATGATTATTCCGGCCCCACTTCCGTGCCGGTTGGATGATCCATCCACGAACATCTCCCATCTTGGAGTCATCTCGCTCTAGAGACTTAATACTTCTGATCCGGCATATTCAGCGATGAAGTCGGCCACCGCCTGGCCTTTCAATGAGGTCCTGGGTTTGAATTGAATGTCAAATTGACTGAGCTCCATGGCCCACTTAACCAGCCTGTCTGCCGTTTTCGGCTTCTGAAGGACCTGCCTCATTGACTGGTTGGTCAACACGACGATGGGGTGTGACTGGAAATATGGTCTAAGCTTTCTTGACGCAATGATGAGACCGAAGGTCAATTTCTCGATTTTCGGGTATCTTGTTTCAGGATCCGTCATGCTCTTGCTCGTGTAGTACACCACTTTCTGGGTTGCTCCATCTTGTTTGATCAGGACCGAACTGACCGCGACTCTTGACACCGCCAGGTAAAGGTATAGGGTTTCACCAGGCTCGGGCTTGGCTAGCATCAGAGGATTTTGCAGGTAGATTTTCAACTCTTTGAAGGCAGTCTGACATTCGGGAGTCCAGCAGAAGTCGCCCTTTTTACGGAGGGCCTTGAAGAATGGGAGACACCGATCCGTTAACTTCGATATGAAGCGGGAGAGGGCGACAACCATGCCGTTCAACCTCTGAATATCCTTGGTCTTTTTGGGGGGCTGGAGGTCTATCACTGCTCTGATCTTGTCGGGGTTTGCTTCGATTCCCCGTTGATGGACGACAAACCCGAGGAATTTTCCGGATGACACTCCGAAGGCACACTTCGAAGGGTTTAATCTCATGTGATACATTCTCAACAGCAAGAACGTTTGCCGGAGGTTCTGAGTGTGTTCGGCAGAGGTAACAGATTTAGTGAGCATGTCGTCCACGTACACTTCCATCGTCTTCCCGATGAGTTGGGTGAATATCCGGTTCACAAGCCTCTGATATGTGGCTCCCGCGTTCTTCAGTCCGAACGGCATTACCCGATAGCAATACACTCTGCGGTCGGTTATGAACGCGGTCTTTCTTTCATCTTGTTCGTTCATTCGGATTTGATTATATCCTGAATAAGCATCCATAAAGCTCAGAAGTTCGTGCCCGGATGTAGCATCAACAAGTTGGTCGATCCTCGGTAGAGGAAAACTGTCCTTCGGGCACGCCTTATTCAAATCCGTGAAGTCGACACACATCTTCCACCTTCCATCCTTCTTCTTCATTAATACGACATTCGACAGCCACTCGTTGTAATCGAGGGTCCTGATGAAGCCCGCATTCAAGAGCTTGTCTACCTCCGATGCTACCGCCTCGCATCTCTCGGTGTTGAGTGACCTCCTTTTCTGGGAGATGGGCTTGAAGACGGGATCGACATTGAGGGAGTGTGTGATAACCGATGGATCAATGCCCGGTATATCCGTGTGACTCCATGTGAATATGTCAGAGAACTCTCGTAGGAGAAAAGTTATTTCTCCCCTAAGTCGGGGGAGAGATTGGCACCAATGAAAACCGTCTTATCGGGATCCTCCTCACTCAGGATAACCTTTATCAGCTGCTCTGTCAGTTTTCCGGTTGGTCGGGATCCTATTTCTCGTGGGTCCAGACTTATGACCCTCACCTCCTCTTCAGAGGAGGACTCCATCGCATGTGCTTCTGCTAGGTCTCTGATCTGTTTTCTTTTCGGTCTCCGGACTTTCCCACTTAACCTGTTGAAGCTAGGACTTGCTATCTGGTTGCCGACCGTGAGTACCGGGTTAGATCCGATCTGAATACACCTCTTGTATTCTTCTTGGTCTTCTCTGGCCTCTCCCGGTCCATTATCGGTCGGGAACTTCATTCGTAGGGAGTATACACTCGTGACTGCTCTGAGGGCATAGAGAGTTGGTCTTCCGATCAGGATATTGATGGGGAACGGTATGTCGATCACTTGGAAGCTTACCCATATCGTTCGAATTTATGGACGACTTCCGAATCTGACCGGGAGGTCGACTTGCCCGATTGGTGTTGTGCGGTGGCCTCCTATCCCCTTGATACAATACCGGGAAGCTTGCAGTTGTGTGTGAGTGTATCCGAGTTTCTGCAATGGATCCCAATGGATAATATCTAGAGACGACCCGTGGTCGATGAGGGTTCTCTTTACTGTACGACCTCTTATCTTCACTAAGATGACAAGAGCGTCGCAGTGTGGGTATCGGATTCCCTCCGAATCAGATGGCGTGAAGACAAGTGGGTCCCAGTTCCTAGGGGGATCCTTCGGGGCTGATGTCAGGCATACTGTAGCCGACACGTTTCTGTTTGAGGCAGATGCTTCAGCCAACGGCTCGGTAATTATAATATTAATCGGCTCATCGTCATCTGAATTAGGGTCGGGGTTACGTAGCCGGTTGCCCGGGGGAGCACCTAGCTTCGTTGAAACGTGTGAGCTGCTGGAGTCGATGCAATCTCGGAGTTTTCCCTCTTGGATCAATTCTTCTATCTGTTCCTTTAGGTCGCGGCAGTTCCTGGTCTCATGTCCGTGATCCTTATGGAACTTGCAGTGGACCTTCTGATTTCTGGTCTCGGGGGCTGATTGTAGTGGTGCTGGCCACCTGAGTAGGTTTTCCTGAGATGCAATCTCGAACACCTTGTCAATTGGGAATTTCAAAGGGGTGTACCGGTCGAACTTACTTCTCGGGAACCGGGTACCTCGGCCCGTAGAACCTACGTTCACCTGTCTCGGGGTTTGTGGCTCTTTCCCCTTGTCTTTGGCCGTCCTGGGCCATCTCCTTGATGATCCGCCCGTCTCGGAGGTAGTCGACGATACTTTAGACTGGTTTACATCTTCAGCAGTAGCATACTTCTCCGCCCGCTCCATGAGCTTTCGGTACGAGGAGGGCCCTTTTTTAGAGAGCGACCAGCTTAGCCGTCCCTGCTGGAGCCCTTGGGTGAAGGCCATAACTGCTCCGATTTCATTGAAGTCTTGCACTTGTCTCGCACTTGTCTCGCCGCTTCGTTGAATCTCTTCGTGTACTCCCTGATGGTTTCGGAGCCTGTCTGCTTGACGGAGTTCAAATGGACCATGTGCCTGCGCCTTCGCCGGCTTGCAGCGAATCCGCTACGGAACTCTTTTGACAGTTCGTGGAAGGATGATATGCTCTGTCTCTTTAGCCCACCGTACCACGTCCGTGCATCACTGGAGAGAGTCATGGGGAAGACCCGGCATTTGATAGCGTCGGTCGCCCCCTGCATATTCATCCAATCAAGGTAAGTGTCGAAGTGATCCTCGGGGTCCTCGGTGCCGGTAAAGCCGCACATATCCTTTCGTGGCAGTCTGAAGTTCGTTGGGACTTTTGTGGTGGAGATCTCATGGGTAAACGGGCTCTCCCGGTTTCGGTTGCGTCCGCGATTACCAAGGTTTATTTGATCCTGTATCTCTGCGAGCTGATCTTGGAGGATGCGGAAGGCTTCAGGATCGGCCAAGGTGTTTCGTTCAGTGTCATAGTTGACCTGCTCCATTCTCTCACCCATTGCCTGCCGGTGCCTTATCCGTCGGGGCATGTCTTCCTGGACATGGTCGTCGCGTTCTTCTCTGCTGCGGGTGGTCCCCGCCACCCTCTGTGGCTGCTGTAGGTTCGTACGCTCTACTGGGTTTGGTTGGAAGTGCGTGGTGTGCTGATAGTTCCTCCTGGTACCCCCCGGAGGGTTTCCGATATTTCCTTCTTCCGCTCGGGAGTTGACCTCGTCTGAGTCACCCTGGTGTCCTCCGCCGTCAACTACGTTGATCACCCTGGTGACATTCTGCGCCAATGTGTCCAGACGGCTGGTGATCCCACGTATTACTGGATCGTCTGCTTGCGGGAAAAGCTGGTGTGTTTACTGCGAGGCGTACAACGGTGGAGGTCCTGCCGGGAAGTAGGGGTTATGAAACCCTGGAGGATAATACGATTGGTGTCCGTGGAACCGGGGCTGGAACCCTGGCTGGTACTCGGGTTTGTGGTATCCCGGAGGGTACCCTGGGGGCATGTATTGAGTCTGATATGGATAGTACATGTAACCAGAGTTGTGGGGCGTTGGTGGGATAACTGGCCCCGGGTGTATAGGGGGTTGGTAAGGAGGATGATACGGTTCAGGATGTGGTTCTTGCTAAGCCGCATTCGGTTCTTGGCCCACCCCCGGGGGTTGGAGGCCTAAGTAGAGGTTAGGGTCCTGAAACCCTTGGTTCGGATTCATTTGTGATTTATACTGCGAAGGTGCTGGACACAGCCCCTCCTTCTAGGGCCAACTGTTGTATGTAAATATGAGTATCAGATTGAGACCGTGATAGATGGTCTGAACCAGACTATTATATATTGATTGGGTGTAATTTACAAGATTACAGACTGACGGAACGAGTTCCGATTAGTGTCATTTCCTATCTCTTTCTCTAAATTTTGCCAAAAAGCCCTTTCTTGGTACAAGTAATGGGGTATATATAGGCTTGACTTCTGACATAGGTGACTTCATGGCTACCCGTGATTGGCTGGATGGTGACAGGTGTTTCTGGCATGTCAGAGTTATGTCGCCAAACAGGTCGGAGGTTAGTCGCCGGGCAGCTGACATCCGATGTTGTAGGCGGATGGTAAGTCATCTGATAATTCACTTCGAGGGCATCGACAGCATTCGGTGGACCGTAACCTTCGGATGACATGGTACGGTGACTCCGTTGATTCGGTATCTGTAGGATATCAGAGAGGCTTAACAGTGATAAATGTCACTTTTTTGAAGGTGTGTTTCACCCACGTCACTACTTTAATATGTTATGTTTAAATGACATCTATTATTGTGAACTACCAAATTTGCCTTTAAATAATCAATTTTTTATTCTGTTTGTACTTCCATCTCCACGCTTCGAACAATGAACTCAGTAACTCCTCTCTCTCTACAATAAACTTGTCTGAAAATTGAGTTGGTAAAATTAATGTATAAGATGATGAAGATCTGGGTTTCCGAAACTTTTAACACTGTGTCCGAGCCTTTTAAATTGTTGTCCGAGCTTTTCAAGGATATTAGTTTTGTCAATTTTGAATCTTCATGCCTTTTTAATAAGTCTTCGAGCTTTTTCATGAACTGCCTGAGTCTTATGCATAAGGCTTCGAGCTTTTTCATGAAGGCTCCGAGTTGTTTTCATGAACTGCCCGAGCTTTTTCATGAAGACTCCGAGTTTTTTTATGAACTGCCCTGCCCAAGCTCTTTGCATAAGGCTCTGAGCTTTTTCATGAACTACCGAACTGCCCAAGCTTTTTCATGAATTACCCTGCCCGAGCTTTTTGCATAAGGTCCGAGCTTTTTCATGAATTGTCTTGCCCAAGCTTTTTGCATAAGGCTCCGAGCTTTAAATTGAAAAAAAAAGCCCCCCCCCCCCCCCCCCCCCCCCCCACGAGTTGACCAGGCAGCTCGACTACCGCGAGCTCGGCGGGGAGCTCGACCCCCGAATGCTTCTGCATAGTGCCACTCCGTCACCTTTCGAGTGATTGCCTGGGTTTCAATTGAACTTTCTCTCTCTACTGCACAACTTTGTCACTGTAAACTGAATGAAAGAAATCTGATGTGGAACAACTATTTGGAGTATTTTTGTCTGTTCACCATAATAGGTGTCTTTTAAACATAAATTATTAAAACAGTGACATTGTTGAAATACTACCTCCAAAAAATGTTATTTATTTTTTGACCCCATTATAATTATACCCAACTGAATTCAGAGAAATCACATCTTGCAAGCAGGTAAAGCACGACATAACATAAGACGAGATGATGTTAGTTCGATAGTAAACCTCACACCTGCATCATAAGGTTGCGGATTCAAGTTCTTTCCCTCTTTAAAAAAACCAGGAATTTATCTAATAATGTAATACTTAAAAAAAAAACACACACACACATCATAGCATAAATCAGTGTCACAAATAAGCCAGAAGAAATATAAAATATCTGACAAGAAACAAGCAACCATTATGTTATCACATGAGAGTAATAGTATTTTATGTAAGGCAAGCATATGACAAAACTTCTGAATTTGAATCAGAGAGACTCAGAGCTCGTGCCCAGTTTTACTATTTTAAAACAAAGTGAAAGAGTTGGGGGCCAAATCACATGTCAATATATAAGTTATTTAATTTAGGTCTACGTTTTATATTTTATTATGCAATTTCATGTCCCCTGCCTGATGGTGATGGCTCCATGCCTGCTTTAGGTAGACACCCCTTGGTGGATTCCAATTACAAGAAGACGTGCCTTCACAAATCGCAAATCCTCTCTTTTCATAAAATCTTGATTTCATTCTCCACCCATTTCACCAAGCCCACACTCTTTGTTTTTGCCCAAATCTCTATGTTGTTATTGTATTTTAAATTCAAATTTGAGATTTTGGAGATAAAATTTGAATCTTTGAATCAACGGTTATCATTCAAACTATTGTTTTTTTTTTAACTTGAAATTGTATCATAACAATCTTTATATATTTAGTAATGTTACACAAGTATTGTAATAAGACAAAAGATTTATATATATATATATATATATATATAGTGAATCTCTTATAAGGGATCCCTTAATTTAATTTCGGTAATGACCACCATGAAATTATATCGATTTAAATAAATTTTGATTTGAATTTTTTTTTATGGATGATAAGATAATTGAAATCTACATATGAATACAATTTAAAAAAAATTTAAACACTATAACTATTTATCCCGATTTTTTTAAATATGAATGCATCGGAAAAATGGACGAAATATATGAAAATTCAAGAAAAATAATTCTAGAGATTGAAAAATTCTCAATTTTATTCATAGGTAGATTTCGATGAACTTATCATCCACAAAAAAATCAGATCAAAATTCATTCAAATCGATGTGATTTCATAGTAGTTTTTACCGCTCTAGTATAGCATAGGAGCAAAATAATTCAAACCTAATCTTAAAAACCTTTTGCCACGTTTTTGCGACACCCAAATTAGTGATAAAAGGCTTTTGGATATGAATCCATGTTTTGGATAACTCTCGATTATAGAAATAGATATTCAGAATGTGTATATAATAATGCTTCATCCCATTAGGCCACGGCAAACTTTAACTTATGATGTATTTTATTTTTAAAGTATAGCAATATTGGTACTTAGAATAGAGGTCATTATCCAAGTCAAAAAATAGGGGTATGACTTATGAGTTATGAGGCTCTCAGGTGGTATGAGGTGTGATCCAAGTGAAGCAGAGGAACGTGTAAACTGTCCTTGTTGGTGCCCGTGGGATTGGGACCCCTTCCAAGTTTCAACATGTCAATTTTTGGCCACTTCTTTCCTTTGTGGCTTTGTATCATGTATCATCTCCACCGCACAACTCTATCTTCAACTCAACTCTTAGTCATTAATATCACTTTTGTCCTACACTTTCACTTCACATATCAGAAGAATCCAGGCAACTTTATTGACGGCCACTTGTCTCACATTTTTCATCTTCGTGTCAGAATCTTCACAACAACATGGTATGATAGCTACTAATTACTACCAAGTACTAACACTTGCCCATTGATTTGTCAACTCCACTATACCATTTTGAGTCTTATCAATGACGAAAATTTTTAAAATAATATCTGATTTTGAATTAATAGATATTGTAATAAAAAAAAAAAAAACCTTTCATTTAGTTGATAATATCTTCCTCTCATGTATCAAAATTAAGCTACCAATAAAAAGTAAACTTAATTTCATCTCATCGTATCAATCATCATGTCTCTTTAAAATTGAAGTTCTATTTTCTAATAAACAAACATAAATTGTCACACATCACCTCTTAGCATATTATGCATCTCCTTTCCACATTGGTAGTAAGTGGTTCGAGTCTCACTATCCACATTTTAGACGCATGTATTGTTTGATTTTGTAATTTTTTTTATGTCACGTTGAATTTCAAAATCTAAAACAAAGTGGATAGGTTTATAAATCCAATAATTGAAGAGAAAACAAAAGTTAAAAAAGGGCATGTGGGCTTTAAATCCTTATATTAAACCAGGGACTCCTCATTTCTGCAACAATTTTCAATATCCCTTTTCCTGGCCCTCTTTATATAGTATCACTTGATCCTTCCTTTTGGGACCTTTTTTATTTAATAAATAAATAAAATTAATTATTAAATACGAATTTCATTTTGGCCCATTTTTATATTTAATGCAATTAGAAGTGAAGCAACCTGCTTCAAAAAACAAAGAAGAAAAAAAAGTGAAGCAACCACCCATTAACTTTTGGCTCTTTCGGCACTACTTTTGAATTCTGATGTGCACTCAATTTCCTCATCAGATATTTTATGAATCACTTTGAAAGCTTTGCAATGATAATCAATTCTAAATTCGCAGCTGTTTAGTTGTAGTTGATACCAATAGCCGTCCACTTTTTGCTTTCTTCCCAATCAATTGAAAGCTTTGTTTAGGGTTAGCCGCATGCATCAGATCAAAATCCAATTAGATTCACATAATTCCATCAATAATAGGATTATGTCTTTATAGCGTCTGTTGTTATAATTTATAAACATTTACTAGCATATGTGGTGCGGCCGTGTGGGTAGATTTGTCCTTGGTGTTGTGAGAGTGAAGATTTTCTGGTTGTGGCAGCCCACTTTGATATTGACAAATAATAAAACAGTCCGTGTAACACAGAAAATAAATAAATAAGAGAAATTGTACTTACTCACCCTTAGCTACATGGATATGACATGATATTAAAGTTTTGCCTTTAATTAAATTGATATGTACTTACTTATTGCATACCCTAAAAATCTATAGTTGAATTTGATAGACCGAAGGACACTGACAATTCTACAAAACAAAAAAGAGAACACGGAGTTGGGGTGGTGTTGTTCAAATGGCCTTATGTTCGTTTGAGCTGAACATAGGGTAGACAAAGCAAGGCCGTTGTCGAATGAGTTGTACTTGGTGTAGAAAACAGGTGTTGGTCAAATGGTCTTGCTCTTGTAGGATGGGTGTTGGTCGAGTGCTCTTATAGAATAGGTGTTATCATATATTGGTGCAAGTGAATGTACGTGATTTGTGTAGCTTCAATAAGGCAAGGAGAAAAAACTCTAGACCCAAATGAAAGAGGTGTTAGATATTTATAGTGAATGAGAAGCCTGCTAACAGAAGAGTGTCCCTATATTTCTCCTTTGATTTCGGCCTTATATCGTGGAATTATCTAATCCAATTCGAGATTCTTGGAAAGATTTGAAAACTACCAAGTCAATAAGTGTGCTGCAATATTGCAATATTGACTTGGTCTTTGATTAGATCAAAGCTTATCCTATCAGATTGGGTCGGTGCTTGGCGGACTTATATTTTGAGTTTCAATATTTATACTATTTTTAGCTACTACACTCATCCTTAATTAAATTTCACTAACACCTCGAGTTTACACAATATTATAGTTTTGTCCATGATTACACAGACCTTTCCTAACATTAAAAAATGTTGCACTAGTATCCCTTGTCATATGCAACGTTTTAGAAAGTTCGGGAAATATTTGTGTAAATGACAAAAACTACCATGTACCATGTGTCATGAGTGTAATATTGTGAAAACCAAAAGGTGTTTGTACAATTTTCCCTGTAACTAAACAGAAACTCAAAGTTCGCGGTAATTTAGGAAGATTGGTGCGCTGGTTTACTGGGCCTATATGGGCCGTGACTTGGGGCAAGTACATTCAGCATCTCATACGATATTGGCCTATTTGATTGGATCAGAAAGCCCATATATTTACTGGGCTCGCATGGGCCTCACATTAATTAATGGACATACTCGAGAATACAGCATTAGTTAAATAACAAGTCAAAAACCCTCAAATTTTTTGATGAAATGGTTAAGATCTAAGAGTGGCAATATTTACGTCCAAGGTATATACACTCCAAATTAATATCTTTATAGAAATCTAATATTACCCTTAAATAAAATTACTTTAAAGGACTAAATAGTTTGTAAGTACATCTACTAATAATTATTAATCGATTTATATTAATCCTTGGTAAAAATAAAAGAATAATTTTTTATTAATTGTTTGATATTTCCATATATAATAAAAACCTTTCTATTTTCTTAAACCCTAGCTTATATTTTAAATATTAATTTCAAATATATTTTTAATTACTTGTAAGGAATACCAATTGATTGAGAAGTATGAAGACTAAATCAAAATCATCCAATGACATTGGTTATGAAAATGTCAGTTTTAAATTATTTTTTATTATTTTTATTACAAAAAAAAATTATAATGGATTGTCTTCTCCAGTATGATTTGTGTGTGTGGGAATTGAAAATTTGAAACGGTTTAATGTTCCCCCAATACCATGAATGAGTGAAAAAAAAAATCATCGATACCAACAATTAACTTTTTTAGGACCAAAGCAAATAGGATACACCAGTTGTGTGCCGAGAGGCCTCTTTCAACATATCGTTCTTCTTCTTGTTTGGTGTAATTCTGGTTTTCTATTAATGGATTTTAAATTTTTGAACAAAAAATTAAAGCTATAAGAGACACATGCTTGCACCAGTTACAACTAGGAAGTGCATGAAGCCATTAATGAATATGTAAAGGTTAATGTAGTTTAGTTATATTAGTTCTCTTTGTATTTCCTTATCTAGAGCAGCTGTTGTTATACTTCTAAACTTAGGATTTCCTGTTACAGTTTTCTACTCTATAAACTTAGAATTTCATGTTATGGTTTTCTACTTAATTTAGGAATTTACTAAATTCAGACTTCTTCAAGTCTCCTTATGTATATATATAGCTTCGTCTTCTTTAATAAAATATACAGAAAATTATTCTCAACATCTATATGGTATCAGAGCCTTTATAACTCAAACGAGTTCATCAATCAAACATGACCACCATCACAACAACTTCTTCCTCCTCAAACACAGTAATGGTCATCTTTTCTTCATCCTCATCTCATGACATGTCCTCTTCCTCAAACACAATTATCTCCATCAATATAGCTGCTCAAGCGCCGCTTAAGCTCACAGCAACAAACTATCGCTCCTGGAAACTCCAATTTCACACCCTACTTGTTGAATTTGATCTCATGGGTTTCGTTGACGGACAACGCAGATGCCCTCCGGCCACCATCACAACCGGCGACGAGACCACACCAAATCCGGTCTATAACATATAGACTAGACAATATCAACTATTGCTAAATGCAATACTTGGATCCATATCCCCTTCCATCATCCCGTTTATTGCTTCCACCAAAACTTCATATGATGTATGGACTGCACTTGCCAACACCTATGCAAAACCCTCAAGAGGACACATTATGCATCTTAAAGGTGTGCTCACCAACATCTCCAAAGGCACTCAATCCATAACCGAATACATGCAGCATGCCAAGAGCGTTGCAGATGAATTGGCCATGCTTGATGCACCAGAAAATCTTGAAGACTTAACCGTAAAAATCCTAAACGGCTTGGGGGATGAATTCAGATATATATCATCAGTCGTTCGTACCCGTGACTCACCAATTACGTTTGAAGAACTTCATGAAAAACTAATCAATTCTGAGGCTGTTTTGAAACAAGAAAGCACAAGAAATCAAAAACTTCCCATCACTGCAAACTATGTTGCCAAACCTCCCTCTAGTGGTCATCAATCCAACTACAATCGACAAAACAACAGAGCATTCATCTCAAACAACTCCAACAGGCCTGCTGATTTCAATTCTGCATATCCCAAAAATTCCACTCGAAATCAATCCAATGGGCCAAGACCATATCGTGGCTTTCGTCAACTTTGCGGGGAACAAGGTCACACAGCCAAACGATGCTCCACATAAAACTATACAGCAGCCCGACCATAAGGGAGCCAGCTGCACCAGCCGAACCAGCAGCTGCACCAGCCGAACCAGCACACTCCGTCGTCCAAGCAGTGGCAGCCGAGAGCCCTCTTTGCTGGTCCTCCATCCTCCTTGCCTGAATGGCTTATTGATTCCGGCGCGTCTCACCATGTCACCACGGACCTCCAAAACCTCTCCATGCACTCTCCATATGATGGTTCCGATGACATCATGATAGGTGATGACTCAGGTTTGAATATCACACATACAGGCTCTCTCCATTTGCCCTCTAAATCTTCATCTTCTTATTAACTGATGTTCTATGTGTGCCAAATATGACTCAAAATCTGATTTCGGTCTCAAAATTTTGTGTCTCAAATCAAGTGGCTATTGAATTTTTGCCTTACTCTTTTGTTGTGAAGGATCTTCGTACGGGGGCGCGGCTCATGCAAGGACGGACTAGGAATGGAGTCTACGAGTGGCCATCACATGCTCAACCGGAAAAACCTCTTATCATAGCATTCTCTAGCGTCAAAGCCACAATTCCTGACTGGCATCATTGCCTAGGTCATCCGTCATCAAGAATTATTTCTAAATTAGTGTCTTCTCAAGCTTTGTCTGTAGTGTTGTCAAATAATCCTAGCTATCCATGTAGTGCGTATCAAATCAATAAAACTCACAAATTGCCCTTTTCAACCTCAACTGTTCAAAGTTCTAAACCGCTTGAGGTCATCTATTCAGATGTTTAGACTTCTCCAATTATCTCTAGAGATGGTTTCAAGTACTATGTGTTGTTTGTTGACCATTTTTCAAAATATATGTGGTTATATCCTTTGAAAAATAAATCTGATGTTCATGCAGTTTTTATTCGTTTTAAATCTCTGGTTGAAATTTTTTTTAAACACTCCATCATCTCACTCTACAGTGACAATGGTGGTGAATACATCGCACTCAGGCACACCTTAGCTCATCATGGCATTTTCCACTTCACTACACCACCTCACACTCCAGAACACAATGGTGTCTCTGAGCGCCGTCACAGGCATATAGTCGAGACATGATTGTCTATTCTCACCCATGCCTCACTACAACTTACATTTTGGTCCTATGCATTCACCACTGCTATTTACCTTATCAATAGGATGTCTACACCTCTGTTACACATGATATCACCTTTTGAGAAAATCTTCGGTAAGCAACTGTCGTATGCGAAACTTTGTGTATTTGGGTGTTTGTGTTATCCTTGGATTAAACCATATGCTAATCACAAGCTACAACCTCGGTCGACATCATGCATCTTTTTAGGATATTCGTTGTCCCAAAGTGCGTACCATTGCCTAGACCTTGCCACTGATCGTATGTTCGTGTCTCGCCATGTCACCTTCGTTGAGTCAGTTTTCCCATACAACACACTTCACATGAGTCTCCCACGTCCTGACCCCAACACATGCGACCTCTGGACATCCATTATCTCTCCCACCATGCCCGTACCTGTCTCCCACGCCCACTCATCCACCAGACCGGCTGTACATGTGATACCTTGTCCGGCTCCTCTCCATGATTCCCGAGCAGAGGCTGCAACCCCTACGCCTTCCCAGCCACCACCTGCTGTAACTCATCCCGTTGTTATAGTCCCTGCTGCTCGCAGCCTTAATTCTGCCACAGAACCGATCGGCAGCCAAGCCACCGTTGCTGCACCTGACAGCGCACCAGTCACACCTACATCATTGTCCGCGCACCAGCAGGCAGCAGCCACTCACCCAATGGTCACTCGGTCACAGAAAAATATCCACAAGCCCATCCAGAAGCTATCTCTTACAAGTGTTCTCTCGCCTCCTCAAACTGAGCCCACGTGTGTGTCTCTCAAGCTCTGAAATTTTCAGAATGGAGACGGGCCATGTCTGAAGAATTTGATGCTCTCATTCGGAATGACACATGGGACTTAGTTCCTCCAAATCCGTCCTATAATACGGTAGGGTGCAAATTGGTGTTCGCATAAAGAGGTCTCCAGATGGTTCAATATCCAAGTACAAAGCTCGCTTAGTGGCAAAGGGATTTCATCAGAGGCCTGGCGTTGATTATACTGAAACTTTCAGTCCAGTGGTTAAAACTACTACTATCCGGGTTCTACTCAGCATTGCGGTATTACGAGGGTGGTCTCTTCGTCAATTAGATGTAAACAACGCATTCCTTCAGGGTCACTTGGCTGAAAATGTATTTATGGTGCAACCACCAGGATTTTCGATCCCGCACTCCCATTACATGTCTGCCATCTCAAGAAAGTCATTTATGGTCTCAAACAGGCACCTCGAGCGTGGTACAATAAGCTTTGACAGTTTCTTCTACAAAATGGGTTTGTTAATTCTCAATCCGACATCTCGTTATTCATTTTTAGCGCTAACGACCGTGTGATTTTTCTGTTGGTATATGTTGATGATATAATCGTCACTAGCGACAATGACAAACTAGTTGACTTATTTGTTGGTAAGCTCGCTCAGCGTTTCTCCATTAAAGACCTTGGTGCTCTATCGTACTTTCTTGGTGTTGAAGTCATTCCCTGCTCAGCCGACCTATTTCTCTCTCAATAAAAATATGTGACCGATCTCCTTTTTCACACCAAAATGTCCGACTCCAAACCGGTGGCAACACATCTCCCTACTGATCACTCTCTCACGCTCCTTGATAGTACTTCTCTTACGGATGCTACAGAATTTCGTCAGGTAATTGGTGCTCTACAATATTTGTCCTTCACTCACCTTGACATCGCATTCGCAGTAAACAAACTTGCCCAATTCATGCACCGCCCAACGACATGGCACTGGTCTCTCACGAAGCGCCTTCTACGCAACCTGCGTGGGACACTGAGTCACGGTTTGGTGTTGCGCCATGATTCCACGGTATCACTCCATGCATTTTCTGATGCAGATTGGGCAGGTAATCAAGATAACCGCACCTCCACCAGTGCTTACATCGTCTTTCTTGGGTCTAATGATATCTCATGGTGTTCTCGCAAACAAAGATCTGCAGCCAGGTCCTCCACTGAAGCTGAATATAGAGTTGTTGCCACAACTGCGTCTGAGGTAATATGGATCTCATCTCTCTTGCGTGAATTACTTGTCCCAAGCTCCAGCCCCCCAACAATATACTGTGACAACATCGGTGCAACTTACTTGTGCTCCAACCCTTTATTTCACTCAAGAATGAAGCACATTGCCATTGATTTTCATTTTGTCAGAGAAAAGGTTCAAAGCAATCAACTACGCATTTCCCACGTGTCTTATGCTGATCAGTTGGCTGATTCTCTCACCAAGCCACTCTCCAGGACATGATTTTGTCTCTTACGGTCCAAGATCGGTGTTTGTGAACTGCCCACTATCTTGCGGGGGCGTGTAAAGGTTAATGTAGTTTAGTTATATTAGTTCTCTTTGTATTTCCTTATCTAGAGCATCTGTTGTTATACTTCTAAACTTAGGATTTCCTGTTACAGTTTTCTACTCTCTAAACTTAGAATTTCATGTTATGGTTTTCTACTTAATTTAAGACTTTATTAAATTCAGACTTCTTCAAGTCTCCTTATGTATATATAGAGCTTCGTCTTCTTTAATAAAATATGCAGAAAATTATTCTTAACATCTATAGAATACGCAGCAAGTTGCAAATACGACGGTGTTCAATGAATCCTCCGATTTTAAATTTTAAATAATAATAAAGTAGATTAATAACAAAATAGTGGTGCGTACAAAAAAAATACAATATAATAAAATAAAATAAAGAGTATTTTTGGTATATAGTGAGATTTATTTACAAATAATATATTTTAAAATTTGTTAGGAGTGTACTTACGAAAATGTGTGTATATACAGTTTTTAAGGGTTGCCAATATCGTCATTCAATGGTAAATGGTATTAGAGCATCTCCAAGGATCCCTTAATCAAGCCATTTAGTTTAATTAAGGAATGAGCTGCATTTTTACAGCTCCAATTGGCCCCTTAATCACTTAATAACTCCTTTAATTAGAATATAGTGGAGTTCACTCTCTTCATTAATGGGTGGCTTAAGCCTCCCTCAATAAAGTAAGTTCCACATATAAAAGATAAATATAGTTTATGAATATATAAAATAATTAAAAAAAAGTATAAATGAGTTATTTAAGGGATTATCATTGGAACATAAACTCTTTTAACGGTCATTTACAACAACATCCATCCTTAAATAAAATAGTTGCTTTTAAAACTGTCATAAGTAAATTCATTATAAATATAGAAATTAATTTAGTTTAAAGTTTTTTTTTCTTAAAAAAAAACACCATTATGAGTCAAAATAAGCATGATCGGATTGCAATACCCCATGTCACAACTACAATATATATAAATGAGTTATTTAAGAGATTATCATTGATTATTCATTGGAATATAAACTCTTTTTACAACAACATCCATCCTTAAATAAAATAGATATTTTTACGATTGTCATAGCTAAATTCACCATAAATATACAAATTAATATAGTTTAAAGTTTTGTAATTTTTTTTAACACAGACCTTTGTGGGTCAGAATAAGCACGATAGGATTGCAATACCCTTATACCCCATGTCACAACAACAATATTTTATTCCCCTATAAGGCTTTAAGGCTATAATACAATAAATTTTATTCTTTGTACCGGATAGGTAATCTGCATCAAAACTAACCAGAATTTTATGAAATTATAGTTGAGATTTGGTTATCTTTGACTTAATCTGGTCTTGTATAACAACCCAATTAATGACAACTCATTGGTCACTCTCGACAATTATTTAAGTTTTTTTTTTCAATAAATGATAATCGAATAATATTATACATGTATACATCCCCCATTGGCATATCAATTTGCATCACAGGTTCACAACCTCTAATGTTACAATTGATACAAAGATATACATAGATATGTATTCAATTAATAATTACCACATCATAAATTTGGACATAGGTTCGGAAGATAAACGTGAGATGTGGATCACGACTAAATGATAGTCACGTAAACTATAAGCATTCAACGTGACTTATTGATAAAAAAAATACACTAATTCAATATGATAATGTATCGGGTTTGAGTTTTGGTAACCGTATATGGTATATATATATATATATATATATTAATGATAGTTGACATTAAAGTTGAATTCCATGAGTAACGATGCTAATTAGTGCCAAAGACTTGTCCTAGAAAAGGAGGCCCACGAAGCTCCCACATTTGTTGACCAACCCATCGATTATCAATTCTTTTACTTTTTAATGGAATTATTAAATTGTTGATGGAAGATGACGATATGCAAGTCTCGATTATTTTCCTACAAACCATTAAGGGGGTGTATTGGTTCAAGATTTTATTAGACAATTTGGAAAAGTAAAATTCTGGTGGTATTGGATTGAGACTTTTTAACAAGTTAGATAAGTCTGGTGGTATTCGATCAAGACTTTTGAGATTTTTTTAAAAAGTCCATATTATCTTGTGGTATTGGATATAGACTTTTAAGATTTTTTTTAAAAAGTCCATATTGTCTTGTGGTATTGGATCTAGACTTTCAAGAGGCAGCAAATTGTCTGCTGGTATTGGATTGAGATCAAGATTTTTAGGATTTCATGACAAAATAGATTTTCTAGACTTTTTAGTGATATTTATAAATAGTTTTAACTTAAAATTGTCTTGCCCTCTCCCTCAATACTTTCTTGACTTTTTATTTGATTTTAGATATTTGGTTTGGCATATAATAAATGTAGCGACCAAACATGTAAAAGACAGTATAAAACTACACTTGATAGTCGAGTACCAAATGACTGATAAAATGCCTCTGTGAGTTAAAAAATAGTTTTATGCTAGATTTCCATGATCCCACCACCACCACCGGTATCTAAAATCTTTAGGAACACTAGTAAAAATTGATCAAATACTTTATATACGTCTATAAAAGATGGATTTGGCAAAAATAAAGATAAAGAGAAAGTTGATTTTTTTTAATATATATATATATATATATACACACACACACACACACCTGATAAAAAGAACTGGTCCATTACCGATAATATCGTCATTTGTGTAGATTGAGTTCAAAGACAAAAGAAGATGACCACCATTTCTATTGATTTATTGCCTGAGCGAGTTAAAAACATATGTGACTCGTATAAAACCATGCTTCTATAAAATTTAGATACATGTTTTTTTTTAAATCCGATAACGGAAGGGTATGCCGAAACTTGTCGAGAGCCAGCACTAGTTGACCGTTTGGAGTTATTTTTTTTAAAAATATGTATAGTTAAATCTTATATATCAATTTTTTTGGGTTATTTACATTTATATTAAAAAAAATCTTATCATTCCCCGACCCTCCAAATTTAACCAATACATGCATAGTCTGTATATCAACTCATCTCACCGGACTTGAATCATCTATCACTAACATGAAAGGGGGACATAGACTATACACACCACTAGAGAAAAAAAAAGAGATTAAAGAGGTGTGAATATTGGAGTTTGATAACATATAGATTAATAAAGTCCAACAAGCCAAACAGAAATACTTCAATGTTCAAACTATTGTTTTTCCCCGTCTCATGTCATTTCTAGTGAGGTAGTGGGGGATGGGTTGTTGGTTATTATATTTATTTCATATAGTGACATTTTCTGCACCATATGAATCGGATGAAGGTTATGTGTTGGTTGGTGGTATTTTAAAATTTTATTACATCTCTTCATAGCTTATACATGTTTTTCATTCAATTTTTGTTATTCAGTGATTGTCATCAACAAGATTATAGAGCACTAAAACTTGGGGAGAAAATTGAATATTATAATCGACTCTTGAAAGTCCATATTTTTAAAAGTCTAAAAAGTATTGAAATAAAATCTAGATAATCCTAATAGTCTATAAATAAAGTCCAAAAACTCTTTCAGAATCCTAAAAGTCTAGTTCATATAATCCTAATAATCCTAAAAGTATAGTCCTAACAATCCTAATAATCATAATAGTCTTGTAAATCCATAAAATCCTTGCACTCCAAAATTGTCTATTAAAATCTCAATCCAATACACCCCTCTAAATGTGCCTATGAGAACCATAGCTCTTCTTGATTTTCAACATTTTTTTTAGTGAAAATAAATGAATGTACTGAGGGTTTAAATGGGTCCAAACATTAAATGGTAATTTTTAGAACACTTTTTTCAACAATATTTCTATTTTAATAACTTATGTTGAAAATACACTTATTATGGTGAACGAACAAAAATACAACTATAATAACCTGTTTCAATTTTATTTATTTATTTTTGTTTCAAAATCCTCCATAAATGGAGAACCTCCATCAATGGAGGTGAAACTGACGAATCGACGAACACACGTACACCGATGACGACGATGAACATACGTACACCCACCACGACCAAACACAATAGTAACTTTTGATTTCTCTAAAAAACGAAGTATGTAACTTTCTATGAAAACGAAGGGTTTCTAATTGGGGATTCAGTGTTGGAGAAGATGAACAGAACAGAACATAAATAAATGAGCACAGAACAACAACCCAGAAGTCTCGAAAAACAATCACAAAATCTCAAACAGCATATAAAAAATGTCGGATAACATACAAAAGTCTCGGAACACAAACACAAAGTCTCGTAACACAAACACAAAGTATCGGACACACAATCACAAAGTCTCGGAATACAAATACAAAATCTCGAAACACAAACACAAAATCTCAGACACAAACACAAAATCTCGGACACACAATCACAAAGTCTCGGACATCATACAAAAGTCTCAGACAAAATACAAAAAATCTCGAACATCATACAAAAGTCTCGGACAAAATACAAAAAGTATTGGAACACAAACACAAAGTCTCGGACATACAAACACAAAGTTTCTGACAGCATATAAAAGTCTCGGAAACTAAGTTACTGTTTATCATCTTCCCCACTCAAAAATCTGAACCCCCAACAACTTTAACAATGGAAAATTCAAAACCAAAACTCAATTTGGGTTTTAAATTGAAGTCAACGTAGTGCTACTAAACTAATCCACGAAGATACATCGATAATGTTATGAAATTGATTTTGTTTGAGTTGAGAATAACTATATAAAGAAAAGTAAGAGAAACGCTAAAGTCAACAAAAAAAAATATATAAAGTAAGAGTATTTTTTGAAATCACTTAGTTTTGTGCATTTTAAACTTAAACTATTAAAGTGGTGTTCTTTATGCAACACAAACTCAAAAAAGTGTCATAAACCCCTATTTCCTCGAGTTTAACTTCAATACATAAATTGCATTATTAATTGACAGTTATTTGAAAGAGAATTAGTTTCTTTTTAAAAAATATTTTAAAAAATTAATTCTTAATTTTTATACACCCTTAAATTACAATCTACAGAACCCTTATATTGTAATATAAAGACTAGAAATTAACCCGGTGACAATACAATCATACATAGTAGTTGAACCCATGTATCAAATGTACATTTATTGACTTTGTTCATATAATTTTGTCCATTTTTTTTCTTCATTTTTTGTCATGGGATATAAAGTTAAAGTGTATATGGCTTAAAACTTGAAACATCATTAATTATCTAAAGTGCAATTTAAATTTCAATCATGTTAACATGTTTCTTTAGGACATATATTAAGGTTTTAAAACTTCAATAAAATAATTATATTATCTTTAAATAACAGATATAATATTTTATTCATTTTATCAATATTTAATATGAGTTCATACACATATTAATATTTTCCTTTAAATTTGTATTTTTTTTAAATAATTTAAATTTATATCTTAAATGGTATAACAAATGGTCATATATATATATATATATATGATTTATCATATTATATTATCATTTTAATATTTAATATAAAATTTTTATTTCAAAAAAATATTAAATATAATTTTTTATTACATCATATTAAATATAAATGAAGTTAACAATTCATTTCAAAGAGAATCATTTTAACTCATACATATAAAAATAGGAAGTAAATATGATTTTCTATTTTGTATTTTTTTATTGAGTTGGCATCAATAATAGATGTTGCTCGGATATGAATGCGACATTTGAAGAGTAAAAAGGATATCATCATCATTGTGGTCATGATAATATAAATTAAATAAACAAAAAATTAACACTTTTAAAAAATAAAACATTATTATTATTATTATATATGGATTTGGTTAAACCGCTAAACCAATTTAAATGTGTGACTTAAAATGTTGATTTCAATATCTCAACTAAGGGTGTGCATTTTCGGTTTGGTTTGGACTGAAGCTCAATGTCAAACCAAACCAATATGGATCGGTTTAGCTATATTTCAACTAAAACCAAACCAATTTGATTTTTCAAACTGATTCAAAGCAAACCAAAAAAGGGGTTGGTTTGGATAGGTTTATCGGTTTATATTTGAACTCAATTTTTTTGTTTTTTTTGTATTATATTATAAAAAACATTTAAATAAAAAAATCATAACATAAAATATTAATTATATATATAAAAGCTTAACGTAATCGGTAAAAGTTATATAACCTGAACCGAATAGAAAACATAAGTGAATTTTATATTTTAGTTTTACTTTCTTAAATATGTGGTTTGGTGAATTATTTCATTCAACCCCAAACCGAACCACCTTTAATCGGTTTGTCTAAAAGATAAACCGAACCACTCATTTTTTATATTTGTAATTGAACCAACCCAAACTTTATGGATTTGGTTGGTCGGTTTGTTCGGTTTGACATTTTTTTGCACACCTCTAATCTCAACCACCTATATTCTCTTAATCAAAGAGTTGTAAATGTATTCAAATTCCAACTATTGAATTGAGATCACATGAATAGTTGATTTGAAGTCAAAATTTCAAAGTCACAAATCTAAATTGATTTAACTTGACTATATATATATATATATATATATATATATATAATGACAACAGTAGATTGTGTATATTCAATAACAAATCATTGAAAAAAAAAGATTCACCAATAAGTTGGAATATAAATAAAAAGAAAAGGCGAAAAAAAAACCACCCCACAGTCCCACACCCGACTAGTGAAGCAAGCTGTGGCATTGTGGGGTATATAAGAGCAACTTTAATGTAGGACACTAAACTCTACTCCAATTTGGAGTTGAAAGGGAATTTTTTGGAAATATGTTTACACTAAATTTTTTCCTATTCTGTGTTCCATACCAAATTTTACATAAAAAACATCTTTAAATAATATTTTTTTAATAAATATTTATACAATATTCATTAATTTTTTTGACATAAAAATATTATTCTTCAATAATGACTCGTATAATATATATAAAAAAAAGAGAGAAGAAAATCACATAATTTTCCCCTAATTTTTTCACCTAATATTATTCAACTTATTTATCCCACTAATTTTCACTTAATTTTTTCAACTAATTTTTTCACATTAATTTTTTTTCCATCTAATTTTCTCATCTAATATTTTTCCATCTAATTTCCCATCTAATTGCACTAAATTACGTTTTATTTTTTAATATTTCAATAATTCGGGGTTTGGGAAATGGAAGAGACTCGAACGCACAATCCCATTGTATATTTGTGAGGGTCATAACTCTGGCCAACCTAATTTTGTATTGCACCGACTTAAATTATTATAAAAGTTTAACGTTATTTGAATACATAATTAATAAGTAATTTAAATAAATTGAATATGTATATTAAAATTGATGTCATTTTAAAGATTTTAACGAGATATTTCTAACGATATATTTTTTAAATATATATTGTTATTATTAAGTATGAGATGGTTAAATTAAAGATTTGAAAAAAATTAAACTAATCGATGTGACTGTTAAACAATTTTTTTTTAAAATTAAATGTTTAGTGCAATGAACACTATTGTTCACAAACACAAAAAACTTTTTTTACGGCAACTCCAATGGGAGCACCGATCTCTATTTTGTTGCGGCTGATGACTCTAACCGTGTGCCAATCTCTACACCAGATTGCATCTTCAATTTTTCCAGTGCTAAATCTAGCACTAAGGGGTAGTTTGTTTTTTTATCTGAACATTGAACAGTCCTGAATTTTTCCGAAGACTGAATATGGACTGAAATCTGAATTTGAATGATATGTTTGTTTTTTTTCCTCACATCTGAATATATTGTCAATATGTTTGTTTTTTAAAAATAAAACTGTCTGAAAATATGTAATTTTACATTTATACACATACTAATTAAAAGAGATAATTTAACATGCACCATTCTTTATAACATTTTGTATGTTTTTTTTTTACAAACAAAGTTCAATTTAACAAAATAAAAAATCAATCAAAGAATATAATTTTGTATATTCTGCAAACAAAGTTTAAGTTAAATTTATTGTCAAAAAAAAAAAATCAAATTCAAGTTCAAGTTCAAGTTCAAGTTCAATTTTATATGTTGTCCACGTTTCCGGTGAATATAATTTCTGAAACTATTTTTGTTTTTTTGGTTTCTTTGATCATATGTACCGGAAACCAAATAAAAGAAAGGTTCTTGAATTTTTTTATATATAATAATTCTATAACTTTTTCGAGCCACGAAATCTACTTAATATAATAGACAAATTTATTGAGTATTATACGAATAGTTAGATAAAAATAAATAAATAAAAAGTTCTTACCTGAGATTTGGCAAGAGAGAAATTCAATTGTTCAATCCTTGAAAAATTTCATTATGAGAAGTAATTATGATTTTTTTTTCTTTTCTAAAACATGTTTAAAATAAGAAATATGTTAAAATAAATTTTTTTTACACCATATTAAATTAAGATAAATTTGGAAATATATCTTTTTTTGGAGGATAGACTTGGAAGAGAATATTTTAATTGTAATCCAGTGATTTGGACTTAAGTTAAAAATCAAGATTTTTTACTTTTTATTTTAAGTTGTTTTTTGATATTTTTAAGTTGTTTGACCACTTAAAAAAACAAACAAAACAACTTAATGAGTTCAATTTAGACCCATTAAGTTTTAAGTGAAAAAAACAAACGACCCCTAAGACTTCTTCTGTGCTACTTTGCTGCTTTGTTTTTTTTAAGTCCCTCACTTTTTACTTATTCACACATTTGCATTCCAAATCAAATGTATTTCATTTGTATCCTTTTAATTATCTAAAGCTTTTGGTTAATTTATATTTGTTTTAATTTAATTATTATTTATATTAATATTTATAATAAACTAAAAATAAAGTATATAATTTAATTATTATTAATTAATTAAATTAAATTTCTTAATTTACTAATTTGTTAAATTCTCAATGTATCGTAATATTATGATCATTAAGTAGTGAAATATTAATTGTTAAGAAATAATAATAAAATGAATATTTAGGGAATATTCTTTTTAGAGTAAGATTTTGTGTAATGGGTTGGAGATGGTGGTGTGGAAGTTGCTGCATTTTGCTGCAAAGTTGCAACAAATTGATGAAATGAGTTAGAAATGGTCTTAGAAATTGTAATTAGCGTCACATTGGCTTCTGGTTGGAGTGATATCAAACTTCTAAGAAAATGAAAAAAATGTAGTGATTTTGAAGAGATAAGATTCAGAAAGTAGTCTCCTAGTAAAAGATAGTAGCGATTGGAGTTCGAATAGCAGGTCCGAGTCTTACCATGTCTATAGTTTGTGGATGCCAAAGTTGAACGGATAAATTGGATGATGAATTCAGAATGAACCGTTGTTGTAGATATAGAAATAAAAAGTTGTAGTGAAGATACTGGAATTCTAAAATTCATTCACGATGAAATTAAGTCAGAAGTTTAAGAATGGGAAAAAAAAAGATAGAGTTGAGAAAGAATTTACGTTGTAATTGATATTTCAATGGACAGATTTTGTAATTAAGAAAAATATTGTGCATTAGAAGTTGAAATTTTATTAAAATTAGTAGTGTGAGATGTTAGATGAGGTGTGCAGCCTAATAAGATGTATCTCAGTTAGGTTAAAAATTTGGATTAGTGTTTTGTTGGGTGTAAAAATATATAGATATGTTCCACACTTTTTGTTTTTGGGTTAACGGTATCTATTCATTCACCTATCTTGATTATGTAATTTTTTTGTTTGAAACTTTTATTAGAATTCGTGACACTGATTTTAAAGTCATTTATCCAAACCCAAAGATTATCCATTTATCGGCTGAGGATACTTCCTTATAATATATTCGACACACATTTGATCTCACTGTATCGATATATCTATTTTGTTCTTTTCTAGAGGTGGAGCCGTGGAGTTGGAAGAGGTGGGTTTGTTTTCCAACACACAGATTATTAAAAAAAGAAAAAGTAAAAAAAAAAGAAGAAAGAAAAAAGAAAAAGAAAAACTAAAAACAAACAATGCCCAACCAACCCATAATTAAAGGTAAAGGTGGCTTTGTCTCTCTCTTTATATCATTTACCTACCTTAATCTTCTCCTCTGAATTCTAGGGTTTTCATTTCTTGGTATGGATCTCTAGTTTTCCTCTTCTTTTCTTATAATAATTATTGCTCTGATCTTCGTTTCATGGGCATTCCCTCTTCTTCTTAATCCATTTCTGGAACGCTCTCACTTTCTTTATGGAGGTAAACCTAATTTCATTCCTTTTCAACAAATTATTGATTTTTTTCATGGGTTTATGTATTTTTTTGAAGAAAAATAATTGAGATCCTTTTTCACCTGGGTTTAATTTCATATATATATATATATATATATATATATATATATATATATTGTTCAATGTTTCAGCCTTGTCATTTCGATTTTCCATGTTATGGGTTGTAATAATATTAATAATAATAATAATAATAATAATAATAATAATAAATGAGCTGGTTTTATGCTGTTTGGGACTAGGAGAAATCAATCCAGTGTTTTTAAAATGATATGTATTTGTAATGAAATATAGAATATTTTAGATTTTTAAGGCAACTAGCATATATCAGACCTTTGAAACAGATTTCATTGAGCTACAAATGTCTATTAAGATCATTGGTGTATTGTCTGATTTGCATAACCCAATTGAAATTAAACTTTTATTGTTATACAATGTTAAATTCAGTGATGGTGTCTCATTCATTGCTGAAATTGCTTTAGAGCATTTGGAGTTGTTTGTGTTCTTTTTTGGAGACACCTCAAACATGGGAAAAAACATGAATTAAAATTTGTTACTTCAATTGATGAAAGTTCTTAAGAGAAACGTTTTTTCTTTTTTAAATTCTTTTATTTTTTTTTAAATGGTGAAACTTTTATTACTTTGCTATATAGTGATGTAAGATAGTGGAAGTTCTTTGGAAAGGATGTGTTTATGTTTTCATGAAATAATCACTATTCATTGAACTAAGAATAAGACTCTAATAGACCTAATTAGTATAAGCAAATTTATATATTCGGGCTCAAATTGATGCACAGGAAGCTTCTTATTCAAAATAGGAACTGAAATATTTATCTCCATGACCTTGAGAATGTGATTTTGCGCACTGTAGGTTCTAGAGATGGAGGGGGGCAATCAGCCTGAAACTCCCATGAGTTCAGCTGCAGCTTTCGTAGAAGGAGGGATACTAGATACCTGTGATGATGCTTGCAGCATATGCCTTGAGCAGTTTTGTGAAAGTGATCCTTCAACAGTAAGATCTATGGATTTATTTCAATTGTGCCTCCACTAGAGAATTCTCCACATTTTTTTTTGGGTGTGATTATTCTGTATCACCGAGACATTCATATTCTTTTTAAATGCCTCTTGCCTTGCAGCTGACTAATTGCAAGCACGAGTTTCACCTCCAATGCATTCTAGAATGGTATGATTCATATTTCTTACGTTACATAATTGTTACCCTGGCTGACATTTATGATTCCTATATCATTATCTGTGGTTGACATATATGTATATCATTATCACATACCCTAGTCTTACCTCTCAAAAAATTAAAAGTCTGGCTTTCCTTTTGCTTTACATACATGATACATTTCAGTTTTTACATTTTTTCTTGAGTGGATGGTTGAATATAGCTTAAGAGTCATATTCAATCGATATTCTAAATTAATTTTGATATGATCAGTGTTTTAGTTTGATGTTTACCACATTGTAGCAACACAATTTGATTCAATATTTAATGTTTTTCTGCCGTTAGATGTTATGCTCATCTACCGGTTTCATGTATTCGGTTTCCATTTTCCTTACCTTTCATTCCTAGTCTTTTAACTAGACTTCCTTATGTATTATTCTGCATAACCTGATATTTGGATTTAATTTTAATGTCTTGGGTCTTGAAATTTGTATTGATTTGCTAACCGTATTATGGTCACCATTAAAAAAAAAAGTTGTTTTGTGTTTATGATGTATAACAACCACACCCCAAACCCCTCCTCTCTGTGTGTGTGGTTAAAGCATATAAAGTTTACACAATCATGATATAGATAAACAGAAAGTTGTTAAAACTTGACATGATTTTTAAGTAAAATAATATTAAAAAAATATCA
Source organism: Dipteronia sinensis (assembly GCA_033220585.1). Taxonomy (NCBI): domain Eukaryota; kingdom Viridiplantae; phylum Streptophyta; class Magnoliopsida; order Sapindales; family Sapindaceae; genus Dipteronia; species Dipteronia sinensis. The sequence continues at coordinate 71,815,448 of CM065637.1, read as the reverse complement.
AATCATTTCGTCATTTACGTACACACAAAGAAAGAGCCATCATTCACACCTTAAAATAACCGAGAAACAAATCGATAATTTTACCTTGAGCAGACAAGAGTTCAATGTCGAAGCTTTTATATAATGCTCCACTATCCACGTCAATTTGTTTACAAGAAAAGCAGTAAATTAACATAATATTGCATTATTGATCTTATATTTGAATAGACGTTGAAAAGGAAATATGGAATTAGCGAGGTAGCGAGTGATCAAAAAGTGAGTTTGTTGCACATTTTTTTCCCTCTAAAAGACAAATTATACTTTCTTTGTCTGCCATATTAGTTTATTTCGTGTAGGACCTATTTTATTGGTGTATTTTTTTCACACAACCAATATATTTCTTCCGCATAAGTTCATATGTACGTCTATTACTTTGCCCAATTTAAATTAGGGAGGTTGGCGCTATGATTATATTGTAGGTATTATTGGATGTCTTTATGCCAAAAGCTAGACAACAAAATTAAAAAAAAACATGTTGATCAATGTTTATATATCCAACAAAATGAGGGTAATGCTACTATACAAGTTGTCTATGGTTACGTGAATGATTATTATTAGTTTTTGAATTATAATAGAAAGGTCTGAAAAAATAACTTTTTTGAAAATTAATAGAAAATAAATCAATGTCATAATTACTAACTACGTTTGTAACTACATATATAGCTCCTATATAATAGCTAAAAACGGATATTAAAGTAGGAATGAAAATGTTCAACGTAAGCATTAAATATAAAAAAAAGTTGACATATATGTATATCATTATGATTCTTATATCATTATCTGTGGTTGACATATATGATTCTTATATCATTATCTGTGGTTGACATATATGTATATCATTATCACATACCCTAGTCTTACCTCTCAAAAAATTAAAAGTCTGGCTTTCCTTTTGCTTTACATACATGATATATTTCATTTTTACATTTTTTCTTGAGTGGATGGTTGAATGTAGCTTAAGAGTCATATTCAATCGATATTCTAAATTAATTTTGATATGATCAGTGTTTTAGTTTGATGTTTACCACATTGTAGCAACACATTTTGATTCAATATTTAATGTTTTTCTGCCGTTAGATGTTATGCTCATCTACCGGTTTCATATATTCGGTTTCCATTTTCCCTACCTTTCATTCCTAGTCTTTTAACTAGACTTCCTTATGTATTATTCTGCATAATCTGATATTTGGATTTAATTTTAATGTCTTGGGTCTTGAAATTTTTATTGATTTGCTAACCGTATTATGGTCACCATTAAAAAAAAAAGTTGTTTTGTGTTTATGATGTATAACAACCACACCCCAAACCCCTCCTCTCTGTGTGTGTGGTTAATTGGCATAGATTGTAGTCACATATTACTTGAAGTGGTAGAATAAACTTAACATTTAATCTTGTCTTATAATTTACAGGTGCCAGAGAAGCTCTCAGTGTCCCATGTGCTGGCAGGCCATTAGTCTAGAGGATCCCGCTAGGTTAACTTTGTGTTATCTTTGATTTTTCATTTTTATTCAATGTAACTTTCATGGAGTTATCTAATATTGCATATGGTTGCAGTCAAGAATTGTTTGAAGCAGTAGAACGGGAGAGGAACATTAGGGTTAATCCACCAAGAAATGCCACTATATTTCACCATCCGACCCTTGGCGAATTTGAATTGCAGCATGTACGTTGTCCATCAGTATTCAATATAATTTTTGTTATATTATCAATTATACATTAAACACGTCATGAGATGTGCCTGTCAAGTAAAACTTAAGTAATTCTTGTACTGCAATGCAGTTACCTGTTGGTGTAAATGATGCTGAGCTTGAAGAACGCATAATTCAGCATTTGACTGCTGCTGCTGCTATGGGAAGAGCCCACCATTTTGGTAGGAGGGAAGGCCATAGAAGTCGGTCATCTGCTCACGGTCGTCCACACTTCTTATTATTTTCCCCACAATCTGGTGCACCAACTTCTGGTTCTGTGTCTTCCTCTTTGACTGGGGCAGAAGCTGAACCAGCTGCAATTAATGTAGCTAGTCCATCCAACCCACTTACATCTGGTGGGCATGAATCATCACAGCATGTCCTGCAGTTCTCTTCTGTACAAGCTGATCGTAATTCCTCAATCTCTGGGTCTAATGCAATCCCAACAAATAGACATGGATTTTCCTTTTCTGATCGGTAGTTATGAGCTCCTTTTCTCTTTTCCTATGCATTTATTAGTTTGTAGATCTACTATTATACAGCACATAATTTTATTTATCTGACTATTTTATTTATTCAACTTTTTGTTTATAGAAGCACTTCTAGTCATTCCTCACAGCCAAGTCAAGATAGAGCAGGACCATCTGATCTTCAGACATTCTCAGAGTCTCTTAAATCTAGATTCAATGCAGTATCTACGAGGTATATTTAATGAAAGGCCATTTTTTTTCCCAGTAATTTTGAATGGGTCATTTAAACACCCACCATTTGTATTGCTAATTCATTTTCTGATGCTTGCTGAATTGAAGATACAAAGAGTCAATTTCCAAGAGTACAAGAGGGTGGAAGGAGAAGCTCTTCTCCCGTAACTCTTCCATGTCTAGTCTTGGTTCTGAAATACGTGCAGAAGTCAATGCAGGCATTGCTAGTGTATCTCGTATAATGGAGCAACTCGATACTAGAGATAATAGTACAGCTAGCCAAGCATCTGTATCAAATCAGAACAACCGGAATAATTCAGAGTCACATGGAGAAAGCCCTTTGAATAATAGCAATGGAACAGCTTCATGTGCTAGAAGTTCAATTTCAAGTTAAGTAGTCAAAGATTATTTCAGCAGTTGCATCTATCCTCAGCATTTCATCTCTGAAGGTGAGTGATGAACTTGCTCTGGTTCGTTTTTATTATCTTAAAAATGATTAGTTTAGCTATGTGAATTTTCTAGTTGAACAAATAGCTCCAGTCCTAATCTTCTATCTCTAATAATTTTCCTACATTTTTTATCGGGATCAAGTGCCTTTTGTAGTTATGGTGTAGTAAAAATGGCTGCATGTACTTCCTGCTGTCTGCACATAGATGCACCAACCACACAAGCGCTTTCCCCCGTGGACTGTTTGTTTAGTTGTTTTGACATATCAAAATAGGGCGGGATTTCTTCAGTTACATCGATGATACATATTAGTGACCCTTCTAGTTTCCCTTTCACTCGTGGGCTGTTTCTTTAGTTGTTTTGACATATCCAAATAGCATGAGTGTTAGTGATGAGTGATGATACATTGTAGCGACCCTTATAGTTTCTGTAGCTATGGTATTCTAAACTTGTTGGTTAAAACAAATTTGAAGAGGGACTTGAATCAGCAAAAACATATGGAGCATTTTAGGTTTTGGGATCTTGTCATAATTCAGTTTGATCTTTATAATATACTTTTTAAGATTTTATTGTAACTCTAATTAGGATTTTCAGGTTGTTAACCCTGTTTCTCCGGAAATGACATGCTGAGGAGAAGATGCTTTTGCATACCACTGCAGGCCAGAGGGTGAGCGTTTTCATATGGAAAGAGTCATGGTGGTCTGAATTAAAATAAAAAGAGGGAAGAACCTCCATCTTGACCGAGACTTGTAATGGGTTTATGTATGTAAATTTGTTTATGTTTAAACCCAATCGATGAAGAATATAATATATATATATATATATATATGTAATGTATCTTTGGATGGCAAGAATTGGCAGGAGTGAATGTTAATGCTATAATGTATGAAAAAATTTCGAAGTCAAACAGAACTTGGGAACTCATTTAGTAGGAGCGATTTGCCTTTCGAGGCGAAGCGCCCTCCGAAACTTGTTTCTTGAATCATCGCCTGTGGCAGGGATAGAGAAGAAAGGCATTTTGTGGGATTTTGGATGGTGGAACTTGTGAAACAATGTTTGAGGTTCTGATGAAGAATACATTCTGAGCTTCAGAAATTTTATGAGCCTCGTTCATATCACAGGTGTGGCCTTAGCCTAACCAACATGTTATGTTCGAATAAGGATCGTGTTTTCTTCCAAGCTTTATTTGAGCTATTTTTTTAAAATCGTATGTGATTATAAGTTAATGGAACAATATAAATTTTAATTATTGTGTTTTCGGAAAAGGGGTGACTATGGCCTTCGCCACCACACCGCAAAAAAAAAACGCCGAGGCCATTGCCTGGCTCTGGTTTGTCCTGCCATAAAAATGGTCTTCCATTATATCAGTTTTTCTCATAGGCACACAATGCAGATATATAGGCATATAGGCACACTATATAGACATATTTATAGTATATTCATAATAATAAACATGACAAAAGTGTGGTGATATGTATTAGTATAATATAAATATACCTACTAGAGAAAAATTGCCCCATACAATCCATCATAGAGGGATCTGCCCCATCTCAGATGATGATAGAGTGATTGCTCCATGAGCACCATCATTCAAATTTTTTGGGTGGCAATAAACTCACCTAGTGGTGTAAAAGTGGACCGGGCCTAAAGAGCACGGCCCGTATATGAGGCGTGCCGTGCTAGGTCCGCCCCACATGCGTGCCGCGTGAGGGGCCATTTGTAGGGTCCACCATGTCGACCCGGCATGGCACGCCAAGCCGGTGTGTCAAACCCAACGGTCAATTACGTCTGACAATTTTTTTTTCACCAACGGTTGAATTTTGAAAATTCAACCGTTGGTGAAAAAGAAATTACCATCTCAACTCTTCTATTTTATATTTTTACCCATAATTCAAAATTTCCTATAAATACTCCCACTCATTCCAATTTTCATTCACATTCTCTCATTCTCTCAATCTTTCCATTCTCCAATTCTCTACACAATTTCATAATTTCATTCGTACTCTCTCTCTCTCTACACAAATTCTAATACTATATTACTAATTTTCAATTATCTATCTATTATTCTCTAAATTTTCCACCAATACACCAAAGTTTAAAGGTATATTTTTTTTAAATGTTATTATTTAATTTTATGTTTTAATTTTTAAAACAATATTATAGTTATAACTTGACACAATTACATTTATATAATTAAATATTTTAAAATTTTTAAAATTTTTAAAAAATATTCAAAGGCCCGGCCTGTTTGGCATGCCGGTGTTGGCTGACGTGCCAGCACGGCAAGCCATATCTAGCCTATGACGTGCCCACGTGCCGGGCCTGGGCCACCATTTTCCAAAATGAGTCGGGCCAGACACGGCATGCCAATTTGGACGTGCCATACCAAGCCCAGCCCATTTTGAAAAAAAGGGATCGACGTGCCATGCCTATGTGAATCGAACCAGCACGATTTTACACCACTAGACTCACCCTTCGTCAATTTAGTTAACATTCATAGATCATTGCTAAATGATAGCCAGTACGGTTGCAATATCAATATACAAACACTACTATATACTCAAATTTTGAAGTTTTAAATAGTCTAATTTAGCTTATGAAATTTGAGAATAGGATCATTTTTTTTAACGTGGTGACAGGCTTTTACTTATTGTCTCTCTTTATTAACATAAAATTTATGACTCTCTCTCTCTCACTAATATCTTAGTCCATTAAATAGGAGAAATGGACATGATACAGTGAAAGTAATGGAGAGGATAATTTATGTGAGGTAGGCCGGTAGCTGTCTCTCATAAATGCCACAACTACACTAAATAATCATATAACAACATCATTTTTACAAACATTTGTCACAGTATCATATAATTATACAACTTACTCTTAATTAAATTAAATTTCATCAATTGTAACATACATAAAACTAACTTAAATTATGAATAATAATATAACATCAATAGTGAGGACGGTGGTGTTTATCGAAAGATATCAATATCTTTTAATCATAACTACAAAACACTAATAAATAATAAATAAACTCCTCACTAATAAGCCAAAAATAGCTTCTTCTTCTTGTTTTTTTTTTAAATATTAAATCTCACAAATAGAAATTGAAAACAGAAATAAAGTACGAACATAATGCTTGGTAGTGTATATATTTTTATATATAAGATAATAAGAGGAGTGGACAAATATCTGTGGGTGATATTGTGTACAACACATGGATTGGAATCCATTGATGATATGGGGCCCTTCAACTTTCCATTCTTGTCTTTTGATACCAACCTTATAAAATTTTAAATTAACAAAACAAATGTGCACAATTTAAAAAACAAATATTACCATTTCTATTACACTTCACTAAACATTTGTAAATATTTAACTATTTGAAATAAAAATAAAGAAGTTAATTGCACTTTGAAATAAAAATAAGTAAATTATTATTAAGGTGGTGCTTGGTATACAATTATTCTACATAAAATTAAACTATTTGGTTTTTAAATAACAGTCTCAATTTATATTTGAGAATCTTAAATGTAATAAATTAATATTCCGGTGTCAATTTTGGATTTTGGTTCTATTAAAATGATACTAAAATTTAGAATGAAATAAATATTATAATTATAAGTTATTTATATAATCATAAAATTAAATAGGAATTTTTATATTTTTATATACATTTTTTTCTAAAAAAAACAATGATATATATAACATGCAATATAACCTTACGTGACAATAATTACATGCAACATAACTACAACAATATGTAATGCAATATATGTTCTTATTTGGTTATATAGTGCACTAAATAGATAAAGACTTAATGATAAAGTATTGTTATTCATATTATAAAAATTATATTTGAAAGTATAATCAAACAATGTGTTCATGAATATAAATTATACATCTGTTAATCAATATAATATAAATAGAATAGAAATGATTTAATAACTTATTTAAATTAGTGGTTAGAATATATGAATTAACATTCATTGGAATTGATTTCAATTGGTGTATGATGAAATATGAATTTATTCTCTCAAACCTAACCCTCATTAGGCATAGTGCGGTCTACATACACCCATTTACTTTTTACACACATCATTAAAAGTAGAACTCCTTTAATAATACCAAAATTAACCATAAAAATTTAGACAAGTTTTAATTAATTTATTCTCTCTCTCTACGCCTTATTTATTGTTTTATTAGTCAATTATAAAGTGAAAATAATCATCAAATCATGTGACAAATTCTAAAAAGTTCAAAAAGAAAATTAGTAGTTTTTTGTTTGAAGAGATGAAAATTAGTATCTTTCTCAGCTAAATTCCATGATCTTAACTTTTAGAGTAGTATGTGTGTTGCGGAGAGATGATAACAAGATGTTCAACTTATCTAATTAATCTTTTACGGTCAGTGATAACCTGTGCTTTAAGGATACACATTAATAATTATATTTATTGTATTTTTTGATTCAATTTATGTAATAAATATATTTATATAATAAATAATTTTTTTAAAATAATTATACGGTTATTACCCTGTAACTATTTTTCATATGCTATAAAAAATTAATATCCTCTTTAAATATCCTTGCACCCCGATATGATCATCTAGAATGAACATCACAAAATTTAATCATAACACTAAAACCAATGCATTCGTTACGATAATCTGTTGTACTTTGAAGTTTGAACTTCAACGGTTCTGATTCTTCAACAACTCATCAAAATTAACGGTTGATTGGGTTTTAAAATATTAAATAGGGTATAGTTTGAGACAAAAAATTAATTAAAACGACTAATAATTTTTAAGGATAATATTGGTATTATATAAGATGTATATAGTCAACTATTAATTATATATTTTTAATTATGAACGTAAATAGTAAATGGTGTGACAAAATATTTTATGGGCAGTAGAGCCACCTTTTTTTTCCTTCATTATTATTATTAACCCTTATTAAGTTATTATTATTATTAAAAAAAGGTTGAGCTGTAACTTTTATATATTTTTTTCTTTTATAAGTAAAAGGAAAGTTTAAAGAAAGGGTAAATTACACTGAACCCCTTGAGGTTTGGATAAGTTACACTCAGATGAAACAGTTTATTTATTATACACTAACACCCCCAATATTTAAATTTGACTTTTAAAATACCTAAAATGCCTCTAGTTATATTATTTTTTACTTTATTTATTTTTTACCTTTTAACCAAAAACTTTATAAACTTTAATAAAAATAAAAAACTAAATAAAAATATGATTCATTAAATAAATAAATAGTTTTAAAAAAGTAAATAAATAAATAGTTTAAAAAAATTAAATAAATAAATAATTTTAAAAAATTAAGCAAATAAATAATTAAAAAAATAAATAAAAAAGTATTAAAAAATCAAATAAATAAATATTTTTAAATAAATAAATAGTTTAAAAAATAAATAAATAAAATTAAAAACATTAATTTTTTAAGAATATCCATTAATAGAGACAAGATAAGCTCTAAATATCCAATGAGTGTTGGGAACCTTGAAGCTTCTCTCACCATCATCTTTACGGTAAAAGTTTGGATATTTAGACTTTTTCATATCCCTATTAATGGATATCCTTAAAAAAATTAATGTTTTTAATTTTTTTCATTTATTTATTTACATTTTAAAACTATTTATTTATTTTTTAAAACTAATGATTTATTTTATTTTTAAAACTATTTATTTATTTTATTTATTTATTTTTAAAATAATTTATTTATTTTTAAAATTATTTATTTATTTAAACTATTTATTTATTTAATTTTTTTAAACTATTTATTTATTTAATTTTTTTAAACTATTTATTTATTTAATTTTTTTAAACTATTTATTTATTTAATGAATCATATTTTTTATTTAGTTTTTTATTTTTATTAAAGTTTATAAATTTTTTGGTTAAAAGGTAAAAATAATAAAGTATAAAATAATATAACTAGGGGTATTTTGGGTATTTTAAAAGTCAAATTTAAGTTTTGGGGGTGTTAGTGTATAATAAAGAAATCTTCCATCTAAGTGTAACTTGTCTAAACTTCAAGGGGTTCTGTGCAATTTACCCTTAAAGAAATTCAATCATTTCCCCATCAAGGGTCCTATACTCCTATTCGGATCCCTCTCAAGTTTAGGTGCTTTATTACACCGACAATACCTTAATTGAAACATCTCAAATAAATAAAAAATCACAAATAGATCTTGATGTATTTAATTAATAAATGATAAGAAAATTATTAATTATACAATTAATTTTCCAAACAGATTCAATATGTCATCATCAATTATACAAAATTTATATGATATAATATAATTCATTAATCATTTTGAGGTGTAGTTGATTAGTCATTTTCACTAAATACTTGTCTTCTAGTATTTCCCTCAAAAAATAAATAGTTATTTATGATGAAAAATTCAATTAAATTGATATTTCATTAAATAGATGACAATCTTATTTATATTGTATACAAATAAATTCTAAATTCATAGAATATAATAAAAATTAGACATAAGATTCCTTTAAAATATAGAAGGAAAAGCAAGTCAATTAGTATGTTTTTGAATGGGCAGTGACACCAATTTAATAAAGAGTAATGTTAGACTTCTTAAATTCTATTCTAAATATGTGTAGCATGTAAAATGTTAACATCACATCACTCATTATATAATCTCATGATTTATAAAATATTGACAGCTCACGTGCCATATATATTTAGAAAAATATTTAAAATTTTATCTAAAAAGACTAGCATTACCCTTTAATAAATAAGAACATCTCAATCAAAAAAAAATGCTTATTATGTAAAACAGTGGGCTAAAAGAGACACGTTTTTTTGTTAGGCAAGAAGACTCAAGAGCCAAAAAAAAAAAAGACCAGCCAAAGCCAAGTAATCTGTGCCGTCATTTGATGGCGACAAGTAATCTAACGGTGGGCGAGGCGTCGTCACCCCACAAAAGGCACGCATCCCCACGCGCGCTTTAAAGCGACGTCGTTGTGTGAGTCTTAGCGTAGAAACAAGGCCATTTAATCAAGACACCGACACCGTACCACGAAGCCACATGTGAAAGGCCAGTCGCGGCTTGTTTCTTTGAGCCCACTCACATGCCTCTTGTTGTTGTTTTTACCTACTTGCCTTACCTTCAAATTCTCCTTCAAATATCTTTTTATCTTTTTAATGTATTCTTGTGAGACTTGGGAAAAAATAAAAATGTATTGTTGTGAGAGTCACAATTTTTGTCTTCACTTACTCATAGTTTACTTTGATTTTTATATTATGAGTGCTAATTAGTTATTTAATAAGTAATCAAATGATTTAGATGGTTTCTTAACTATTTTTTTTAATATATAAATGTTAATATTTAATCAAAAGGAATCCCATTTCAATTGGTTTGATTAGTCTAAAATTGACAACTTACTTACCAACAAATTTATATTTTATAACAATCAGCAATCTACTTACCATATTAAATAGTTTTATTAAGACTTTTAAATTCTAGGTTTTTTTAAGTATTAAAATTCAAGGGTTTCTATTAATATGTTTATTTACATATACATTATTTTGTATCTCAATTTTTTTTTTGAGATATCGCATGCGGTGCTGAAGATTTGGATTAAAGCATATTAGTGCTATTTGATGTATTTGTAATTTGATTGATTTTTCCCTTTGAAATGCCAAGTGAATCCATTTAACATTATGAGTGATTAATGGTAAATCATAAACCTAAAATAATAGGAGATGGAATGGTAGTAGTCGAGATCGAGTTAGGTTCTTCTCCTAACATGGTTTTTTCAAATGTAGGTGAAACACCTACTTACTTACATGAGACATGAGACATGAGACTATTATAGAGAAAAAAAAAATTTAATGGTGTATATTTTCTTTTAAGTTTATATATTACCGGTTAAGAAAAGTTTAAAGAAAAAAATACAATAAAAGAAACACAATAAATATCTGTTAAAGAGTAATTAAAAAATGGATAAATTCATCAAGATCTCCTAAAATTTGGTATAATTGTGCATTAAAAGATTAGTTTTAATGAATTTTAACTAAAACTATAAAGAGTAAATTTATATTTTCAATAAAGTTGTTTTCGTACATAAAAAGTTAAATATCATAACACAATGATGTAATTTGGTCGAAAATAAAAAGGAGTCAAAGGGAGTGAGTGGCTTAAGCATAAGCTGAGTCGTAAAAGAGCTGGAACAGACTTAAGAGAGTATAGCCGACAGAACAACCCAATAGACGTGTGGTCCCCATATCCAGGCTGTCTGACCTACAAGTACAGGTACATCTCTCTCTCTCTCTCTCTCTCTGCTTTTAACAAATAAGTGTGGTCTGGTGCGGTGTTGTTCCACTTCAATTTCCATTTCCATTTCCATTTCCATTAGTCCATTACTAATTACTTTCCCAAACTCTCACTTTTTACTTCTCTAAGCAAAAACAACAACAAAAAAATACCTCCTTTTAACTCATCACACGAACCCAAAACCCATTGCCATCTTTCCTGTCTTTGGGCGCCATGGATTCTCACATCTGTGGTGTCTCCAAGCTTTTCTTCTTCGCTCTCTTCTTCTTCCTCTCCACCACCATTTCCTCCGCTACATTGTCTCAGAACTCATCCTCTCAGATTAATTCCAACTCAGTTCTCGTTGCCCTTCTCGATTCTCATTACACTGAGTTAGCTGAACTCGTTGAAAAAGCTCTTCTTTTACAAACCCTTGAAGAAGCTGTCGGCAAACACAACATCACCATTTTTGCTCCTAGAAATGAAGCTTTGGAGCGTGACCTAGACCCTGAATTCAAACGCTTTTTGCTCGAACCCAGAAATCTCAAGTCTCTTCAAACCCTTTTGATGTTTCACATTTTGCCCAGAAGAATCCAATCCCATCACTGGCCTCAACATAAATCACCCTCTACAAAGCACAACACTCTAACCAACGATTTCGTGCATTTAACCACCAAGAAATCGGGCAAAAAAACCATCGATGCTGCTGAGATTACCCGGCCCGATGACGTCATCCGACCCGACGGTCTCATCCACGGAATCGAACGCCTTCTCATCCCTCGCTCAGTCCAAGAAGACTTCAACCGTCGCCGAAGCCTCCGCTCTATCTCCGCCGTCATTCCTCAGGGGGCACCGGAGGTCGACCCGAGAACCAACCGCTTGAAGAAACCGGCCTGCACCGGTTCCAGCCGGGTCACCACCGGTTCTTACCAATATACGACGCAATGGCTCCGGGTCCATCACTCGCTCCAGCACCCGCACCGGGTCCGGGTGGGCCTAAACACCACTTCGACGGCGAAAGCCAAGTGAAAGACTTTATCCACACATTGTTACACTACGGTGGATACAACGAAATGGCTGATATTCTAGTGAACTTGACTTCTTTAGCCACCGAAATGGGTCGATTAGTATCGGAAGGGTACGTTTTGACAGTTCTAGCTCCAAACGACGAAGCCATGGCCAAACTTACCACCGACCAGTTAAGCGAACCGGGTGCTCCGGAACAGATTGTGTACTATCACATAATACCCGAATACCAGACCGAAGAGAGCATGTACAATGCCGTCCGTAGATTCGGAAAAGTCAACTACGATACCCTCCGGTTGCCACATAAAGTACCTGCACAAGAGGCTGATGGGTCGGTTAAATTCGGATCCAGTGACGGGTCGGCTTATTTGTTCGACCCAGATATTTACACAGATGGTCGGATATCAGTGCAAGGAATTGATGGGGTTCTATTTCCTCAAGAAGAGACTGAAACTACTGTCTCCAAACCCACATCGGCCGTCAAGAAGGTCGTCACCAAACCCAGAAGAGGTATGAATTTTATTTATTTATTTATTATTTTTTATAATAATTTATTCGTTAGCGACCATACCAGAACTAATGCACTGGATCCTAGAACTCCTGATTTAAGTTAAGCTTGTTTGGGCGAGACCCGTATTAGAATGAGGACCTCTTAGGAAGCACCCCTTAATTTTTTTTTTTGGGTTAGTTGCACTCAATAGTGATATAACTAATAATACTATAGTTCAAGTTTGTTAATTGGTTGGAGATTTAGATTTCAATTTAACAAATCTATGACTATGTTTGTGTTAGAATTACGTGTACTAGAAGCATCAAAACCTTTTGAGATGATGAGGAGTGAAAATGAAGATGGTTTCATAACTGTGTAGGACATTGAAATTGATTGAGGTTTCTTGACAATTGGGTCACAACTCACAAGTCCATGTGATCAATCAATCACCCAAATAGAGAAAACCAGAAATTGTAGAATTGCCAAGTCGTGAGTCACATTGTGGTTATACCCCACCCACCATAACTTGGATTCCAAAACAATCTTATTCTCTTGTCTTTTTATTAATTTTCATATTATCTAATATAATTGCATTTGCTTTTTGGAAAAGCCATTTGTAAAATCAGCTGGCATGATTTGTTTTTCTTTATTTGTTTGTGCCGGGCTATTGATTAATTAATTTTTATACACCACTTTGTTAGCTGTGGTTTTAATTAAAATTAGACTCCATGTGATGTTGAAAAATTCACAGGTTGACTTGTATACTAAATAATATGTGCTTACAATATTTGCAAATTGCAGGGAAATTGATGGAGGTAGCATGTAGGATGCTTGGAAGTGTTGGACAGGATTCACATATCTCTAAATGTCAATAAAACATTATAATTGCATTCAAAAACAAGATAAAACCCAACCATGTAAACAATCCAAAACTGGTAATTATCGATCTCTATCCCTCTCTTCTCTAATCATCCATATAATCTCCTTTTGTCGATTCGACTAATAAGTTTTTATTATCATCTTTTGCAGTAGTAGGAAGACTTTAAACAGAAAAAAAGAAAAAGAAAAAAGAAGGGATCGATCGGGTTGCTGCATTATTGTCCAAATAATCCCACAAAAAGAGATCAGAGCTTTGTTTGTTATTTTGTCATAAATACTGTAATTACATATCATTTTTTTAATTATTTTTGTTCTATGTAAGAATCAATGCCTCTACTATATGCATGAAAAATCTTGGGTAAACTGGGTTGGTTATGTTGTTTCTTTTTTGGCCTGCTTGTGAATCAAAAATGAGAAAACTTTGAAGTGCTTTGTTAATTAATATTTTGTTAGTGTGACTGTGTGAGGAGGTGGACATTGAATTTGGTTTGGTGGTGTATATATGTAATGTCGAAACATGTAAATTTTGGTGGTGACAGGGAAGCAGAGTCGGTGGTTGTATTATTAAAATATTGGTTGGTGATTGAGACACCACAACTCATGGCTCGTGAGCATATGGTGGTCTTTCTATTTTGTAATGGCTGGTGCTTGTTGTCGCCAGTTAGAAAAATGAAACATTACAGGTAGCAGATAATTTGTCAATTATTTGGTTGATAATGATATTCAACTATTTAAGGAAATGCATTTTTGTACTTTTAATCATGTTAGGCTAGGCTGTTAGCAGTCAAGTTGGGCATAGTTGAAATCCTATTATGAAAATAAATTGACTTTGAATTCAATTATTAATATGGTGGTGGTGGAGCAAAAAATGGGCCATTGTTGTGGCTGGATACAGCTAGCAGATTCTGGAATTCGCAGAGGCAGAATTATGAGTATTGCAGAGCCAATATTGAATATTTATTTAATCAAAAGTATCCCATTTAAAGGATCTGGTTTGAGTCTGTATTTTGCCAAGATTGCTGAGCTTGCCTCACTCGTGAACGGTGCGGTGAATAGCATATATATTTAGTGACACCTGCATAGCATATGAGCATTTTTGATAGTTTCCAACAAATGTTAAATGGGAATGGGGTTTTAGAATTGTTACACTGTAGTTGTTATCATCTAGAAATAACTAGAGGGTGAATGTGTGATATTATAAAGACCCTTAACAACTCCTTTTATTTATAATTAAACAAAAGGTTGAGAGAGTAAACATATGAGATGTTAAAACTTAAAAGGTCTCTTATCACCCCTCTAAATTTAGGTGTTAGGTAAGAGAATCAACTCTGTTAAAGGTTGTCACATCTCATAGTCGCCCTCAGGAATTTATTATATAGGTCCGGATGTTTACTTCCATAATTGGAAAATGTTGATTTTCAATACAGGAAGATCTCTCTTCACACTTATTACAGATCGCGAAGCATAATATGTATTGGAATCCATAACTGTAGCATTTTTATTTTTAAAGTAAATTCAGATGATTTATGATTGTAGGGACATTAGAATTCATAATTCTAACTTAGTGGGAAATTGAGGCAAAACTGATTTAAATGTTTTGATATTTCATTGGAAGCAGGCAGCAAATACAGATATGGGTGAAGGCTATTTAAGGTATTAATTATTGAAGGAAGTTCGCTTTCAAAACCTCCTCTGCCATTAAAGGAGTTGCAAGAGCAGGGTTGGAGTTAATGTAGTATATTACACACTCTCTCTCTCTCTCTCTGTCTGGTCTGGTTTGGTCCCGGTCTGGTTCATATTGCATTACTTTGTACAACCAACCATTTACTAAATATAAATTTGATATGAGCATTACAAGTTTTGACACTGTTTTCAAGCACAATTACTAATGTTAAACCCTTTCAACCTGCCCTTCCCATTATGTATAATGATTTGAATACTCTTTTAAAACTTTGAAAATTGTCATAAACCTTTTCTAAACATCATCTGTAACTTTTTTAAATTTGTTTTAAGACAAAGATATATGTCTATTTTCTAAACTATATAGATTTAAGTTACGAAATTTGAATTTCTAAACATGGAAGGATGAGTGAAGTTTACCCACCTAGCAAGCGATGTAATGTGACACCGTCTTCACAGTAATGTGTTGCTTTATGAGTATTGACTACCCAGCTTACTGTAAAAAAAAAACTACCCAGCTTGAAATATTTTCAAACCGTAAGTTTCTTTGAAAATGAAGTAGCAAGCAGGCAAGCTTCATCAAGTTTAGATTTGAATATAAACATGTCCTCATCAGAAAGATACTACTAGAGTGTTAGGTATAAAAGATTTCAGCAAGGTTTAGCTTTAAATGAGAGCAACACAACTTGCTTGCCAAGCAAAACAAAAGTTTCTCCTATAATATTGAAGATGCTTTATGCTTTAACATGATCATTATCAAAAGGGTATGCACTCTGGCACATAATGCATGTATAAATATACCATAACAGCGACGGAGCTCATATAGTATTCTCAAACACTTTGAATATAAAATTATAAAAGGCATGATATTACTTTTAACCTGTAGAAACTACATATCAACTTTCATAAGTATAGTAACTCCAAAAAGAAAGAAAGAAAGAAAAAAAATAAACAATGTCACAAGCAACTTATAATAACACTATTAACAAATGGAATGGAATGGAATTTAATTAGAACATGAAAACATATGAATACGAGAGCGGAGAACCAGGTGTTTAACCTCCAACTGCGACTCCACGGGGCATGATCTCGGGGTTGGCCAAACTCAGCATGGGTCCATCATTCTGACCAGGCTTCATTTTGGATTCCAGGTCTTTTGCATCCTCACATTCGGGAGCCGAAGGTTGGTTTTGGCTTTCTTTGGGTTTTTCAGTGCATGTTTCCAGGTTTTGGGTCCCTACAACTGCGGTCTTTGGTTTCGACTTTATATGCTTTGCTTCAGCTTTTCTGCGCATGGAATCCTGAGACTGAAGTTTAGGTTGCGACTTTCTAATGGGGGTCTTTGGAGTAGCAGAGTCTTTATTTAAATGTGTCTGAATTTCCTTAGTTGAGTAGCTCAATTCCTGGCTCACACGTGGGCTAAGACAAGATCCGCCATTTTCCAAAGAGCTTTCTGTTGCAGCAACGGAGCTCTTGTTCCTTCCAAGCTTGGGGGATTTTGCACGTGTTGTTGGTATCTATAACATATGTTGATAAACAGGATATGAGCCACATAAAGCATAAGGATAATGAATGGACATTGAAATGGAAATTTACTAGACACAAGCTTACAAAGAATAGGATCAATGACTTGAGCATCTTAGTGCAGTAAACATACAATGACTTCCCAATTTAAGTCCAAGGAACACAAATTTTAGGCCCGTGACATAGGGAACAAGCAATACAACTTTAAACATGCATTTTAACTTTCTCACTTAACAATTGGTATACAAAGTTGTAACGGGTATTAACTGGCCTAATTGATGGATAGTTATGTTAGAGGTCTTCGGATTGAATACCACTCGTACCAAGGTTTGGCTTGTATTTGAATTGTAATGTTACTCACATACAAAGATATAAAAGTTGTCAGTTCTCTGTCCTTCAAACTATGCCTAAGCTCTCTCCAGCAACGAGAAAAAAAAAATGGACATAACATGTAAATAGAAACTATTTAAGAATTACTTTTATGATTTCTCAGTGACAGGGTTCACTTCCGCTGTGATTTCAAAAGCAGAACTGTAAAATGCCTGTAATGCAGAAATCTTGAATGAAATTATTTACCAGAACCAAATAGATATAAAGAATGTGTTACCTTCTTTAGTTCAACTTTAGGAGGAGGTTCCTTATAAAAGGTTGGCATAGGTGTAGCTTTGAAGGTCAAGCTCTTCCTCAGTTGCTTGATCTCTGCCTCCTGGCTCTCCTGCATAGTATCGTGCAGTATGAGCAATTAGATTTAGAACACGAAATTTAAAACATAAACAACCGAACAAGATAAAACAAATGTTCTTTGAAATGGAAATGAAAGTTAGTCCAAACACCTTTGATTTTGCCTGCAAGTTGGTTTTCTCCATTTCCTTGGCATGAATCTTCTCTTCGAGCTTTGAAAAGAACTAGTGATCAAAGACCATAGAACAGTTATTATTACGTTCAGCATAATGCTATCAACAAAGTGATAAAAGAACTAAATACACATAGACAACCTCCTTCCTTTTTTCAGCACGTTCATTCAGCCTGAAGTTGAATCCAGATCCACTGCCTCCACGTCCTCGAGGAGTACCACTTCTGTTTATAATGCAGAAAATCATAGGCATGTCAATTTAATGAACACCAGGTAACAAAAAAAAAAAAAAAGTTAACACAACTAATGATGGTGCAAGATGAGAACAATACGAAGTAGTGGAATGGGTGTCATCGTCCTCTTTGCTTGGCTGTGCGGTTGCTACAGATTTTGAATTTGGTTCAGCTGGTCTGCAGATACAAAAAGATATGACAAAACTCTATAACAAATTCAGTAGATAAAGAAAAAGGCCCATTTCTATGTACTCTTTGTTTCAACATATGTTAACACAGTATTTAGCATAATTTCAGCAACTGATAATAGAGGATTGACAATCTAAGTAGAAGGTGGAGGTTTCTACTTACAGGGAAACTTCCGATGGAGAACCGTTAGCAGCAGCTGCATTCACAGAATTGGATTTCGCAGTCTGACGAGCAAAGACAAAAGCCGAATGAGAAAGGTTTTTTAATTTGTAAAAATAAAGATGAAGGAATAAGACAATAGAAAACCATACCGTAGCTCTTCGAATGGTGGAAATAGATGCTAGAGTAGTCCGCCTAGCAGAAACTCCACCATTTACATTCACTTCCTTTGAGCCCACTCCGGTGGATGCATTCCTGATGGGATGATTTAAGTGGGAAGCTGAACTGACAGTTCCACTGGAAAATGTGCCCTGAGCTTTTGCTGCATTTGCTCTGGCATGTTTGGGGTCGCTCTTAGCTGGGTATCCATTTATGCTCTTCTTCAGACCATCAGCACAAGCTCCTCTTGCTGGAAAGGAAAGACTCTGAGAAAGGACTGGCTTCTGGCTACGAGTAAACGAAGCCAGCCCTTTTAGATTAGTTTTATCCTTGGCAATTTTACTGCTCTTTGAATTGCCAACATTAGGAGCTCCTGGTTCCTGCATAAATGCATGCATATAGAAAATTAAGAACAAGCATACTTTTATTTAGTTATGTAACATAATTAATCCCGATACACAACAAGTTAAGTGAAGCAACTTGGATAAATGGTACATGGTACCTTTAAGGGTTTTGAAATTTTACTTTCTGAAACAGTCACAGCGGCTTCAGTTGTGGTGCTGGAAGAGCTAAGAGCTTCAGATTTTGCAACATGCTTGGAAATCTCATTAACATTTGAAACCTCTTCATCATTTCCAGCTCTCTGTTCTTCTTTCTTTGCTTTCAGGGCAGATCCTTCCACTTGAGTTTTTGTAATGACAATAGTTTCGTCCTTCGGTGTCACTCCATTTCCAGACTCCATACCTATAAAAAGAATTAAGCAATTAGGAATGAAGTCCTGCAAATTTGCAGTTACAATATCGTCTTAGAGGCTGCTTGCCAAAAGGTTTAACGATTCAACATCAATCACTAGAGGCATATTAATCATTAAGTTGGAAGAAAACCATAACAAAACAAATATTAATTTCTCCTTTATCGTACTTGATGTGATATTATTCTTTAACTATGCACTTCATACATTCCTTCTAAAACATCCAAAATAATCCATCAAACCCATTTGGTTGGCAGTGAAAGAGAGTTTAGAAATCTGAAATCAGAACTTCAAATTTAACGTCTTATGGTCTTTATACAATAGAACAGGAGTTTTTTTAACACAATATATGATATAAGTCATGGATAGTTTGATTGAGACATTTTCAATGATTGAGATTATGTCGGACAAGCATAATTAATGACCATTAGACACAAACACATGCCAATACAATCTCAGACAATCAATGACTAACTCTAATGGTCCACAACTTGTTTCATAAATTGTATAAAAACCTTAAAATTCAAAATGCCAATAGAAGTAAATTAAGTATGAACATGTAGAGATCCAAACAAATGGAAAACTAAAACAAAGTAAACTTCAATTTTATTCAATCATATAATCACAAATCAATGAAATGCAAAGCAAAGCAGTACTAAATCAGGATTTGAGAACCCGGATTCAATTAATTCAGACTTGAGCTAGAACATGAGTTGGAAATTGAACTCAAATTGAAAAAACTTCAGTCGCATTTCAAAAATTAAATACATCCATTTCTTACATTTCGTGAACATGCTTTTAGCAAAGCAAACTGAACTTAGATCGAACCTTAAACTTGTTATATCTCCACCCAGTTGATCTTAACTTCAATTTTCTTAAAAATTTTCATAGAATGACAAACTCACAAAAGCCAAGCCAAATTAACAACACAACTCCTAGAAGATTAATGGGTTCTTATTAAAAACTTATCCAGATTCTAAAAGTCAATTGTTTTCCTACTAAATTTGTTAGGAGTCAAAGATCCAAATCCAATCCAACATAATTCAGTATCAAATACACCAAATGCCATATTCAAAATACCAAACTAAACTTAACATATGAACTTCAATAGAGTAATGGAAACTTACCTTGGAAATTGAGTCCTGAGGCACACACTGAGAAGTGAATTGCTATGAAGATTATTGAAATGGGTTTTGGGGGAAAAAGCTTATTAGAGAGCTGAGCTTAGTGACACTCTCTCTCTATGTGTGTGTGCGTGTCTGGTTTTCAAATGCGAAAGAGACACGCTGACAGAGAGAACCAAAGAGCTGCTGATTAATGGTTATGGAGTGTCTTTCGTTCATGTGGATATACATTACATACATTTCAAACCATTTTACTTAAATTACTAAACTGCCACTTACATTATTGCTGATTTGTCTATTCTTTTAAATATATTATTGTTTTTTTTAAATATTACAACTATTTCAATAGAAACGCGAAACCTATCAATATTAAACAATAGATCATCCGTATAAATTGGGAGAAAACTCCTGACAAGTATTTTCAAATGCATATACAACCACCTGTGCTAAGGGGTGATATACTATATTCGGGAGAAAACTCCTCACATATATTCGAATTCAAACCCCTAACTTGTACATCTACCGACTGAACTATATCCCTTCCGGCGAGTTATATTCTCGTTGATTGTTATTTGTTGGCCACAATCATAAGTTAAAGATTGTTGATTGGTTGCTGCTACTAATTACGATATTGTTCCGTTATCAACGTCGTTAATTATTTGAAATTGGACAGGACATTGATGTTATAAAAGATAATAATGAGTAGTTAGATAAGATAATTGAATAAGAAGGGCAAAATTGTAAAATGAGGATGAAGAAATGATTGCATAGAAACACAAGAGACTGTAGGAGAACGTGGGTTGAAAGAGTGTGTCTGAATCTGAGAAAATCTGAAATGGTGTTATGTGTGTGGGGGGTCACGAACATACAGGTCACAGGTGGGTGTGTCTCCGCTGACATGGCACCACCACGTAACATGATTGGTCTCACGTTGTGGACTCACCAACCGCGCGTGAGCTGTCACAGCTTGGAATCCTATGATCTAGACCATCTTAGCCGTTGGATTCTCGTTTTTCCACGTTCCGTTTTAGAGATTTGTTTTTGCTCGGGATTTTGTTGTTGGTACGTTGCATTCAACGCCCCCCAACCTTGTCTTCCTTGGAAATGTCCTCTTCTACATTACTTTATGTTTTTTTACACGCTCCTTTTTTTTTTCTCCACGCGCGTGTAGCCACTCATATTATTTTTTCTTTGTAAAAAAATAAAAAAAATAAAAAATAAATAATCCTTGGAATCAGAATTCAGTTGTATTTGTTTATTTTTTATTTTTTAAATATTATATAAATTCGGGTTTTTTTTAAAGGGGCGACTCAAACTCACAACCTCATGGTATTGGTGTGGAGGATTTACACCAGACGAACCTCATATTGCCAATTCAGTTGTATTTGTTAATCAAGTTTTCTATGTTGTTATCTTGAAAATCTTTGGCTTAATCATGTCAAGTAATACTAAATTTGTTGGACAGCTTTATCTAAGGGAAGCATTTCCAATTTCCAGCAAGAAAGAGAGTAAAAATAGAAATAATAATTAATGGGTGGTGTTGACAGCTATGGTGTCCAATTTATTCATAAAATTAAGGAGAAAATAGAGTTAGTTTAAGAGTCAATAACAAAAGAATTATGTAGATGCTCAATTCTATGGTGTGTGTGTTAGTGTGACTGAGTTTAGTTTGTGAAATTGCTTTATATAGAAAGCAAAAGCCCCACTTTGATTTATGCAACCCCAACCTCTAATTCAACATTTATCCATACTTTTCTGTTGCTTTTGCTGTTTCATCACCCATTCACCAAATCAAATCACTTCTTTAATATGAATCATTATAAACAAAAAATCACTAATTGAGACCCAATGAGAGATTTTCTTCTTCACATAATCATATACTACAATGTATATATACATTATTATTATATTGAACTAGTTCAGTTTCAGAAGCAATCCTACAAATGGAAAAATGGAGTAAATTCAACAAGCACATTACATTGTTGTGTTGTGTAGAAATCCTGAAAATTTATATAACAAAAAAAAAAAAAATGAAGCCTCACTATATTAATGTCAGTAAACTTGTAGTTCCTCTCTAAATCCAATACTTAAACTTCTCTTCTGTTGACCCTTCTTACCCAGTTCGCCGTTGCCTTTTTGCATCATCGCCACAAATTCATCATAATCTATTCGACCATCCTGAAAACCAAAATCAAACACAATTCTAAATCAGTGCACCGTCAAACTGCTTCAAAAAACTTTTCCTGCGGCTACAAATTCCTCCTAGTTTCAAGGCCTCACTTCCACAAACAAAATTTTCTATGTCAATATAGACTGCTTACAATTATTACATTATCTGGTTGATTCAAAACCATTAATATATTATAGTCCAAGCTGGCTTGGTGACCATGTCCACAAAGTTTTAATTGGTGTTTGTCATTTTCCCACAAGTCCCTTGACTAGGACTAGAAGATCCCCAGCATATGCTCAATAAAATGTGTCCTCAGACAGCCACAGTTAGTACATCTTTGCAACTTTAATCCAAAATGAATTATTAGAATATATGATAATGAGTTCAAAAAAAAACATAGATACTTACTTTATCTTGATCAACCTCGCGAATCATATCTTCCAAGCGTACATCTTCTATGCCGAACTCCTCACAGGCTCGTTGAATTTCATCTGCTGTGATATAGCCGCTGCCATCTCTGTCAAAATATGAAAATGCTGCAAAGAGATGATCTTCCCTCTCAAACTTGTTCAAATGTAACGTTGCAGCTACGAATTCTCCATAATCAATTGTGCCACTGTTATCAACATCTGCCTGCAAATCAAAACAACACAGGGATTGAAGTTGCATATTATTAGCATTGCTAGGACTATATGATTTCAGAATCTTGACCAACCATATACTCGTCTTAAAGCAACTGAACACCACATTAAAGACTTCAAAATCCATATTCAAATAGACTTTTGTTAAGACATTAACCAACAAAAATACTTACAGCCTTCATTAAATCATAGATTTCTGACTCATCTAGATTGGCACCAAATTTTTTCAGTCCAACTTTGAGTTCTTCAAAAGTGATTTGTCCACTATCGTCTGTGTCTATCATTTTGAACATTTCTTTTAATCCAGCAATTTCTTCATCAGAGAGGCTCAATGCAATAACCTATTGCAGAGAAATTAAGAAGAAAATTACAATCAATCACATTCTATAATTTGCCATATAAAAGAACCAAGTAGTATCATAGTATATAGTTTTGTGAACCGAGAAGAATTAGTTTTAAAATTCATGAAATTAATTTCTGATACAATTGCAAAAGCTTACTCTTAGAGCAATTTTCTTCAGCTTGTTCATAGCAGAAAACTGCTTCAAGCGACTCAAGACTGCAGAATCCAGAGGCTTGTCTGGAGCAACTCCGTCTACCTGAACCCAAGGATGGCCTACAAGGAAACAAACTTAACATTTTTAGGGCCGGCCTAGCACAACCTGCAGCGTAATAACAAGAATCTGAACCTTATGTGAACATAGAGGATACTAATTCTTATCATGAAGTATTTCGAATACCATTTTCCTTAAATCAATATAGAACCAAAGATTCACTTCAAGTGCAATGGCAATGATGATGCATATCATTTCACTAAGCACCTATATACATATATATTAGTATAAATGTAGTCAACCAGTGACCAACACATTTGATTGAGCAACGGACAACCAAAACACAGTAACAAACCAAGAGGAGATCAAGTGGCCTGAGATAGGCAATCATAGTACTGTAATTCTACTTAATGGCAATACTAAGACCACAATGACAATACCATTATTTCTAAAGGAAAATCTGCATCTGAAAAGATAAATTACAATGGTGATATACATTACAGATTTTCCTGCATTAACTCTTCTGTGTCAACCATTCCTGATATCTCAGTAAATAAAATACAAAGGATACCGTAACTTACACAGAACTTCGTGGGCAGTCAACCGTTTTTTGGGGTCTCTAACAAGCATCTTCCTAACTAAATCTTTTGCACTTTCAGAGATGTTAGGCCAAGGATCTGATGAAAAGTCAAGACCACCATGTAAAACCTCTTGAAATATCTCATCCTCGGATTCTGTAAAAGGTGGAAAGGAAGCACAAGAATTTGAGTTAATTATAACAGAATCATGACCATATGTAAATAAAAGTGGAGAATTGGAACATCCCAAATCTCTTACCAGCCCAAAATGGAGGTACTCCAGACAAGAGAATATAAATGATCACTCCAGCACTCCAAACATCTGCTTCTGGACCGTATTTCTTGCGCAGAACTTCAGGAGCCACATAATATGGACTTCCAACCACATCAAAAAAAGTATTCCCTGAAATTTAGGACTTCAATCATGAAATACATAGCAGAAATAAACGAAAGCACTCAAGAAAATTTCTAAAATCTTTTCAGTACACACATGTAGACAGATGATGCTAAAATTTCCTTTTTTTCTTTTGGTAAACTAATAGTTAATTAACATATAATGAACATCAAGCAATTCCATTGCAATAAAATCAAGATTATTTGCATCATAGTCTACAAGAGTTCAAGTCCTGCTGCGAGTACAATAAATTCTAAAAGCAAGAATATAGTGACGATTTAAAGCAATAGAGAAGCAAATAAGAAGACTCCCAAAAGAGAAAAGTTGTTCATACATACCAGGTTTGAAGAATACTGACAATCCAAAGTCTATTGCCTTAAGAGGTGAATCCTCCTCTTCATTGACAAAAAGGAAATTCTCAGGCTTAAGATCCCGATGCATGACCCCCAAAGAGTGACAGGTTTCTACAAAACCAACAATTGTCCTAGCTAGTTGAGCTGCTTTTCTTTCTGTATAATGTCCCTTCTTAATGATCCTATCGAATAGCTCCCCTCCAGCACACAACTCCATCACAACATGAGCAGCCACAGAATCCTCATAAGCCCCTTTAATTGCAATTACATTGGAATGTCCTGATAAATGATGCAATATCTGAATTTCCCTCCTCACATCTTCCACATCATCTTCTGTGATCAATTTTCTCTTCGCAATGGATTTGCAAGCATACTCTTTTCCACTCTCTTTCTCCACACAAAGAAAAGTCGTCCCAAATTGCCCGTGTCCAAGCTTGCGCCCCAAGTTATAGTATTCCTTCAAGTGGCCAGTTTTGGTCTGCAACACTGATTCTGCCTCAAGCCCTGCACTTGATAACCTCTTCATATTATGAGGCTTCTTAGGTTGCGCGGGCTCTTTTGGCTTACTCTCCTCATGTCTATCGCGCTGTGGTTGTGGTGGCTTAGGCTCTTCCTTACGTCTTGCAGGCTGCGAAGCCTGTGATTGTTCAGTCTCTTCCTTGGCTTTTGGGGGTGGCGGTGGTGGTTTTCTCTCCTCCTTCACTATCTTCATTTCTTCCGGGGCCTTGTTTTGAACCATAATAGCAGGAGCTTCTGCTTCTTTACTCACAGATTGTATTCCAGTACTTCCACTTGCTATTTCTTTGTTGGCGGTATGAGGAAAAATATGAGGAGTTGATCTAGACCACCACACCGTATTGGAAATTGTTTGGAAAAAACCATCTTTTGAAGTCCTTGATCCAACACAATTATTTCCCATCTCAAACTACAACTCTAAAATACTTTATGCACACTTTCTTTATCTCTCTAACACATACAAAATTTCATATCTATTATCAATTCAACAACCCCATTTCTCATCTCCCCAATGAGTGCAACAATATTCACTTCACCTGGCTAAAGATTACTAGTACACTATGATTGTATTCTTTGATATGAACAAATCATGCAAAAAAGAAAAAAAAAATGAGAATCCAATTAGATGATGCTAAGAAGAATAAATTCATATGTTTATATACATATGAATAGAACCTACGAGTCTCCTTAAATATTTGAATCGCATTCCTCACACAAAAATACTGTCAAATATAGAAACTTCGACGAACCCAGAAACAAAATAAGAGCAAATTGACAAATTCTACGTCAAAACAATGATTTGAAAGTATAAATTAAATAATAACAATATGGTCAGATGATGAAACGAAAAGGCAAAATAAAGAATGGAAAATAATATCAAAAGAAACAGAGGTTGAAGTACATAAAGAAACAAAGGAAGAAGTCTCTGTTATTTGAAGAAGGTGGTGATGGGGTTTACCAGGTCATTAAGAGAAATGAATGGGGATTAGTGTAGACTTAATTAATATTTAAAAAGGTTTTGATTGATTAAACATTTATACGAAAGTGGGTTTCGATTTCAGGTGGGTAGATCTGGAATTTCTCGCCCATTTCGTTTGATGTGTTCATTGTATTTCACACAACACACGAAAAGGGAAGGGGAAACACAGACCGGTTTTTCTGTTGGAAAGTTTCAAATTTCTAATAAATTAAATTAAATGTCAAGAACGCGTTTAATCCCCCCTCAAATTATTGATAATTTTCTAAATAGTCCCTCTAGATTTTGTTTTATTTTTTGGCCTAAATAATCATATTTTGTTTTACCAAAATACCATTTAGTAACTCCACTCCCTCCAATAGTCCAATGCACTTGATCATTAAAAGGTAGAGAGAGAAATCATTTTGAACTTGGGATAGAAAATAACTGATTCAAGAGACAGAGAGAGAAACCCATCGAACAAAAGAAAAAATCCACTAAAATCCTAGTGAGAGAAACCCATTGAATACACAAAGAGAGAAGCAACGTTTTTGATAATGAGAAAATAAGGATTCATAATTTTTCGACTTTGAATCATGACTTTTCAACTTTGAATCTTGAATTTTGGACTTGGACTTTGAAATAAAAAATTATGTTAATTTAATTACGTTCGAACATTCTGTTCTTGGCATATGAATATTTTTTAGTTATTCTTGACGTGTGAACATTTTTTAGTTACTTTCTGTTTGTTCACATTTTTTTTTGTTCCGAGAGTAATGTAGAATATTTTGGAAGTATTTTTGAGGGGACAAACCATATCAAACTTTTTTCTATAATATATCGTTGAAATCGTTTTAACGATGATAATAAAGTTGTAGAGAGTAGAAAAAGAAATCTAGTGGATGGAGGAAAAAAGGTTGTAGAGAGAAATAAAAAGTAAAAGAAAATTTTACTATGTAGGAGTTAAAATTACCATGGGGAGTGAGTGAGTGACTAAATCATCCATCTTACTATGTAGGGGCATTTTTGTTAACACAATGACAAATGTTGACCAGAAAAGAAAAAAATTTCAGGGATAGTTAGTTTTGAAATATCAATAATTTTAGGGCCAAAGCAATCAATTTCCTCATTATATTAATATGAATTGACTTTGATGGTGGGCCTGGGCCACCGGAGATGGACAGCTCAGATGTTTCTCTCATTTCTCAAAGATTTTTGTTTATTAGTTTTTGTAATATATGACCGGCCCTTTTAAGACGGTTGCCGGACTTGGCTTTGCCGGCAGCCTGCGTTGGCCAGTTCAACTAAGAAAATAACCAAAAAAAAAGATAACTTTTCTTTTGAGTAAACTGATTTTTCAATGTTTTATAGCTTTGAAATTTGAAATTTATCCAAACAATCAGTCCCCATTACACAAAATGGCAAAATTATTGTTTTGAAGATAAAAATTTTCAATAAATGTATACCACGTGTGATGTGACATTATTAATGGATCATATTTGATTGATATAAATGATAATGGTTTAATGGTTGACTTGAAACCCAAGTGTGTAGTAATAGGTGTTGGATAAGAATTATTAGAAGGTTGAAAACAGGATTGAGTTCCTACTTTGCTTCTTAAATCTTAATCACTTCACAAATTGTGAATTGTCCTCGGTTTCTCATAAAAAAATGAGTCCATTTTTGCTCACCCCCTTCAAGGGTGTGAGTATTACCCCCCATCCCTAATACATGCCACGTGTCTAGAGAGAGGGTAGTTTTGTCCAAACACATGAGAGTTTTTGGACAAAAATACCCCTCTTTAGACACATGTCATTTATTGGGGAGGGGGGTAATGCTCACCCCCTTGAAGGGGTAAGCAAAAGTCTTCTCTAAAAAAAAATGGTCAACACGGTTCATTATAGTTTTTTTTTCTTTATTTGTTTGACTAGAAATTTATTTCTTATGGATATTAATTTGGAGTTTGAGTTTAAAATGCAATTAAAAAATTAATATCACACATAAAATTCAACAACTTGCATTAAAAATAACATTTTAAATTTCCAACCATAGGGGCAATGTAAATAAATGAATGTCAATAAAATGAAAACTCATAGGGTTAGGTACTGTATGTTCAATAACTTATTATATCTAATTTGTATTTTTATTTAAAAATTAGTATTATGATTATTAATTTTCTCAAACGGTAGAGTGATTCTTGTTATGATGGTGCAATATAAATTGAGATATATAAGCAACTCTTTGGGCCCAATATCATGGGGGGGTTGCCGCTGGCTTCTTTCGACAACCTTTTAGTTGGTCAAGAATGGCTGATGGCTATCGGCAGTAAAGGCATACCACTAAATGGCAACTTATTTCAGTAAGTTTCAAGTGAAATGTGCCGGCTTTGATTATACTTTTATTTGCACAATCTAATAATGATAAGGCAACTAAAGATAATGGCATCATCACTACTGACATGACATGGACAATCGAGGCATATTCTCAGCATTTTCTTAGTCTAACAAGTTGACAAAAATCTACAGCTACCACCCCCATTATATGACCACTGCTCATTACACATGCACCAAAAACACACTGACTGCCACCATCTCAGTTTATTTTATTTTCATACTCTAATCTAATTCAAAGAAACAAGGAAGAAAGACATCATGTGAAATTCCAGACAATTTCTTGGGAAACCGCTTCATACATCTTTAACTAGCCCGGAAAAATCAATCCCAGCCCCTACTGATTTAGGAGAGGCTTCCATCTGAGGTTTGCCTTCAATGGGCACCCCTTGTCTCATTGATGGTGAGGATGAAGATTGTCCTTCGCCTTCAATGGGCACCCCTCGCCTCATCGATGGCCAAGATGAAGATTGCCTGTCATGCCCAAAGGCATCAAAGAAGCCATTCTTCATCTCTTCCGCTGCTTCAAAGAATCGGTTGATGCCACCTAAGAAGTGACGCTCAATTGATTCAATATCACCGCGTAGCCCAGGGAAATCAAATGGTTCAACAAAGGATCGTGAGGGGTTAGACCCTTTAACCACTTGCTCTGTCACGTCATCTTCAGTGTACTCCGTATTTGATTTCAGCAATTCCACAGGCCTAATTGAAACACCCAACAAAATTCAATACAAATGGCGAGAGGTAAAAATACATTTATATAAAAAGGAGGGTCAGTCAAGACAATGTGGATGAGAGTTAGTAAAATTAGTTCAATTAAATATACATGCCAAAAAATTTACATTAATTGAACATCCATGTGCAAATACTTTTTTCTTTTTCTATAAGGCTATACCTAAAAATCATCCAACCTTTCTTTATTCACAAACTCCAATAATCTAGAGACTACTTTCGAACCTTGGTACCTTACAACCTTGATAGACAGGAAACACGTCTAAATGTTTTGACAATAAGAGAATAAGCAATTGCCCAGATGATCTTCTAATGACTAATGCATGGATTTTAACCATTCCAGCCAGTCTCTTTGGAACTGATCTCAATATAGTTGGATTATCTTAAGTCTTAACCAATAGTGTAAGTCGACTATCTTTCTCGTTTTAGAAGAGAAAATGTTTTATTTTTTATTTTTTTTAAGATACAAAGTGAAATAGCTTGTCCACAATCTGGGGATCTCCAGAAAAGAACTTTGAAGTTAGAACCTATATGAGGCAAGTCGTTGGTTTTATAAAAGTTCTATTAAGTAAACCATCTTTATGCAAGGTAACATATATCAACAAAAGGCTCTAAAGAGTACAAAATTAGGCTGTAACTCCACCATTTCAGGGAAGAAAACTAAATTCAATTGTCACCAGCAAGCTCTGCATTTCTCTACCTATATCATTTTGACATCACCTTTCCTTATAATGCAGAATGCAATCATCAACAATGAAGAATGGATACCGCATACACAAAACTATGCCTCCATAGTGGGGTTGACTGCAATACTCCATTTTGATTTAACTTTAGATCTTTGCATTTAAGTTGGTTAAAACTTCTTCTTAAATTTTAATACTTATGAGAATTAACTTTTCGAAAACAAAAAAGAAAAGGAAATAAAATATTATTGGTTGGATAAGTAAATCAATTTAATTAAGCTTTTTTTAAAAACAATAACAAAAAGCTATCAGTTGCACACTGAGAAGGGTTTTCAAACACTGAGAAGGGTTTTCAAACGTGAGAACTGAGAAGTTATCTCACACATTCCTTGAATTTCGCAAACACGTTGTAGTTATTTTATAAAAATAAAATAAATGATATTTTTACTTCTTTTCGTTCCGTGACTAAAAAAATCAGAAACTCAGACTTCCATTTCTCTAAATTCTTGTGAACAACAAAAAGAAGAGAAGAAAAACTCTCATGTTATGTTTTAAGAAAAATATTGTTTAGTATGCTTACTGAGTTGTGAAACTCACTTAGTCTATTAATTCTAGATGCTAGAGATTTAGTTTCGCACATAGGCTGAATTGGCATTTCAGTGGTGAAGGGTCCTTGGTTCCCTAGATTTTTAGGAATTAATATTATTATGTTTCTTCAAACTATTATCTATGTTTCTGAATAAGACCCTTCAGAGGATGTCTTTGTTTTTGGAATTGTTTTCAGGATTTTATAGTTAAGTGAATGATAAGTTATAACATATCTTTGACCTACGAGTTGGGGGTGTGAAATTGACTAAACCAATTATAAAATGTAGGACATTTATGTTAACTAGCTCCAAACAACTTAATAGCTTATATTATAATCATACAAATGCACCATATGTCCTACTTTACTTAATATAACAATGAAAGAAGGCAGCACCACAAATCACATTGAAAATTAAGGATTCATCAACATTTGTTCTTCCCAAAATTTCAACTTCAGTTTTGTACATACAAAATTAACACAACCACCAACACTTAACAATAGTCAAGCCACTATTCCTTAACACAACAACATAACATTACATACAGTAAATTTCCCCTTCTTTCAAGCCACTATTCCTAAAAAGATTCTGAATTCAACTACTTAATAGTAGCAACATACTGTACCAGCCATAAGACATCAGTGAAGTCAGAGTCATTATGTAATATAAATCACCTAATCTAAAAGAACCATGCAGCATCCGTCTATTCCACAAGACCAATTGTTTTTAAAGTTAAAGTTATACGACGAGTTGTTTCACTATTTCAATTATTTTCACCTTCTCCACGTGGAAGGAAATTCTGGGACAAGCACAAATAAAAACCATAAATTCTTCCTTAAAATTCTTGGATCCTTTATAATATTTGGCATTGCACTTTTGACTCTAAATTTTCCATCAAAGCCGTATCACTACATGGCTCATAAGCACACAGCTTTTAGCCTTTAGAGAATGCCCTTAGCATTCAACCCTATCAATATTCTGATAGAACATGTCATCGTATCATTGTTGTAACCACAGGCTAGTACATCCTAAATCTTTCTCATTTTCTCTTATCCCCATATATATTACAAGCACTTTAACTATAAGGTTAAGGTTGAGTCTCACCATAGTTTGACATTCTAAACAACAAAGGTAGAGCCAACCTACCGTTGGGGATATGCCTACTTACTCACATAGAAGGTATGATCGGCCCACACTCCTGGAGTTATCGGATTAAATTGAAAAATTACAAAAATACAGCCCCAAGAATGATAGAAAGGCAATATAGCACAATTTTGTCAATGAACAAGAGGACTCTATGTCCTTATCTAAAGATTCATCAACTTACTAGCAGGAATCAATCCAAACAAACCAACACCTTACACAAATGCTATATGTAGTTATTAATTATATGAAAATTTTCAAAACCACATCAATGTTGCCCACTTCTTAGTATAACTTTTGTAATTATATACCAGCAAAACAAAATAAGATGACATAGCACAATAGTTTTAAGTATAAGAAATGCTCAAAGATCAGACTCTGATTATTTTATAATCTTCACTTATCAAATATTAAAAAAATTCTTCCTTTAAAGCACAATTTACTAGATTTCGCTACGTCATCTAAGTCCTTAAATGATCAAACGAATGTTAAGTTTTTGTCTTTTTTTTCGTTTTTTCCTGATTAATTTGGGCATAATAACAGAAAAGACAAAGCCTCACGTATTTCAAATGCATTCAGCTGCTGAGAATTGACAAATAAAAGGACTCTTTATGAGTGCTTTCATTATTGGTGTTTGCTCTAATCTCCAAATTATAATCATAAAATGCAAAAATTTCAATGCCAAATACATAAATTCTAATGCATAGACCATTTATTCATAATTTGCTATCTACAAAGTATATACTAAAATGAAGCATAAACATATAAACAACAAACACCCTCTCATTCAAAAATCAACAGCGATATATCTTAAATACAAATTCACAATCAAATAATCATGCAACCCATTCATAAAAAAAAAAAACATTAATTTCGAGTACGACCGACAAGCTATAAAGAAAAGGAAGGAAAAAAAAAAGCAACCAAACATAATAATGTTGATTAAAAAAAATACTAACTGTGAGAGAGGGAGAGAGAGCATACTTTCCAATGCAGTCCCTGAAAACCTCTTCGGTCTTCTCGCACTTTCTGATAAACTTTCCGGGCTCAACTTGTTCGGTTTTGCACTGCGATCTGACGACCTTCCTGGTGGAGCACTGGTCAGTGTTTGATGAGATAATAGGGTTTTGGAATCTGTTAACGTCACCGGCGGTGGAGTTGTTGAAGGCGTCGGAGTCATCGTCTCTCCACACCCAGCCCATGTTGATGAAATCAATCCAGATGATTCCTCTTCGGTTCTAATTTATCAGCTAATTTGTTTGGGGAATACGTTTCCCTTAGCTCTACAAATATTAATGTGGTACGCCAAATGACAATACCACCCTTCCACTTTAGGTTTCTTTAACCTTCAAATTTCAACTTATGACGGTGGGCTTTTTCGCCACATCTCACGTTTTCTCCACGACAGGTCGTTTTAACAACTTCACATATCATAATTCCAAAATCCTCTTGGGCTAGTTTGGTTATCTTTTTTTTTTTTTTTTAATTTTTTTTATTGGTTAACTTTGTTAGACTCAAACTAGTATGCGATTAGTAAATTATAATTGTTTTTTTTTAAAGAAAAAGTGTAAATTAAAATGCTAATTGTTATGAATTAATACAATAATTAAAAAAGATATGATTTTTTGGTTTTTTAAAAGAAATATACAAAAATTGAAATGTTTTAAAATCTAATTGGTATTAAACAAATATTTGGGCAAACGGGGTGAAACCAGAAATTCAAATTTGGGGGAGTCATTATACAAAAAAAAAAAAATAGGGAGCCAAAGTGAAAAGGGTTTAAGTTTTAGTAATAATTTTATAATTTTTTTTAAAAAGGATTTTAATATTTTTTTTAGGGACCCTTCTCTCCCTAATGTCCAAAACTTAATATGGTGTCGACCGTAGACCAATGATAAAGCTGATAGAGATCAACTTAACATGAGGTAGACCGGAGGTAACAAACATAAACCATGATAAAGTTGATAGAAATTAACTTAGCATGAGGTCGACCGTAGGTGTCGACCAAAGGTTATGATAGAGTTGATTATGTCGAGGTCAACCATATACCAATGTGGAATGAAGATGTGCGGGTATGTCGAGGTCGATCGAAGATCAATGTGGAATGGAGATACGGGTTGATTATGTTGAGGTCGACCGGAGATAAAAATGGTATGACGTAAATCGTAGACCAACGATGAAGAGTTGTTATAGACATGACAACCAAGTTGTAGATCGACGTGGATGTTAAGTAGGGGAAGATGAGACCTTGTGAGGTCAACATGTAAGTTGGATGTGGCATCTGAATATTAGGTGATGATGGTTGGCTGTTTATATGTCGAACATGGGAGTGCACATCAATCGTGTCAAGGTCGACCAAGTGGCAATTTAACTCTTCTTAGTACTCACATACGTATAAGCTTAGGCCCCGTTTGTTTGATGGGATAAGATAGGAAATGGCTTATTTTTAATCTCTTTCCCACGTTTGGCTCACCAACATCATAGGATAAAGTAATCCTATTTTCCCATCTTATCCCATTGCAATGGGATAAATTAATACCAACCAAATACTTGGGATTAATTTCTTTCCCATATTTTTTATTGCACAAAGACCCCTCTAATTCATGTAAAAAAAAAACACCCCTCTAACTCAGATCATCTTCACAAACATTTCAAGATTCAATCTTCATAAACCTATATTCTCCATTTTTTTATGCTACAAAAAATTTCCGATCATCCTAGATTTTTTTGAACTGTAAATAGATTCATTACTGATCCAAACAACAAAAACAATAGAGCAAGCAAGCCACAAAACCGAAACCAGTTCAAAAGCAAGCTCAAAAAACAAAACAAGAAAATACCAAACAGAAAACCAAGAAGGCAAAGCCTAAACAACACCAAGCATCCAAAAAATCAAAAAGAGAAACTGCAAAAGCATCAAAGGCCAAGCCAAACTTGGGGAAATAGAGTATGACTTGTGTTTTCCATTAAACATGAATAATAATAATAATAATGAAAAACAAAATCAAAACCCGTATGTGCGATGGCCGATGGGGGTTTGTGGTTCACAACGGCGGTGATGGTGTTGGTTCTGCGGCTGCAGCAAAGGTGATGGTGATGGGTTCGGTGGCAGGGGGGATGGTGGGGGTCTTGAAGATCCATTGGGCATCTTGGCCAAGAGATGGATCTAGTCACCAAATTAAAAAAAATATTAGGGAGAGAGAAGAGAAGAGATTAGGGTTTGTAGAGAGAGAAGGTGATGGATGGTGGTGTATGAGTGGTGAGGTTGGAGATGAATAGATGAGAATAAGATGATGGCAATGGTGGCTAATGATGGTGGTAAATAGATGAGAAAAGATGAGCATAGATGGTGGTGGGCATGGTGATGATGAAAGAAAATTTAAAAAATTGATGAAAATAACGAACAAAAAAAACTTTCATTTTATTAATTTTGACTAAACATAAGCACCGTGTAATTTCTTATGTTATTTTTAATCATATTCTATATTGCACCAAACTCATGATTACTCTATTATTAAGCCTACTGTATGTTACACCAAACACGTGATAATATTAAAATTAATCTCATCATATCCATTCATATCATATCCTATAAAAATAATCCTATCATATCCCACATACCAAACGGTGCCTTAGAGAGTTGAGTCCCCTCTCCCATTCTGAATGAATGGGTTGTTATTTATAGACGGAAGACCAAAGATCAGTTTGTTTATGAGTTGTTGATATTGTGGGTCGAGATCATGGGATTATTCTGTGATCATAGGTGTGTTTCAAGTTTGTCTCATAATTTTTTTTTCTTAAAAGTGAAGATTTGATGTTTTCAAAACAATGAGCGATTATTATTTTTAATGAGTTTCTACTCGCTACAGTGGATGTGGTAAGAAACTGAACCAAGACAAAACACTGTCCAAGAAGAATATATAGATTCGAAATGTTTTGCAATTATTTGTTTGTATCTACTTTATAGCTTTACTCAATTGTTGTTTCGATAAAAGGTGGTTGTTGTCTCACAAAATGAATCCATCCGGAGAAAAGTACATTTTCATTTCCAAATGAATTAAGTTGTCTTCCCTCCAAAACGATAGTTTTACCCTTATTAATTATATATTTTCAGTCTCACGTGCTATATCTTGCAATGATCTGCATTTTCCAATATTAATACAACTAGCTCCATACACAATGCTATGTGAAAATACAAAGTAAACTTATGAGTCTTGATAAGCCTACATTTTGTGTTTGATAAGTCTTGATGGAAGACCTTCTGAGGCAGTAGGTGGACGCTCTGGGGAGATAGTGAGTCTATAGGAGTCTTGGCTGAATGTGGTCCACAAGTTGAGTCCTAAACGGGTGGCGAACAAGGTGCTCCCTTGGGACTCAAACGAGCTCAAAAAGAGACTAAGGATTTTGTTTAGTAAACATGTGAAATGTATAATGGAAGGTGAGTTCGTGAAGAAAATACAAATGAGGAAAGACAAGAAACTGGACGAAATCGCTAAGGTCTATACTATGTTGAATCGCAGGAATGACTTGAACAAGTTTAATGAGCTGGTAGAAAGAACGGAAGTGTTAAAACAAGAGAGAGATTTGATTGACAATCGAGTGAGGTAGTTCAAGACTGCTTTGAGGTG
Source organism: Dipteronia sinensis (assembly GCA_033220585.1). Lineage (NCBI taxonomy): Eukaryota > Viridiplantae > Streptophyta > Magnoliopsida > Sapindales > Sapindaceae > Dipteronia > Dipteronia sinensis. The sequence goes on along the minus strand of CM065637.1, from coordinate 71,778,885 downwards.
TCTAAAAATCGACACAGAAGACGTCCATGACTTTTCTAGAGGACTTGAACCTTTTTCGGTTCATAGGCAACTGTCTTGATTGGGAAAAGATAGAGGCCTTTATTTTCAAAGAGCGTAAAAGGCTTAAATTTGGCTTGCCAATTTACATCTATTGCCAAGATATTTTGAGGAAAATTAAAGGGGAACAAGTATCTCTTCTATTTTTTTGGGATTGTTGTTCTTGATAAATGGATTTTATTTTTCTACAATGATGTGTTTATTTGAACGGTTAAATTGTCGTGAATTCAATTTTTATTAATGGTAACATATTATATAATAATTGGGCCTCACCATCATTTTGAATTCGAAGCTCCATTATTTTGCATGGAGATATCTCATTTTTCACTGAATACTAACATCATTTTGTAAACCAATATTAACTACAATATTTTTTAATTCCTCAGTATAGCTAAAACCAAACCAGAAACAATAATGATATCATATCATAGTATATCTACTGAAGTTTTTATAAGTGCATAACCTCACCGCTTCATTAGAATATGGAGTAACCCTTTAAAGTCATATCATCCACCGGCTATAAATTCTAAAAAAAAATTAATGTACAATAACCATTAGGTGGATCCTTATCATCTACACAAATTCTACCCCTTATGATTATAAGTAACATTTTATATTTTAGTTGTTGAAAAATTCCATTGCCTTATAGGTCTTCAACTTTTAGTATTCTTATATATCTTCTACAACATGATTTGAGATTACTTATTAAACTTCAAACTTCTGCTTGAACGTATTTTCTTGGCAAATTCAATTTGCTCCTGCTAGAAAACCTCTTCAAATTCTTGTAGTGGCACAATTTCCTAGTACAATTCCTAATGTCATAACATATACTTTCTTGTTATGATTACAAACACTTATCTATGATTAACAGCCACATTTAGTCGATCAACTTGTTACGCTCATGCACAATGTAAATATTGCTCACTTTAAAAACACAAGCTTTAGTATTTTTTTTTACTGGCTTTACAATCCAAGCTACGTTCATGTAAGGTACTGATAGGATATATAACCTAGCTAAGATCATTCTCGCTAGTGACATCAAGATTTGATGACTCATGCTTATTTTGTAAGCATTATATAAAGATAATTAAATCTCATAATGTATGCATAAGTATAAATAGACGCGTACATGGAAGCGCAATGGAAACCATCCAAGTTATAGAGAGTCTTCTACTATCTCATTACCTTACTTCAGATAACCTCATGATGATGCTACTTTATATTGAATCATTGTGTGATACATTAGCGAGAGTAGGGATCACCTATATATATTAGTACTTACTTGAATCCTTACCCACAGAGGATTCACAATCCTAATGGTCCAAATGGGAGGCAAATCTCAAAAGGATCACCAGGCCCACACATATATAGTAGCTCATCGCATACCATATCCTATATAAATAATATAGTTAAAGTGCACTAAGTCCAACAATATTGATCACATTAATAACGAGCTTTATCTGGTCAACTCCTTTTTACTTAAACACTCCAATCAATTCGATTTTCATAAACTCAAAATTATAATGTCATATGTTGCTCAGAAATTTTTAAAAAATCTTACATGTTTGACACAATTACTCCAATCTTCCTCCTTTGTACCTAAACCCTCGTGCAGTGTTCGAGTATGCGCTAGTCAGGTGGTGGTCCGGCGCCTAGTGCCTAGGCCGCCTAGACGGAGATGTGGCTGCCTTTAAGTGAAGAAGGGTTATGGAGAAGAAAAGAAAGGAGAAAAGAAGGGTGGAGACTATGATTTTTGTTTTGTTTTCTTAAAAAAAAAAAGACAAAAAAAACCTAGCTGCGGTCTTAAAAAAACCCTAACCGTTGTTGCATATCGATTTTTCACTTTAGTGCCGCCTGACGCTTAGGCCTAAATCGCAGCAGCTGGTGCTGTCTAGAACGAATTTTCAAACACTACGTACCCTTATGAAGATCAGGAACTTGAGATTGAGCACTTGTCAAACATCGTATTGTGAGTCGACTCTAATACAAATTGTCACACCCAATGCAATATAGATATTGTCCTTTTTGGACATAGTCCTCGTAGTTATGTTTTTGAGCTTTACAACTTAAAATGTGTCTATACTTTAAAAGGTATCTAAATCGGTAAGATTTCTATTTTTTAGAGATCGGGATTTGGTGGTTCACGCATATTCGATATTGTTTCAACAAAAGTCTAGTCTATATTCCCTCTCTAATCGTTAAGTACAAGATAAAATTATGTTATGGTATTATAACTTAGCCCTATATCAATACTTTCGGGCATCTTTTATTTTATATCACCATCGGTTGTCTCTATCTAGCTTTTTTTAAATAAAAAAATAAAAAAAAATTCTCATTCTGTAACATTATATTTTAAAGTTTTCTTTTATGAGCTATTGGAAATCTCTACTAAATATTCTTGAAGATGTCATTTTACAAATTGTAGAGTCCCTCTATATTGTCCCTTCTAATATTTGTTTTGTCATAAGATCTCCAAAAGCTCATTCCCCTCTTTGATTGTAATTATTATTTTCTTTATACGTTCCTTTCTAATGATCCTTATTGACTATTAAATAATGTGATATTTTATTCTTTATTTGTTTAGTTTGTCATCTTTCTACAGTTGTATGTGGACTAACTTCTTGTTTAACATTCTTTTGATCTCTCTTCTGAATATTATTATTTGTGCAGATAACAGTATTGATTGGAAAAACTAGTTATGAAAAGAGTACGCAATTGGTTCAGTTTCTTGCTGATTCATGAGTCTGGTGTGGATCAAATGGCACTAGCTTACATGGAACACATGAAGCATCGTAATTTATGTTTTTTTTTAATGTTGATTAGTCACTACAACAAATTTGGACTATAGGGACCAAATCTCTATGGACATAAAAATTTCATCTCAATAGGTTGCCTATTGTGGCAAAATAGATTATTGGTCCATCAAAATTGTAAACATAAATATCCAATATAAAAAGCTTGTGTAAGGATTAGGACAATTTGATGTTTTATTTGGACAAATAACTGTTCGTTGCTAAAAATGATCTATTAAGACTATATTTTTCGTTCCAAGAAGTTCTCTATATGGACGGAATTTTGTTTAGTCCGAAAATGTTATTTGTCGGGATAAAATGAACCAGACACTTTTACGCATCGTCGACCACTGACCGTTGGAACAAGTGAGTTGACACACCCACACTAGAAGGTGCGAGAAGTGTTGACCTTCCAATCTCTTAAAAGTGTTGTCGCCAAACAAAATCGTATTGGTAGTCAAATTGGCGCTCAAAGTTTGACGAAACTATTGTCATCGACATCATCACATGCAAAACAGGCCAGGCTAGGGTGGGTTGTAGTTTTTTGAAAAAAAAAATTAAGTTTTTTCAATAGTTTTAAATACACCCCATTTAATTCTAAGTATATCCAAGCCCGATTCCAATTCTCACTTAACTTACCATATTTTTCTTTATCTTAATAACAGCTCAATAACTTTAAAATATGTATCAAATTCATTAAAGCCTGTTGTAGAGATGTCCACGGTTTGGTTAAACCGACGGTTAAAAACCGAAACCGGACTCAAAAAACCGAAACCGAAATCGGCGGTTACAAAACCGGAACCGGCGGTTACAAAACCGGTTTCCGACAGTTCGGTTATGGTTAAACCTCTCCAAAAACCGTCTAAAACCGCCGGTTTTATTAAAAAAAAACTAACCAACCAATTAAATGCTGCCACGTGGCACTTTTTTTTGAAAAAAAAACTAACGGAACCGAAACCGGCGGTTACAAAACCGACTCAAACCAAAAATTTCCAGTTACGGTTACGGTTGGAGCTTTCCACACTACCGAAACCGGACCGAACCGGAATCGTGGACAGCTCTAGCCTGTTGTATATCCTTAATCAAGTGCAAGATCAAATTGAGAAATTTTAACCCCTTAACAACAAACAAATTGCAGTAGATTTACCATATAAATTAATTTTCAAGTCTCCAATAATTTCAATTTTTTGAGTTTTTACAGCTTTTGGATTTGTGGAGGTATACAGCAGTATGTATGAGAAAACAGTAAGGGGTTGTTTGTTTTTTCCACTTAAAACTTAATGGGTCTGAATCATAATTATTAAGTTGTTTGTTTGTTTTTTTAAGTGGTTAAACAACTTAAAAATACCAAAAAAACAACTTAAAATAAATAGTAAAAAATCTTGACTTTTCACTTAATTGCAAATCACTTAATTGCATTAAATGCAATATAAAATCTTTTCTCCCGATACTATCCCCTATATATAACATATTTCCAATTTAATCATAATTATATATGGTATAGAAATATTTATTTTAATATATTTCTTATTTTAAATATATTGAAAAATAAAAAAGAACCCTAAGTACTTCTCATATTGGTGTTTAATGTCAATATTCTATTATGATAATAGGGTGATGTATTTATATATTATTTTTTTAGAGTGTTATGTGTGAATTTTCCGACTGCCTCTTTTATTTTTTGAAAAAAAAAACATTTTCTTTTCATAGTAAAAATGAAGTTTATTTATAGTTGAAGAAGAAGATCATGATCATATGTGTCAATATATAATTATTATTTTTGGATTGTTTTTATTCTATATTATATGTATATTTGTTTAACATTGGTATAAATGTAAAATTACTTAATTTCAGACAATTTTACTTTTAAAAACAAACATGTTGACAATACATTCAGATGTGAGGAAAAACAAAACAAACATGTCATTCAAGTTCAGATTTCAGTTCCTATTCAGTCTTCAGAAAAATTCAGGACTATTCAGTCTTCAGATAAAAAAACAAACGACCCCTAAGTTTTATTTTTATTTTTAGGCTAATTGACATTGATGTCCCTTGAACTATTCGTGAATTTGCACCTTACACCCTATACCTTTTTTTTCGCCATTAAACCCCATGAACTATCAGAAATTAACAATGGTTGACGGAATACTAACGGAAGTCAGATTCCGTCCATTTTAAACCCACGTGCGCTTCACATGCTGTCTTCATAAAGGCATTTCAGTCTTTCTAGGTCATAATTAGAGGGGTAACGTGCAATTATCTGATATCCCCAAATCACCCAAAAGCTAGGGTTTGTCGAAATCGCAATTTCTATCAATTGCTTTCATTCCAAAAGGTCAATCTAACCTAGAAATTGTCTCGATCAAGGTTTGTTTCGTGTAGTTTTGAGAACTGGAAATTACAGTGAGGTTGGGGTATAGAGAAGCAAGGTAACAAACTAATGCTGGTGGAAAAATGATGGAACCAAGGAAACCTGACGACGAATAGCCAGAATATGGTAAGTTTCTCCTGATTTAATGTCTATGTTATGGTTGTTGTGTTGTTTGTTATGTTTTATTTGTAAAGATTTGAAATAAATAAAAGTTAATTTATTGGTTCAGTCTACAACACAACAAAAAGAGGTCTTTAAATAAGAAAATGTAAATGACCACAATAATTCATAATAGAACATATAATCTGACATAATGTATACCACACTTGAATTCTTTTGACTTTTTTTATGACATTGAGGGTGGATTTTATCTTCACTTTTTTGTACAAATTGAATGGCTCAATTGTTTACTTACGAAACTCAATGCCTCACTGTTTGAACAGATGTTGAATGCCTATTTGTTTGTGTAAAATTTTATTGCCTCAATGTTTTCACTATTTTTCTTTTCTGATTCATTTTTTAGATCCTCATGACTTAAACAGTTACTTTAGCTTTAGGGTCCATCATGGTAGGGAGTTTGATGGAAGTCTAGTTAACTATATTGGGGGATCAGAAAGTTATTATGACTATGTCAGTCTAGATGAATTGTCTATGTTGGACATTGATGACATTGCCTTAGAACTGGGGTATAGCATTCCTATGTGTTATTGGATTGAGGTGTCAGGGTATGGAAAACCTTTTAACATAGGTTGTGATCTAGACTTGTTATGGTTACAAGATAGGATTCCTGAGAATAGGGTTGTAGATTTGTATCTTCAACCTATACATCATTTGCAAGTTGTCTCAGGCATTGAATTGCTTCCATCTTAGAAATGAGAGACTAGTGATAGCCTTTTTGAGAATATTGTTGGTGATGTGCCTCATGGACGTGTAGGTGGTGGGCTTGCTGAAGGTGTTGGTGATGGGCCTACTGAGGCTTTTGTTGATGGGCCTGCTGAGGATAGAAATATGACTAGTAGGGCTACTGAAGAGTGTGATGGTGTTAGGGAATCTGCTGAGAGAGCTGCTAAGAGGAGAAAAAAAGGGAAACATATAGTAGAAGAAGACATAGCAGCTGATAATTAGGAGAATGATGAACTATGGGAGAGTGATTATGAGCAAGAGGAAGAAGACATAGCAGCCGAAACCTGTGTAGATCCTACCAGGGATTGGGATTCTCTACGAATTCCAGATATACCAAGAGAAGAATGTGGATCAGATGATTTGAGGAGTTTGAAAGAATCTGATTGTGAGGAGGATGAATGAAAAAAATCTAGGAAATTCATTAAGACAAGGTACCATGAATTCGATCATGGACGTGACATGGAAAATCCTATATTAAAAATTGGTATGGAGTTTGCCAGTGGTGATGTTTATAGGAATGCCGTAAGGGCACATGCTGTGAGACACAAGAGGAGTGTAAAATTTAAGAAAAATGATAATAATAGGATTAGGGCACTTTGCAATGATGAGGGTTGCAAGTGGTTTGTATTTGGTTCATGGCTAGCTCATCAAAAGACCTTGAAGATAAAATCTCTATTAGATGAGCACAATTGTGCTATGTATTTTAGAAACAGGTTTGTTAATTCAAGGATGATAGCTGAGAAGTACGTTGGTTAGTTGAGGGAAAACCCTGAGTGGAATTTTGATGGAATGTCTCATTAACTCAGGACTGATACCAATGTTGATGCTTCAATATGGTAATATTACCATGCTAGGACTGCTGCAAGAGAACTAATACAAGGATCTATTAAGGACCAGTACTCCAAACTTTGGAAGTATTGTGCAGAGGCTATGAGGATGAACCTAGGAAGTTCAGTGATAATGAAGTATTCATTGGAGCTTGGAGATGAAAATCCTAAGTTTCAGAGGCTTTTCATTTGCCTTCATGCTTTGAAGAATGGATAGAAGGAAGGATGTAGGCATATTGTTGGATTAGATGACTGTTTCATAAAATGATACCATACTGGTCAGCTGCTTACAGCCATTGGGGTGGATCCAAACAATCAAATGTACCCAGTAGCCTATGCACTGGTGGAGTCTGAATGTAGAGTTACTTGGGATTGGTTTCTAGAGCTGTTGAGTAAGGATTTGGAGTTCAACAAATCCTATGCCATTGTATGGATAACTGACAAACAAAAAGGGCTGATAGATTCCATTGCAAAAATGTTTCCAAACTCTGAACATAGGTTCTGCGTGAAGCATCTGCACAACAACTTCAAAAGTGAACACAAATGATTGCTTTTGAAACAAGTCTCGTGGAGTGCAGACAAATCAACAACTGAATAAGGGTATGCTTAATGTTAGAAAAAGTTTGGTTTGATCTTACCGCTTGCTTAAAGTTAGAAAATTATTGCTTACAATCTTTTATGTTTCATTGAATAGATTTGAACACAACATGGAAAGCATGGAAAGGATGATGAGTGAAAATGTGGCTGCATATGAATGGCTAGCTGACAAAGATCCCCACCATTGGTCAATGGCCTATTTCAAAGACACTGGTGTATGTGAATATTATGCAACAACATATGTGAAGCATTCAACAAGGCAATTCTACAAGCTCGAGACAAACCAGTGATCACTCTCATGGAGATGATCAAAAACTACTTAATGAAAAGGTTAGTCAAAAAGATGGCAGAACTGGAGAAGTGGACGCATGATATATAGTCAAATGTTTTCAAGGTTGTTGAGAAGCTTAAGATGGAGTGTAGCATATGCCACCCTGAATACAGTGGGAACTTGAAATATCAAGTGAAGGGTCCTAGAGATGAGCAGTATATGGTTGACATTGACACAAAAACTTCTGCTTGCAATAGGTGGCAGCTCATTGGGATTCCATACATTCATGGAATCTCATGCTTTTTAAGTTCAACCGAGACCCTATGGATTACATAGATTACAGGTACAAGAAGGAAAACTTTATTAAGGCTTATGCACCAATAATATATGGCATCAATGGGCCAAGGATGTGACCAAAAACAAATGACAAGCCTGTGCAATGCCCACAATTCAAGAAACATATGGGCAGGCCAAAGAAGTCAAGAAACCTCCAATCTGATGAAGTTAGAGTAGGAAGGAAAACAAAGCTTAGGAAGAATTATGTAATGGTTAGGTATAACAAGTGTAACAAAGGAAGGGCTTAGCAAGAGCACTTGTGATAAAAAGGTTGGAAGGAATTAGCATCATGGTGTTCAACCAACTGAAATAAGCAACCAGCCTCAAAGTCTTCAATCAACTCAGGGAAGCAATTAGAGTGTTCAACCAACTCAGGGAAGCAATCAAAGAAGTCAACAAACTCAGGGAAGCAATCAGAGTATTCAACCAACTCAGGGAAGCAATCAGATGAGGAAAAGGAAGAACTGCAATGTTTAGTTTGGATGACTGTTATGATTTTTAAGCAGTATGCCTGTTTTTGTTATTTACTGTTATGTACTGATTTGTACTTTTTATTTACTGTTATGCATGTAATGAATTTGGTTTTGTAATAGAATCATTTCCATCCCTTAACGGCTATACTTTTGAATTGTTCATGTATACAGGCTTTGTGAAATGTTTATGTGACTGATATGTTCATGTTATTAGAATTGGACACATTTGGTTTTGTGTGTTAGTTGCTTTTGTAAACTTGTAATAGAAAGTCAACCCAGAACAATTACAAATTACAGATCAACATTAGAATTACAAATCAGACTACTTACATTACAGTTTCACAAGTGACATTTACTTAGATGTCACAAATTGTCATTACATACACCTACAACCTAAATGCTCTTCTACACCATTACATAGTCACATATTGTTATTGTCAATTTTTTTCCAAAAAACAAACAACATAATTGTTGCTAACACCAACACACGAAACCAATATCTTCTTTTACCAATATGCGTGTTTCTTCTCATTCCAACTGCTGAACTAACTTCTTCATCAATGCCTTCTATACCATTATTGTCCCCCAATCTCATCTCCAACTAATTATTCACAACAAACCATGAATAATTTGTTTCTACCTTGCACAAATCAGAAGGTCATACCATCTAAAGAAGCCGCAATTTAGATCTCCATATTAAGAAACATCCAATTAGAAATAACTCAAATGTAACAACAACTTTCAAAAGCATAATTAATAGCACACAACCCGAAAATTAGTGCAACCCCAAAAATGCCTTCCTGGGTTCGAATTAGTCCAAGAAGTGTAAAGCCGAGCTCTTATTCCACAAAAAACAGACTGAGTATAAATCCCCAACATTAAAGCCCTGATTTATGTTTGTTGAAGAAGAAGAATAAGTTAGAGAAGAAGAAGTTAGAGAACAAGAGGTGTTGAAGAAGAAGAACTGTGCAATTTGTTTTATATTAAGGAATTTACGACCTAGAAAGACTGAAATGCCTTTCTGAAGACAGCATGTGAGGCGCACGTGGGTTTAAAATGGACGGAATCTGACTTCCGTTAGTATTACGTCAACCATTCCTAATTTTTGATAGTTCATTGGGTTTAATGGCGAAAAAAAAAGTATATGGAGCAAGGAGCAAATTCGTGAATAGTTCATGGGGCATCAGTGCCAATTAGCCTTATTTTTATTTTAAAGTTTATGTTGTAAAATTAATTGTCCATCACTTTAGTCCATTTGACCAAATATGTGATAATCAACTTTTTTAAAACCTGTGAAAGTACATGTTTGCCCTTATTTCTATTTAATTTAGCTAAAATGATTATATTTGCTTTAAATTAAAATGAAAATAATAAAATTATCAATAATAAAATCTTAAATAAATATATTACAAAAAATCTTAAATAAATAATAATAATAATAAAATCCATTAATTTTTTCTTTTTTTGTATTTTTGTCATAATGAATATTTATTTAGCTAAAATGATTATCTTAGTTTTAAATGATTTTTTTCATATTTGTTTTGTAATCTATTATTTAAGATTTTATTATTGAGAATTTTATTGTTTGTTTTAATTTAAAGCTAAGAAAATCATTTTAGCTAAATAAAAATCCATTATGAAAAAATACAAAACAAGAAAAAATTAATGGATTTTTTAATTATTTATTTAAGCTTTTTTTGTAATATATTTATTTAAGATTTTATCATTGAGAATTTTATTGTTTTTCATTTTAATTAAAAGCTAAGATAATCATTTTAACTAAATTAAATAGTAATAAGGGTAAAAGTGTACTTTCATAGGTTTTAAAATAGTTGACTTTCAAATATTTGGTTAAATAGACTAAAGTGATGAGTTTTGAAAAAGTAAGGAATAAAGTGATGAATATAAAAAGACATTTATAAATATGACAAATCATCAAAAAAGTAGGACTTATATGAAATTCCGCATTTATTATATAGTATAATTTTTTATTTATATGAAATTGTCCACAACACATCAAAAAAAAAATTCTGGTTTCGCTCATGTAGCTCTCCAAATACTTTTTTGGCACTAGAGTTTTTTATGTGAGAGATTTTCTTCTTACAATCCAATTTTATCTTTTACACTCATATTCTAAATAAGGATGACAAAATTCTCCGCGGGGACCCGCACTTTTGGGGGTGGGGATGAGTTTCAATTTGGTGGGGATGAGGCGGGGATGAAGATGTATAGTCTAACCCGCAATGGGTATGTGGCGGGGATTTGTTTTATACTCCCCGCACCGCCCCGCCCTGTTTAAAATAATACTTAGTTAAACTATGTAGTTTCAAAAAAAGATAAATATATCTAAAAAAGGAAATATGTAAATACATTAACCCTAACTTTACATTTATTCACCCTTATTTAACATAAAGTGACAAAACAAAATACTATTAAAAAAACTCTAGCTGTTAACTGTAACTCTAAGGTCCTGTTTGATTTTTCAACTTAACACTGAATGGCACTTAAAGTGTTCCATTCAATTATTTTGTTTGATTTTTTAAGTGTTAAAATCACGTAATGAACCCTTAAAACCACTTGTTTTAAAAAGTGAAAATTTTTCACTTTTCACTTAACACTAATCCAATGTAATTTAATGCAAAGTTTTATTTCCAAAATCATCCTCACTATTTTAATATATTTCCAATTTTATCTTCTATTAAAGTCCTAATTGTTTAATACTTTTTTAAAGAACTTTAGCATCATATGGTAAGGTCTTTGTCTTTCTTTTTCCAAAATTTGATAATTAGTTTTATTAATTTTTTTTTATTTACTGAATTTGTTTTTTAATTTAAATATTTCATAGTGGAAGAAGGAATATATATATATATATATATATATATATATATTTATTTATTTATTTATAGGATTAGTGCAAGAGAAAGAAGGTGACAAACATGATCCCCACCAGATCGAACCTTTTGCAAAAATTAATTAACAAGTTGTATTAACATATAATAGATTTGTTGTATCTGCTAGAATTTGCTGGGTTTGGTTGGGAATATAAGGCAATTCCATGATGTTCTTAATCAAGACAAAGGATTGAATTTCATGCCGTATATGATTCAAAATTTTTGAATTTACAAATGCAAATGGAATCAAAAGTCAAAACTGGCCAAAACACTTGATATCTTGTTTTTGTTAATATTTCTTGAGAGTTTTAGAATGTATCATCATCAAATATTATGTTCATTTTCAATGTAATTCAACAAATTGAATAATGTATGAAATATGATTAATAACTAAATAAATTTATTTTAAAATTAATTTACATGTTAGAGTTATCCTTAATATATTAAAATGTAAATATATAACAAATAATAGTTAGAAGTGCATATATGTAAAAGTATTTATTTTCAGATATTTATAACTTAAAAAAACAAACAGCTTATCACTTACATTCAGTTTTTAGTGAAAAAAAACAAACATGTTTTTCAGTTTTCAGTTTTCAGTCACTATTCAGTGTTCAGCAACATTCAGCACTGTTCAGCAACATTCAGCACTGTTCAGTCTTCAGATAAAAAATCAAACGGGGCCTAAGTCTCTAATCCTCAAACAACTCGAATCGTCATCCCTAAATGTAGTTGATCGTACGAAGAGAAAACTAGAGAAATAAATGCAACTATTAGATGATTAGCGTTATGAATTTCGAACATTTTGACCTCATACTTTATGTTTATGTTTGAAAATGATTGAATTTTATAAGATGTTTTTTTATAGTTTCTTGAAATTATTTATTACTTTATATTTTTTATCATATTCAACGGTTATATATTTGTTATTTTAATAATAAAAATTATAAATGGGGTTAATGGGTGGGGATAGGGAAAGCACTCCCCGTTATACCCCGCCCCGCCCCAACCCGCTCCATCTATGGTGGGGTTTTATAAGGGATGAGTTTTCAAAAAATAAATGGGGTGGGGTGCGGGGAAGGCCACCCCGCCCCGAACCCGCCTCATAGCCATCCCTAATCTAAAGACACTTCATCCTAAAAATTGCTCTAAATTTTCCTTAATACTTTTATTTTTCTTTTAAAACACTTCATTCTAAAAACCTAATTAAAAAAAATACTTTGACTCTTTTTTCAAAAAATTTAAAAGTCAACAATTAAAAAAATGTGCAAATTTTTTTTCTTAAATGTTTGTTTATGAAAATAAAAACTACGAAAATCAACCCTTTAAAAAAAATTAAAACTAACTGAATTGGTCCTTAAATTTGTAATTCAAGATGCAACTACAATTTCAAGGTTTTTTTTTTAAAAAAAAACCCTTCATTAAGTAACAGAACAAACAACCACATGCTCTTCAATCGGCTTACAAAGCCATGAACGATATTCATAAACCTAAATAAAAGAGACCATACGGGACCTCATCGGGACAAAAATCGTATTTTGTTGGAATCTCATTAAACATAACAAGCACTCTATCCAAAAGTTTAGAATACAAGCAGATAAAAATGCACTCGTTCATTTGATTAGAGTTGATAAAAAAGGTTCTTAGAGTTTAAGAAAACTGGTTTGTGTATTTAGAAATTTTTATTGTCCTCCGTAATGGATTGTCAATAGGATCACCCTTTATACGTAGGAAATGCATTGAGATTGCATCAAATAAAAGTTTAATTTGATGGTCTCATCAAGTGGCAGTAAGACTATCCCATACAAGATTTTCTCCACTAAAAGGAGCTTGTTCCGCTATTGTGGCTTCATATGTTTTTTGATGTTTTGAGGATGGCAGTAGAGATTCACAGAACACAGAAAGCAGGAACAATTCTGGCCTTCTTGACTTCAAAGACTGAAGTAGAATGGGCTTGTGAGAACCAAGAAGTTAGAATCTCCATCCGTTTGCATGGAAACCTTTCTTTCAAAGAACAATTTCGTATTTTCATTTAAGAGTATTATTTATTTTATTTTAACTCCAATATTTTTCATAAGAAAAACTCCATAAATATGATTTTTCAATTTATATTATACAATAGGTTCACATCGGACGGGCTGCAACTCCATAAAGAAGTAGCACCCCTGGGATTTAGGGTCCAAGAAACTATTGAGGTGAATTTCAGCATCAACACTAGAGAAATGTAGAAAATAATAGATTTAAGAGACTTTTAAAAACTCATAATAGATTGATTATTATTACATTTTATCATCAAATCTTTGCCTCATCTTACGCGCAATAGTCTAGCTAGACTGCATAATAACTCAACTAACAGCAACATTTAGGATCGACTTTGGACTAAGATATATTCAGCAGTCGCCCTCACTAGTCATTAAAACCTTGGACCTCAGTACTATAAAATGAAATGTCACATATGCTAAAATTCAAAACAGCAGCTCTGACCTATTACCGAAGTTTTTCGGTTTTCCAATTCCAGATTGTCATCATTTGTGTTTAGATTGCATGATATGATAGCTAGCACTCCTAACCAGAATTTCAATCAAATTCTACCTGAAAAGAAAAAAATTACAGATGGATCAAACTACCGCTTTGTTTATTTAATAGAAACAAAATATGACTGCAATTGTTCTTATTTAAATCTAAACCATTTATTTTCACATTCACATTTGTCACGATTAAAAAAGTGCAACTTGTGTGTGTATGATGAGTACGAATGACAAGCTAAATGGTAAAATCCTAGACATCCAGAGCATAAATAATTATGTGTTTTGATGAACTTTGGTATGAATGACAGAGCCTAAGGTAAAGCCAAATCTTCCTTAATTAATAAGATGAAAAATGAATACCCACATCCAATGTGAAGTCATTAGCGTCTGAATCTTGAAGTTAAATATCCATTGCCTCCATAAGGATATTGCTCATTATGGCAGCACAAATGAATGCTAAATCACCAATGCCTGTAAATAGTTAGATAATGAGTCCAATTATCAGTTAATTACTCCACACTTTGTTTTCCAAATGATTTTAATAATAACAAGGTAAGATCTGCAGTTCCCAATTTTCCACATAAAACAAGTGGAACATAGACTGCTCAACCTAGAATTGATATACTCCATATGTTCCTGGAAATAAAAAAAACTGATAATACTTTTGACAGATAGTTTGCAGTTGGGATGATTAGCATAAGAGTAGTAGCAAAACAACTGATCATTCGCCTATGGAACTATTACCCATATCAAGTCAACAAAATACATGCTCATGTGCCCCTTTTTTTTGACATTGAGGTGAGTGGAGAAGAACAATTTCCGTAGAAATAATGGATTATCCTTTTAGTTTTTACTCCCTAAACAATGATTCTGTACTTAATTGACATCCTGCATATATTAAACATTCAGCTAAAAAGGACACCGGTATGGAGTACCTGCATTAAAGCTTCTTCATAATTTCTTTGTTTACACGATCATAGTAAGTCATTCTCCGAGTGCAATTCAGCGCTTCATCAAATTTCTGGTTTCGAAATGCATTTGCAAAGGAATTGGACCATTGTATCAATTTCTCTTGCACCTGAATGAACAAAGGAGAACAGAGAGAAAGAATGTTACATCAAATAAATCATTAGACACAATTCCACAGAAGTAGCACTGAAATTAGGTTTATAAACACCACGGTTTTTTCTTATAACAACTGAGAACAGGCAGAGCTGCAAAGGGCATGGGACTAGCAATTGTAGGCAGTTTTCCTACACAGAAAGTCTGTATGGCCCAAATGTAACTAAAAAACCCTCAAATTCAAGATCCTTGATGTAGCAATCATCTTACATCCTTTCCAGCAGTCCATAATATCTGATGGTTTCAAAAATTTACAGCATGGAATAGATGGCTATGCTAAGTGCCACCAGTACTCAGCCCACACTCAGCATTCAATATATACATATGACAGCTATACAGGACCATTTTAATCCTGCCATGCTGAACAAGCTACTCTATCCTTAGAGATACAAATCTGAAGATCAAGAACTCTACATACCGGAGACAGGATCTCATTTAAAGCCTTTGAATCAGCAGCATCCTCTACAGCTTCCCTGATTTCCATAATCTGTGATTCACTTTCAGAAAGCCAGCATTTAGGAAAAAATAAATAAAAGGGTGCATAATTTTTTGAACTTGGCTCGAAGCAAAACATGACATCCACTAAAAATATAGCTATGGGCAGCCAAAAAAGAACTACTCCTGGCCAGTATGCCAGAGACAACGGTAAATGCATCAAACGTATTATAATGATATGGAAAAGCATTGCTGCTTGTAAATGAGAAAGAAAAATATATGTTGTGAAGGGACCTTTAGTTCAAACAATAAAGAATAATGCTTGGGATTTCTGTCCAGTACCGATCCTATCCATTTTCTTTTTTTAACTTTGGCATACATCCCAACCAAACTCCATGCACAAACACAAATTAAACTAAATCTCCCTCCAAGGTTGGTTGAGGGGAATTGATCGCCTAGGCCTCTTGCTTTTACTGCTTAAAATTTAACAAACTAAACCATCTCCTTGGGATACTACCGTACCTATAAGGATTTATATATTACCTCAGTGAGCAACTCTGGATCAGACACTGTCTCTTCTTCATTAACATCTATGCCTTCAAGCTTCAGCTGCAAGGAAATGGAAAACTTAAATTTCTCAAATAATTATAAAGAGGAAAACTAATGCAAGGAGATATATATTGAAGACAAATGAAAAGAAGAGCAGTCTCTGATGAAAAAAATAATCAAGAAGGCCATTATTTCTTTTATAATAACAACAATTTTTAATTCATTATAAACAAAAAACATTAAAGCTACTCTCCAACATATATTATTTATATCTACAAAGATTTGATTCAATATCTTGTGAGCAGTGCATTTATATACTGCTCTCCACACTCAATCTCAATTCCTCTTTGAAACATACTGATACTAGCAACTAATACATCTATCTACTAGCTGTGTACAAAAGAATTACGCGAGAATTAATATCTTCAACTTGAAATTCCTAATCGTTTGCAATGATTGCAACAAAACAAACCACAGATTATTTCATAAAGTGTGCTTACAATGTATATTGCCCTTGACAATGGATTGGTGAGAGTGCGGTATGCTTCAATCACCCGAGCAGACTGTTCGGCAGCATACTCTCTCTCTCTCTAACCAGCACAAAAAATAATTGAAAATCATTAGATATTAAGCAATCTATTAAAATCTTAAAGGAAAAAAGACATGTTAGAAAAAAAAACCTGAGATTTAGAATGAACTAGATCAGGATGTAGTTTTTTCTGCCAATCTTTGTATTTTCTTTCCAGATTCTCATCTTCAATTTCATAATTCTTGTCTCTGTTACCAAACAAACAAAACCAATACTAAAAGTATTAAATATTCAAGATTAATTCAACATAATAAGATAAAATTCGAAAAATGAAAACTTACAATCCGTAAATTTGAAAGTAATCGAGCGAGTGATGAAGAGGCTGAACACTCCGGCAACACTCGCAGAAAAGAAACGGTGTCGCTTTAGGCACTGCATTACAGTTCCAGCATGCGGAGTTGTTAAATTTCTCAGCTGATTCGGAGGAGAAGTTTTTGCCAGAAAATATTAGGTTTTGGGAGAAGCAGTGTGGTAGGCATAAATTAAGAATTTGGAGTTGAGAGGAGGAAGACAAGTGTGAGGAGGTGTTGTTGGGATTATAAGTTTCAAAACGACGACTAGTTGAATACGGGAGGGTTCTTCCCACAACGTCGGAGAAAGGTTTCCATAGCTTCTTTGTTTTATTCATCATTTTCGTTGGATAACTGAAATAAAAAGCTACCCGTTTTATACAAGAATGACTTTATATATTCAAAAAACACATTTAATTTTCTATTCTATAATATAGATCAGAAGAAGATCAATAATGTATTAACAAGTTACAGCGTTATGGATCAAGAATATATCGTGACCTGATGAGATTGATTTTGACAAGGATAATTTGGAATAATGTACAGTTTAATGGATAAATTTAAAATTATATCGCAGGGGTCTAACAAGATTAAACTTTACAAACACAACCTAGAATATAACTTCCATTTAAGGAAGGGTCTTCCCACAATTTAACGGTTTAATAAATAAATATATAATTGTATTTATAATATAAATGTTTGAACCATGGTGGTAAAAGTTCATTTTAAAGTTTCCGGCCACCGAGAGAACACTCTCAACTCACTTATCACATATCACATATCACATCAAGGAATTCTTGTAAAAAAAAAAAAACAAATTTGATTTAACATAAAATTAACAAGAAATTGCAATAGCGAGCTTCTTTATTTTCTTATCTCATTTCGTCTGTTCCACCTTAAACCTTTAAGAGTACGTCTTTAGCAAAGTAAAGAAAAAGAAAACATTAATATTTTGATACATCTCTGAAAAGGGGGTGACAAAGTAGAGAAAAAATATATATGATCCGTCTGTAAAGTTGTTTTTTTTTTCCCTAATATAAAAATGGTTACAAATTCATACATTCTCGGGTATCATGTTATTGCCATCTACTGAGGCTGGAAAACAGCTGGGACTGACCAAAAATTCTTTTCATCTAATCCATAAATTAAGCAGAACTGAAGAAGAAGCAACAGTATCTGTGTTTTTTCTGCCTGCTAAAATTCTTCCCTCCATGTACCGTACTTTCATGGATAACAATTGCCTCGGTGCCTGTTTGCTTATTATCATACATGTTTTGGTTCGAAATGGATCTTTCTGTTACCCCATTCTGTGAGGAATTCAAAGCAACCTCGTTGGTCTCGCTAGGACTCGAAATATGTTGCTCTGGTGATGCTGGTGCTATCCTGTTATGGTTTCCTTCCCTAGTGTATCGATTTGATCCAGAGCGCCTGCTAAACAGGATCAAACGGATGCAATTCAAATTCATTAATCTGCTCACATCTACTACTTAAACTGATACTGAAATATATAAAAGGACGTGCAGAATTGGACAGCATTGTCAAGTACCTGATGTCCTGAACTCCACTGTTATTCGTGGGCTCTTGATGAGTCTTCTCTATGATTTCCTCTTTGGTTACTTCAACAGTCGAACACGCTGCCTCTTCTAAAGGAGTTAAATCTTTCATGTCACCCATGTCGGTATTTAGAAGCTCTTCATTGTTAAGGCCAGAAGAAAACTTGGTTCGTCTATTAAATCCATTTTCACGAACCATAAAAATGGCCTTATCTAATGTTTTTAGAGCTTGTTCCACCTCATGACTGATAAAAGTATTTCTTTTACCCTTCACATGACACTTCTCTGGCATGTCATTGGTTAAAGACTGATCTATACCATTGCATTTGCCATCCTCCTCTAAGTGTGTGCTTTTCTTACTCTCTTCTTCATCAATCTCACTCTCCAAGTATGAGCTTTCCTCGTTTTTTTCTTCCTCGATTTCACTGATAATTTTTCTCTGTGAAACTTGTGCTTCTTTTGGCAAAGATTCACAGGTATGGTCAATGTTATGAACCTCCTGTTCTATATAGTTCAGTCCATCTGGTATAATTTCGATGAATTGTTCTTTGGGGAGAATAGAATGATCATATGTTAACTCATTTGCTGTCGGAGACTCGCTGGAAATATTGGTGGGATAAAGAATTTCACGTATGTGAGTGTATAGTGGATCCTCCAAGGCCTTTCTGTAATCTTCATCACAAGTAGATACAGAAGCCACTGCCTGAAATAATGGTGAAGGGCCGATTTAGTAGGCCAAATGGGTAGCATTGCAGATAAATAAACAATTACGATATCATAAACCGTATGGAAAAAACATCAGAAAGGAAAGTATATCACCTTTTGATACAGTCTGAAACCATTGCCAACAAGCTGCCTCGAAAGAAAGTTTATGAGAGATGGAGGGACAAAGTCCAGCTTTATATCCATAGTTGCTATTGTCCTATAAAATGAGACAAAGTTCATTACAGAGAAAAAAGAACATTATTGTCCACTTCCTATTGGAGTTCAGACATGCTAGTGCGGTTATCTCAATGTTTATGGAAATTTCAGTCTGTTTTATCCTCCTTGCTTCTTAATCCTTATGCATGTCTACATCAAGCAGCACTGATTTTTGGGTTTATGTGACTTTAAGTCCTTAGCCATGGCCTTAGGTCTTTTTCTCCTTGGATACACATAATGTAGTTCAAACCATGTTCATATAGCAACTCAGATAATTTATCCAATTAATTACAGCTCACCTAAAGAAACTTCTTTCCGGTGTCACCTTCTGTAAAGCAAAGCCACCAACAAAATCAATCCTCACCACATCCTTTACTTCAGGGATCCCGTCACTGGTGAAACCATGAGTACTTTTATCGATGCTCTTCAAATCGGAGATCTGAAAGCAAAATTTTCATGAAATTGAGAATTCGTTTTGTGAAGTTCGGTCTAAAAGTGGATTTATGGACATGTAGGTATTGCAACACAGTTGTAACATATAATTCATTATTTTAATACGTACTGAGTTCAAGAGAACAACAATGAGATCATCTTGAATATACTCAAACAGAAAATAGTGCACAATAGCTTCCCTTGCTGACAGCGGCCATGTAACCTTCACCCTTTCTTCCAAAAAGTTGAGGTAAATATCAACATTTAATGTTGCAGAATTCAGGAAAGTACCAAACTGTTGTGGTTTTATGGTGGACAAACCTCACTAATGATATCTGTTCACCAATCCGGACCTTTTGCAAGCATTGGCAAGACGTAATTTTGAATGGAGGAAAACTAGACTGAGGCCACCTGGAGTTAAGAAATAGAAAAATAAATGTCCAAATTATAGTTGCTTTACTTCAAATTAAATGATCTGAGATACTGATTTAAACTAGATGATCTCTTGATATTTTGCAGGAATACGCAATGAATTGGAATCTGAAAAGAATACAAAAATATAAACAATTAAACATGCAGGGTTTATGGCTTTATGCACATTATTTTTTCTGTCCAGGGTCTGCTGTCTACACCCACCTACACCATTGTACTTATCAGTTACTACCAAACAAAATTAGGCCATGTAAACAGTAGATATAATTATAAACAATTTTAACAAAGGGAAAAAACAGAAGATTAAGAAGAGAATCAGTATTGTCCACATTTACATCAATTCATTGATAATATCTTGCACCCTATATGATAGATATATTATAAAGTGCAAATATATGTGATGATGGAAAATTTCTCACCATTTTTTGTATAGCGTTGACTCCCAAGAGATACATAAACCTGCGATGAGATATGAAACTGATATAAAAGCTTTTAAATGCTTCCAATACTGATCATAAAAATGTGATTTCCCAATTTTTTCCTCATCATTGTAGTACGAAGATCAAAACATTCCTAGTATATCAGCGGAACTTACAAGTATCTATAGGCCCCTCCACATAGCCTTCAACAAGTAAATTATGGAAGGGAGTCCCCTCAGGTCCTTCACGATACATAACACGGAACTCTTCACCATCCTGTTTTAACTGTCAAAAGAAGCAGGCTTCAATGATGTCAGCAACTAGAAACCATTTTGATGATTATTGTCAGTCGATTTTATGACAGAAAATCATGATAAAACAACCAAAAAAATCAAGTTTCATCAATAAAAATAGTTTCACAATTTCAGAACTTCAGATCATTAGAAAATATGAAAACAGATGAAATAAAAGTTTAAAATGCTTTAAAATTTATAATCTTCAAAAAGAAAAGCTAATGAAATGACACCCAGATACATGAGGCCTTATTACGATCAAAGGAAGACAAACCACTCGGTTGATGATGTTACTGATGGACTATGTTTTTGCTCTTCTCTTAAAGGAAAGGAATTTATGGATAGAAAAAATATTGAGAGTTTCACTAGAGAAATGGGTAAATGGAAAACATTCAATAGATTATAGGTTCACATTAAAAATAAAAATAAAAAATTGAAGTGTTCAGCTGAGGAGAGCATACTTTCCATTCACCACGCGATGCCTCGCTAGTTTTTGACGCCTCAGTCTCATTTACAGAAGCACTCCTTAACATGCCAAGAAAGTTGGAGACTTCTATAGTCTTCCTTTCGATTACGTTCTCACTCAATCCTGCACAACCGAAAGTTAAGAAATTAAAAAAAGTATTGGGCAAAATGCAACTAACACTAATATAAGGATTTACCAAAAGCATATATCAGGAGTAATAATAAGAGGATTGACAGGAACGCTGTGTGAATACACTAACCTCCAATTTCATCTTGTGAAGAATGCAGAAGTTGATTTTTGACCAGGGTTTTTAGCGTCTCCTTATTTATCAATTCAGGAGAAGCCAGCGTCTTGTCGAGCCTCTCTCTATACTGAGAAATTTTTCGCTTCTCCATCTTAGCATCTCCCAGAAAACCGCAAAGAGGCCCTTTTCAAAAATCTCACATGGAAAATTTATATATTCTGTCTAAATTCGTTTTGCTATTCCCTGAAGTTTCACTCACATTATAGCTGTCCAAAATGCCGTGATAAATAAATATCAAGCGAGAATGGTAAGTATCTAAAAGAAAAATTATTGTTCGATCTCCAAAGTAATTCAGTATGCATAATTAACTAAAGCAATATGAAAAGATAAGATTTTGAAGTTCATTACTACAACATCAAAGCTATTCAAATAAGACCAGATGATTATATAAATTATATGATACTAATCAAATTGTAATTCTCATACATAACCGGTAACAGAATTGACACATTCTATTAGACTACGAATAAATATCTTAAAAAATGAATTAACATCTCCAAGCCCATAAAACCAACTCTAGTTGTAGAAAACATCTAGAAACATTAAGAATCGTATATATGCTAAATTATGCAGAGTTCCCATATTCGCATGCCATAAAACCCACCAAATTCTTCTATTTTCTAGAGAAAAAAAAAGTAGAAGATATGAAAAGGGGATATGTCAATACAATAAAATTTACAAAAAAAGAATTCATTAATAGGTCTTGAAAGGACTAACCCAGAACCAAAGCAGTGGAATTCTCACAACAACCCGAATGCAGATCTCAATAGAGAGATGCTTTATAATATATATATAATATAAATACCAGCAAAGAGGGAGAGAGAGAGTCACGCAGTAGGAGCTCAACCACCTAGACGGATAAAGAACATGGAGTGGTTCTTGGACTTGACGAATTGCAGACACTTAAAGAGGATCATTGAACCGCCACACACAAATAAACTAATTAAGCTTGTTATATTTAAACCTTGATTTGGTCTAAAAATGGACCCGGGAGCTCAAAGCAGTTGGAACTTGATCACCATAAATACAATCAAGGACTCGGATGACAGTGAGTCAATTAGAGGTAAACAAACTAAACGACTAGAATTCACTGTTTTTGCTAAACGACAGAGAGAGTTGCGTTTTTGTCTTTTTTAGAGGAAAAGGAAACCAATACAACAGGACTCAGGACTCGGGAGAGAACATCGTATTTTACGCACCAGCCAGTAGCCAGCCATCCATCGGCACTCTCGCCTGTCGCGTTCTTCCCAAGCCAATGCTCTCCCATCCACGCGCTACTATTCGAGTTTGATACACGCATCTGCTGACGTCGATAACTAATATATATATATATTTTTCCTTTTTGGGGTTCATTAAAATAGGGCAATATAGATTATAGAGTGGGTCGTCACACCTGTCAGATTAATTATCATTAATAGCAGCGAAAAATTATTTTAATGCGAAATGTTTATGTGGGGCCACGTATACATGGCATCCACAAATCTCAACCACTAATTTATTGGAATTATCAAGTCTTATCTTTGTTTTTAATTGCTTTTTTATATAAAGGATTTTTAGAAATATTCCGCTTGAAAAATCCTAATTGTATATCCACCCCAATACGTATACCTGGTAGCCATTAAATTGATAACATACTATTAAAATGATCACTATATTATAAAGTTGTTCCATAATGGCTATTTTTATGAACTTTATGACACTAATAACCATTCTATCTAATTACATCTAATTTCATCCAATGAATGGCATTTTAGTAAATAAATTGATGATAATAATTTATTTTAGATGTTTTTTAAAAATCAATTTTTTCAATGAATGGTATTTTGGTAAATAATGGGATGACATTAATTTATTTTAGATGTTTTTTGGAAATTAATTTTTTCTTTTGTTTTTTGAAACGAATAATTATATTTAGTGTGTGTAAATATACACACACTAAATATAATTATCCATTTCAAAATACAAAAGAAATGGTTTAGATCAATACACGTTTCTCTTTTTGTTTTTTAGATTTTTTTAGTAATATATATATATTTTTTAGATATACTATACATATATGAGGGATGCTAGATACACTCTCCCAACACACTCTCTCAACTCACTCTCTCCTCTTATGTTGGCACATGTTTATCTTTTACTTTTTACCATAAAAATTATAAACATAATAAATGAATTGTTTTTTTATCTTATTTACCACTCAAACCAAGCATTCCCTTCCCATATTACCCTCATCTTTTTACCAAATATAATTTGTCATCTCTCATCTAATCTTTTTCAAAAATCCTTTTGACTTTTTTAAGGAAAAAACACGTTTTAAATGAAAAAGGATTTTTTTTTACTCAAAACCATCATTTGTACTCTTTTAAAATATGTATAATTTATATTGTCACTTATTTCATTCAGTATTTATTATAATATGGAAAAGATGATTGCAATATATATATATATATATATTATATAATATTATATATATTTTACTCTCAAATATCATTTATACTTTTTAAATAAATAAATATATATATATATATATATATTAAAGGATTATAAATGATATTTAAGAATAAAAAAAAGAGTTAAACTTGTAGTAAAAAAAACTCAGATATGTTTTTTTTTTATAAAAAAAAGTCAAAATGGTTTTTGGAAATAATTATATGAAAGATATTACAAATTATATTTTGTAAAAAGAAAGGGCAATTTGGGAAGAGGTTGGGTGGTCTGAATTGAAAAAACATTACATTCATTATGCTCCAATTTTTATGTCAAAAAGTGAAAGGTTGACATGTGTCAACATAAGAAGAGAGAGTGGATTGAGAGAGTGAATTTAGCATCCCTCTACATATATACACACTCTAAATATAATTATTCGTTTCAAAAATAAATAAAAAATTGATTTCTAAAAAATATCTTAAATAAATTACTGTTATCCCTTTATTTACCAAAATGCCACTCATTTGATGGAATTGGATGGAATGGTCATTAGTGTCACATTTTTTTGTCAAAATGGCCATTTGGGTGCGTTTGGTACATGGGACGGGACAATTTTTTCTTGTCTCATGCTTGGCACGTCCTTAACATGTGATGGGACGAGACACAATGGGACAAAAAACCCAAAATATTGTCCCACCCAAATAGCTCGGCCAAACTTGTCCCATGCATGGGACAAGTCATGAAAAGACTTTTTTACCCTCAAATCTTTCAAAAATTATAAATATACCAAATATAAAATAAAATCCAGCCATTCTCACGCTTCTCTCTCTCGCTCTTCTTTGATCGCCGGCGAGCTTCTCTCTCTCTCTCTCTCTCTCTTCTTTGATCGCCGGCGAGGAGCAAAGACCTCAGTCTCTCCAGCTTGTCTCTCTCTCTCCATTCGACCCTTTTGATTTTTTGAGGTGGTGGCTTTTGTAGATTTCGATTTTGAGAAATCGATTTAGGGTTCTCGGTTTGTGAGAAATCGATTTTGTCGGCGACGAGGTTTGTGAGGGTTTGTGAGGTCGTGGTTGAGTTTAATTGAATCTGGTGGTTGATGTGGTGATGAATGGTTATGCGTTTGATTGAAGAGAGAATTAGAGAGAGAGAGAGAGAGAGAGAGAGAGTGTGTGTGTGTGTGTGTGTCTGGGTTTGGTTATGGATGATGGTTCTGGGTTTGGTTGGCTATCCACCGAATCCAAAGTTTGAATTTTTTAGTATTTTTTTGTTCTTTGGATTTGAAGGATTGGATATGGGTTTTGATTGAAGCTAGGTTTGATTGAATATAGGTTGGGGGTGATGTTGAATCCGGTTGTGGTGGTGGTGGTGGATGGTTTGTTGAATCTGGGTTTGAATGAATGTATTGAATCTACTTTTTTTTATTAATCAAATGGTAATAAATAAAATTATTACATAGATTTGTTGAGGGCAAGTTAAGGGCAAAATTGTTGGAGATTAAATCTAATTATTGATGAGGTTTAAGTTGTTTTGCTGGAGATTAAATCTCTGGATGTTCTTGAGCTGTTTGATGGATAAGGATTTTGAAACATATTGGTGGAGAATGGAGACCAATCCCAGATTGGATCTTCACCTCAATTTTTAAATATATATATATATTTTCATTTTTCAGTTTGTGTGTGTGTGTGTGTGTGTTTTTTTTGGTAATTTCTATTTAATCTTCACCATCCATCACGAATATGAATGGTGGAGATAAATTTAAAAAATATATAATTTTTTTCAGTTTTTAAATTACATTATTTTTAACTTCTTGAATATCTTAAATATTTAATATTTTAAAATTTATTAATTTATTAATTTGATCCCAAATATCCATCTTAAATAATCTTATAAAATTATTAATTAAGAATATTTATCAACCACAATAGGGGCACTTTGGTCATTTGAACCTCTTGTCATGTCCTGTTCCAGGCATACCAAACGCATAACAGTATAGTTAATAGTTATGTCATAGGCATTCCAAATATAATACGGAACAACTGTCCTGTCCTATGCTGTCACGTCCTGTCATGTCTCATCCAGGTGCCAAACGCACCATTTTGAAACAACTTTTCAATCTAATGGCTATTTTGATATGGTGTCATCGATTTTATAGCTACCAGGGTAATTATCCATATTTATAATTTGAATCATTTTAGGCCGAACCGATTCGAATTTTGAGCGGGTTCTGGGGTGAACATGAAAAAAGCACACTATTTTTAGGTGAACTAATGCAAAATGTGCATTTGTTTGAGATTAGTGTGACTCAAACCGAGATTTTCGAAGCTTTTTTTTAATGAAATTCTTCGATTCAAACCATCCGTTCAACCTAGACCAATAAAGTTCATGAAACGTTTTTCAAATTTTTTGTTCACGTTAGACCAAACCTCGAACCACTGCCATTTTACAATAAATTGAATAATAAAGAAGACAAACGGTCATCGATTATCAAATCGGATTTATCCTGAAAAATAATTCAAAACTACTACACTTGAATTTTGATGATTAAAGATCAATAGATTGATCTTCAAAAGTATCTAAAAATTTAATATGTTACTATCAAGTTTTTAAGGTATTTAAGGTATTTATTTAGTTAACAATGAAGAAGAAGAGAGGAAGAATCGTGGGAGAAATACTCTTTTTTAGGGTTTGTAAAACAAATTTAGTGAATCAAAAAACCAAATTATATTGATATACATATAGGGTGATAAAATTAATTTCTTAAATTTGTTAATCCTAGCAACAAGTGCACTTATCAATTGATGTGTACTAATCAATTTATTGGGTCACTATATAGACACCTTAACCAAAAAAGTTTGGTTAAGTTGTTATTAACAGCAATGTTATTCGGTTAATTATCAAAAGCAAATATATATTTTTAATTATTTAATTATTTTATTTTTTAAACCTTTGAATTTGGTAGACATTTGGATTAAAATCTAATATCTATTACTAATCCAATAACATTGTTGTCAATAACAACTTAGTCAAACTCCCTTAGAAAATAATAATTCTTATTTCGTGAGCATCAGACCTAAAGTATTTATTAAAAATAAAATAAAAATGAATTACATCATAATTATCTTTTTCAACAATTACAATATTTTTAAATGAAGAAGAATACAAACTCGAACTCATAACCTAATAGATTTATTTGTGAGGTTTACCGCTTGGTCATCATTTTCTTGTCAATTATCACATAATTCGAGATAAACAATTTTGAATATTATTCAATAAGTGTAACAATATCATGCAAGTGTAAAGCTTCTTCTTCTTGTCTCTCTATATGTATATATAGATACTGAGTCGATTGTTTTTATAAAAGTGATATTGTTATTTTAAAAGTTATACCTAAAATTGTAACAATATGGGAGGTCAATCTTAGTATTAGGTAAAGTTGTTTTCACTTGTAAAATGACAAATGTCGATGAGTTCTAACATAATTTACTCTTCTTTTTTTTTTTTTACTATTACGATTAATTTGAGGGTAAGAAAACATTACTCAAATCCATAATTTTAATGATGTAAATGGGGATGGAATACCACTAAACCATTTTTTTCACACTAATAATAGTTGTGAAATGATTAAACGTAGGGTACGGATATTGATACTCATAAATACATTTATTTTTATAAGTATATTCATGTCTAAATTTTAAAAAATAAATATTAATATAAACACCGATCATAATGTCAATAGTACCATCATTGAAATAAATATATTCATTTTAATACATATTATTTATGAATACTGATCTTAAATAATTATCACACCCAATTTATAAAAAAAAATCATATTATTTTTGGAAGAAATCCTTTTTTAATGATGATCAAATTTATTTTTAGAAATATCTCGAATGTAGAAACCTTATAAAAGGAAATATGTGGAACAATGTATGGGGTCAAGAGATTTTCAATCTGGAATTCTCTTATTTGTATGGCTATTTAAAAAAAACTTATTGATATCTACGATTATCTTTAAAAAAAAAAAACTTATTGATATCTATAACTATTGTTAAAAAATATATTATATTTTGTCTATTGGTAGAGTTCATAACTATAAATAAAACAAAAACAATATAATAATCATGTGACGATGAGAAAGTTTGATACTTGAAATAAAATTAGAGTTTAATTCGGGTTTATCATAAAAATTAAGGATTATCATAAGTTTTTTTTTAATAAAAAAATATAGTTGAAGATATAGGTGTAATTAATAAATGTATATAGTATTTTGTTTATTTTTAATTAAAGTAATTTGTCCTTATTGATATATTTTTATAATTAATTTTTTTTATAAAATATAGATGTACTAATAAATTTTATGAGTGTCAATATCGGCACTCTTAAATGTATTTTTTATTACTATTATTATGGTTACATACACAAATGAATGAAGCATCAAATAATAAACATTTCAATAGCAAATATCAAGAATTTTAGATTTGCCGATCACTAAAAAAGTAGTTGGACATAACATGAGAATTAAATGTGAAAATTGTTTTGAGAAATGCCAATCTCATGAATAACAATTGACAAAACAAATTGTATTTGTTTTGAGTTACGTTTGCCTTTTATAGTTTTATTCATGGAGATGACATGAGATTTCAATGTGATGCATTATGGGCCAAAGTGAATCACGGTTCAAAATTCCAAAGGTGTCATGAAAAATATCAAAATAATGGAGGTAAAAAAATAAAAAATAAAAAAAACTCGGTGTGACTGCAACCACTTTGAGGTTTTTCAAACCCCATCAAACATCCTTCAAAATTTATATATAATATATTGTTGAAAAGATGTGCAAAGTCTAGTTTCACTGCATACTAACCAAATATAATTTTGAATTACTATAGAAAAAGTTATTGACATTGAAAAGGTCAGTTTTGGAATCAACAAAGGTTTCCGAAAACATTGTAAGTTGTAACCAAAACTTGTAGGCACCGGTAGGTGCACACGAACAACAGACTAGACTGAATTAATACGGTATTTTGTAAGATGAAATATGAGTCCTGATTAAATATAATTTTTTTTTTACAAAATTGCAATCCTCGTTATTTAAGAAAAATAAAATTAAAAAAATTAAAGAAATTTTTTTTCTTGGGAGATCCGCATCTCCATCTTTGGCAAGAGACAAAATTATAGAATTTCCAAATCTCAAGTACAGGTTTTTTTTTTTTCTTGGGAGATCAGGACTTTTTCTTTTCTCAATCATCATCTACATTTTTTTCTTGATCAACATCATCGGTTAAAGAAAAATAATACAAAATTTTCCTTTTTTGGAAAATTTGGATTCAATTTCCATCTTCTTCGATCATCACCACCATTCATTTTGTTTTTTCTCAAATCATCATCATCGGTTAAAGAAAAAAAAAAATCTTTTTTTGGAAGATATGGGTTGGATTTTCATCTTCTTCTTCAACCATCATCCCCATTCATTTTTATTTCCTCAATCAACATCATAAACAATTAAAGAAGACAAATTTTTTTGAAAAAAAAAAAAATCATCACCAGGTGGCAGAGATGGAGTGGTCGTGGCTGCAGTTTGGTGTTAGCAGTGGAACAATGGAGTTGTGGTGGTGGAACAATGGAGATTTTTATGAAAAAGATAGTTATAGAGATTATACGAGACGGTGGGTGTGGGTTGATGGGGTTGGTGAGATGAATTAAATAGGTGTAATCCACATGTAAGATAGTCCTGGATAAATAAAGATGGGTTGGGGCGGGTGGGTTTATTTTATCCCACTATGAGACTAATTTTTTTTTTTTTATGGACTAATAATCCTATATTCGAAAACATCACCGAACATAAGATAAGAACTAAAATAGTCGAATCTCAAACCAATCCTACTTAAGGATGTTTGATTGAAAATCTCATATTCTAAAACATCACCGAACATTGGATAAGGACTAAAATAGTCAAATCTCAAACCAAGGATGTTTGATTGAAAAAACAGAGTGGTGTTAACTTTTTAAAATTTTGATTTAATTAAATAAAATTAAATATTTTTTTTTTTCAAAATTATCATTTTTATTTATTTTTCAAACTTAATAAACTCCATCTCTAATCTCTTTATATCTTTGATCTATATATATGTCTATCTCACCTCTATTGAATTTATTATAAAAAAAAGGTAAACTTCAAACTTATTTATAGAAAATGAATTGTTTCCGGATGATTGATATCATTTTCAAACAATTCTTACAGATATATTATTGTCCGACAATTCTTATAGATTCTTTATATCATTCGGGGACAATTCTTTCAGATATTTGATATTGTTCTTACACAATTTTAGGGTTTGAGTTCAGAAAAAATATATATCAAAAAACAGATTACAAGAACGTGGTTGTTTTTTTTTTTCTTTCTAGAAAATGAATGTAGGGTTTAAATAGATTTACTTTGTAGAAGATTTTTTTTCCTTTAAATTGTATATCTCTTTAAGTAATTTTAACAAAGGAAAAAAAAAACTACTACATAATTAAAAAATGGGGTATAAGATGTCCTAATATCACTACTTATAAAAAAAAACATCCGATATCACCAAATAACAAAGTTTTCGGTGATGTTGCCAATATATATTCAATATTTTCGAAAATTAATAAATATAAATTTAGAAATTCAACATTTTTTTTTAAAACTGTTTGTAATAGACTAAAAATAGACTAATAGTTTGTACTTATTTACCGACTAATTAATCTTTTAAAAATCCAGAGGTGTATTCAATCTAGAGAGTTTAATGAATCTGTTTTAAGTGATGGATTTCATATATATTTTGTTAGAGAGTACGGATATTGACACATATAAAACTTATTGGTACATTCATTTTTATAAGTACACACATATCTAAAATTTTAAAAATAAATATTACTATAAGAACTCATCGTTATGCCAATAGTACCCTCATTGAAATAAATATATTCATTTTAATACATATTATTTATAAACACTCTTAAATTATTATCACACCCAATTTATAAAAAAAACATATTATTTTTGGAATCAAATCATCTTTTAATGATGGTTTAATTTACTTTTGGAAATATCTCGAATGTAGAAGCCTTATAAAAGGGAATATGTGGAACTGTATATGAGGTTAAGAGATTTTCAATTTCGAATTCTTTTATTTATACCGCTATCTTAAAAAAAAACTTATTGATATCTACGGCTATCTTAAAAAAAACTTATTGATATCTACGGCTATCTTAAAAAAATTTTATTGATATCTACGGCCATGTTAAAAAAAACTTATTGATATCTACGGTTATCTTAAAAAAAATATTTTATTTATTGATAGAATTCATAACTATACATAAAATAAAGACAAAAACAATATGATAATCATGTGATGATGAGAAAGTTTGATACTTGAAATAAAATTAGAGTTTAATAAGGGTTTATCATATGTTAGAGTTTATCATAATTTTTTTTTAAGGTAAGTTTGTTTTAATAAATAAATATAGTTGAAGATATGAGTGTAATTAACGAGTGTATATAGTATTTGGTTTATTTTTAATTAAAATAATTTGTCCTTATTGGTAAATTTCTACTGGGATATTTTTATAATTAATTTTTTTAATAAAATATGGATGTACTAATACGTTTTATGAGTGTTAATATCGACACCCTTTATTATAATTTGTTGGACTTTGACATAGAATTATATGGAATTTGATAAATTTTTAATGATTTGTCTTACAAAAAATAATATTTAAGTTTTCATCGTATAATAGTTTGAGATACATTTAAATATAATAATAATAATAATAATAATAATAATTTGAGACTATGGATCACTAACAAATTTATAGAAGACTTTTGTTTATATTAATCACATCAATGAAAATTTGATATTATAAAAAAACAATTGACTTTGTTTTTATTAATTTTAACTGTCAAGGTCAATTGTTGGATATTTTATTTTATTAATTTCTATACATTATAAAAGTTAAATCTATCAAAATCTACAAGGGTTGGGCAAGATTTGGATACACTCAGATTTTAATGGAATCTTTAAAAAAATTAGATTGAATATACCCGAACTTTTATAGATTCTTAACAAATCTGAATTAAATACATCCTGACTTTTAAATTCCAACCAATTTTAGATTGAATACATCTAGACTTTTAAAATCTTTTAAATTTCAACAAATTCTAGATTGAATACACCATTCTAAAAGTAAAGATCATAGAAGCTTTATTGTTTTTATAAAAAAAATCAAAGAAACTATTTTTCTTTTGAAAGCTAGCAGTATCATGGGTCTAGCGAGATTGAGCTCTACAAACAAGGTCCAGAATGCAACTCCCATTTTAGAAGAGGAATCTCTCCGCACTTTATATTACATTTACAATACTAAGGTTTAAACCCCGACGGTAGAGGCAACCACCAATGCAAGAGATCATCGATATCACTATATCAGAGAAACTAATCTAAAAAATTATTTTGAATAACATAAAACCTAACTGCATTTCAAAGTAGCATGTATTTTTATTATTCTTTTTTTTTTCTCAAAAAAATAAAATAAAAATGAAAACAATGTTTAATTAAGTAATTAAACGGAAAAAAAGTTGAAATTTGAAAAGTAATTAGTAAGAGTGAATATTGACCAAGTTTAATATTAAACACCCCCCTTGGCCATTCAACTACTATTGGATATATAGATAAAGACGTTTTCATTCAAAATCATCCCTCGGAGACTGACGGCATTAAGATCCTATTAGGATAGTAAGGACAAACTTGTAATATTTAATATTCATAACAAAAAAATAGAAAGGTAAAAAAAAAAATTACTAAGAGCCCATCATGTAAGCGTTTTTCAGTTATTGTTTTTCAAAAATAAAAATGAAAATGAAAACAGTGTTTTTGGTTTCAATTTCGAATTCTTAAAAGGTGTATGGTAACATATACTAGAAGCTGTATTATGAAAATAAAAACGGGGAAAACGCGACTGGTGGTTTAATCGAAAATATCAAAATTGAAATATCAATTTTGGCATTTTGTTGATCATAAGAAAGCTTTCAATTTTGAGCAATCATAGAATTTTTCCATATCAGTTCTCTTAAACATCTGTGAACCCAGATCCATCAGATCTAAACAAATTACAATACAAATCAATAATAACCCATCGAGCTTGTACTAAAAGAAACACAAAACTCTAGCACTACATTTCATCCAAAGTCTCTATTTTCTATAACATTTATAGACAAAAGAACATACTGCTATAAATTATAATAAACCCATTACTAAAATACTTGAAGACCAATGAAATCAAAAGTGACAAAAACTCAGAACTACCCAGTTTTGTTTATGTCCAACAAAAACAAAATAAGAAACTGAATTTAACTTCATTTAAAAAAAGTTTTGTTACAAACTTACAATAAAAAATTAACCAAACCCCTCTCCACAGTCCACCCAAGTATGAGTAGGATTTGAACCCAAATCTTTTTGTACAACTTCAACTTATGATTGAAATTTAACTAGTAGCAAACAGGTCATCAAAGATATTCAATAAGTGATTAATAATAATAATAATAAAAAGTAATAACCCAATTTTCATAATTGAGAAAAACAACATAGAGATGAAGAATGTACTGACTAATTGGAGTTGTGATATGTGCATTTATTTGAGCTTGCTTGTGGTATGTATTCACAGGTGTGCACAGTTGGTATCACAATAGCTTTGCTTTCAGTTGTTTTCCCAGTTGTTTTTCCGTTGTTAGGGAGTCATAGTTCAGGTTGTTAAGGAGTTAGACTTGGTCAAGTCAATTGGTTATGTCAATTGATCGTGCCGTCAAATAGTGAACCACTCTATAGAAGTGGTGTTAGTGTCGTGTATTGTTTATTTCCAATTTCTTAGCTTAGTGGTTGTTAACTGTTGTTATTTTACAGATGCTTATAAATAGCTCTGTGATAACCGGGAAGAAAAGTAGTGAATTATTATGCAACAATCCTTCTCTTTACTTCTCATTCTTCTTGCTCTTCTTCTTTTCTCAAATTATATGTATCAAATTGGTATTAGAGCCTCTCGATTCCATGGATAGACGGGGCAAAGTAACACCAAATTCAGCAATAAAGTCAGTGAAGTCTTGGCTCAACATGAGTCTCGATTCGACGTCCTCAATAGCAATGTTAACCAAGTTACATCTCGATTCGATCTCCTCAACAACAATTTTAATCAAGTTACAGCTACCCTCCAAACTGGCATCAGTGAGTTGCAGACATTACGAACCAATTCCTCCCAGCCCTCGACCAACCAAGATGTCAATCCAATTACAATTGGAGAGACCTCGCAAAATAATCAACCACTACTCTTTGCTAATTCTCTTGTCAATGCTCACTTTGACCAGAATCATCATCACCTCAAACTTTCATTTCCAAAATTCGGTGGGGAAGATCCGACATGATGGATCTATAAGGCGGAGCAATACTTTGAGTTTAAGAACATCGTGACTGATCAGCAAGTGCAACTCGCTTCATTCCACCTTGAAGGGATTGCATTACAATGGCACTACTGGCTGACTAAGTTCAAAGGGCCACTTACTTGGGTCGAATTCACGGAAGCAGTATTGCAGCGCTTCGGGCCAACTGACTATGAAGACCCCTCGGAAGCACTTACTCGTTTAAAGCAGGTATCAACTATGGAGGCATATCAGGAAGCTTTAGAAAAGTTGTCCCACCGTGTGGACGGGTTACCTGAACCATTCTTGGTAGGGTGTTTCATCGCAGGACTTCGAGAAGATATCCGTCTTGACGTCAAGATCAAGCAACCAAAAACTCTAGCAGACACAATTGGGGTTGCTCAATTGATAGAAGAACAGAATCTCCTGCAGAAAAAAAGTAATATTTTTTTTCGATCACCTACTGTACTTCGCCTTTCCCCAACAAATTCTGACGGCAAATTGGGCCCTTCTCCAACAGCCAAACCTACTAACATCACAGTAAACTCACCAACCTCATTTAGACGACTCACTAATCAAGAAGCTCGTGAAAGACGCGAGAAGGGACTTTGTTTCTACTGCGATGAAAAGTTAATACCAGGGCACTGTTGTCAAAGGCAGCAGCTGTTTATGATTGAAGATTTGACACCAAGAGAAATCATTGATGCCGAAGAAGTAAGAATCGAACCAGAACTAGTGGACTCAATTCCTGAAATTTCATTCCATGCCATATCAGGAACTGAGCACCCGCAAACCATTCGTGTACTCTGAAAATTGAAGAGCAGGGACGTCACAGTGTTGATAGATGGTGGCAGCACCCATAATTTTATCGACCAATCCATTGTCTCCCAGTTTGGTTTGCAAGTAATTCGGGATAGGAAATTTCAGGTTATGGTGGCAAATCGTGAGAAAGTCGAATGCGAAGGTCGGTGTCTAGCTCTTACCTTATTTATCCAGGGTCATACCGTCACTGCCAATTTCTACATATTACCAGTTGCAGCTTGTCATGTGGTTCTAGGGGTTTAATGGCTTGCAACACTTAGACCGATTGAGACAGATTACTAGAATCTCACAATGACTTTCGAAGACGGAGGAACTAAACGAACTTTTCAAGGATTGGGGTGTCCCGGATTAGAGGTCTTATCTGACAAAGACCTTTTACATTTACAGAATACAGGTTTGCTCCTTCAAATTGCGATCACTGGCCACACAGAAATCACTAGAGAATTACCCAACCGATCTCGCAGGAATTATAGACAAATTTGAACACGTTTTTGAGCCACCAACAGACTTGCCACCTCAACGCATGCATGATCACCGAATTCCCCTACAACCAAATACTGGACCTGTTAGCATTCGACCTTACAAGTACCCATTTTATCAGAAAAAGGAGATTGAGAAGATGGTGAAAGAATTGCTGGATTCAGGACTAATTCGCCAGAGCAATAGTCTGTTTTCCTCTCCGGTCCTGCTAGTAAAGAAGGCTGACGGAACTTGGAGATTTTGTGTGGATTTCAGGGAATTGAATAACATTATAGTGAAGGATAAATACCTCATTCCGGTTGTCGATGAGTTGTTGGACGAACTGCATGGTGCCAGATATTTCACAAAACTCGATTTACGGTCTGGATATCACCAAATCCGCGTAAATGATGATGACATACAGAAGACAGCCTTCCACACACATGAAGGACACTACGAATTCGTAGTAATGCCTTTTTGCCTCACAAACGCTCCTGATACATTCCAGAGCCTCATGAATGATTTGTTCTGACCCTATCTTCGCAAGTACACCCTCGTTTTTTTAACGATATTTTGATTTACTCTAAGAATTGGGAAGAGCATCTTTCTCATATATATATTGTTCTAACCATTTTATCAATTAACCACTTATTTGCTAAGAAATCCAAATGTCAATTCGGAGTGTTACAGGTGAAGTATTTGGGGCATGTCATATCTGAGAAAGGGGTAGAAGTCGACCCATCAAAAGTTCAAGCCGTTATCGATTGGCCGATACCTACAACTGTGAGAGGTGTGCGAGGCTTCTTGGGGTTAGCCGGATATTACGGAAAATTTATCAGTGGCTTTGGAATCATTGCAGCTCCGTTGACTCATTTCTTGGGCAAGGAAGGGTTTCGTTGGGGACCAAAGGAAGCAACAACCTTCAGCAATCTAAAACAAGCTTTAACCTCCCCTCCGGTACTGCGATTACCTGATTTTTCTCAGCGTTTCGTTATCGAATGTGATGCGTGCGGAATAGGGATATACACCATTCTTACCCAACATGACCAGCTAATAGCATTCTTCAGTGAGGCACTAAAGGGGTCTGCTTTAGCACTCTCCACCTACGAAAAGGAAATGTTGGCCATTGTTAAGGCCATCCGAAAATGGAGGCCGTACCTTCTAGGTAAGCCATTCACTGTGATGACAGACCATCGAAGCCTCAAATTTCTTTTGGAGCAACGTATCACCACTCCGGCTCAAGCTCGCTGGCTTCCGAAACTTCTTGGTTACGATTATGAAATCGAATACAAACGAGGGCATGAGAACTATAGAGCAGATGCCTTGTCCAGAAAAGTAGAACTCAACTTGATAGCCATCTCCTTACCTCATACGGATTGGTGGCAACAATTACAACATGAGGTTCGCCAGGATTCTTTTTACAACAACTTATCTGATAATGATTCTAAGCTTCTACGTCAGCCATATACCTATAGAGATGGAGTTTGGTTTAAAGGTGGAAAGGTGTATCTGAGTCCTACTTCAACACTACTCCCTTCCATTTTGACCGATTGTCACTCATCTTCTATCGGTGGTCACTTCGGGTACCATAAAACTCTAGCAAGAATCCGCAGTAATTTCACTTGGCCTAAAATTCGATAACATGTGAAGGAGTTCATCCAGAATTGCAATATCTGTCAACGCTTTAAGACTGATTGTTTGAGTCCAGCAGGACTACTCCATCCCTTGGCCATTCCGGAAAGAGTCTGGACTGATGTATCTATGGACTTCGTGGAAGGTTTATCTCCTTCACTTGGCAACACTGTAATCATGGTGGTAGTAGACCGACTGAGCAAATATGCCCATTTTATGCCTTTGAAGCATCCATTCACCGCCCTAACAGTGGCCAAAGCTTTCTTTAACAACATTGTCAAGCTTCACGGAATCCCTGCCTCAATTGTAAGTGACCGCGACAAGGTATTTATGAGTTTTTTTTGGAAAACCTTGTTCCAATTGCAGGGCACCAAGCTCAATATGAGCTCCATTTATCATCCGCAGTCAAACGGACAGACCGAAGTGGTCAATAGGACACTCGAACAATACCTGTGATGCTTTGCAAGGGGATCAGCCTCAGAAATGGATAGAATGGCTACCTTGGGCAGAATTTAGCTATAACACGACCATTCATTCTTCCACCAAAACTTCTCCGTTTGAAGCAGTCTATGGAATTTCTCCACCAAGCTTGCTTTCATATGTACCAGGGACTGCACGTGTGCAGGCAGTCGATGAGTACCTACGTGATAGAGATTCAATTCTTCGTGACTTGCGTCACCACTTGATTCTTGCCCAGGATCGAATGAAGACTCAAGTGTTGGGGTTTTTGCCCTAAAGCTTGTAATTTGTAAATGTGAATTGAACATAAATAAAAGAAGTAGTTTATTCATTCAAATTGTCTCATACATTTATATATAACATGTGTACTTAACATCCAAGATTGTCAGATGTAATTTCAAACTGAGTATATGATTGTCATATACAGATGGATTCATTTTGAAACGAGCAATCTAAAGAGTCCGTAGATAGCAAATAAAGCTGGGTACTTTATTTGTGGTTAATCTACAGCTGCGGTTCATTCCGTAATTTACGGTGATCTTATCCTAGATCATTCATATGGTGATATGAGAATGGAGGCACCTTGTATGATGTGATCATATAGGACTGGGCCACGATCTATATGAATCTCTCAATAAGATCCGTTACATGATGAGATTCATATATATCGACAAATGATGGCTATATATGGGTGATCTTAATCACGAGTGTCTTATCGACTCCTTCAGGTTAGATCGTGGTTTTTGATATACCATGGGTGAGATCGGAGTTACATTCCCGGTCAATATGCTTCGTATGTTGGAATCACGGTTTGGCTTGTGGCTGGGAAGGTTTGTACACAATAGTGGAATCCACTCCTTCTTGCGAGAAGTAGATAGTAGTTCCCTTAAGGGTTGATTCGGGGCTTGAACAATATGAGCGCTCTCCTAATTCCGTGAGGAATGTAGGATTTATTGTTCATTAGAGAATCAATGGTACTTAATGGAAAAGATGTAATTAGAGGGGTATAACGGACATTATAACCCAGTTCTAATTATGAACTACTTGTGGAGGATTATACCATATGTAATAGCTATATCGATGGACACCGAACGTTATTGGTTTGTGTAAAAACATCTACAGTTGAGAGAATGCAGCTTCGGGTTTTTTAGTGGAATAACACCGAAGCTAATAATCATGAAATATTAATTAAAGAGTTTAATTAATTATTTCTAAGGATTATTGGAGCTCGAAATAATGTGGGTCCATTAGGTCTCCTTGCTAGCCCGATTGATTAAGGTAACAAGGGTCACGGTTTATTAATTGGATCGTCCAATTAATTGGGTTACGAAAGTGACACATGTTTATTCGGGAATTAATTGAATAATGAGATTATTTAATTAATGAATATTAATGATTATGTAATTAAATAATTAGATTATTTAATTATACAATTCATCATTAGTTGGAGGGTGTTATAAAAGTTGAATTTAAAAGGTTTAAATTCAAACCATTAATTATTTTTTATTAATTAAACGATTAATTAATAAAGGTTATCAGTTAAAAGAATAAATGTATATGAGATATATATTTGCTTTTAAAAACTGATACACGTAATTAAGAGAAGAGAATATTTGAGTTCTCTCAATTGTATTGAATACAATTGGTTGCGTGAAACAAAAAGAAGAAATCAGATAGATGTGCTGCTAGAGAAAGAAAAAAATAATAATAATTTTTTTTTCTTTGATTCATGGTGGCCGAATTACACACCTAGAAAACAAGAGTTGTTTTCGTTAGTTTTTTCTACCTCCACTTAAGTTCCTGAAACCCGTGACGCGCCCACACGCTGTTGCCAATCGCGGGACATAGCCAGGAAGATCTTGTGGTTCAAATCAGGAAGCAAATCGGAAAAGAAAGAAGGAGCCTTCAAACGCTGGTATGAAATAGTTTCTTCTCCTTCTTATTGTTTTCGATTATTACTATACAAATAGGTTTACTTGATGATTGCATAAAAAATTTTAAAACACCATTCCGCTGCGCAATCCAAAACCTAGAACCAACATCAAGCTGATCGGCATCGCCGAGAGATTCATTTTAATGTAGGCGACTACGTATATTTGAAGTTACAACCATATCGACAAACTTCGGTAGCCTTCCGCAACTCGATCAAATTGGCTCCACATTTTTTTTGGACCTTACCAGATTATTGCTAAGGTGGGCACTGTGGCTTATAAGCTTTCCTTACGAGAAGGGTCCCAAATTCATAATGTGTTTCATGTGAGTCGACTTCGTAAATGCTTGGGACCTGTGGAAAAAGTTTCTCCTGAACTTCCACCTGTATCAGACACTTCAACAATTTTGCCACAGCCAGAGTTGGTTTTGGATTGTCGCGTTGTTCGCAAGGCACATTATCAACCAAAGACAGAAGTTTTAATTAAATGGAAAGGAGCTCCAGTTGAAGATGCTACGTGGGAAAACCAATGGCGTTTCTCCAGGACGTACCCTGATTTTATCCTTGAGGACAATGATCCTTTAAGGGGTGGGGAATGATATGTGCACTTATTTGAGCTTGCTTGTGGTATGTATTCACAGGTGTGCAAAGTTGGTATCACAGTAGCTTTGCTTTCAGTTGTTTTCCCAGTTGTTTTTCCGTTGTTAAGGAGTTATAGTTCAGGTTGTTAAGGAGTTAGACTTGGTCAAGTCAATTGGTTATGTCAATTGATCATGCCGTCAAATAGTGAACCACTCTATAGAAGTGGTGTAAGTGTCGTGTCTTGTTTATTTCCAATTTCTTAGTTTAGTGGTTGTTAACTGTTGTTATTTTACAAATGCTTATAAATAGCTCTGTGATAACCGGGAAGAAAAGTAGTGAATTATTATGCAACAATCCTTCTCTTTACTTCTCATTCTTCTTGCTCTTTTTTTTTTTTTTCAAATTATATGTATCAAGTTGATAAGGAGAAGAAGAAGAGATCGGAGGGCCGATCTGCGATTGGAGGAGCAAATCGGAAGCAAAGAAAAAGCAGATCGGCCGGCCGTTTGAAGGGGCAAATCCGCGGCAAAGAATGAGCAGATCGGCGGCGAAGAATGAGCAGATCGACGGGCCAAATCGGTGTCACCAGAGGAGGAGTCCGGCGTCGGCTGCTCCTTCATTTTCTGTCATGGAGAATAAGAAGATGAATAGCAAATGAATAAGAGAAAAGAAGAAGAAGAAGATCAGTTGATTGAATGAAGAAGAATACATTTAAAAAAAACAAAAACAAAATGGAAAACATGTTATTTAGGCCCCGTCCTGCAGCTGTTTTTCAGTCCGTTTTTGTTTTTATTTTCCAAAAACTATTTCGAATTCGTGTTCATTAACCGTTTTTCATTTTATTTTTCAAAAAAAAAATGAAAAACAAAACTAGTGTTAACAGTGAAATATTTGAAAAACAAAAAAAAAAACTTGTTTTTCGTTTTTGTTTTTGTTTTTCAAAAAAATTATACAATATAAATTTGTTTTCTTTTTTCTCATCCACAATCCACAAGATATCTTCTTTCTTCCTCATCTCCATCTTATTTTCCTTCACCGTGCATCATCCCGATCTGGTCTTCTTCTTTTGCTCACCGCCGCCGTTGATCAGCTCTAGCTCGCTGCCTCCGATCTGGTCTTCTTCTTTCTCAGCTCGTCGTCGATCTGCTCTCCTTCAGCTGGTCATCATCGTCTTCTTCGCCGGCTGGTGGTAGTCGTCTTCGTCGGCTCGTCGTCATCGTCGTCTTCGCCGACTGGTCATCATCATCTTCTTCTTTTATGACACTGATTTTACTTTTGTATTGTGTTGCTTTTGGTCTGTAAATATAACTATGAATTTCAATGCTCTTGTTGTTGTGAAAATTCAATTAATGACAATTTTATTTTCAATTGAGAATTATATTATAATTAATTAAGTATTTGAAATGAAAATTTTTGGATGGAGTTTCTCTTGATTTTAGAGTATGTAATTTCTTGCTCTATTGTTGTCGTCCATGGAGGTGGAGATTGATATAGAGAACATAGAAGCAGAGAGAGCTGTTGGCTCTATTTTGACCAATTGTGTAGCAAAATTAAGTGGAGAGACTTGTGATGCTCATAAAAACAATGATTTAGGATTCCAGTTGGCCTTCAAAAAACAACATTTGATTTGAGATATTCATTATCATTTGATGCTAATTTTATTTTATTTTTAAAAATGTTTCATATTTTAAATTTTTATTTAATGAAAAATATGACTCAGTTGATTTTAAACTACCAGACGCGTTTTTGGATTTCGAAACTGAAACCAAAAACATTGTTTTCATTTTCATTTTCTTTTTTCTTTTTTGAAAAACAACAAATGAAAAACGCCTACTGTTTTTCAAAAATTTTACTTTTAACACTGGTTTTGTTTTCCATTTTATTTTCATTTTTTTGAAAATAAAATGAAAACGGTTAACGAACGTGAATTTGAAATCGTTTTTGGAAAACAAAAATAAAAATGAGCTGAAAAACAATTGCAAGACATGCCCCTTCTCTCGCTCGGTCTCATCTTAGCCTCTCCATTCTTAGGTTCTCACTCAACTCTACCTCTCATCAATAACTTTCTCTCTTATCTCCACAGTGGTTGTTTGTGTTTCTTTTATAGTTGGATTTAGAATACTTTTATTGTTCGATAAAATCATGCCACTAGATTTGGAGTTGCATTTTTGTGTTGTTGATGATGGATTAATAGTGGTGGGCAGTTGCCGATGATAGGTGGACGAAGTAAGATCTATGGTCGGCGATGAGAGATTTGTGGCCGGTGTTCGATAGAGATTGCAATATCTTTGGATCTATCGCACAGTGTAGATCTTTGCGATTGAGATGGAGATCCGTTCAGTCTCCATCGAGCGATCATCACCGTTGGTGGAGATCATCGATTTGCACCATGCGATGTACATCGACAGATCTCTATCATAATTTATGATTACTATTTTTTCAAAAATCCTAAATCTGATCTGAAGCAAAATATAAAAATATTGTTGTGAGAAAATAGATTTTAAGGATATAATAGACTTTTTAAGGGTATAAGTCAACCGAAGTCAATATAACAGAAACTTTGACCCCGTTATCCAGAGGGGATGTTTTTGAATAAAAGCTTCTTTATATAGAATCCAATAATAGGTGAAAGGTGAAGGGAGGTTGTTAATATTAACCGATTAGAACGAAACTGACCAAATTTATGCAGTAAAAGACATATTTACCCTTTAAAAACTAACTTCATCCCCACAAAACCCAGAACCCTATTTCCTCTTTTCCTTTCAATATCGAAGTACATTTGCACACAACCCATGACCAATTCTCTCATTTTTATGTTCTCTCAAACTTGTTGTCTAAAATCAAACTCTGCAAGAGATTTTGTGGCATAATACACTTTGTTGGCACACTTTCACAGGTAAGCATTACAAGGCAACCTTTTTTTTTGTGAAGTTCATATTATGCGTTTGGATTTGTGTATCATTTGTGCGGTACATTTGTTGAATGGTGTTCTTTCTGGAGTTCCAACGTCGTATATTTTATTGTCGTAGTATTTGTATTGTCTGGGTAAATGACATAGTCGTGTATGCTAAGTATTCGATCAAATGCCTCAAAGAATTGTGTATTTTTTTTTGGTTGAAAATTAATTAGATATTCTTCAGTGGGCTCTCGTTTAGTGTAGTGATTCTGCCTCCCTAATCCACTACA
This sequence comes from Dipteronia sinensis, assembly GCA_033220585.1. NCBI lineage: Eukaryota > Viridiplantae > Streptophyta > Magnoliopsida > Sapindales > Sapindaceae > Dipteronia > Dipteronia sinensis. Next base: position 71,735,105 of record CM065637.1, on the reverse strand, counting down.
GGGTCGGGTATGATAGGGTAGGTTGCAGGTCGGAATCATATACGTCAAGTCGCCTGTTTTCTACCTTCATCATTATTTTTGGTAAATGTACATAAAAATGAAAACATTTCACTTGTTTGTTATGATTCTGATGATTCACAAGGAAACGATCAGAATAGTATTTGATGGATATTTTGACTTGAATTTTATATGATTGTGGATCTTTGAGGGGATCTCCATATAATTATTAGCTTTATTTCTTTGCTAAAATCACTTCCAAGCTGCAATGTGTGCTTGTGTCCTTGTAATATTAAGTATTAACCACCCAACCCCTTCTTTTAATTTCAAAATTCCTGTATATATATGGTTTTTGATTTTTCATTCTAACACTGTTACTTTCCGTTTCTAGATAATTTGATATAATCTGCCGGAGGTTACTTTGTTAAGTTAGCTGTTGAAGTTATGGTTGGCTGGCAGAGACATTTACAGTCTGTGATTCGTCACCTTGGGAAAAGAGTGGAACATAATTACACTGCATCTGCCAAATTTTCTTGTTCTCACTATGAGCCGTCTCGTTTTCCTGGTTAGTTTATATTAAAATGCTTCTGTGGCAGCATATTGTTAAAATTTCATCTATGGATTGTCTTAGAATCTAAGATCATAATTGGAGGAGGGTTAATTTGCAAGTTGATATAGAGACATCATGAACCAACTTATGTTGAAACTTTAAAAATGCCCTTTTTGTTGTTCTCCTTGAACTTCTATCATCACCTTCATGATCTTCAAGGTTTCAGTTCCAGTAGTAGCTCTAATTGAAGAGCTGAATCAATAATTTTGCAGGTGGATTACCACATATACAAAGTCTCTGGAGATCACCTTCCGCTAATATAACAAGGCCTCTATATCAGTATTTGCAACAGTTGGTAATACTAGCATATTGTTTTCCATTTTATAAAATATTTGAGAGGTTTTCTAGGTACTATATTAGCAATGACTCATTTACTGTAATCTGTATATGATATGTGTATGTCCATAATTCTAAAGTAGTTTTTCTTTTCTTTTCTTAAATTAAAAAACTTTGATGAGAATGATTTTGAAGTAAAATGATTCTGTAGTAGATTTGATGGCATTGTATGCATTACTAACATGGACTTGCACACTGGGCCATGTTTCTGATCTAATATTGAAAAGTATTGTGTATTAAAGAGGCATATGACGAGGGGGTGCAATTAATAATATTTTTGCATGTTTTAAAGACATGTAGTTTATGATTTTAACTTGTCAAATTAATGTATTTATTCCTTGTGTGTCTGGCTATATGTCCTTGCTTAAATATGCTGTACTGTATTTATTCCTTGTGTGTCTGGCTATATGTCCTTGCTTAAATATGCTGTACTGTATTTATTCTGCACGGCCATGTAACATAATTTATTATTGATTGAACCCATTTTCAGTTTTGAATTTGCTGACTAATGCAATAAGCTTCGATCAGTTTTGCAGTTTCTTTGTATTGCAAATTGCTGCACACGTATGATGTAGATAATGCTTCATTTGTCCATTGTGTATTTTCAAATTGTATATTTGAGTCCTGCTTCCATATGGAAGATTTTATGTGTTCCTGATAGCTGCATGAATTGGGGATTTCAAGTTGGCTTCGTAAAGTTTAATCCTTAACTCGACTAATCTAAACTGCAGGATTTGGTTAAAATAACAGGTTCCATTTTCATTTACTGCATACTTTTTTTATTTTGGGTTCTCTGTCATAATTCATCTTATCTTTTTTGTCTATAGGGAATTTCCAGTTCAAGGAAGTTACTAGTTAATTCGTCAGATGAAACACCTACTTCATCTCCATTGACTTCGGCATTGACAGTAGGTAGTGGAAAAGCTGAAGACAAGAAGGCGGTCTCTAAACCTGCAAAAGTTCAAGCAATACTGAAGGGTATAAAGCAGGTATTAGTATAAAAAAATCTACATGAAAATTCCTTTTTATATCTTCTTCTTGTTGTGTTAAGAAGGCAGCTCCATTTGAGCATGAAATTTGAAGCTTGACGACTTAGAACCTGTTCGCTCTTCCTCTATTATTTTCTTCCATTCTTTTGATCTTATATAGTTATTGGGGATCCCCTTAGTATACTTGCTGGAGCTTGCTGTAAGTAAGGAGAAGCAGTTCCACTTTTTTGCCCAGACCAAAAATAAATAAGTAAACTAAGAGGAGTACAAGTGATTCCTGTTGTTTTTACATCCTGACTTTGCTGCTAGCAGCTCTAGGCATTTTAAATTTTGTCTTTTATTAGATTTCCAATATTAACTTTTGGAAAGAAGATGAAACTGCAATTGGTTATTGTGCTGTGCTGTGTTGTGTGCATGATATTGTCATATTAGTTTTGTTGTGTGCCGTTTGATTAGTTTTAGTTCACTTGCTTGTTTCAGAGTCCTAAAAAGGTGAACTTGGTGGCTGCATTAGTACGTGGCATGCGTGTGGAAGACGCACTTTTGCAGTTACAAGTGACCATAAAGCGATCTGCAAAGACTGTTTATCAGGTGATTCAGCCATTTGACCTTTTGCGTTTCATCTTGTAGGAAGGATTAAATTTTAGCTTTTTTAGCTGGTGGAATCAGCCTGAAAACCAGCAGTGTAATTCTTGCTGAAACAAAAGTGTGTAGGCAAGTCTCACTTTGAGACTATCGTTCTTCTCTGAAATACTTTTATTTAATTGTTTACTTTTTAAAAGAAAGGAAGAAAAAAATGGACAGAAAGGAAAGTTATCACTGTTTTGGAAACATTAAGACGAATAAAGATATGCATTTTCTTGCAACTGGATCTTAAGTGTTTATTTATTAATTTTTTAGATTTCTTTCAGTTTCATGATGTTTTTTTAACAGTTTCATGATGTTAGTGCATAAATGTGTATTTAGATTTCTAGGAGAAAGGATAATACTTTTATTTACTAGTAACAGTGAAATTTTAGTTTTAACAGAATATATAAAATCTGTGCTATGCAGGTTATTCACTCTGCTCGAGCTAATGCCACACATAATCATGGGTTGGATCCAGACCGTCTTCTTGTTGGTAAGTGACATAAACTGTTCTCATAGATTTGCTCGTTTTTTTTTTCCTTTCCTTAATCTGTGTCTGATTCTTTACAGCTGAGGCGTTTGTGGGTAAGGGATTTTTTCAAAAGAGAATTTCGTATCATGCTAAGGGAAAATGTGGAATCAAAGTAAGACCAGAATGTCGTTTGACTGTGGTAGTGAGGGAAATGACTGCTGAAGAGGAGGCAGAAATAGCCAGGTTGAGAGTCCACAACTTCCGCAAGCTTACTAAGCGGGAAAGTCGACTTGTACCTCATAAGCTTATTGAGACCACTCCAGTTTGGAACCGCAAAGGCAAAAAGGCCAGCAGTCCAGAACCAAGTATGGCAGCATGAGCCAAATTCTTGGTGTTATCATATTTTGTTATAGATTTCTGTAGAAACATGCTATAAAACTCCAGAATGGGAAAAAAAGAAAAAGAAAAAGAAATTTTGATTCAGTTATGGATGAAGCGCACATGCATTTTCAATTGGCTGCCAGTATGTGATTTTGAATACAATAATGTAGAATTTCTTGGAGACATTACCGTTTTTAATTTTGCCATTGAAATAAATAATTGTTGCCTTTGCTTGTTTTGGAGTTGTATGTTAGTCACTCCTGTTTATGAGACGTACAGCTTATTATGGGTTATTATTACTTATTACCAATTCACAAACCCTTCGATCTGAAGTCTGAGCCGAGGACTTGTTTCAGATGAGATCTTGTAAGATTAATATAACATGACTGGACTCTGGACTCTGGACTCCTCACTTCTAAACCTTAACAGGGTCTCATTGAAGGGTTTCTTTCCCTCTTTCACTAATTGTTTTTTTGTTCCATGTCACTAAACTACTTTTTCCACTACAGAGAAAGAAAGTTCATCAAAGGAAGCAATCTAATCCCAGAGAAAACATTGATGACAATACTTGAACCACGCTGGAATTCTGAAATAACTCTATTTCAAGTATGCGAACTAGTATATGAACAAAGAAAACTTTCTGCTTTTTCATACAACAAAACAATCAGGCAGGATTTACAATTGCCAAACTATGAAAAGAATTTGAGAATTATTAAGTGAAATCACTTGGAGTAAATAATTGCAAAATAACGAAATGGAAAAGAGGATGCTCATAATTAATCGCTCATATCAATTCAACAAAACCAAATATAACCTGTCTGTCACAAACAGAAAACAATATATCAAACCGCAATAGGTACAAATGAGATAAAAACAGCATGTAATTTATAAATCCTCATCAGTTTGGTACATCAGTACTTCTGTATCTGAAGATCTCAACCCCCAAGTAGTCAAGAGGACCATGGACTGCAACATGAGGCTTCCCAACTTTCACCCTTACAGCAGATATTTGAGGGAATTTTGCCAAAGTGGCGGATGCGATGAGTTGAGCCACGGACTCAAGAAGATTCTGTGGTTGTCCTTCCACAACTTCCTTAGAAATGCTGTTAATTTACCAGTTCAAATCATCAGAAGGAAACCTCATATAAAATCAAAACATACACTATAATCGAAGTTGAACAATGTCAAGGGAAAACACAAAGAAGATGGTTCACACCAAAGCTGAACTATTTTGCAATCAAATGCAAATAATGGAAACCACATCATTATTATCTCAGACTATATGACCAATTTCAGTAACTACATATGTGATGGTGTCAAGTTTTTGCTTACCGGTAAATATCCGTATAACTAACAGTATCTGAAATGTTGTCAGTTTTACCAGCCACCCGAAGATCCATCCAGGCATCTATATCTATCAAAAACTTTTGACCCAGTTTCCTTTCTTCAGGATTCACTCCATGGAAACCATGAAACTTCAACCCCCTTAATACGAGTTTGTCTCCCCTCATCATCTCAACATCATCCATAATAATAGCTCCTGATGAATCAATATCATTAGCTGTACACCCAAAAGCCTGAAAGACAACAAGCACCAGAAAAAGATGTTCAACAAAAATGGTAAATGATTTCCTTAAAAACTCATTTACAAGGTAAAAGGCATGGTCTAATGAGACCACTTCTTTGTTGTTTATTTTCCTATGAGTATAACATTTTAACAAATATTGGGTTCAACCAAAAAAAAAAAAAAATTTGCTTGAATCATAAAATCTAGTCCTGGAATTTGTTCTGACTCTGTGAAAATTGAATAGTGGTGAGGGAAAGCAAAAGAAGTGCATCTATATGTTATCATGAAAAAGTATGTAAACACTTCTCTGAGGGATTTAATCGAACAATTGGCATAAACCAGAGTTTTTACACTAATAATTCACATATTAAGAGAATCAGACAGTACTCATTAACATTGAACAAAACATAAACAGGAAAATTAATCACAAAATCCAAATCCGATTATAAACTTAAAAACACTTTGTTAGTAATGGTTACCTGGTAAAAACTGCGTCAACCCACCCAGTGTGTTGATGCAGAAATCTACCACTAATGGCGTATTTGGGATACAAAGTTGGAAATAAAAGACAAAATATGAGTGTGTCACTGTGTCGGAGAATAGAAAAAATCTCAGATTTCTTTCCAAAAAAAAAAAAATCAAGATTACTTGCCACCCCCACTGTGTTCTAAATACACCGGTGTCCTTATAAAATGGGGGCATTTAGCAGCGTTCTTGTTTTGAGCATGACTACCCGATTAGTTCGCGTTTTAATTATGCATAGCTAATACTAAATAAAGGAAAAACAAAACTAAAAAAATCACAAGACATCTTAAATCATAAATTTATATATGTATATATATTTATACACTAAAGTTTGACATCAGCCGTGTTGGAAAGCAATTCTCACAGTAAAGAGGAGGAGTCTTCTCTACGCATTATGATTTTATATATAAATATAAGTTGCGAATCTCTTTATATCACATATGTGAAGGAAAAATGCATAACCACTTGAGCTATTAGTGGATGTGCTTCTTAACTTTATAATTAAGACTTAATTTGGGTTTAAATTTTATCAAGCTTGACAATATTGTTATGAAATTTTATTAAGTTTGATAATCACTTGAGCTATTAGTGGATGTGCATCGTGACTTTACGACATGCATGTATTGATATGAAATTTTCTTAAATTTAAAAAAAATTATAAAGTTATAATATATCATCATTATGGCAAGTGTATAATTAATATTTGTAATTAAAATTCAATAAATAAAAAATTAATATTTGTTTTTTTTTTAAACTTAATCCTTAAACACACTTTTTACTTTAATCAAGTCAAAATTTAGATCAACTCATCAACCGAGAATTTATTGCCTCTACTAATATTCATTGGAGCCGTTAATTTTGTCAGTTATGCAATCTCCAATGGATGATCATTGGAATGGACAAACACTTGGTCTACATTTTGCCAAACCAAAGCCAACTTCGGATTGTTTTAACTTGGTAGGATTTTCTGATGCAGATAAGGCTGTTATCATGATGATCGAAAATCGACAACAGGCTATTGTGTGTTTTTCAGACCAAATTTAGTCACTTTTGTGCCAAGCTGCAGCATAGTCTCACAACTGAAGCTGAGTATAGAATCTTCTAGAGTTGGTTACAATATTTTTTTTGCTTGAGCAAATCTCAACTTCAACAGATAACGTTGCTGATGAGAATTGAGACACATTACACATTTATGGAACTGGCACTCCTATTTTCACTTTTAAGGTGCATCATTTCCCTTTTTCACAACCTCCAACAGTTTCTCAGGTACAATTCACTACATTAATCTGTGTATTGAGAGAAATGAGACCTAAAAAACCAAAATGCATTCAAAAGTATTTTATCACTGAAGTAGTATATACTCAAGGGGAGGTTGCCCCTGCCCTACAGGAAAAACTGACCTACTGAAGCATATATGTATATATACATGTAAGAGAAATGCATCCCCATATCTTTCACTTTTGCTGCCACATTTTCAATACTGTACAATATTAACATTCTATTTCTTTCCTCTGTTTCGAATTCCGGGTGAAAAAAAAAATGATGATCCTGCTTCCACATATAGCTTCGTAAAAGAAGGCATTGCCGGTGTCAGTCCTGATTATGACTTGAGATGTGTAACTATACAACTATGTTATATATCAGACATCTGGGATTCTCCTATAAAAAAGGACATAAGCAGCAGATGTCTTAATCTTGTCTTCACTAACCAGATAAACCTTGTCATCGTCAAACTCATACCACCTCTTGTGCCCGAAGCTGTGTAAAAGCAGCGAGTGTTTAGAATATATATATATTAAAAACAAAGTCATGGTATATCTGTGTGGTAACAAAGCAATATGCCAACGTATTAATCCCTAATTTCTTGAAATATCAGTTTAGAACAATTAGATTTAACCATCATTTTAGCATGAAGTTAAAATTGCATTCAAACTCGAGATAAGTATGGTAAACCATTGGACTATTGACTGAAAGACTGATTTCAGAGACATCAAAATGAGAAAGTGACTTTGAAACTTCAATCTGAACTCAATACAATAGAACTGCACACTAACAATTGCATAGAAGTTCATATATCATAGATATGACAAAAATGCATTTTCAATCACATCAAAAGCCATTCTTAGGAGTGACCTTCAATTTCAAAATTAACCATCTATAGAAACAGTGCATTAACAAAACTATGACATCAAATCTGCTCCAAAACCTAATGATGCTCTAATAAACTATAAGTCCCTCAACCTTAAAGCATTGCTACCCGAGATATGGAGTTATTATTCATAATCAATATATAGCCGTCTATTTACTTTGGCATGTACACATGGCCACCTCCTATTTGGGGGAAAATTCATATAAAAACCAATTTTTTGAGTCAGCTCAATTATAACACATAAACAGCAAATTTCATTATACAGACTCTATGTGCAATTTCATCAACGTAAGAGAGCTTGACTGAGGTAACTGACTATAGGCAATCAGAGGAATAGTTCACAAAAAAGGACAAGTATTACTTACATCAACAAATGCCGTATAGTGACCGCCTCCCATGACTCCATAGTGATTACTTATCGCATACAACACATACCGATTGGATAGCTGGCTATTCTTATGTGAAATGTAAGTGGAGAGATCAAGTTCGTCAATTGGAAAGTCAACATATGTTTCCAGCTTGTTTTTTAAATATCGGCTGTATGAGAACCTCTTTAAATGAATTACCAAAATCTCAGGCAATCGCCAAAGATCTAACTTTTTGCTGGCCTGTCGATGCTTTTTACAGCTGGGGCAGTACCTGAAATAGACATAACTGCGACATCAGGCACTGGAGGGGCAACAAGAATATGACGCCATTACTCGGTGAATCATAGAATAGAAAACACAAATTTAATTTATGCACACAAAAATAGGTATGTGTTTTCGTAATGGTATAAGGACTAAATCTGAACTGAGCATGATATAGCTAGATAAAATATATATTGCTTGTATAGAAAACACTGATTAGAAAACACACTAACCACATGTCTTCTGGTCCCAGGGGCTCCTCCTTCAAGAAGGCTTCAAGGCATTTGTACAGGGAAAAAGATTCTTGAGGCTTCCTCGTGAACAATTGGGGCCTGAATACCTCCATTAATGAGCTGAGAAGACATGTATCATACTTTTCTATCATCTTATGGGACCAATAAACGAGTATATCCAACTTCTTAGTAAACTTTGAGATCGATAAGGGTTCATTCATTTTTATCTCTGTATGTTCTGTATCCATATAGTAAAATTGGAAGTCAGAAACCATATGTGGTTCATCCCCGATTTCACTGTCTGAGCCCGCATCTTTATCTGAGATTGTGGGGCTAATAACATCCTCTACTGCTGAATCTTCATTAGCCATAGTCCCCTCATCAGCAGGCATTAGAAACGGATCAAGTAATTGCAAAAAAACTTTACGAATGTCATATCCATTAGAAAGATCAGACAACCTTGCAACAAGAGGAGTGCCGAACATCTTCCAATCTGATGTTACCCTCCCAGAACCATACAGCCCGATCCTAATATAAAAAACAATAATAGTAAAGTAGAAAGAAACCATAGTCATCAAGTTCAGAAAAAATATAAACTATCCGGTTTAAGAGTCTTTTCAAGAGATAAAAAAATGCCTTTAAATGGGACTACCAGAACATAGACATAATAAAATAATGTAGCCAAAGTAATATGTGTATACCGATGAATACGAAAAAACTAGAATAAGTTTTAAACAAATAATGTAAATAGTATAATAAGATTAGGAGAAGTATAATACAAATATGATCACGAGAATTATCTTAGCCAAACAATAACACTTCATGTCTCTAATACAATAAAAACTAGATCATCAGTAAAACACGAATTGATTAAGCAAAAAAGACAAATTATAGAAAAAATCCACAGAAACATTGGATAGGAATTAGAAATTAAATTTTAGACATTGCATATCCATAATCATAATAGGATAATATGAATTAAATAGATAATATGTGATGAATTAGACAGAATTTACAACACATAAGAGAATTAATTGATGGTGGTAACATGTTCAGATTTTCTTTTTTCAATAGAATTCGGAAGCCGCAATGAAATGATGGGGTGTACAGATTCCTGCACTCTTAATGAAGTTATGTTTTATTTTTGAAACAGCATTTTCAAATGTATCTAATCTTAGCTTTTGCTTTTTGGAGGGCTGTCTTTTGAAGGTCCTTTTCTTATGAATATTTATGGTAGTCGTCTTGGTTTTTTGTTTAGCTGTTGTTAGGTTTGTTCCATGGACAGTTTTTTCACCTTTTCTGTGTATTTGACTTCTTCTCTTTAATGAAATATAGTTTTGGATAAAAAGCAAAAGAATTACTTAAATATTTAGAATGGAAATTACTGGAACTCAAACACGATACAATAACATACCCAAAGGAAAGTAACATATACTGTCAATTTCTCTAACTAGCTCATTTACATATTCTACACATCATGACTAGCCCGCATCATATTGTGCTATTAGTAGTCTTAGGTTCTTATGGTACAGCCTTGGTTATTTTATCAAATCTACGCTTTTACTTGACCTTTTCCAGTCCAATTTTAGTTTCTTCTGCTTAATTTTTTTTTTTTTTTGCTACCTCATCTCCAAGACTTTTAATTGTCTCTTTGCTAAATTTATATCTCAATCAATTATTGTTGTTCTAATATGTGCTTGTGGTTATTCTTTCATTACTTTCTCTAGGCTTTTAATTTGTTTTCTTTGCATAGTTCACATCATACTTAATTCCTTACTATCCATACATTCCTCTAGAATAATCTAGCTCCTGTATCACTTTTGTTCTAGATCTTTTGTAGGTACTTTCAATTTTCTTTTCAATAAATTGCTTCTTTATTCATATTTTCAAATGCTGTCTATCTTACTAATCTATATTTCATTCCTTCTTAGGGAATAACAGTTAGCTTTCTACTCATGATATTAAGATTTAATAAACATTCATGCCTTCCTCGATGCTATGATGGACTTTCACATAACTCAAAGGCCTATTACATATATTTATTGCAGTTCCACATGCTTTCCTATAGCAAGGAAAAGATCTTTTAGAAAGTTTGGAAATCTTATTTTTAGATTTTCCAAGAATCAAATTACGAAAACAGTCCCGGCTCATGAAACTCAGACTATGGGGTCGTTTGTTTTTTCCACTTAAAACTTAATGGGTCTGAATCATAATAATTAAGTTGTTTCGTTTGTTTTTATAAGTGGTCAAACAACTGAAAAATACAAAAAAACAACTTAAAATAAAAAGTAAAAAATCCTGACTTTTCACTTAATTGCAAATCACTGAATTGCATTAAATGCAATCCAAAATCTTTTCTTCCGATACTATCCCTCATATATAACATATTTCCAATTTCATTATAATTATATATGGTACATAAATCTTTATTTTAATATATTGCTTATTTTAAATAGCTCTAAAAATAAAAAAGAACCCTAATCACTTCTTATATTGGTGTATAATATCAATACTTTATTATGATATTATTGTGATGTATTTATATATTATTTTTTTAGAATGTTTTGTGTGAGTTTTCCCACAGCCCTTTTTATTTTTTGAAAAAAATAAACTTTTTTTCTTTTCTTAGTAAAAATAAAGTTTATTTGTAATCGAGGAAGAAAATCATGATCATATGTGTTCATATATAATTATGATTTTTGGATTGTTTTTATTCCATATTATATGTATAATTGTTTAATATGGGTATAAATGTAAAATTACTTATTTTCAGACAATTTTACTTTTAAAAAACAAAAGTATTGACAATACATTCAGATGTGAGAAAAAAAAAACAAACATGTCATTCAAGTTCAGATTTCAGTCCCTATTCAGTCTTCACAAAAATTCAGGACTGTTCAGTCTTCGGACAAAAAAACAAACGACCCCTTAGTGCTTGTTTGGTTGAGCTTTCTACGGCCTCAAAAAATCTACAAACGTGTATTTAAGTTGTTTAAAGTTGTTTGGTTGGGCTTTTGAGATTATCTATTTTAAATTGAGTAGATGCTAGTAGAGTTTAGACCTCTACTAGGCAAAAAGCTCATGGGGAGGTGCTTCTCCTAATAGACATTTAAAAAAAAAAAAAAAAAAATCTACCAACCAAACGACTATAATTTTTTTTCTTCAAAAACTTTATTTCTAATAGATCTACTACAAGTAGATCTTTTACTAATAGATATTTTTCAAAAGCTCAACCAAACAAGATCTAAGAGAAACAAGCTTAAAGAAGACAACATAGACAACTTTTGGGTAGCCAGAAGTCAAACAATCGAAAAGAATTTGTTAGCCTTGAACAATGATCATGTAAGGTAGAAAATTTACAAAAATTCCAGTTTGATAAAGAAGGTGAATGTTACTACTTTTTCTATTGGTTCAAGGAAAGTTTTGCATAATTTTCACTCCTAAAAATTGCAAAAGATAATAAAAGTCCACATGATGCAACGTATGCATGGTTTTAAAAATCGTTTTGAGGCTTACGCCTCGAGGCAATGAGGCGGTGAGGCGGCGAAAAATCGCCTTGAGGCGTCCGCCTCGAGCAGCTCTTTTGAGGCTTACGCCTCTGAGGCATATCGCCTCGAGGCGTATGAGGCTTACGCCTTAAAAATACCATGTTTTTGATGTTTGGTCGGTTAGGCCTTTAATTTTTCAAACTCAAAATGGTTTTGGGCTAGTTAGTAAAAAAAGCAGTGAAATAACAACATAAAACACAGGAAAAAAACTAATGAAACCTAGCCCAACAAAGAAGTGAAAAAAGGATGAGGAAGAACATCTATTGCCTATATGTACTTATCACTTCTTTGTTAACTAAAATTTTTGAGCTTGACCCCCGAGTGCGTCAGCGTAGCGCAACTAAACTAATCCAATCTTCAAAACTCAACACGAAGATGCATTGATAATGTTATGAAGTTGGTTTTGTTTGAGTTGGGAATATATTTTAACTTTAAGACTTGTTCTAAATTTCTAGTTTGGGATGGGAGGATTCATGGTTTTTAGTCTTTTGTCTTATGTGTTGTGTGTTTTTATTTGATAGTAATGTTATTAAGTCATTGATATTATGGTATGAATTATGAAATATGAATTTCTAGTTTCTTTTTTTAATTTTTTAATGTTTTTAATTTATTATTATTAATTAATTGAGGCTTACGCCTCGTTTCGCCTCGAGGCTTATGCCTCGTGAGGCGGTGGTCAACCGCCTCGAGGTTCGATTTCGCCTTTCAAAACCTTGAACGTATGTACGAGTTTTCGAGGAATGCGGATACAGCCATGATTAGATATGTCAGGAATACATATTGTTTTCTTTTTATAAGAGCATCACATATAGTTTAGTTGACAAGCATCACATATACAAGCATTACGAACTGCTTAAGCAATAAATCATCTATAAGCCTAAAAACAATAGTCCAGTAAAAAGTATTGAAAATTGAACACAGTATATATTACAGCAAACAGCTATTAAACACTATACATGTTTATTAAATTTTAAGATAAGTAAATCATTCTCAAAACTACCAATTATAATAAATCAAGGATAGCGCAGGTTGTATGAATGAAAAGGGTGAAGAGCATTTGTTACAGCAGCATTGGATCCATATCAGAACTATGGTCACTTTCTGTTGTACTTGAAACTTATCGTACCCCCAATGTATTAAATACATATTTTGATAATCAAGCACATGACAGATGACACCCCATTTTTCTTCTTCTTTATATATATAGAAACAACCATGCCCATAACAGTAATCTAACATTTATTAAATCCTCCCTCTTTAGACATGCAAGTTCCCTGAGATGGCTTATAGAGATATAAAGACTTATTTTTTCTATAATAAGTTTGAAATGCTATAGATGCATTATTCATCCACTATCATAACATTTTTTTTTACAGAAAAAAGAAAGGAGGCAGAGTGATGCACATAACAAATGCTGAAATCATTTTGATCAATTAAATAAATCTGCAATGATAATTATATAATTATTTATGAAAATCTAAGCACGCTTACATTTCTTTCGGTTGATGCATAAACACAACCAAGGGGGATGTCTCACTATCTTTTCGTAATCGATAGGCAACAAGTTTGTCATCATCTCTTATCAACTCCAATGAATCAGATGGCTCCTCCAAGAAGCGAAAAATTCGATTCTTGTATATCTACATGTCAGCTCAAATGGTATACATGAAAAGCCCAAAATTTCAAATTTGTATAAGTGCACATGCACAATATTTTTTAATATGGATATAAATTTCTTGGTTCCTTATATACCACAGACTACCAAGGGCAGGGCCATCCAATACAAGCACAAAAATCATAAAACAATGTGATGATAATGGATCATCTCAATTTTGCATGTTAGGTTTTTACTTAATAAATTGGATAAAACCTGTGTTTGAAATGATAAATAACAACGGATCTCATCATTACTTTTATCACGCATTTGTAATATGTTAATAAAAGAAGAAGTTGAGGTTGGCCCAATGGTAAGACCTCACACCCACACCAATGATGTTGTGGGTTGGAGTCATCACTCTCCCTAAATCCCAAATTGCAATAGTTAAAATATAAATCTGTATATCCCTACTTCTGTATAGAAATGCAGCAGAAATCGTCATGATGCTTGAGCAACTGTGCTTATTACTAGTGACATCATAGTTATTATACTAACAAAGCAGGAATGCTGCAATAAAAGTGCTTGTCCCCCAAGGACGATTAAGGTGCTTAGAGCCAATGCTTTGTTCTATGTCTCACATGCAACATGCTTTTCATAGTAACAAACCAATGTTTAAAACCATAGCTCTAGCAACATACCTCAGCCACCAACAAGGTTTCGTCATTTCTTAAAGAACATAAAGTGCTCAAAGCCTCAATAAGATCCTTTAATCTCCCATACTTTGGCACAGTTATGGTAAATGGAGATGGCAAAGTACTTCCATCAGTGCTAAAAATGGTCACAGTAATAGTCCGCATTGTTGTCGAAGGTAACGGTAGTGACAAGTACATAAGGGGATCAAATGTGACAGACACCTTCTTGCAAACAGGGCAAACCAACATTGAGCGATACTGGCCCTACAATGAAAAAGAGAAAAAAGAACAAATGTATTTCAGTCGAATGAGCGAAATTTACACCATTTCTTGGAGAAACAATTAAAGGATCAAACAAATAAATATACATGCAAGTATGTTAGTAACCAATAGACCCAAAAGTTTAAGCTACTATGAAAGGTCCCAACAATTTAACTACACTAACACAGTCTCTCATATGCAAGACCAATGGGTTTGCTTATGACTCGAGCCCAAACACAAACACGCAACAAATTTATATAACAAATAAACAAATTCAAATATAATCACGTGAGGGGGCTCAAACCCGGTCTCCTAACAGACACAAAAGCTTGAACCGATAGGAAACGCCCCAACAATACTATTTAAGTACTTTAATAATGTCAAATTACAAAATCACATGAAGTTGTGATAATCTATACACTTGGTCACTTAAGCCATTTCTGTTGGCAACATGGATGTTCATCCAGAGAGCCAAAACCAAAGGGTACTTATCACATGAAAAACTATGATAACTTGTGCAAGACTAGATATGCAATAAATAGAAATAGAACACCTACTTGGCACAAATCAACTATGATGGAGTCATTACGGGCTCGATGACTCCGCCAATATTCTTCTGCCACTTCTTCTTGTGGGCAGTCTTCTGCATCCTTAGCTTCAATGTATGGCTTGCATTTCACACGATTCAGATCTTCGTGGAGCCCATCCAACAAAAAGGAAAGAAATTCCTGCATGTATATACTTGAATATATTAAAAAAATTCCTCCACATGCATTATAGTGTCAAAAACTTATTTTGGGTTGGCTGGTTTTGATGAAATTGTATACTGTCTTTCTTTGATTAGAATTCCTATAGGGTTGCTAAAGAGAATTGAAAGGCTAAAGAGAGATTTATTTTGGGGTGGCATTGGTGAAGACAAAAAGGCTCATTTAATAAATTGGGAAATTATTTCTTGATCTCGGGATCATGCCAGGATTCGTTTTGGGAGGATAGTTGAATTGATTCTACACCAAAAGCTTGAGGCTTTCAAGATTACATAAGCTTTGCTTCTTGCAAAGTCCTTCAATAGAAAGTTAGATTAGAAAGGTTCAACTCATATAGTGGATGATCTTTTTATTTTAGGAGAAATTTGAATGCTAGAAAGATCGAGGAATTTTCTTCTCTACTTTCATTGTTAGTTGGTGTTTCGTTCATTTCATTTGAGAGGTGCAAAGAGGAGGGGCTAGTTAAAGGATTCTAACAAAACCTTTTCTTGCAAGTCCTATGAATGGTTTTAAAAAAAAATGACGAGTTTCATCCATTGTTTGAACCTGTTCATGTAATTTGGAAGTCAAAGGCTCCTAATAAAACCAAATTTCTGAAATGGCTTATAGATTAAGACAAAATAAATACCTATGATATTATTCAAAAGGTATCCTAATTCTTTTCTTCTTCCCTCTTGGTGAATCATGTGCAAAAATTTGAAGAAAATTTGAATGACCTTTTTCTCCGTTATCCGGTGGTTGTAACTTGTAACGTTATGGAGTAAGTTGGCGGTGGATATGAAGTAAGCTGCTCCTCGATCTGTGGTTTCTTTCTTTTGGAAGATTTTAAAGTTTTTGGGGGAGGAAAGAAAGCTATGGTCCTTTGGTATTGAGTAATTTCTGTTGTTTTCTAGTTATTTGATAGTGAGGAATAAAATATTTTTTATGAAGCTAAAGAAGGCAACAAGTTATGGGATAAAGCGTATTATTTAGCTTCTCTAAGGACATCTATTTCTGAAGAATTCAAGGGAAACTCTCTATTTTCCATCATGCTTGATTGTAAGGCTATAATTAATTGATTTAATTTCAAGGACACAATTTCAGTTTGTTGTTCTGGTGGGACTACTAATTCACTTTTCTACTTGCTTACTTTCTCCATGAATAGAGTCTCCTATAAAAAATATTTATTCATTATCTGAGGATTAATAGGCTTTCTTACACTTAATTTAAGTTTATTTTCGCATTTAAGTATACATGTGAGTTTTTTCCTATTATTATGATAAAATGCGTGATTTTAGGAAATACAATAATATTAATGCAAACAAATATGCACTTATTGATGTTTATTCAAGTTAAAAGACTTATTTCATGTTTCTTCTTATTGACGAAATAACTTGGCATTTTAAAGAAGGAAAAAGTAGTGAAAGATTGTATTTTGCTGTTTTTGCCTTATCTGACACAATTTCAGTACTTTGACCATATCTTTTATTCCCTTATCAGATCGGTGCGGTAATTGGTACGTTAGAAAACTAATTCAACAATTTACAACTTTGTGTTTCACACGGATTTCCAAAATCGAATGCTTCCAAGGTCAAAAACAACCAAGAAGTCGAATTTAGTTGACGCACTTTAGAAAACTAGATAATGATATTCTTTTTCCTACTTTAATTAGGCTTCCTTTCTTTTGGGATTCTAACTAAATAAAAGGAAGCAAGATGGAGTTGAAACTCCTGAGCTATAGTACTTCGCGGAAATCTACGATTGGGTTAGCAATCTTAATGTTGGAGCAATGATATAAAGGGTAAAAAAAGCTGTAGTTCTGCAAGAAAACATCTATACTCACTTGGGAATCATGTTGGTTATAGCCACTGAATTGAGGAGCAAAGTTTGTGAGTTTTAACTTGAACATTCTTGGTGCCACTGGCATTGCTCCTGGAGCCCATAGCTTTCTTATTAAGTCCCCAAATGCTAAAACAAGCTCACCCTGAAAAATGTGCCAGAAAATTAATGTTAATGGGTGAGAAGTACTGAGAAGCAAAGATCAGAATGATATGTCAATCTAAGCAATGTAATCTAATACAGACACATGTATGACATACTTTCAACCCCAATGGATTTTCATAGTTGATCTCTTTTCGGTAGTCCCCTAGGAAGAAATCAACAAGCTCTGGGGTATGTGCCAGGCACTGGATTGCACTATTCATGAAGCAAGTATTTCCAAGATTCTGCAATCCTGTCAAGCCCAAAAAACTAACAAATTTGTTGCAACTGCCATGTCTAGAAGAGCCGGAAGGCATTGTGTAAGAGTTTAGATTATCATTGCTCCCATTCATTGTAACTGAACCATTGCAAAAGGAATCGTTTATCTTGAAATGTTCCTCATAATTTGAAAATCCATAGACTTGCAGTTCGAGCAGAGCCTGCAGCGATTAATGCAACAAAAGAGCATATAAATACACTTTATGGCTAAATTCCAGGCATGGAAAATGATAGATAAATTGCAAGAAAGAAAGCTTACAAGGGAACAAAATTAGATTTGCAAAATATCTGTATAACGTTATTTGATTTGACAATGTGCACACTTAATTCAGAAGCCTTCATAAATTTATAACTACCAAAACAGTCAAACTTTTAAAAACCATTAAATATCATTCATCCAAAAAAAGTATATATCCAGTATTATTAAATAAAAGTTCAACAGCCATAATGCAGGCACACTTTAACTTTTAGCTCCAGGGACAATGTGTAATAATTGTTAAAGCGCCTACTATTTGACACCAGTAAGTCCAAATGGAGTCCAAAATATTCAAAGGCTAGCATTCTTCAGCCATATATTTCAATGCAATCCATGTAATCTGTTAGATGAGTATATGATACTCTTTTTGCAATCATTTCATTACAAATTCATACAAGATTTGGTTGAAGAAAGTACTAAAATACTAAGTGCAAGTTGTCATGTAGTCAGCAATGATCAAATGCAACTGCCATGGTGATGAACCTTAAGTTAATCCTACTCGTGGCTGACTGTGAACATCAAAAAATAAAAAAATAAACGAAGGAACAATCATTAAACAATTTTCACAAAACACCAGACAATGTCATAGATGACGAAGTGCAGAACCCAACTCATTTATGATGACTGATATTCCAATGAGATGGTAAAATTTTAACAATTCAAAGGAAGGTACATTGCATTGAAAAACTAGTACCAAAAGTCCATGCCTAAGGTTTAGCTCGTTGGATACTTCTCCAGAACCATGGTATCATTGGTATGTCACAGAACTGTATGATACAACAGTTGCTTATGGAAAGCAATTGAAAATTACTTTTCCGTTTTAGGACAAGATGTAAAAGGAAAAGTACCTTGAAAATCATATCATAATCATTTTACTTTTTTTTTTTTCCTTTAAAATAAGAAACAAGTAAACTAATTTAAATGAAGTCATGCTTACAATTTGAAACTGTTAACAATGTTAACCTTTCATGGTATGGGTTTCTACAACTCTAACTGATAATAGGTTTTATAGTTCTTTTAAGTTCAATAAAACAACCTACACTGTTGGAAATCCCAACATTAAGTCCAATTCCAACTCGAATATGGAGATTGCAATACATAATCTTGCAATCAGGAAAACCAGTATATGTCGACAAGATCTACAGATTCTACACTTAGCCCTCAAAGCTGAATCCTTAGGCGCAATGTCTTGAAAAATAGTGAAGCACACAAGATACGAGAATTCAAATCAAATTCAGGTTTTGAGACATAACATACACACACAACTCTCTAGGAATGCTATCAGCAAACTCAATCCAGCCACCTTAATCTGATGAGATCAGAAACAGTGCAGCACGATTCTAAAGTACAACTAATAGCCAATATAATCTAGCTATATAATGGTTCCTCTAAATCTTGAATGTACAGAAAAGAAAAAACTAATATACATTCAAAATGATAATGTTGTTGCCATCTTATATTCAAGAATTTTAAACGGAAAGGAAAAGTAAAAGATTTTCAGCCTTTTCTTCCAAGTAAAATGACCAAAACAGTAAAGGTGCATAATTGTTTTTTTTTTTTCCGAATTTAGAGGCACAAAGATAGAATCTGCTAAAAATAACATATGATTTTAGGAGGATTTGTGTTTTAGGGCTCACAACTAAAACTACAAGATGTTGATATGAAACTTGCAATCATGCCCAGACCACTTAAAGCCTCTTCCAAATCCAGTCTAGAAATTCCTCTCAAAAGATTGGTCCCCAAAAATTTTCCTCTTATATCAGAGTTCTATATTAAAATACTCATACAAAACATCAACATGCAAGCAGAAGCTTCTCTTCTTTTCATACATGGATACAAGAAAACACATCAAAAAGGATGGTTAATGAAGGTATGATCTCCAAACCCAATGAAGTTTCAATTACACGTCAACAGAGATTTGAGGACCTCCATTTCAAGATTGTATTGACCAAGCATAAGCAAGTCCATCGATTTTTCTTTGAACAACCTGGGCACTTCTTTTAAATGCTTGGTGTTCCCAAAGGCCCCATAAAATATGAAATTAAAGAGATAACAATGAAATAAATCAACTAGTCACACCTCTTCACTTGGTTGTCCGGAGGAATCATTACACATATTCACTTCATCATTCATGAAAAAATGAGTTGTCTGCCCCGAGAAATCCCAAATGTGGAACTGTACAACAGAAGAATTGAACAAATAAAGTTGCCCAATATACAGAATTATTACTAAATAAGCTATAAATTAATTGCTGCCAAACTTACTAGCTCAGACATGGAAACGAATATATTGCATGCTCTCTTGTACAGATCAACTTTATTGTCCTGAAAATGCAATCTATTAGCTTTCAGTAACTGCAAACAATTAAGTTGTTAGAAAAGAGCTCAACAATAGTATTAAGCACTCTAACACACCCTGTCATGTGCAAAGCCTGATTGTGGGCTTATCACATGGATTGATTGATACACAAGCCCTTGTTGCTGAAGTCGAACTTAAGACCGCTAAGTCAACTACGCTATGTCAAAGTTCCATACTTGGTTATATATAAATATATATATATATATATGAGAGAAGTGGTTTATATATTGATGAGCTTACAACCTAACACTATATTTGGTTTGATAGAATAGGGGCAATGTTCCAAATATGGGGATAGGCGGCCGCCGGCCGTGGGAAATAAGCCCTAGTCGGTGACTCTAGGTGGCCAAGCGCTTAATCGGGGCCAGACGTTGCCTAAGCTCCCTAGGCAATGATGAGGCGGCATGAACCACAAATTGACTCGTTTTGGGGTTTTTTTGTTATGAACCCCAAAATCACATCCTTTTGATGTTGTATTTAAATAATAAAAAATTATATAAAAAAAAGCCACATAGAGTTTTTTATCGCTGATAGGAAAGGAAAGGTTAAGGAGGGAAAGGGAGGGAATAGTCTCTTCTTGTTTCACCCAATTTGGTTTCTCAACAAAATTGGATGGAAAAAGAGGGAAAGGAATCAAAAGTTAATGAATTTTTTCAATATCCCAAAACTAACCCTATTAATATTGCATTTGTTACCTTTCTATTCATAACCATCCAAACAACAATCATTAAAAACATTATTATTTCCTTTCCTCTCCTCTCATTTCCTTTCCTTTCCTTTCCTTTCCTTTCCTTACCCTTCCATCAATCCAAACATAGTGTAAAAGACTATCCTATTGGGTTGTGGCATCAATTTCTCTTCCATCAATCCAAACATAGTGTACAAGACTATCCTATTGGGTTGTGGCATCAATTGGTATATATACTATCTCTTGCTTTTTTATGTTTTCAATGAGGGATTCATTCTCATCTTCCCAAGCTTCACATGTGTGTTCTCTAACAATCCCCTCACATGTGAGCCCAAGTTGACTTTGATTGGCCACCCTTTTTCAATTATGACATTTGTCAAAGGTTTTGATACCATGTAAGTAACCACTAGACTCAAAATTTTAAGCTATTACGAAATGGCCCAACAATAGTATTAAGCACTCTAACAATAGAGAAACACATGCAGTACAGAATCTTACAGAAAAAAATAATGTATTTGACAGTTGATATTCAGAAAGAATGATATATTTAATAAGTATTTTGAATAGATAACGATATCATAATATATGAGCTATATCAAATGTTACTCAACAAGGTATTCTAAATAGATTAACATTCAACATATCAGCTATAACAACCAAAACCAAACTCCCTGTGTAATATCTAAGATGAACCTGAGGATCAATATATAGCTCATCACAGTTTTCAACAAATACAACTTTCAAGGATAGGTGATGCTACATTAATAACTTCATTAGACAGGAAATGTCCTCTCTTGAAGCCAATATACATAGACCAATGCCCTGCACCATAACAAAACACCCTTTTGGAGTATAATCAAGTGCCTTTCATAGATACTTTATTCATTGGAATTCTCATTTTGTAGTTCTCTTAATTATTATTCTTAAGGCCTATTTTGGCGAGTAATTTTGCAGGAATCAACCTTATATGCAGTCCAATGGGACTGTGATGGGTTGTTAGGAATTTCATTCTTTGATACGGTTAAAGTTGATTTAGGATAAGTATTGATGGTGAAAATTCTTAAATACTATGGTTTTACAGTCATTCAAATTCAATAGATCCCTTCCCTAAAAGCTATTTTCGGGCAAAAAAATCGGAACAACTTTTTGTTTTTTTTCTATTTTCTTCCTTTGTATATTATCTCTTATTTTAATAAATTTCCTGTTTCTGATAAAAAAAAGTACAAACACAACTACATCCGAACTTAATTTGTCTCCACAAACCTTTCAGACTCCACTGAGTTAAAAGTTTGGATCCAGTACAAGAATATATAATTCTTCAAAAGATGCATTTAAAAGATGGGCATGGTGCACAAGGGAGTAATAGTCAATGACAATGTTCTAATTTTATTTGACAAAAAAAGGAAAATATGCTCTAGATCAATGTAATTGACGTAGCAAAGGCCTTCACATACCAAATTCCACATTTCAGCTACTACAGGACCAGCATGAAATTAAACAATAGAACAGGCCTACAACATAGGACCGACCTTTAAGCTGATTTGTACTACCAATGAATTTGTTTCCCGTGAAACAGAAAGCCTGATCTGTAAAGGAAACACGTCCAGATAATCTTCCACAATCAAAGAGCTCCCAACATCCTTTGCTGCTGCTTTAGAATCGTGCCTGTGGAAAGAGCAGAAGAAATGAATGTCCAAAAAGGTACAAAGCGAGCAGCTTCTAAATGAAGGTTCCAGTTATGATGACGTTAACAAAGAAGAACATATTGAGAGAGGGAGAGAAATCGTGATTGATCTAATAAAGTTAAACTGAGTGTATTCCCAAAATTCACTACCCAAGTCAGCCAGAGATACCAAAGTATCACTCTACTTTTCAACCTAGAGAGGCATCGACAACAAAAAGCAAATGCTGTAGTTTTGCAGCTCATTTCATTCTCTCAAAGATGGTGACTGTCCACAAATATAACGTCAACAAGAAATGTGCATGATTAAGCAAAATGGCAAAACAGAATTCTATCAGCCAACTCCAAATCATTGAAAAGGATTCATAAGTAGTAGTTATAAAGCAGATCATATGCTGATTCAACACAGAAATTCGAGTAAAAACGATGTGTAAAGAGTGGACAAATGACTTGAAAAATCAGGTGTGACCAACCAAATTTTACATATGTTTAAAAAGTTAGAACCTAAGCTCACTTTTTTCGCTTCACTTTTCAGTGTAGAAAATCTTGCTTTCTTGTATCATCAACTGTACTCTAAATACTAGGGTCAGAACTATATTTTTTTTTCTAATGTTATCCTCACTATATAACCCCTTTGAACTGGCAAATTGTCTATTTTTGCAATTTTGCTAAATCTATCCACATCTTTGTGGGTCTCCTCTAATGCATTCTATAAAATGCCATAAGCACAAAAGGATATGGTGTTTTCTTTTTATTTTTAATACTCAGAACTCCCTCAACTTTTCTTATATTTAATGAGTTCTACACTAAGAATTGCTGTTGAATCCTACACCCTTGGTACTCAAAAAACTAATGGGATAAATTATACAAGCCAGGTAGCTCCAAAGAGATTTGATCCCCTGGCCTCTTGGAATCTTGGTTGAAAACCAATAGAATGTTACTTGATCATTATTTTCCTTCTTTCTTTTATTTCCTTTTTGTTGGTTTTTCTTCTCTTCATAATTTATTTCTATTTCACTATTTAAAAAATAAAGATATAATTGATCAAAATTTTGCAAACCCCACTTTTATATGTAAACCCTTCATTCTACATTTATCTTAAATGAGCCTCCACATTATCTCAATTCTCACATTCAATCAGCGCCAACTGCCCATCTCTCCTTGAGCGATTACTCTTCCTTCTTTCATAGTATGATCTTTTACCAGTGCAATATCCTTATTTCTGTCATTTGTATCTTGAAACCATATTGCCATCCAACATGTAATTTCGAATTTCAATAAACATCATTGGTCTTACAACATGTAATCCTACTTAATGTAAAATATGGTTCTAGGGTATCTCTTCATATCTCTAGCTTGAGATTTCCTCCTCCACAGATTTCGTCAACTTTAACTATATTGCTGAAGCCACACAACAGTGTTACCATCTTCATATGCTATGTAAAACCGATGCATTTTATCTGACCCAATTTAGTTTGCTGATTAAGACCTAAAGTACAAGAAACCATGACATAGTAGGGGCACAAGAAGGAACATTCATTCCTCTTCAGTGGATCTTGTGTGTTTTACCGATGTCACCTATTTTATGCAAGAACTTGAGGAAAACATATAATACATTATATAGAACAGTAAAGAGAATCAATCCTTGCTCACCATTTGAGTGCCCGAAGCCACACCCCTTCAGGAACCAAAGCATAATCTCGGTCCGAAACTCCGTCATTCCCATTGTCACTCTCCTGATATCCCTCATTCTTTCTCAAATCTAGCACAATCTCTGAGTCAGCATTGCCATAGTCAGGTGACACATCATATAAAACGCCTCCCATTTGGTCAGCTGGAATGCTTTGCGCCTCCTTCCACCACCTGAAATGCAACATAAACACAAGACCACATAAACAAGAGATGTTTTCTCCCCGATTGCACTGTTCCAGTTCAATCCATAAACCAATTGACCACGCCATTCGAAAAGCACAAGTTCATAAAAATCTTGGAAAAACTACATTCGAATATATTGCTAAACAAAAAGCAAACAACTCCGCTTACTTCAGCCAAAAACATTTCTTCAAGAATCAGTAAAAGAACATCAACCACGATATGAAATTACAACGTACGAATAACTTTATTTAGACGAAAAAACAAATAATAAAACTGCAATTATATCTCGTATTATATTATGACTACTCAATAAGAACCGGAAGCAAAAAAAAAAAATGTAAAAGCAAACGCACCTGTAGGGAACAAGGTAAACCTTATCGAGGTCATTGTCAAGGTTATTGGAACGATAATTGAAAAAGTTTTGGCGGGAGCTATTAGGGTGAAAATCTAAATCGAAGAGGTGATCGTCGTCATCAGAAGAGAACATATTGTCGTTGTCCATGGAAGAGAAGAGACCGCTCAAGGTTTCTGAGAGTAGCGATTTGCAGAGGCGGAGAGTAGAGGTGGATAGACGCGAGAGAAAGCGCGTTGTGGTCCGGTTGAGAAGGAGCGACAAACGGAGCTTCTCTGCTATTCGGGTCATGAAAATTGAAAAACACTACATACAACACTTGTAGTAAGTAATAACTAATAATATTCACTTGCTCTTTTTAATAAATGATTTTAATTATTAAGTATCTTTACGTCTCAGTTAAGAGTTAGAGACGGAGTGGCGTGAGGTAGGACGCACGCGCTTCCGGTGAGAGTGAGGTGGTGGAAGAGAGTTGGCGTAGATGGTTCTGGCTGCGTATTGAGCAAGACAATTAATGCCACGTGGCAAAAATTATCAGAGGATCCCACTTTTAAGTAGTGGTGGGACCGTTGCGGTTTCAGATATTGATTTTGAGACGTTACGTCGTTACATCACAGTATTACATTAATCGGCTAATCCACTAATATATATTTTTTTAAAACTACGGTAATTCGGAATTTAGTGGTAAGGGACACACTCGAATCAACCTTATAGTGTCACATTATCCACTAACAGTAACTAGCAAGTTATTTCTATTTTGATTTTGGTTTTTGTAGATCATGAAACATTAAATCATCTTAATCGTAAAAGTGACTACATTTCTATAATTGTTGATATATATCAAAAGAATTGTTTCATATGTGGCATAGAAGTTTACTTGATAGACAGTCAAATAAAAAATTCATCTTCAATGCTCATGTTGAAATATTAATTTATTGATGACATATTTTATTATTTTATTTGTTTTTTTATTTTTAACAATCTTTTTATATTTATCTCCTAGTGCTGAGTGAATCATATCACTAAGAGTATTTCCAATGCATCGCATTCAATTGTGAAAAAATTAAATGTCAACTAAGACAAATAGACATTGTGTTTAAATATGTCTCACCAATGTAATTGTTGCTACTTAATGTCAAGCTATGTGGCAAAAACAATAATAGACACTATCAAGTTGAATGCCAGCTTTCAAATGCTCTGTTAAGCATATATATTGTAGACCAACTCAGCATTTGGAGATAGATATAAAAAAATTGTTAAGAAAGTTGTTTGATTAAAAATAAAAAATAAATAAAATAATAAAACATGTCATTAATAAATTAATATTTAAATGGGAGCAATAGAGATATTTTTTATTTGGTTGTCTATCTAATAGACTTCTAAGCCATATAGGAAACAATTCTCTAGATATCGTCGAAATATCAACAATTATTGAACTGCAAATCACTTTTGCATTGGAAATGCTTTAACATCGTAGTCTAAAAAACTAAAAGGTTGCTATGCGTTTAGAATTTCTTATCATTTTAGTAATTTTAATTAAATATAAAATTATCATTAATAAAAATAAAATGGAGTAAAAATTAAAATGGAGTGAAACTTTTCTCCTCAATGTACACTGATAAATATATATTTGTATCTTGTACGTGGACCATTAGATTCAATTGCTTTGACTCAATCTACAGTGCACTTATCAGGTGCTTATCTATAATCTATGACTCAGCATTCAATACACTTTAAACATGATAAGTTTAATAAGTCAAATCAAATTTATAAAAGATTTAGACTTGACCGAATTGTCACAACTCAATCAGGCCCAAGTCAAGTTATATATATATATATATATAGTGACAGAGAGCAGCATTTTGACATCTCACTTCTTTCTTACGTGAATTATGTTCATGGTTTTTTTATATATAAATAAACTTGACTTGGGCCTGATTGAGTTGTGACAATTCGATCGAGTCTAAATCTTTCATAAATTTGATTTGACTTATTAAACTTATCATGTTCAAAATGCATTGAATGTGAGTCATAGATTATAGATAAAAACTGACAATTGCAAGTAGATTGAGTCCAAAGCAATTGAATCTAATAGTCCACTTGCAAGACACAAATATATATTTATTAGTGTACACTGAGGAGAAAAGTTTAATTCCATTTTAATTTTTTTTATTAATGATAATTTTATATTTAATCCACCCTCTAGCCCTAAAGGCCTTTCCCATACTCATATCGCCGACGAAATCCTATTCTTTGTCCTACCTCATATGAGCCCTAAGTAGACCAAGCTTCCTTAGTGTACTGACCCTACCTATGAAAGAGAACATAGACTAGCTACAGTGGTATTGATTCTCCTTTCGAGAGAGATAATTTCTAGAGTCATCAGTCAGCTGAAAGTTTTTTTTTTGCACATTCCCGGTCGAAACTAGCAATCTAGGGCCGCTTTGTCTAGTGAATAATGATCGCATCAGCATACCCAAATTTTGAGTGAATCATATCACTAAGAGCATCTCCAATGCAGCAATGGATTGTGAAAAAAATTAAAGGCCAACCAGAACAAATAGACGTTATGTTCAAATATGTCTCTCCAATACAGTTGTTGTTACTCAATGTCAAGCTGATATAGCAAAAAATATATATACACTGTCAGGTTGAATGTCATCTTTCAGATGCTCTGTTAGACAGCTATATTGTAGGCCAACTCAGCATTTGGAGATAAATATAAAAAAAAAATTGTTAAGAAAGTTGTTTGATTAAAAATAAAAAATAAATAAAATAATAAAACATGTCATTAATAAATTAATATTTAAACAGGAGCATTGGAGATATATTTTTTATTTATTTGTCTATCAAATAGACTTCAATGCCACATATGAAACAATTCTCTGGATAGCGCCAATATGTCAACAATTATTGAAATGCAAACCGCTTTTGTATTGGAGATGCTCTAACATTGTAGTCTAAAAAATTAAAAGGTCGCTATGTGTTTAGAATTTCTTATCTTTTTAGTCATTTTAATTAAATATAAAATTATCATTAATAAAAAAAAATTAAAATGGAGTGAAATTTTTCTTCTCAATGCACACTGATAAATAGATATATTAGTGTCATGTATGTGGATCATTAGATTCAATTGTTTTGACTCAGTCTGCATGAAGCCATGAACTTATCGGTGCTTATCTATAATCCATGGCTCACATTCAATGCATTTTGGATATGATAGGTTTAATAAGTCAAACCAAATTTATGAAAGATTTAGACTCGATCGAATTGTCACAACTCAATCAGGCCCAAGTCAAGTTATATATATATATAGTCATTTTCTCCTTAGTGCGCACTGATATAACTTATATCAGTGCGTTGCAAGTGAACCACTGATTATGAAGAAGTTTTGACAAGTGCATACACTTTGAGTCAAATATATGTAAATTCAATGGTTCACATCCAACGCATTGATAAAGTTATATCAGTGCGTACTGACTTGAAAATTTCTGTATATTTATATATATATATATAAAGTGACAGAGAGCGGCAGTTTGACATCTCGCGTCTTTCTTGCGCGAATTCTATTCGTGATTTTTTTTATAAAAAAAAAAGTAACAATACGAATTTCATAAAGAAAAAATTATCAAAAAACAAATAAAAAATGGAAATCTTGTGAGATACTATCTCTCCAATAATCATTTATCACCAAACTAAAATATTTTCATTGGGATGGCTTCTTCGCCTTCTCAACTGAGATTCATCTTCATCCATAAAAGCTCTATTAGTTTAGCCAGCCCAAACCAAATTATGTAATGCTAGCCTAACGCTTTTGATGAGAAGCAAAATTGGAAAATGTTAACGTGTGTCTTTTAAACATATTTGTATATTACATGATTAGTGTGTCAACCCATGCGATGCACGGGTTTTATTAAAAATATTTTATTATGTTTAAAAAATATAATAGATACTACACTTCAACATATACGATAATAAAAAAAATTCTAATATATACTTTACTTAAAACCCCATAAAATTGAATATTTGGAAAAAAAAAAATTAAATGAAGAAGAAAAGTATAAAATGATATACATTTATGTAATTATGTGTGAGTGGAAACATACAAATATGAAGGCAAGCATGTTGGAAAAAAGAAATGAAGAACACATGGGTTTGATTTTATTTTCACCTATAAATAGGAAATGAATAACCGTAAGAGATGTAGAGAAATATGAAATGGGCTAGAATGAATGCTAAAAGGTTACGGTAGAATCAAAACACATAAATTACATTAAAATTAATTTTATTCATTTCATCTTACAAAATGGAAAAGATACATTAAAATTAATCAAAACACATAAATTACATTACAAATATTCTTAATCAAAACACATAAATTACATTACAAATATTCTTATTCATTTCATCTTAAAAAATGTAATGGTTACATTGAAATTAATTTTATTAAACATGAGTATTTTCATATTAATAAAATGAAAATGTTACATTAAAATTAATATTTTTTAAGCTAAAGCACATGAATTTTATTTAAAATAAACTTATTAAACTGGGAAAAGTAAAAGTCAAATATAAACTCGAAACCAAATCTCAAAAATTAAATTGAAATTAATCATATTAAATGATATGATTTAGATTATATTCATAATATATTAGATAATCTTATTTCATAAAAAATGTTAATAAATATTCATAAATGATTTATAATATCATATCTTATTATTATTTATGATATACTGTATAATATATGTCATAATTATAAGTGCATTAATGAATAACACGTTAAAGCTATTTTTATATGATTATATATATGATAATAGATATGATACGATAATATAATATGATATATATATATATATAATAATTATATGGTATGATTTATTAATAATATTAAATAGATAAAGAAATAAAAAAAAACATAATAATAACATTAAATAGATGACAGATGTCGCTTCCTCATGAGAAAATGTTATTTTTACATAATTATTATAATATGATTTATTAATAATATGAAATAGAAAAACAAAATTAAAAAATATAATAATAACATTAAATAGATGACATGTGACACTTCTTCATGAGAAGAAGCTATTTTTTTATTATAACAATTATATAAAAAATAAATACTAAAAAGAATTGAAAAAGACTAAAAAATAATATTTTAAAATATTTCTTTTTTTCCCTAATGGAGACATGGAGTTTTTCCTTAATTAATTAGGGAAATTGTTATCAGGAAATTAAATTTGATAAAAAGTATCCGAACATAATGCAATCAACACTTGGTCGGACATAAACTAAATTAGCAACATTAATATTGAAAGGAAATAAAGTAAGTTATAACATTTTATATAAATTAACAAGTAACCGTAGATAACAAATATTAAGGATACATTGAAATTATAGAATTGATAATCAAACAAATTAAAAGTAACATTTAGAATCAATTCATTTTCTGTTATTTGTATTCATGAGAGGACGGTTGTGGGGGCTGACCAGGGCTAAAGCTTGATTTAATATTATTTTAATTAATCAACATAGTAGCATTATAGTTACAATAAGAGGCTGTTGATTCTCTTCTTTCTAGTCACGGTCACATCAACATAACAACATCCATTCTATTTCTACATCTCTCTTTCATACCCAATTTTGTCTCTTTCCAATTAAGGAATTCTCAATTACAAAATTGAATAAAAAAATGTTCACCTTCTTCAATTCAGATAATTTTCTCAGCAACAATTTATTTTTCTAATTAACAAGTTAGAGTTTAAGTCTTGAGATGTTCATTCTGACTTAGGCTTGTGAGCCATACTTCATCTTCGACGGTCAAGGTGGGTGGTGTGTATCCATCCGCAATCACCATCCAAACTCTATCATCTATCGCCGATGGTAAGGACTCCATCTTCCCCTTCCATGAGAAGTAATTTTCACCTGAGCAACAGTGGGTCTTCGCTCGATGCTCCCTATTTACTTATCCCAAATTCACTCATAGTGTTTGGGTCAATGTATGCAAATAAATATATGCAAACAAGAACAACAATGCAAGACACACAAATAAGAGCAAGGGATCACCTAAGTATGTATAGGAATACGCTCTGATACCAATTGAAAATACATAAGGGTGTGTCTAATACAACCTAGATGGGGGTGAATAAGTTTTAATCGATCAATTACCAACTTTTTCGATTAGTCAATATTAACAAACCCCCCACAAAGACAAACAATCAATAAATGAAATTAAAGTGCGGAAAACAATAAATATCATGTTGATTGATTTACGTGAGAAACTCTCCAATTGGGCAAAACTTAGGGGATATCCATCTAGCCACACACGGTACTCTAATCAACTATATGTAATGATGTATACAACCTAGGTTGACCTCTAGTAACACAATTATCGGCCACTAACCCACCACTATTACCCTGCGGGCCTTTTATAGTGATTATAGAAAAATGTTTATGCACTACACCACCATAGTCACAAGACTTAACACTCAATGAAGAGATAAGCAACCTATGTGAATATGTGTCAATATTCGAATATGAAAATAATGTTATGCTACACTAAATGTTTATATAGGAATATATGATGGCAATAAAAGCAATCCTATATATCAAAATGCCTATATAATGCTCATAGAGGCCTAACTAAATAAAGATATAAAAGCTTAAAACCTAGTCATCAAACAAAAGCCAGTCAACACAAATTGTCATAAAATATGGCAAGGACAATAAATGCAATCAAGAAATGCAATCAATGAGTCATAATCAACAATGTCTAAATATAAGGCATTGAGACTTAGCCAGAGGGTAATAATGTCATAAATGCAAGCTATCACAATACAAATCCAATCATACAAAGGAACTCATAAATGGATGCAATAAATAGAGTCTTTGCATTTAATCAACTAATAAATGCAATAAAAACACAATTTTGGAAGTATGAACAATTAACAAAGATGAGTTTTTATTCAACTTACTAAGTCAACTCAATGATGAAGACCCATGCCTAAAGATGCTCAATGATGCATGAAGATGATGGGTTTTTGGCTTTGTAGAGTTAAATGACAACTCTTGGAGCTTCTCTCTCTTATGGAAATATTTCTTTCTCTAAAAAGATCAATTTTGAAGTTCTAAAAATGATTGGGAGTAAGAGATGAACTATATGTATGAAGCCATAGACGAAATGATGCCGTTTTACCAAAAAACTGCTGTAAAAACACGTCAGATCGAGGTGTGTACCTGCGGTTTGGGCAAGTGTCTAGACCGCGGTATACATCGCATCAGACACTCTAGACAGTTCGCGGTGGAGACCTCGCCAGAGACAAAAGCACCAACCCCGTAAGAAACCGGTGTACAACACAGAGACTGCACTGGACAAAACCACATTGTAGGCGTGATGCACAGCTAGCTGCCCAGGCTGCGATAGAGAGAACAAATCTCTCTTTCAAGGCAACACACAAAATAAAGACCAATAAGAGAAGATGTGGTCTTCTCTAAGGGTCAACCACACTTAGTCCATGTGCTTGAGTTAAGTGTAAAGAAAACACAACATGAAAAAGCACAAGTATCATGCAAGCACGCAATCAAATAAAAATTAATGCAAATGCAAGCACGCAATCAAATAAAAATTAATGCAATATTAGTAAATATACATACATGTGTGTGTGTGTGCGTGCACAAGTATCATGCAAGCACGCAATCAAATAAAAATTAATGCAAATGCAAGCACGCAATCAAAAAAAAAATTAATGCAATATTAGTAAATATACATACATGTGTGTGTGTGTCATGAAATAAGTCAATCATAAATAGAGGTCCTTACACCGAGATTGTCGACTGTTTTGTTAACCTGCAAAAAGAAAAGAGATGTGAAGAATAGTCGGTTGATCCCAGAATTTGGCATTATTTTGCTTGGGCCTGAGCGTGGTAATGGTTAATGTGAGGATTCGAGGGATACAACTAGGTTGATTGATCGTAAAGAATGTAAAAACTGAGAGATTCTGGTAGCCTTATTTAAGCAGAGTTTTGACATGCTAAAAAACATTAGTGAGAATGAGAGATTTCAGATTCCTTCTCTAATGAGAGGGGAGTTCTATTTGTATTTTTTTCTTCAAATAATTGGTTAGTGATATCGTTGAGGATCCAATCCCTAAAATCTTGGCCATATTTTGTGGGATAAAGAATCTACTGACTCATTCAAACTCTGCTTCTGTTATCAGATAGCAGTTACAGAGTGAAGTGAGTCAAACTAAAACTTAGCTTAGTGTAAGGGCTTTCCGGTTCGACCCGTATCGGGTGGATCTAAACCGGATCCGATACAAAATCGATTGTGGGCTTAAGCGTTTGGCTTAAGAACCATTTTTGGCTACCACAATATGTACATCTATCTAAAGATAGCTTCTGTTTACAATCCACAAATTACCTATTTACACTCCAATTTAATTATTTTTATTAATGACAATTTTAACCATAATTAAAATTACTAAACAAGACCAAAAAAATACTAAAGACACTCCAAACTAATTAAATTATTTAAAAAAGAAATTATCTCTCCTAAATCATTAGATTAAATATTACGTATTAAACTCTCTCCTCTAAATATGTTATTGTCATATTAAAAACTTTCTCTCTCTCTCTCTCTCTCTCTCTCTCTCTCTCTCCATTTTTCAAAAAAAAAATCATATTTCTATACTTTCTCGATCAATATCTGATTAATAGTTAAAGAAAAAAAAACTTATGAATATTTTGGTTTTTTACTAACAGGAATATATATATATATATGTATTAAAAAGTCAATACAAATATCATGTTTTCAAAAAATAATAATAGATATATGAAAACTTGATTTGTTGCAACTAGATTCGATTAAACTCGGAATTTCGAAAACTAATGAAAGAATTAAAGTTCTCTAGACAATCGCATACCTACAAAAGTAACAAAAAACATTTTCTTATTTTGATTTTTTTTTTGAAAAACAGAGTATTTGTTTTTTGATTTTTTTGTTAATATATACATATATACGATTCTAAAAATTAACCTTATTCGTAAGTTTTTTTTTCTTATATGTTAGTCTTGATTGAAAAATAAGGGAGATAGAAAATTAGAGATATGTATTGGAGAAAAGAGAGTTTAATATAGTAATTAAAAATTTAGGGGAGAGTGTTTAATATGTAATATTTAATCTAATGATTTGGGAGAGTTAATTTCTTTTTAAATAATTAAATTCAAAAAGATTACTCATCGGTTAAATCCAAATCTACGATGATTCGTCCTAACTCTTACTACAATAAAATATGGTGTTTTTATAAATTTATTTTTTTAAAATATAGTGTATTTAGAATATGAGTGCCTAAAGATAAAAAATGATAATCTTGGAACAAAAGGAAATGACTTTATAATTTTTTAAAATTTAAATTCTGAGAATAAAATGTCTTTAGAAAAGAAGTGTAAAAAGAAAAAAAATTAGATTGTTAAAAGGAGCTCTCCTCTCTAAAATTGTTTGTACATCCTAAATACATATTTTTCTCAAAATTCCAACATTAACCTTGAATAAAACTATTAAAATGATTAAAACAATAATAAACCCATCTCATTCAGGATCCACTTCTCACCTCACAGTATTTCCTCACATTTTTAAATCATGTGATTGGTTGTCGATAAAGTGTCAATCACATCTTAACCATTCATTCATTGCAATACTTATGTGTTATGAAATTAAGTGAGATGAGATAAGGAGAGAGTTTTGATTAAATTAATATATTAAATAACCATTATAAACTATTTCTTAAAATAAAAACCATTTAATTTAATTAAAAATAAGTTAAAATAATAATTGAATTAAAAAAATAAATAAAAATAACGAGGATGCCTGCTGGACACCGGGAGCCTGCTATCATTTTGGTGAATGCAAAATCGTCCATCGCTAGCAAAGACCATTCCCAGTTTCCATATATTGATTATATATTGGGCAAATAATATTAAGCTCGAGTAATTTGGGCCCAGGCCCAATATATACAACGCAAACAATAGTCCACTATCGGTTTAATCTTTAAAAATGAAGTCTTTGAAGCACTTAAGGATCTGTTGGAAAATGCAAAGCAAGCCCAATTGTATGAGAAGAGTAAGGTAATCAAACAAATTAACAATTTCTTTCTTGATTTTGAATACAATAATGCTAAACTATCCGAAAGATGTAACGTGTGAGTTATCAATCCCGTATAAATTTTGAAATGTTATGTTAGTTACAATTCACATACTACATCATTCGAACAGTGTTAATATTACTCTATTTTGAGTAATGTTATAAGTACGTACATAACTTGGATGCTTGAATCATATATGGAAGAAAGACTACATTTGAAACATAGTATTGATTTTGTGTATAAAAAAGTGATATGATCGAGAGCAGGTACATATATATTGAATTGGCATCTTTTATCAATAAACATGTCTCCATGGTGATCCCAATTGAGTTTGAAAACGCAACGACAATTAGCAAAGTGGCCCCACTGCATGGTTCACGCTTTGTTAATGACTTGATCTCCTCTTATCTTTTCACTTTTTTCAAAGCATAACTCTAGCTAGCTTACCAAAGACCAATAACAAGTTGTAATTACATATATAAATATTTATCGAAAGATCCTTATCGATCACTCAGAATTTCAAATTTCGTCAAGTTCGGAAGGACCAAACTCTATAATTTTTCATTTTAAAGAAATAAATAAAAAGTTTCAATTAATTTTAAAGATTACAAATGAATTTTTCGTCCTTACAGACTTCTTCATAGCTTCATCCCCGTTGATAATCACCCACCACGGAAAATGGTGGGGATGGTCATCAGGCCATCATCACCATTATTTATGCGTGTCTACTTCTCATATATTGAACTTCAACAATGTCACTTATTGTTTGGTACTTGTCCTCTATTAGTCGAATTCAAACAGAGAAAGTCTTAATTGAGATTGCACGTAGCATTGATCGATATTTGGAGATCTCAGACAAATGGTGGGCATGCAACGTATCAAAAAAGAAGCTTTGTCGTCGTGGGAGGTGACCATGAACATGAACATTTGGCCACCTTAGAATATTAAGTGGAATGTGGCCCTCTACTACTCACACACACTCTCCTATACTCCACTAATGTCTTATAATTATGTCTTCCAATTCAAAGGTCAAAAATCCCACCCACCAATATGTAGCATTAATAGCTTTTTCTCTTTTTTTTTTCTCACCCAGATGATCACCATTTACATGCATTTAGAGATTTACACGCACCACCCACCAGAAAAATTAGGCAGAAATTGTCCATTTCTTTGGATTTTTGATATCTAATAATCGAACATTTTCTAGCCTTTCATTAATATTCCTTGTTTTTTTTTGGAGGAATTTGGTGAGTTGTCCAGCAGCTGTTTTTGTTGTTTAGATAGGCACTACTCACTAGCTAGTAGTGTGTTTACTGTTTGAATAATTTCTCTGTGGACACAATTTTTTTTCCAAGTGAGTTCTCTATGAATATTACACAATATATTTTTGCTGGTCAAAAACTCAAAATCATGTTGCACGTTACGAGATTGCGTTCACTGTTGTAAAGTTGTAATTGGGACCAATCCATTTTATTTTCTTCCAATATTTTCTAGATTAATGTCTTATCGAAAATAAAATTTTGATAAAAATAAGAGTCGTTAAAATGATGACATCGGCTTAGATTTTGATTTATATACAATCACAGAATCACTACATATGGATATCTTTTAATTTTAATTGATTTTAATCAAATTATAAAATTTCTCTTAGTAATTTGTTAATGCAACATTAATTGTTTAGTGTTAAAAAAAATATATCTACTCTACGCATGCATGACAATATATAATAGAATTAAATTGACAGCTTGTTTATTATTTGGGTTGGATTGCGACTTGCGCCGACATTTTAGATGAAAACAAATGAAATAATTCAAAATTATTATCATACGAATTTGAAGTGTTTGTTGATTTTTAACTTTTTGTATGTGATGGGAGAGAATTGTTTTTAAAGATATTTGATGAGCAATTATCAATTTGCCAATAAAGTTTGTGTTAAAAGAATAATTTTAGTGGACGAGATGATGTTGATGTTAAACCTCTGACATCGATACTAGTAGGTTGTGAATTCAAGTTCCCTGTCTTTAACAAAATCTCGAATTGATATAAAATTTCAAAAAATGATTATAGACTTTTTAGTGTTGTCTTAAGTTTTTTTTTTTTTTTTGAAAGATGTTTTAAGTTGAATTTGTTCCTTTTAAGTTACAATTTGTTATTTATAGGATAGCTTAGATCTCTTACCATAAAATAAAAGACTTGAAAATTTTATTTTCCCTTTTTGTTAACTATTAAAATTCTTATTTTCATTTGTATAAATGTGATGGGATAGCTAACTAACCATAAATATTATTAATTTTCGATGTTATATGGAGATAATTTTTTGAAAGTTGATTGAAAGGAAATTAGAACTCTAATACAGTAGATGGATTTAATATTATCGATTAATTTTAAAATTGATGTTTAATCGATGAGAGATTAAGTTGTTTCAATGATATCCCTTCCCTTCCACAAATAATAATAATAATAATAATAATAAAAGTAATTGATAAATGATAATAACAATTTAGTTTTTTAAGCAAACTTGAATTACTAATAAGTGTGCTTCAAAAACTAACAAGTATTTAAATCAATACTTGAGTACAATTGTTATATATTTTTTATTTTATATCATGAAACCATTCATATTCAATTATCAAAATAATAATAATAAAATTCTTTCCAAAAAAAAATGTTATTATTATTAATATATATATTTATTTCTTGATATATAGACATAGTACTCCATTAGTTATGCTATTCAAAATCTAGAATGGAAATGAAATCAATAACCAAAGGAATAAAAAAAAAATGTAGATCCACTATGCAATGGTGTCACCATCCACGTCGTGGCATTTGGTAATTGGATAAAATTAGAATATCAACGTCGCTGTTTGTTTCGTGGCTGCCCTTTGAGTTTGTCATTTTGTTAATGGATCTGTCTGATACTACATACTTGGGTATCTGACGTCTTGTTTTGTATTAAATATTAATTCTTGTATTTGTATACATACGTATAACATATTGTTGTCTTGAAATAGTTCAAAATTAAATCTCTCAAAAAACCCTACAATATTTAGAAAACAACCTTAATTTGACCATTTTACTGACCCTTTATGAGTTATTTTCTCTTAAGCAAGGAAAAACTTCAAACTAAATTTATTATTTTGCTTATTTATCTCGACCTTTTTGTTTTTATGTTCTTTGAAAAAACAACTTGCCCTTCTATTGTTTGGTAGGTAACAATCTAATGTCAATTACCATTAAATAAAAAATAAAGAAAATTTAATGTCAATTATGTTATAAAAAATAAAAAATAAAATTGAGTGGGATATGATGGTCTTATATATTTCAAACCATTATTTATAGAATGCCATATAATATAAATAACCAATTAAATATACTCTTAACACAATATTATAAGTGGATGAGGCTCATGGCAACGTACGTCCACCCAAGTTTCTGTACTTAGCATGATAATATGTTGAAAATTGAATATAATAGACACAAATGTTGCATACGAATTGGTCTTTTAATTATTTTGTTTAAAGATTTAATAATTGTGTTTAATGAACCAGTGTCATGTTTTTATATGATATCTCAATTTAACAATTTCTTTTGAAGGGTAACACAAATATTCCTACCTTCTAATGTCACAATTGCACCTACGTAATCGGATAGCTCTCTCTCTAGTGTCTATATATATATATATATATATATATATATTATGATATATGAGCACAAAAAAAAAACTTTACAACTTGCTAGCTTTTTATAATAAATATATATTACAATATATGAATTTAATTTCGTTCACATAACATTCCTGTTGTTTTGAGTGAT
This sequence comes from Dipteronia sinensis, assembly GCA_033220585.1. NCBI lineage: Eukaryota > Viridiplantae > Streptophyta > Magnoliopsida > Sapindales > Sapindaceae > Dipteronia > Dipteronia sinensis. The sequence continues at coordinate 71,696,322 of CM065637.1, read as the reverse complement.
CTATAAAACTTTTTGTATCAACTCTTCAGGTTGAAGTTTTGGGATGTCATCTCCTTAATAATAACCAAAATTTTAATTTCCTTTTTTCAAAGTAATTAAGAACAAAAGAAAACTCTGAGATAAAATCCTTTTCGCACTGCACTTAATTCACTAAAATCTTTTCATGCAGTATAAAAATGGTATGCTAAATTGAATATTATTCATCACTACATATATGTATATATATAATTATTCTTATTTCGGGTAATAATACTTTATATAACTATTATTATTATTATTATTATTATTATTATTTTTATGTAAATAACCGTTATTATTTTAGACATAAATAAATTTGAGACCTTAAATATATATCAAATGAATATAATACTAGGTTTCCCAAAATAATTTACCTGAAATATGATCAAATTTTATGATACGTGAGTTGTAAGCACCATATCAATTATAAGATGATATGCTATTTTTTTTTTATAAAAAAAATAGTATAATAACTCGATGGTTCGAGGTTGATGAACAGACTTGAACCCACAAATTTTACAACTCATTTTCACATTATTTTAATAGTATAACATTACTTGTATAAAATTAGATGAAACGCCAGGTTTTTTCAAGCCGGAGAGGCATATGCAATACCACGGGCTGCCGTACTGCACCACTAATGGACAATACTGATATACAAATCCAAAAGCTAGACAAGTTTTAAAATAAGATTCAATTTTGAATGACATATCGATCGGTCGTTGATTTACTTTATGCAAAATAATATTATATAATTACAACTTTATTGGAGTCTTGCTCTTTATATCTTGACGAAAAATTTCCACAAATCGGCTCTTTTTGCTCTTGTTCTTTTTATCTAAAGCACACGGACAAAGAGAATAAGACCATAACAAATGACGACACTAAACAAGAGATTAATATTTTAATTAATGCAACTAACCAATCAACATAGTTTTAACGGATAATTCAATGAGCCCCTCCCTCACTGTCACAATTCCAGCTGTTGATTAATTGGTGATCGATTTTAACAAGGGTAGTATTGTAAACAATTTATTTGGTAATGGTCAACATGATAGTTCCATATAAATCATCTCAAACCGCTGACTTATAAGTCATTTGTTTAAATTTTAAACCCGTTCATATACCAACCGATCTACCTCCTGGGGCGGCGGTAACCAAATCTTTCGATAATGTAAATGAATCAATATACATAAAAGAGTTGGTCAGTCGTGACAAACAAGTGGCTAGTGCGATGGTGGAGCAATCACTATCTATGTCCAGTAAGAAATTGTTTTATATGTGTGGTGTGGATTTGTTACTACTTACAGAGTTACAGTTACTTGAAAACAAGTCGTCTTTATTTCGTAGTGCAATTGTCAATTTGTTTGTTTTCTACGGACCCCTTGCTTTGATCTGTGGTTACTTTTTCTCATTAGTCAGGTCCCTTTCTACCATTTTTGGGTTCGGTTTAATTACTTTTGTTGATAAAACCTACAAATATATCCTATATACATCGACGACAACTCAAATTTGAGATATTGTCAAACTGAATGATCGTCTCATCTACAAAACCATATACGGCGTTGGTTTGTAAATACTTATTATCAATCTCATCATTTAACAAAAATACTTAGAATAAACAAATTGGATTTAAGTAGCATTACTCGGAACTTATAAGTTTGTATAAATTTATATGATTGCAATTTTCAAGGTTATCTTTTTAGATTCTATTCATAATGTGTTATGTGAGTGGTAACTAATATGCTACTAGTCACATCACTATATGATTTATACGATATTAACAACTTATGTGTCATATTATTTAAGAATGAATTTGATCGATTATTTTGGGTAATCTAACATTAGTCTATTGGATCAAATATATAAATTCAGATTTAATAAAATCGCACAGAGATAATATTATAATTAAAATGTATTGATTTATTAAGTTGATTAAAATTTTAATATATACTATTTAGTAAACCAACAAAAAATAGTTGAGTTCCAAACCTCATAGAGTAAAAGAAACACTATTAATTTATTTTTTCCTTCAAATGATTGTTTATTTGTTAAGACAGAAACCAATGTCGTTTTTAAAAATAATTATTATTATCATAATGATAACATTTATAACTTTAAGAATACTTCTATTTAGTTCATATTAGTAAACAAGTCTTTCGTAAACGAAAACTATTAAGATTAAGATGAAATGAGGTTGGTCTGGTAGTATATTCTCACATCGGTTTGAGTCATTCCTTAAAAAAAAATCCCGAATTAATATAATAATACAATAATTAAAAAAAATTCAGATTAAAAGATTAAATACCTTCGAAAAATAAATTAATTATTATTTGTACTTGTAACAGTTAATAATAATAATAATTTTAAATTATGTCATTATTATCGTATGGTGTCAAATTTCTAATAATAATAATAATAAATCATATTTATTCTTTTTAAATATTAAAAATTACATATTACTGTATACAAAGTGTGTATGTAATTTTTTTTAAAGGAGAAAAGCGTGTATATTATTGATTTATTTTTGACAATAAAAGTGTACTGTGTATATAAGTTGATACCATAGATATTAAGAGAGTACAATTTTTAATTATGTCATTGATTACCTATTATCTTGCAGCCAATTATGCAGAGTAGGTTAAGCCTCCTGTCATTTTAAGCAACAAATGCGGTGATAATTGTTGGTTTGGTGACACATCTTAACTAAAGCTATCTATTCTTCAAGCACTTCGAAAAAAAAAAATTTGAGGAGGAATATAATGCAAGTCTGTAACAAAAAGGGAATTGAATGGGATGGATTTTTTTTAATTAAATAAAACCTATTTTTTTAAAATAAAATAAATAACAACAATACAAAAAGTTTTTTATTGGGTCGAGGATGGTTTATTAGTAAACCCCCCTCACATTTATATTAATGAGATTGTGAGACTGATACATGTTATATTCTTCCGAATTTTAAATTCTTAATAGTTGTTTTTAATAAGTAAATAAAATACAGTAGTTATGAAAATTGAAAACAAAAGTTTTTTTTATGAATATATATGTATATATATATATATATTTACTATCATCGCCGAAAATAATAAATTGGTTTGACATTATAATTGGATAGTTTTGGTGGACCGCACTTGATAGCAAACCACATTTGCCTCCACATCCACAAGACGTTGTTTCATTGAGACAAGAGCATCACAATAATAATATTTTATTCGGTCAAACTAACTTTACATCGTATATGTGAACCTATTAATAAATTTAATAGTAATATTGTCCAAAAATTTGTCATTATTTGGTACCTAATGTCACCATGAATACATTGAATAGGCGACCATAACAACAACAATTCAAGGCTATTAATAATAGAAAATTTGGTTATATACACAAAATAATAAAAAAAATTGGTGATGGGACCTTGAATAATGTCCACATCCATTCACACTTTTTGACAAAGAAAGAAAAACAATTTTGAAAATGAGACATATCATGCTACTAATAAAATGCATACTGTTTTAGATCGACTTGCTAGCTTTAACAAATTTATGGTTGTTACATGTTCACATTTTGTCATTGTCAAACTTATTTGTACGTTTTATTTTTATTTTTGAATATTATATAATTTTAAAATTATTGAGAGAAGAAACGACTCAAACTCATAACCCATATATATATATATATATATTTGTATGAGGTATATTATTCGATCAATCTTATCTTATAAATTTATTAGCAAGTTTTATCCTCGTGTACTCTTATATATACGTGAGCAAACATTTGTTGGTTCAATTCAAGTTCAAAAGGGTAATAATTGCTTCGAACAACAAGCTTCTATTGCTTTTATATGGTGAAGGCGATTTGGGTGCGAGGGTCATATCAAGAAGCTTCGAACAAGAAGCTTCTATTGTTTTTATGCGGTGAAAACGTGTTGGGTGTAAGGGTTTTATAACGAAGCTCCGAACAACAAGTTTCTATTGTTTTTATTCGGTAAAAGAGTTTTGGGTGTGAGGGGGATATATGATCACTTCCTGTCTAACTAATAATAATAATAATAATAATATAATAGGGTCTTAATCACAATTCATCACATAAATATTATAAGGTAGGTGTGTCAAAGTCAGTGAGTAATTTCTGGGATTAAATTACAAAGATAATGGAGATGAATATGACAAATCATATGGCGAATAGGTCAACAACGGCATGGTAGCATCACAAAATTGATATATATATTCCATCGCCCAGCCGGATTGTCTAATACAATGGTAGCAAATCAATATCAAGTTATAAATTTTATATCACATAATTAATAAAATAAATCTTCTTTTAATTATTTATATATATATATTATCTATCCGGTGTGAACTGTGAATAACTAGTTTTGATAAAAACATGCATATATGAAACAATTTATCACATTGGTTAAACTAATATCATGCACCAAAAATGTGTAGAATCGGCCTGCACCATATAAAATAGTTATTGGGTGTTTTTTAGGTTTGAGATGCTGTATATTTTTTGGTGCGGGATCCTAATTATATACCGCAATATGGTAGACAGCAGAATTGAAATATCATATGAAAAATGGGTAGAATCACACACCTAAATATATATATACGAAAATTTTCACCTCAGTGTGCACTGATCAATGCGTTACATGTAGATCATTAGATTTAATTGTTTTGACCCAGTTTGTATGTAGTTGTCAGTGTTTATCCATAATCTATGACTCACGTGCAATGCACTGATATATTTTATATCAGTGTGCACTGAGGAGAGAATGACTATATATAGTCATTCTCAATACATCAATTCATTGAATGTGAGTCATAGATTATAGATAAACACTGACAATGCATATATACTGAGTCAAAACAATTGAATTTAATGATCCATATTTAAAGAAATGATGTATTTTATATCAGATCGAACTAACATGAGAAAGATTATATATATATATATATATATATATATATATATATATTGTGTTCAGCACCCCCTCGTTGTATTACGATCAGCACCTTCTAATGAAAGCTGTTGGATTAATCTAAGGATTGTTATTAAAACAATTATCATTTTCTTTTCTTGTTTTACAAAATAAAATAAAAAGTTTATCCTTTTATTTTCTTATTTTACAAAATCAAATTAAATAAAAAGAAAGAGTTATAATTGATTAAGAAATCATAAAAGTTATATATCATCTGTAACTCTCAAATATAGTAATGAAAATATATATATATATATATATATATATATATAACAAGTTTAGACCGTTCAAAGAAATCATAAGAACTAGAGAAAAAGGAAAAACAAAAACAATATGCAGCTAAAGGAAAAAAAAAATATAGTTTGGTTAAATCATCATGTTTCTCTTCCTCCTCTCTTTCGTAGTTCTCTGATGATACTAGATTTTAGATATCAAATTTATCAAAACAAAATTAATTTCCTAAAAATCTGTCACCACTTACAAAGCATGTTTATTACTTTATCCATTTCAACCGTTTTCTTTATGAATTATAATTTCAACATGTTCTAAACATCCATTATTATAATCTTCATAGCTTTTACATCTTTTCAAACTGATTGTAAAAAAAAATCACACATATATATATATATATATAATTTTTGGTCAATGTCCTTCGATTGCAAGTGTTGATACACATAAAATAAAATAAAATTTCAATGGTAATTATAGCATTAATCATTTGGGTGTTTGTAAAAATACTACTTTCATATATACTTTTTCTTTTATATATAAAAAAATCTAATGCAAATATACCGAAAGTTCCAAGTGTAAAAAAAAACTAGAATTGGATACTCAATTGCTAATACTTGTTTGCTCATTTTTCACTCTTCCAATAATGATTATTGGTCTATATAAGTTCTTTTTTTAACTAAATATAGAGTTATGACTTTTAAGAGGAAGACGAATAAGAGAAACATTATGATTTTGATTCAACTATGCATTTTTTTTTTCTATTAATGCTATTTGAGAGCTAGATCTGAAATATGACTTCATATGATTCATTGATCAATTATAACTCTTGTTTCTTGTTTTTTGTTTTTTGTTTTTTAAAGGTTATTATATGTTTTTTTTATATTTAATTTGTTTTTGTACAAAATAAGAAAATAAAAGGATAAGGTTTTTATTTTATTTTGTAAAATAAGAAAAGAAAAAGATAATTGTTTTAATAATAATCCTTGGATTAATCCAAGGGTTTTCATTAAAAAGTGATGATTGTAATGTAATGAGGTGTTGACCATGATACATATATATATATATATATATGCAATAAAATAAGATTATGCATGGAAAATGTGAAGAATCCCACACAATATAACTTAGTTATCACGTGTTTTGTGTGAAATCGTGCACCTTTTTTTTGTATGAGATTACGATTATGTACCGTTACGAGATCACTATATAGTCGTACATGAATCCAAGATCCCATAAAAAAATCGTTGTAGGATTTCGCACCTGAAAATTCACAGATGACCATCTCTACTAAGTTAACGCGACAACACTGAAGCAACTCTAAACAAAAGATTTTAATTAAAAAACATGTTAAGGGTTATTTTCTTTGATTGTTACTTGATATTAGTTTTCTTTAACATCCTTTAATAATACTGTTTTGTATATGTTATTAGATGTATATTTAGATTTTAAAACCAAAACCAAAAATATTGTTTTTATTTTCATTTTTTTTTCTTAGAAAAACAATAAATCAAAAACGATTACACGAACGTTAATCTGTCTATAGTTATAAGTAATATAAGTTTAACCAAGTAAGAAGGAGTTTCCAAGATGATGAGAATCATTTGTAACGTGAGGTTAGGATTCGTTTCAACTTTCAAGTAGCAAACAGCAAAGGCAACAATCAAATCAGATGCCCAACCTATAAGCCAATCAAAGCCAAGCCAAGCCAAGCCAAGCCACTAACTGTTTGCTGAAGGAAGGAAATATGTTAGCGTGTGTGCGTCCTCATTGCTTGAATGGTATTCCTTATGATCCCTAACCCAACCTTTTAAGTAAAAATCCACATGTGGTTCACATGCAATTCAAACGCTTCATCATCATCGCTTCATTTTCAAGAAACAGAAATACGCATTGGTTGGATACTTGGATCTGCTTAAACGTTGACTTTTGAATATTGACTAATAATTCATTGTTATCACTACCATTACCACTAATGTTATAGTCCTGTTGCATGTTATTTTGATCATGTTATCTGTAGTTTAGGTTTTCTTGCACAAAATCATCATATGATATGGACGGTCTGTATTTAATAAGTTTAGAATTATGCAAACCAAATTAATATATATATATAAAACGATCGTCACTCCTTAAAACAAAAAACATTAAATGTCTAGTTGATTATAAGAGATTGATTCAGTGATAAACTATTTACACCTATATATATAAAGTCATAGGTTCATCTAAAATCCAATATGTCTCGATGATAAAATACGTTTATTCAATCCATATAACTCAAACACCAAAATTAATGAACACATATGATATATAATAATAATAAAAGATTAGTTGGTCATGTCTTGTGTCTATAAAATCTAACGGAATTGTTGTTCTACCATAATGACAGGCTATTTATTAGTTCTTAACAAATAATATTTTGTTTTACAAGTTATATAATATAGTTTTGTTTTGTTTGGAAATTTGACAGCAAACAATGACCTGCATGTTTTTATTTTAACCAAAAAAGGGTATAGAGGAGGAGGATTTGAATATTTGATTAAGCAAGCCGGTACCTAAATTAACAATTTTCATTCGTGTGGTCCACCCCTTTCCATTGATTCAACAACCACTTGTGAGTTGTGACATATCTAGTTGTTTTATTTTTTCTTACTTTATGTGATAATAGTTCGGGTTTAATTTTAAAAATGAAATTGAGATAATGAGATGAGGTTGGTTCGATGGTTAACCAGCTCACACTTGTATTATAGGGTTATGGGTTCGAGTCATTATCCTTCCTAAAAAAACCCCTAATTGATATAATAGTGTAATATTTTAAAAAAAAGAATTGAGATTGAAAACAAAAGTCGTAAGAAAATGGAACGAGAGAGGCTGGAGAATGAAATCAAGAAAAAAAAATGAATGAATTTACCTTTTATTTGTTAATATAAAATTCTAATGTTATTTAGAGATATTGAAAAAAAAAAGCTACAACTATATAAATTCAAGTTTGTGTGTGAAGTTGGTGTTGTTGTTATATCCAAATATGTGATCATGAAATGACAAGTCTGACTAAGTTTGATAAATTGGGAAAACTTAATTCGATAAGCAAGTGTAATAAATTAGAAATCAATTTCCAACCTAGCTTTTACAATATAAAGAATTTTAAAATCATTCCCTTCACTCCCATCCAACACTATTTTCATATCATCTCAAAAATAATATGACTTTTAAATTAGCTAGTAATGACTGTATATTTATGCTCTTTTATTTTTATCTTTCTGACCCTAAGGTAATTTTGAAACTCTATGAGTATATTTTAGGTTGGGGATTTTGCTATATTTTTGTGATTGTATTAGATGGTACTAGATTTGTAAATTAATTGATTATTATGATGTGGGTATCAAATTTGAATAAAATAACATTACGTTTTATCTGATTAAAAGATGTGTACATGGTTAGATGAGTTCTCTATTTATATGTGATTATAATTGATCGATCATAATCTCATATCATCCCAAAGGTTATAAGGGAAATAAAGAGCTTAATTACCTTAACGGGAGTTTCCTTTCTCTTGTTGAAGTGTATTCAATGTGAATCTTAATAGTTACGAGTTACGACAATAGATGTGTGAACTTGAAAAAAATTATGAATTCAAATTTAAATATCACTAATGATAGACGACCTAAAAAATTAGTAAAAAAAAAATCAATCCAAATGATGTAACATATGATTTGTCCTTATCATATTAATTACTATATTACTATATGATTTGTGTGGTATTGACAACTCATTTACCAAATATCTTTTCAATAACATTCTTTAACGTGGATTGTTAGATAAGATTTTATGGAAATCTCATTTATCAAATATCTTAAATAACATTCCTTAATGTGAATTGTTAGATAAGATTTTATCGAAATCTTTCAAAGTCAGGATTGAATATCCGAATTTTTATAGAATTTTATTGAATACAACCAAACTTAGAAAATCTCTAAATTTCCAACCAAAATTGAATACACCATGTTTAGAACACGCAAGAAATGAAATAATGAATAAATATACTTAAAAAGGGGATAGCGGCCAAATCCGGAATCCTATTAATTAATATTATTTAAAAAAAGAAGAAGGCTGAAATTCCGAAAGTAACCTCAGGACAGAAACGGATATAATGGAAATGAAAAATTGGGAAAAGGGGAAGTCAACTACCTCGTTACACCGTTGAGACGGCGTTACTCTCTCTTTCAGTCACTCTGTTTTCTTTTAACTTTTAACCCTAACCCCCAAGCTTTTTAACCATGGTTAACTAATTTAACCCACACCACCCAGACCCAACCCAACCACACTCCTCTGTCTCTCTCCTAGATAAAGACCTTCCTTTCCCTTCTCTCTCTCCGAAACTCAAATCTCTCTCTCTCTCTCTCTCTCTCTCTCTCTCTCTCTCTCTTGGAGTTTCAGGCCTTGTTTTTTTTTGAAGAATTTTGCTGCGTTTCCTCTTCAATCCTCTTCTCTTTAACTGTTTTCTCTACAAGGTTTTCTAAAAGATTCTGCTTTTCTTTTCAAACATTCAAACGGATTTTTCATTTTTGTTTCTCTTCTTGAGAATTTCAGGGTTCTGACGTTTTCATTTATTCCTTTTGTTTTCTGGGTAACATATGGAAACGTAACCCCATTTTGAAAATTTGAAGTTTTCAAGGAATTGACGATTTCGAGGTCTTTTTTTGTTTTTTTTTTTTGAAAAATAAATAAATTAAATGGTGGTTAAAATGATGAGGTGGCGGCCGTGGCCACCTCTGGTGACGAAAAAGTACGAAGTGAGACTGGTTGTGCGGAGGATGGAGGGGTGGGATCTGGTGCGGGAGGGTGCAGCAGGGGAGGAGAGATTGACGGTTGAGATTCGCTGGAAAGGTCCTAAAGTGGCCTTGAGCACTCTAAGGAGGACGGTGAAGAGGAACTTCACCAGAGAAGTCGAGGTCGACGCTGGTCAACACAACAACGACGACGACAACAAAAACGTTGTCGTTTTGTGGGACGAGGAGTTCTACTCTCTTTGCACTCTCTCCGCTTACAAAGAAAATGTCTTTCATCCATGGGAGATCGCTTTCACTCTCTTCAATGTCAGTCTTCTTCTTCATCTTCTTATTCTTTATTATTTCCTTTTTGTGATCTTTTTCCCTTTTCTGATTTATATCTAATCGTTAAATTGAATTATTTAATAGTTGGATTATTGATAGAATCAGTGGATTTATTTTTGTGATTGTGATGGCTTTAAGGTTTTGTAGTATCTCAGGTTCAATTTTCTGTGGATTACCTTTTTTTTTTGTATTTGTATTTGTATTTGTTTGTGTGTTTGAATTTCTTTGATTTTGAGTGTATTTTTGTGTGATTTTATATGATCAATGAAACCATAATTTAGTTTTATAGTTATTGTTTGCTTTTTCTAGATTTTGTTTTCTATCTATTATTGCATGAATGGATTTCTATGGAATCAGAGATTGAATTTTGCATAGTGTTATTTCTGCAATTGGATTGGTCTCAGAGTTTGCACCATTGGTTGTTTTTAGGGTAGTTGAGAAAACCATTTTCTATTTTTATTCTATTGTAAAGGGATAGTTGAACTATTTTTAAACTACAATACAGTGAACGGTACATTTTTCTACAGTTTATTGTTTTGGGAATCCTTGCAAGTCCTCTATTATCTCACTATGTGAACACTAACATATAAAATTGGAGTAGTGTGCCAGGTTTTTATTATTTTTATCAAAATTTTTTTTTGATCTTAGAATTTAAGCTTATATTTTAAAGGAACTCAAGAGGTATTTTTGTTAATCCAGGGCTTGAACCAAGGGCCTAAGAACAAGGTCCCTGTTGTTGGAACTGCATCCCTAAACCTAGCAGAGTTTGCTTCTTCAGCTGAACAAAAGGAGTTTGAATTGAACATCCCTCTTACACTCTCTAATGGTTCTGCTGAGCCGCGTCCTTCGCTTTGTGTATGTGCCTTTGCTTTGCCTTTTCTCTTTTCTTTAATACCAATTTCAACCATGGGTTTTATTAGCAACTACCTGCTGTGTTTAGTTTGCCGACTTCTCATGTGAAAACATCATAGAGATCTTATTTAATTTGTTATATTCTATTAAGCTTTCCGTTTATTGATCTTGAGCATTTGTCCATGGTGCAGATATCACTCAGCTTGCTGGAACTGAGAACTGCTCAAGAACCTGCAGAGTCAATGCAGAGAGCAATAGTGCCTATTGCATCACCTCCCCAGATGGGAGAGATTGCCGCAGCGGAAAAGGATGAGGTTTCGGCTATTAAGGCTGGTCTTAGAAAAGTTAAGATTTTTACTGAGTATGTTTCTACCAGGAGAGCAAAAAAGGCTTGCCGAGAAGAAGAGGGTAGCGAGGGAAGGTGCTCTGCCAGGAGCGAGGATGGTGAATATAACTACCCTTTTGACTCTGACTCACTCGAAGAATTTGAGGAAGGAGAATCAGATGAGGGCAAGGAAGATTCCAGTGTTAGGAAGTCATTCAGTTACGGGACACTGGCTTATGCAAATTGTGCTGGAGGATCATTTTATTCTACTATGAAGATAAACGGTGAAGATGAGGACTGGGTTTATTACAGCAATCGCAAGTCTGATGTGGGTTGCTCTCATCTGGAGGAGTCAACAGTATCAATCTCTGAGCCATCTTTGTTACAAAGTTCAAAGCGCAGCTTACTATCTTGGAGGAAGAGAAAGCTAAGCTTCAGATCTCCTAAAGCCAAAGGAGAGCCTTTGTTAAAGAAGAACTACGGCGAAGAAGGTGGGGATGACATTGATTATGATCGTCGGCAGCTTAGCTCTGACGAATCTCTTTCTCTTGGGGTAAGAATTAACTCTTGGTTTCTCTCTTTTCATAGTTTATATTTATGTGTTTTGGTGTACTTTTGTCAAGTAGAGAACAAATTAATGTGAAATTAAAAATTTATGGATTTTCTTCTAAGAGGATTGTGTTTTCTTGATCATCAACACTCTTCATTAGTTTCAAGATGTTAACCTGTGAGAATATATTTTCTGACCTTCTTTATTCCTTGGTTACTGCAGCAAGTACTCTATTTTCCTTATGTTCTTGATGCACATTGCTGCTTGAGGCTCTTAATACTAACTTTAATATTTAGACGCTAGGATATGTAAGTAATGTAACACGTACAGCACGGATGATATTCAACATCAATCAATGTTCTATTGTCCGCAATTTTTATATTCATCATATTCTTTCTAAATACTAATAATGACAATTATTATGGCAGCGAAATAAGGCCGACGATGATTCTGCAAATCGATCTTCAGTTTCTGAATTTGGGGATGACAATTTTGCCATAGGAAGTTGGGAGCACAAAGAAGTAATAAGCCGTGACGGACAGATGAAGCTTCAAGGTCAGGTCTTCTATGCTTCCATTGATCAGCGAAGTGAGCGAGCAGCTGGTGAGAGTGCATGTACTGCCCTTGTCGCCGTAATTGCTGATTGGTTCCAGAACAACCGTGGTCTCATGCCTATTAAGTCTCAATTTGATAGTTTGATCAGAGAAGGCTCGTTAGAATGGAGGAACCTTTGTGAGAATGAAACTTATCGGGAAAAGTTTCCTGACAAGCACTTTGATCTTGAAACGGTCCTCCAAGCCAAAATACGTGATCTCGGTGTTGTATCTGGAAAGTCGTTTATTGGGTTTTTTCATCCAGAGGGAATGGACGAGGGAAGATTTGACTTTTTGCATGGGGCCATGTCGTTTGATAGCATCTGGGAGGAGATTAGCTGTGCCGGATCAGAAATTTCAAACAATGGTGAACCTCAGATTTATATTGTTAGTTGGAATGACCATTTTTTTGTACTCAAGGTCGAACCGGAAGCATACTACATAATTGACACTTTAGGGGAGAGACTTTATGAGGGATGCGACCAGGCATACATTTTGAAATTTGACAGCAACAGCGTGATTCACAAACTACCAAATGTTCCTCAATCAACAGATGAAAAATCAACTGGTGATCAGCAGCTTGTGGCGGCAACAGTAGAACCCAAAAGCCAACTGGCCCAACAGGTCAATGTAAAGGAGGAGGGTTCGGCTGCAGGGGTACTGATAGCGAAGCCTGAGGAACCAACAAATAGAGAGGAGGTAGAGGAGGTTGTGTGCCGAGGGAAGGAGTCTTGCAAGGAGTACATCAAGAGCTTCTTGGCTGCAATACCGATTAGGGAATTGCAGGCTGATATCAAGAAAGGTTTAATGGCATCAACACCTCTTCATCACAGGTTACAGATTGAGTTTCACTATACTCAGTTATTGCAACCGATACCAGAAAATCCTGCAGCAGAAGTAACAACAGCCACACCACAACCAGTTGAAGTAACAATAACAGGCGTTGCCGAGTAGAGAGATTTAAGTGTAAATTGTAGGAAGTGTGATTACTCTTAACTTCTTTTTCCTTATTGGGTATATCCAATGAGTTATGGTGTGAATGAGCTTAACACAGAGGAAGGAACTGTTTGAGCTTTCTTTTTACCTTATGAGTATATTATGATGTGAACACTATTAACACAAGAGTACAAAGAGGATTGTTTTTCTTCCAATCAATCATGGTTGAAAGTTTTTGATGTTTACTGTTGTCTCATATCTGGAGATTGCTTTTGTTTTATCAGCTCCTGAATTTAAATCAAATTTAGAAGATATTCCCGAACATAATCCTCCTGGAGTGGAAGTGTCTGATTCCACAGTACGAATCTGACCTAGGATTCTGGTTTTGATATTTATTTATTTTTAACTAGATTGAAACAAGATATTCCTTTCCCTCATGCCCCAATACTATAAGCTGTAAAGTGGAACTTTTCACATGACAAAAAGGTTGTTTAATGTGCATTGCATGGTCTTTTTTAGAAAAAAGTTGCCATTGATTCCCCAATGAAGAAATGGGCTTGTTTGAGGGCATTCAAAGGAATTCCTAACCCTACCAATGCACGTTCAGGATATTCCCCTTTTCTTCCTCTTGTCTATTATTTTATTGCTTGCTCTCTTCTTCCTTGATAAAAAAGAAAAATTAGGGAGAGATGGGACACTGACATTCACATCCAAATCACGTATGAATTCATATCACGTGATATCTTATGAATGAGATTGACGCAATTCCCTTGTACCACCCAAGTTATTCTTCTATGCTTAATTTAGTGTTCAATTCCTTTTGGCAAAGTACCATCTGCATCTAAAATAAACAACTTTGTTTCAAATATGCTAAATTAAAAATGGGTTTGATTGTTAGACTTCTCCCAATCGAAGTTTTACCATTGAAATTTACTTTCAAATTATTAAATTGAGGCTATTATCAACATGTGGCAAGGCCTGTTAAAGAGGAGAATGATATGAATATGATTATATGATCATGGGTTAAATTAAAATCAATTTATAAACTATAACTGAATTTGTTTAGTGGTGGTCATATGCACTATAATTTGATGCCACTATGGCGTAACTCAGCTGGTAGATGGATGAGCTTGGAGTTTGGGCAAATGACTCTTATGTTAACGGCTTGAATCCTACCAAGCAAAAACTTTTAAAAAAAAATATCTGACCTAGATAGATGGATAGATAGATACTATATATATACAGTTATTTTCCTGTCAGTGCGTACTTATGTAAAAATTATTGTATATATATATATATATAATGGACTATAATTTGATCATGGTTGATTACCAACATAAAGAGAGCTTAACTGAGATTGAGAAGCTCTTTAATTTTGATTGGGCTCATTGCAGGTTTAGGCCAACAATTGTTTATGTATCTTATATTCTTATTCTTGGCTACAACTCTATAAATTGGATAGTCTAATATATAGATAGACTGTATAGCTGCAATTTTCTAACAAACATATGTTTGCCAATCATTTCTAACTTTTAAGGGTTTTTTTTTTTTGGTTATTGACAATTTGACATTAACCTAACGCCACTTGGAAATATACAAATCATACTCGGATTTGGCAAAAATTGTTTCTGCCTAAAGGAAAAAACCAAAACCAAAACCAAAGAGGCAAGACTATGGGCCACAGCATTCTCAATTGGGGTGATAGCCTGACATTTACAATAGCCCACCTCTTTACACAAAGTCTTAAATCTTAATATAATTGACAACAAAGCTGGCATCACCACCAAATCCACACCAGCAGTTACATTACAATTTACAAACATCAACTTCAACAAAATGCAATTTTTTTTTCTTTTAACATTGTTAGATTTTGTCTAATTTTTACCTCAAATTTATTTTTATATATTTACATTTTTTTTTCAAATTTTTTGTTATTGCCCCTCAAAATTGCACATTTGATATAGCACGATTGTTACATGCTTGGCTTGTGCGTATATATATATTTCTGGTTTTCACCCAGGTGTCCCCATCCACATTGGAGTGGGACTAATCCTATTAATCCGGGAGGTCAGTAAAGACCTGGCCATAGATACGCTCCACAGGAGTTTCTTCCAGTGAGAATTGAACTCAGATAGTGCCTGAACGGTTCACCCCACATAGAGTGCAGTGACCAACCGCACCACACATTGAATTGGGGTAATAGCCAGTGGCCTTGTTTAAGTTGGGTGGGCACTGGCCTTTGAACTTGACCTAGCTTTATAGTAATTTATGGATAAGTTTGTAAAAACTAAAAAGGAACAGCTCCTTTCCTTCCTTGTTGCATGCTTTTAAATCATCTTTTATTAACAAATCTGTATTTGTTTCTCTCTTCTAGTAGCTCAACCAAAAGAAGATGTTTGTCTTAAGGTGATGAAGTATTTTTAAGTGGACCCGAAGTCAGAAATTTTTATCTGGAGGGGTTACTATACTAAAACACACACAAAAATTATTTAAGAGGGACCAAAGTGTAAAATTTAAAGTTAAAAAACATAATATTTTTCAAAAAGGTGTTAACATTTTGGGTCAGTGATTTCTAAAACCACTGATTTAGTGAGGTTGTCCCAAAATGAGTATTAATTTTTCAAAATGTCTCAAATTAGTCATTTCATAGAAAGAAAGTATAAATTGTTGCTACTTTACCCTTTAATTGTTTTTTTTTGTGTGCAGAATTTATCATTATGTAATTTAAATAAAAAGTCAAAAATAACAAGCTTCAGTCAAATTGGCGACCTTTTGTAATTTAAACAACAAATTAAAGAGACATCTTGGATGCTCAAATAGCGAAAAAAAAACATTATAAGATTTCAGTACGATACTATAAAATGAAAAATGTCATAAAGAACTAAATTATGTTCAGGTTTTTCATAATTGGTGTGGGCTTGATCTCAAGAATGCTTCCCAACTGCAATGCTTGAAATTAGTGTGTAAGGTGCAGTTCTTTATGGGTGCTATATTACAGATAACGATATATTTCTGTTACATTTTAATATAATGGCCGTTAATGAACAATGTTTTATTGAAATAGTGATTTTAGAACAATTTAAATAATGAATGACCATTTTAAGACTCTACTTATCAATTAATGGTATCTAGTGTTATTTTCTCTATCATTATTATTATTATTTAAAGGAGCTATGACCCTGGCCCCTTTGGTCACCCCTCTACCAAGAGAGAAGAGGATGAGGGGGCAAAAAAAATTATTAAAAATATTTAAAAAAGTATATATTAATATATAATTTTGTAAAATTTTGTTTTGGCACCTCTAAAATATTGTAATTTACTACATTAGCTTTCCACATAAGATTTTCTGGCTCTGCCCCTAGTGTAACGGGAATGCATCCCCTGCACCTAAGATTTGTCCCTACACTACTGTATTTATGCAAAGCCCTTTTGCGGGTCCAGTTCCGGGTCGGGTCCGACACAATATTAATCTTATACACTTGAGTAATTTTTTTTTCCTTGACTGAAAGGTTATAAAGATAACATAAGATGTATGAGTTGATGGGAACCAGTTGACTATATATGGTTCATAGAAAAAGCTGTCTTGCTTACTCTTGTAAAAGATGTTTGTGAAAATGGTTCAATCTTCATCATAAAGTCACACACTTTCTTTTGATTTGTAATCACTTTTGGTACCAACCAGTCACTTTTTCTTTCAAAAGAGCCATGTGCTATTGTTCATGCTCGAACCCTACTAATTATTCCATGCTTATCTTCACAATGATGCAAGTTAATTATATTTTGAAAACTACTTTTAACCTGTTTTTTCCCATAAAATATATCATTTTTTCCTGGTTCATTATTGAATGTTATATATAACCTCTTCTCCCAATTCTCAGGCATTCAAGATATGATTTGTTCGATATATACTCTAAGTACATACTTTAAGAAGAAAATATTGATCGATAAAATGATAAAGAAGACTCGAAAATTGATGTAGGCGGAAGCGATTTGAATTAGGAAATTCACACAAACGCTAGCAACAAGCTTTCTCGTCAGTTGTCCCTGTTTGAGAGCAAATGCTCAATCACGAATTTTATTTCACTAAAAACTGAATTTCAAAACCCTAATACATTCTAATAAATAGAGAACGAAATAAACTCCTAGATTCCTAAAACAACTCAAACAAATCAGGAAAAGAATCCCAAATAAAACTAAATCTAAACTTATTCGAAAAAGGAAAGAAAACCCAAATTGTCGCGCAAGAAACTTAAAATGCCCGGATGATAGGCTAAATGACCTTTTTTTGGGCCTAAACTGTTTGAAGCCTATAGAAAACGCCCTGAGATTTCTGAAAATATATTATAATAGTCGTTTGGAGCTCGTATGTGAAAGTTATGCCCCTGCGAAGTTAGGTGCGTTTTGGGTGCTCAAAGCGACCCAAAAACCAAAGTGAAACCTGTGCTGCATAAAAAATTAACCTTTTTTTTTGTCGATCTTTTACCAATAAGAGTATTTTTAATTAACGTATATGTTAATATAGACTTTAAAGCTATTATCATGAACAATGATGAAAGTAATAATCTAATTATCAAATCAATGTCTAGATCAAATTAGAATTAATGCAAGAAAACGAGTTTTCTTGTGAGGATCCTACAACAAATTTTGTAAGTTTTCCATCTGAACAAAATAATGCGACAAAAGTCCATAACTACAGAGACCATAAAATCCTTAACATGAAAGCCAACAAAATTGCAACAGTGAAAATCTTTTAACATGAAATCCGACAAAAAACGTAACAAGAAAGTTGTACATGTATTAACAATCAGATTTTCCAGCAGCCAACCAAGCCAAGCATGATCAAATTGATCGATATTTTTAATATTCTGAAACTTGATCATCAAAGTCTACAAAGATAATTATGCTACAAATTTCAACAGCAAATGGGGCACTTAACAAGTCCATTTTCATTACAATCAGGACATCTAACATACAATATTTCATCATTATTAATATCACCATCCTTGAAGACTTTGCAGCTTCCATTGCAATTGAAGCAAACCACAAACCGAATATTTGCACATCCATTGCAGGGACAATTTGAGAGGCTTGGTGGGATTCCTTCAAGGAGTTTCTTCAGGTTTCCTTGCTCATGCAATCCAACAACCTCATCGGCTCCTCCGATATACCTTCCTTTGATAAAAAGCTTTGGAGGGATCACTCTACCACCCAGTAATCTCCATAATTCATCCCTGAATTCCAAGTGCAATGATATGTCTCTCTCGTCAAATGCCACCTTGAAACTCTGTAACAAGAACCTCACACTGCTACAATCCTCGAATGTTTTTCTTATACCTCTCAAGCTTGTTGTGTAGAATATGACTGAGTTTTCTCCTCCCGGTGGACATTTATCTCCGAAATCTGTTAGACATGGATATTCTTCTGTGTTTTTGGACTCTAAGGAGGTTGTAAACTTTTCCTTGTCACCAACAACATTGAATTCCAATTCCATTTCCATTTCTTGATCATCTTTGAGATCTTTAGTACCCTTGTGATCACCAGGCACTCCAATATTTCCAAGTACAATCTCCAGGATATTGTCGCTATTGTGATCTTCATGATCTCTGTAAATTGAGAGGGATTGAGACTTGTAATTGGGAAGTTTTTGTGAGGGATTCAGGTGAAGGGGGAGGCCTTGTTTGAGAGAGTTGATTGTTGGAATAAAATTCAGTTTCTTTAGAAGTCTTCCCTTCACTCCTTTCATTTCTTTAGTATCCTCCTAATCTGATGATCAACAAGCTGCTTCTTTTTTTTTGTTGCTGGAGAATTCTGATACCAAAAACTGATGGCATGTGATCTCTCTCAAGAAGTTGAATTCTTGAGAAGCAAAAAGAAAGTTGAATGAGAAGGACAAGACAGGAGGGTGATGAGGTTTTTTTTTTTTTTTTCCTCTCTTGTTTAGGTGGTCTGCAATGGATTAAAAGTGAAAAATGATAAAGCTGAGGGAGTGCTTTTTGAACTTTTGAAGGTTTAGTGAGTAGAGTGGTCACTACTCAGTACCCCATAACCAACAATTAGGTGCCCCATCATCATGTATTGGAGGACAGGAAACATCTCTCTCCAACCCTACAAAAACCATAAAAAAAGAAAGGGGATAGATAGAGAGAGAGGAAAAAAAAGGTATGATTATCAAGGTGTTTGCCTGGAAAGAGAAATGATTAACAATATATTTGATTTGATAGAATATGAGATAAAAGAAAGGAAATGAAATGGGTAGATTTCTTATATCTTATTTGGATTGTTAAATGAGAAGGAAATGATAAAGGAGGAAATGGAAGGAAAATGAGAGAGTAGCTTCTTTTTGTTTCACCCAATTTTGTTTCTCGTTAATATTTCACGTGACTCGAATTTAAGACATTGTCAGGCTGAATGAATACTTGTACTTCCCCTCAAACTTGAATGCAGCACAATTCAATTGGTCTAGTATTAAACCAAATGAAAGGAGCATAATTTAAGCCGGAGACAAGGTGGGGGAATGGTGATAATTGAGTTGCAAGGGTGAAAAAGAAACTTTGCCTTTTCTCTTTTGGATTTTATCGGATTCTTCTATTTAGGTGCCAACTATAATGACCAAACCTTTTTTAGGTTTGACTTGTAATGTAAAGATCCATACACAAAAGATTATTAGCATACATTAAGTTCGAGTGATATGTGTTATAAAACATACCACATTCATCAATCCATCCAATATACATCGAACCCATCAAAAAGATTTTCAACTTCAAAGCTCCTTTAAGAAAGAAAATAACTAAATAAATGGCAATCCAATTCAACTCCAATAAATAGTGTTTATAGATAATAGATTCATGTATTCCTCCCAGTCAAGCAAATAAATACTAAAACCTATATTTATAGGTGCAGAGCCAATTGGTCATGCCATATTTTATCAATACCCCAAAATAAGCACACAAAGAGTTTTTTATTTTATTTTTTTCCTCAACGTTTAATAATATAAACAGGTTGAAAACTCGAAATGTCCAGTTAACCAATATAGCTTTCAGCAAAATGTTATTTTGAGTGAAATTTCTTCTATCTTTTCTATTTAGCCTGAGATACTTCCAAAGCTCCAAATTGTTTCAAATACTCAGAATCTAAGAAAAAGCTCACCCCACTACCAGAGCTGAGAATATGACTTGCTTTTACTCAACCAAATAATTGAGAGGCACAAAATTTGGACATGGAGTTACATAAGTTACTTCCACGTTCAGGACCCAAAATGTTTTTTTGTGAGGGATTATGATTCAACAACATTGTGTAATATGTTCTACAATGTTGTGACATGGATTATCTAATTTTAACCTCCGTCATTTTCATTTACTCACAATGCTGATAATGGATTATAGTGTTAACCTCCGTCAATTTCATTTACTCAAATACTGATACGACTTATTGACTACTGCCCTAACAGTTGAGAAAAAAACACATAATACGTGCCAACATTGCGTTAAAAATATATACATATATAATGCATACAAGAGTGGACATGGAAACCAAACTAATCTACTCTCACTTTGATAAAGTCCTGTTGCTGTGGAAATCGACTAATTTAACTGATAAAGCATCTTGTTGTACAAGATATCTTTAGCTAAACTCCCACTACGTTAAGGTAGGAGTTTAGTATCTTCCTTTGCATTTGCAACAATTTCACAATGGTTTGATTAGACTTTAAGATTTCCAAGTTTTGATGTTTCATAAATACCTATATTCACTCTTTTTCCTACAATTAACAACCTTTTTCCCCGGAATGCATGCCAACAGGTTCACTATAACATAGGTTAAGTGATCAAGTTATTTAAACGAGCAGTTTTTATTCACAAATATCAGTAACAAGAAACTAGAACAATCACATGTAACACATCACATAATACCATTCAAGTTTAAGTCGATGCTTGTTACACATCACATGATATACCAGCAACATCGACGAAGAAGACAAGGAGCTAACTATAACGAGTATCTTTCTAAGTGCTTTTTATATGGCATCGAGATAAACTGGATATTATCTTCAGAGAGCACTTAACTGTCAGCCACAGTGTCAGTTTCTGATAAAAATCCAATGCTGAAGTCAAAGGTAATGCATGTTAGCTCTTGCTTGTCCGCATCCAACATCCTCATCTTAAGAGTGTATGAACCCTGCACAGACCAAATATTGTCAGTGAAATAATTCCTGGGAAATAACTGCATACACTTCAATTTTTCACTTTGGATCACAAAATAGACATCATTGTACTGTATCACAACGAAATCAACCAAAACTACCACAACAAGCCATTTGCAATTATAAGTTTCAATCTTATTGCGCAAAAGGCTTCAAAAATAAAAGGAAATTTGAAAAATGGTATCTATGCAGGGACTTCAGGTAAAATACGGATGAAAGAGAGAAGAAAAATGAGGTGACAATTTGGATAACAGGAGCATAATTTCACTAAAAACCATACTTATGTGGTAATTGGACTTTGATTCTTTTCTTTTTTCTTTCTTCATTCAAGAGTATCTATCTAAAAGAAATGTGAATTACCTACCAAATTGGTGTGGGAAATCGATCAACTGAAAACTAGCCACATTCCCGGATGAAAAATTGAGTTCAGTAAAAACATAAATTCCTAATGATAGTGGGCAAGAAGCAAATTTTGCAAACATAGCCGTAATGTATAACATTTATAAAAAAGACCAGGGACAAATTGACAGCTGACCTCCAGTATTTTCTGATTATGTAATTGACAAGAGCAAGGGCAACAAAAATGTGGTTGGGATTGACAAAATCATGTTTAATAATAGCAAATTTTTACAGCAAGTAATACTGTTAACATGGGAGAGCCAGTCATTGAAACTCATTAAATTTACCAAGCTAACAAGTATCGGATGAGAAGTTAATAATACCGAGTCAACAGTAACAACAATGGTGGTGCAGTTATATTTATATATATATATATATATATATATATATTCACATCCAATGCAGTGACACTATTATCAATTTATCATATAGCAGAAAGAGCTCATGGTATGATTTATATGCATACAAACCACAAGATCCAACAGATACACTTGCATGTCAAAAGAAGAGCCACTTTCTAGCTTGAAAGTTGCACCAGCAAACATGCTATATACGCTATATACGTTTTCCATCACTCCACCATCACATCCACACATGGATGAAATGTTGCATAAATCAAACTTACAGTCTTCAACGGCAGGAATAAACTTTTAATAAAATAAACAATGAGACAGCTTATAATTGCAAAAGCAAAAAAAAAAACCCAAATGGGTTCAGCTAGGGGGGTCAACGGACAATTGAATGACGAGGCTGGGGTGGTAAAACTATTCTTAGAGGTAGTTAAACCTTGCCAGACATCAAGGAGAAAAAGTAAATTAAAACTTCATAATCATATACAAAATTCTGTTTAAAATAACTACATATATATGAATTACTTGAAAACATTGAAGATGCCAAAAATCAGATAAATACAATGCAAAAAGTACATTTGAATTGGGGTTTCCTTCTATTTGAGTGACTAGTGTGGGCAAATGAAGTATGAAACCTGACTTATTAACATCAAAACTTAAGCTAGCATAATCCACAATGCTTCAAAAGACAGGGACTTGAGGATTCCAGATTTTGTTCAAGCAAACATTTAAATAACATTGTCAATACTTAACTTAAATAAAATAACCAGTCAAATTTATAAGAAATATTAATGAAACACAACTCCTTTGAAGATAAATCTATTCAATCATGTCAGAGTGAATTTTTGGTTTTCAAATGAGGCTCAGATCTAAGTAATCTAACCAATTCATATAAAAACAAACCTTCTGATTTTTTTTTTCTTCTTTTTTCATTCTTTTCAATTCTAAATTTGAAAGACTATTATTTATATTTGAAAAAGGGGTTTCCATGATAAAACTTTAGTTGACCAATCAAATAGAGAATTGTGACTTACAGGTGGAGTGAATCCAGGTAAAACTTGTGAGTGAGCAACCACGAAATTGCCACTTGACACAGGGCAAGAAGTCTCATCACAAAGTTCATGCGTCTCACTGTGGATACTCCATCCAAAGTAGGCAACATCAATCACTAGTTTTCCTCCAGAGATTCCTTCATCTGCATAAAATATACAGGGAAAATTTGCTAGAATCAAATTTAAAATACCAACAATACATGAAGAAGACATGCATATTTCCATGTCTCATTGAGTTTCTGGCCAAGAAAAAAAGAAAGAAAAGAAAGTCGAACAAAACAACTAGCTCTCATGAGCTGGCCCCAATAATTTTGGAGGAAGAATTGATACTAGCTTCTCTTCATTGTGGACGTATAGAAACACATATGAAGACCATTAACAATGAATAAATGAGAGTGAAAAAAGTCCTGGCCTCTTTATATGCACGATCTCCAAATGATGATAAATCTTAAAATCTGAACTAGATATGTTATCTCCATGCATGAGAGGTTTCTATGTGTATATGCATATGAATGTGCGTGTTATGAGGGCAAGTTGTCAGGCACAACCACACAAGGTACATAAACCACATCAACAACTCTAACAAAAAAATTAAGAAGCTCTTTAAAAGATATGAATTGATATTTGAACAAAAAATGAACAGTTGTTTCAACAATCAAAACTACATGATGCACAATATATAATCATGGTAAATAAACTAATTATTCAAATAACTACACATAAGAATAAGAAATCAATTAAGATAAAACTTAAAAAGTGAGTGGAGCCAGAGAAATTTCGTCAATACCAGCAGTAGCAGAGATGCTGAAGGTCGTCTCCTTTCCTCTAGTTATTGGAAATGGAGATATGTCGACTCCTTTGACCTTCACAGCATAAGCCTTCTTAGCTGCAATTACGGAGATATCATCAGACTTGTCACATAGAAATTCATGTAATAGCAACAAAATATTACTCGCAACACAAAAGGAAAAAAGAAAAAGAACAAGAAAATCTTGATCAAAATTGTTTCCACCAATTATATTTGAAGTCCAACAAATTATTCGATCGTAAATATTTACATAACTGATTCTTCTTACTAAAACAATAATCGTAAATATCCAAACACAAACAAATGATGAACAAAATTATAAGAACATCATCTAATTCAGTAATTAAAGAAACAGAAATCATTAAAAAAAAAAAAAAAAACCACATGAAAGAGAGATTGTTTTAGAGAGACTTACTGCAGTACTTGACGTCGGTGGCTTGGGTCAAAGCTACCGTCAGACAGAGCGATAGCACGATCGCGAGCTTGTACTTGATCATCTCCATAATCGATTAACAAAAAAATGCAGTGATTTAAGATTGGGATATTTTTCTTATGTAGAACCAGAATGCTTAAGCAGATGCTAGAGAATAAGACCTGGATTTCCTGCGTTGACGGGACGCTGTGCAAATATAGTTGAGACAGTATGTGATCCGTACCGTTGATGTAAGGAATGCAAAGGATCCAACGGCAGAGATCGGCTCAATTGATGAGAGAGTCAGTAGAGACAATATTGTCCTTTATGATTGGTGGTTAGGCTTGACAATTAGGTGATATGCATTCTTCTAGACTTGTACAACAAGTCCTTGGATTTTGCTGGAGTTGTTTATGCGGCTAATTCAATTTTTTCGGGTCTATCTGTTTCTCTAGAAATTATCCTAAATTTTATCACCAAAAATATCTCATGCGAACAATAATGCCTAACGCCCAATCACATCAAGAACTATATTGCCTATATTATTAATTGATAGATACATGAGAGAATTTATTTATTTTTATTTTTATTTTTAAATTCTTATGTTTTATACGATATTAGATTGAAATCTAAAGACTGAAATTGATCCATTAAATATACAAGAAGTATAGTAGCTGACATGAAGATAATGAGTTCGGGGATTTGGATCCTCTACTAATCTGATATTTTTTCTTCTGACATTATTAAAACATGTGATTCGTTGTTGATTAAGAGATTGTGGAAACCAATCACATTTTAACCCTACATTTATTGTAATGCTTATAAATCATGAGATTATTTGAGGTCAGGAAAAAAATCAGATCAACAGAGGATCCAAATTTATGGGTACGGCTACTATACAAGATTGTATAGTTACTTACTAGGTTAATTTATAGTCTTTAGATTTCAATCTAAATGTGTATAAAAATTAATTGTTTAAAAATTAAAAAAAGATTAATTCTAATTTACCTAAATTTGGTGTTCAAATCTGATACACAAATGATATGGCAACACTCTAATCCATATATTTAAATTATATGGATTATAATATTGTCACATCATTTAAGCACCATATTTAAACACTAAATTTGTACACAGTAAAAAAAAAAAAACTAACTTTGTTTTATATAACTACTCATTAACAATACAGATCCTACATTGTAATAGCTAAACCCTAAAGACGACAAATTTACAATGCAACTATGCAACGTAACTTTATGTCTTTATCCCAACAAAAAAACACTGGATATATATGAAGTGATAGCCTGATAGGTACATATAGTCAAATGGATTATATGCAAGAAAACCACACAAGCATACCAAACCTATGACTTTGTTACACGAGAGGAAAAAAAAACTAAACTATGACTTAGTTTATTGCCGCATGCATACGCCTTGAATTTTTTATTGAGATGCTTTGCTTCGGAAATAAGTATATATAACAGTGTTCGCATGTTACGCGGCCACATACAAAGCAATATGTATTCGGTGCCTAAGCTCCTTCATTCATTTATCGAAGGGATATTAAGATTTTAGTCCCTCTGACTAGCATTAATTTAGGTTTGGTCCATTAGTTTTTAAAATTATTAACTTTAGTCCTTTTGTAACAGTTCCCGTTAAATGACAAAGTTAGAGGGCAAAATGACCCTACTGTTCTTGGCACATGTGAAAAAACCCTTATGCCCTTCATGAAGTGGGCTGTTGGGCCAGCTAAGCGCACCCCAGCCTAGATCCAATTGCACCCTAAAACAAGATAACTTGGGCCACTGAGCGCACCCCAGACGTTGCTGAACATACCACATAGCATCAGAGTGATGTCAGCGTGACGTCACATCGTCTTCTTCAGCAAGCTGACCCGTCGACCTGCGCGTGCACGACCCGGACCCGGTTGACCTAACATGAAACCCGACTGTTCTACACAGTTTTCGGCCTCATTTCTGGCAGCTTTCTGTCCAGAACCATGACCGACCTTTCTTCGGTTCGTTTTCCACCCATTCCAGCTTCTCACGCGCACCTTTTCCATGGAATCACCAAACCCTCCCACCACCAAAATCCAACCCAAAAACCCATCCCACTACTAAAATCAACCAACCTATCAGATTTTCTTCTTTTCCATGACGCTTGATCTTCTTTTTTTCCATCACCATCTTCTGAAGAACAACAACTGATCGAATCTACAAAATTTTTCCAGACACTAAACCCAACCCAGAAATTCATCAACCTATCAGATTCAACCACTCAACCCAGACACTAAACCCCGAATTTTTCTAGAATTCTTCCAAATCGAATCAAACCCAGACACTAAACAAATCGAATTAACACTAATCAAATCAAACAAAAGTTTTCCAGAATTCTTCATACAAAAAAATTTTAAACCTATGATTCGGCCGCCGGTGGTGGTTTGTGTGTTTGTTTGACAATACTGGTGTGGTACCTCTTGTTGAACACAAGTACTTCAATTTTTTTTATTATTAAAATTGTTTACTGTGAATCTGGAACTCTACTGGTGGTGGTTGACATTGAGCGTGGTTGAGTTTGATTTTGTTTGGGTTTGGGTCTGGTGGGGATGTCTAGTTTGGAGATGAATCAGATGATTTGTGGTCTGGTGGTGTTGAACGAGTGAGAGAGATGAGAGAGATGAAGGGTTTGGGTTTGGTGTGTTGGGGTTAATTTCTTATTTCGTAAAGTTTTGTGGTTATTGTTTAATTACTATTTGGATGGATATATAATTATATAAATTTGTCAAGGGTATTTGTATCTTTTTCATTTTTAAATTTCTGTTTTTAATATTTAATAATTATTATTTTATTTTATTTTTAATTTTTAAAATATTTACATTATGAAATACCATTTTTACCCTTATTTATGAAAAACTTCTAAAAGTTTTCATCAAATTTCTCATATTGCCCTTGTTGACCTAATGGAAGTCAACGAAAATCTAATGGAATTAGACGGTAATGACTGGAATATGTATTGTCAAAGAACTAGTGGACTAAAGTTAGTAATTCAAAAACCAAACCCAAATTAGTGCTAATTAGAGGAACTAAAATTTTAATATCCCTTCATTGAAATGTAAATCTTATCATTAAGGATCACAACTCTCTTAAACAAGGACTCAAATCAGCTGTTTCAAAAATAGTGTCATGTCTAACCAACTAAATTGAGACATATGTCCCATAAATGTAGACTTTTATCCCAATTTAGTTGGTTGGACACAAATGAGACTACATTTTTAGATAGCTGATTTGAGTCCTTCAAACAACACAACAACGTTTAGGTTTTTTTAAGCCTAATAACACTGATTATTATATGCATCAGCTAAGTAATGAGAAAATCCAATCATATATTATATGTACCGGAAACTTTCGTTATGTTACATGATAAAACTAACCGGAGCTTATACATCTAAATTCAATGACGACCGTTTTTCTTTTTAAAAAGTAAATAAAAATAAAATAACGACCGTCTTCGTTGTTAACTAGTATTCTCAGGATCATCGCATGCGTCAAAATAGATAGTGTCATTTGTAATCCTTTATATGTTTTTTTTAAAATATTATATTAATTCGAGGTTTAAGGAGCGAGAGAGATTTGAACACACATGCTCTTTGATAAGTCACTTTTCACGTCATACTTGGTAGACGATCTATAGTTAATTTGTCTCAAAATATGAATGATATTTTTATGAAGTATTTACTTACAGGTTCTCTCACTCAATTTACAATTTCTTTGAGTATTTTCTCACCTTCCAAACAATCTAAAAAATACGCATATTGAATGTTTCTTGCAGGCCCATCACCTTTCCCACTAGAAATCAGAACTGGCTAGCTTGTTGTCACTTGTTGTAGCATCCAAGGCTCCAAGCTCCGGCTGGAATTTTGCAGAATCAATAAATTTGTCTCCCAATTAGAAACTTCAGAGATTGTTTATTTGACCACTTAAAAAATAAATAAAATAATTTAATAATTTCAATTCAAATTTATTAAATTTTAAGTATAAAAAACAAACCATCTATTAATTAGAATAGCCCTAAAAAATAATAGAGAGAATTCCAAGATATATAATTTAAAGGTTTTACTAAATTGAAGTATTGAACAACAGCTTTACGACTTTAAAATAAGGTAAACTCAAATACTATATTGAATGTAATTTGCTCTTTATTAAATTTGAGTCCCTAGTTATCATCTTTAGTCAAGATGGATGTTTATATAATATAATATATTAATTTAAATACTGTCGTCTTGAATTTCCTGCCGCAAATGAAGGGCTGAATTTGTGAACAAGATTATAAAACATGGCACTGTTTTTGTTTTAGCGGATTATCACTATCATGATCCCTACATGAGAAGAAATTGAGAATACATGTTGACATGTTGTGCTACCACCAATTATGTGTTAACTAAAAAGAGAAAACCAACATGAATGCTTTTTTCCATATAGAAGAACTCAAAAAATTCATTTTAAGGACTATCTTATTATGTTTTTCTCGGCATTGTTGCAAAGTTACTTGTATAGTTCTGCTGTTGTTTTTTCTTGGGATAATGAATTTTATTCATACAAGAAAATAAATAATAATAAGCTCTGCAAATCCATATAGATACTTGTTCAACTTCCTATTGGTGATAATACCGTTTCTATGAATAGAAAAAGTACCGTTTCTCGATTTATGCGTGTCATCCTTGCACAGGGCCTATGCTAATTTACATCATTCTTACAAGACCCTTCGACGGATCGGCGGATCTGTACTTGAAACAACTTTGCTTTTGGACAGTGAACCCATCACAATGAATAGCTAAAAATGACTCATAATTCTTTAATATATGAACAGAAAGTGAAAATTGAATTTTAGAATAAGCAGAAGTGCATCATACATTCATATTCTTATATTTTCATACGTGATCGACACATATGAAGTTGGATATTCAATTATAAGGCTATATATGCTCTGTCTTATAATGTATTGAACATTGTTAGATTGTGGTATCTCAAACTGAAATTCCAGCATACCATTTAGTACTTTTGTCATCCCAACTTGATCATCAAGATTTTCCTGAGCTTTCATATTATCTTGTGACATACTACTATTATGATGGATCATTGATGTGCCACGTATGGTCGATACTTAATATGGATTGAATTAGATCAATTGGCGATCTTTGTTGACCACACAGATCCATCTAATTCCAATGCCTATTAGTTTGATCCTCCTATATGCAGACAGAGCCTTGCATAAATGCCAGACTTTTGTACTAAACTACTAATGTCTATTCTTGTTGTGTACAAAAACAAAAAAAGAACAATATTGAAGCTGAATTGCATGTGTATCATTCAATATACAAAATCAGATCCGTAAATACATAAAAAAGAAAAAAAAGAAAAAGAGAATACAAGAAAGAAATCTCACTATATATGACGATGCAGAAGATCTAAACTTGTAGTGTTTGTTTAAGAATCAATCAATATTACCAATTATGAATCAATCCCGCCTGGTTGACAATGGAACAACCTCAGCAAGAGGGGTTGAAAGCGGGGTCGGGATCGGAGAAGTTCTACAAACAGGACATGTTGGATGCAGCCTCAACCAGGGGTCAACGCACTTGACATGAAACAAGTGATTGCAATCAGGAAGAACACGAAGCTTGTCACTGCTTTTGTAATCCGCTAGACATATTGAGCAGCAAACGGAGGTGGAAGAGTCCTTTCTCTCTAACTTGGCCTCTGAATAGAGCAGCTTCGGGTAGCTTTTAATGGTGGCCTCATCAAGTCCCACATCGATCACAATGCTTTGATCATCGCCAAGTGGGTTGCGATTGTTGTTGTTTCTTATCCTTTGTTGTTGTTGTTGTTGTTGTGCAGCTGGAGACTGTTGGGCACGAGTGCAAAAATATGAAGCTAAAGTGATTGTTGTGATGAGCAAGAGAACTCCAACTGAGACTCCTATGCCATAGCCAAATCCACCGATGCTACCAGAACCCAGAAATCCACTGGTATCTCCTGTGCTGTTCATCTCCTAAAACAATTATGATCAGAGAAAGTGATGGGAATGGAAGTGGAGTGGTGATGATTTGGTCAGCCATGGCATTGCCAGAGAGAGAAGTTATTTGGGGAATGGAGAGGTTCAATATTTGTACAAAGTCAACGATAACATGAAATATAGAAAGAGAAAGAGAAAGAGAAAGTATTGGTGAAGTTTTAATTAAGGGAAAGTTATATTATTTTTACTTTTTATTTTTTGGATTCAAGTAAAGATAAGGGAATGAAGCCAAACATGTGAATACATCATGATTTTCCTATTGTTAGATTTATGTACTGTATGGGCAATTCAAAAGTCAACCGTTGCTAATATACTTTAATTTGAATTTACGTTTGTTTGATTTGAATTTTGATCCCTAACGTCTCTACATCTTACTAATTAATTGATGAATATCGTTATCTCTTCGAGCGTGCAGGGCATGTAGCATGCAATTGCTAAGAAAGTTGCTTGTTAATGCGATTTCATTTCATTTATTTAAAATGAGGTAAGCCTAAGAAGGTCCCATCTTATATATATATATATATATATATATATATATATATATGTTATTTTAATGAAATCATAAATAATTGCTTTTCTTTCAATAAAAATATAAAATATATACAACATTAAATTTTAGGTAAAGTATACGTTATATTATATTTAAATGTGATGATTGGTGGTAGTTAACATGTTATAACCATATATATATATATATAATTTTTATATTATCAGTTCGAACTGACAAAAGATTTATCGGTTCCTTATATGTGAGCCACTCATTTTACATACTTTGAATTGATGTGTATGCACTTGTCAAACCTCTTTCATAAATGAGTGACTCACATTTAATATCCCGATAAATTTTATGTCAGAACGAACTGACATTAGAAAGACTATATATATATATCCCAGTTGTGTTATCGTCTGGATTTTTTGGACTTGGGAGTGGTTGGTCCTAATTCCTCATTGGCATACCATACATGCACCTCTTCCATTGTGATGGTTTTAATTTTTTTGAATGTGAACCGATTACAAAGCAATATCAATTGTTGTCTTGGCTATCTTATATATGCTCATACAATCAGTAGGAGTAGGATGGTCCTATAATATCATGAGATAATTCATAATTAATCATATCATATCACATACCATAATATGAATGAGTGAGACACATAACTCATCATCTCTTGGAGGTATAAATATGCTTATATGAGATTGAAAGATTTTTATCAAACAGGGTGGGGAATTGTATTTATTTTTAAGTATTACATTATTTTATAAATTTGAACGGGGGAAGTATTTTTTTTTGAAGTATTACATTATTATATAAATTTAAACTGGAGAAGCGTTTCTTTAGGTATTACAGTATTATATAAATTTTAGGTTTTTTGGGGAGAGAGGATAACTCGAACCCACAAGCTCGTAGTCAAGATGTGAGAGGTTTACCATCGGATCTACCTCACTAATTTTGGACGAAATTTTATGTGCGGCTCTATATATATATATATATATATATATATATATATATATATATATTCTATGTTACTATTGGATTTCTTTCTCCTACTACAAGTCTACAACAATTTTGATATTTTGTTTTCCATTATTTTGATAGAGTGACGATAATAACACCCCTTAAAAAGTGTATATACGCCCCTCTCGTAATTTTACCCATCAATTTTTTTTAAAATTTTCTAGTTCTTAAATAAATCCCACTTAATACCAAAAATATCATTTCTTTAATTATATTGTATTGTATTTTTGTAAATATACAACACTTGCATATATTATTAAATTATTTAATCAACTTTATTATTATTTAAAATTTTGTTATTATCTTTATTGTTAATTATATTATTCTTTCTCTTCCTAAACTTCTTACCTCTTCATTATTTTCCTTCCACAAAATCAAGTCCATTTTTTTTCTCTTCTCATGTTAAACAATTTTCTCCATTTCTTATTAATTGTTTTATGTCCACAAAATTACTCCAATTTAAGGTTTTTTCCGTTAGAGATCCATTTTTTGTTTGTGAAAGTTGTAGGTATGCAAGGTTTGTGCCATGTTTGATGTCCCAATCAATTTGGAAGTAGAAAGGTGTTAGATGAAATTAAAGAACAACTAATATTGATAACAGAAAAAAAAGTCTAAAGTGTGTTTGAAAGAAAACAAATATACAAATATTATAGAGAAAATAATGCATAATGATTTTGTTCTTGTAATAAAAATAATACAAATTAATTTAAAACTTTGGATGATTTTGATTCATTAGCCATATATACTTAGCAATCAAATTGTCCTGCTGACCTGAGAGTCGTTTGCTCAAGCCCTAAGCTCGGTTGTCCATTTACAAGCTGAGTTACGCTTATGTTGATTTATATATATATATATATATATACAACATTTTTCTCATCAGTGCGCACTGATATAACTTATATCAGTACGTTGCATATGGACCACTGATTATGGAAAAATTTTGACAAGTAAATCTAATGGTCTGCATCCAACACACTGATAAAATTATATCAGTGCGTACTGACTTGAAAATTTCTGTATATATATATATATAAATATATGAGATTAGTATTTAAAAGAGAATCTAGGGTTTAAGAAAATGGAAAGAGTTTTTAATGATATATGTTAATATCAAATGATTAATAGGAAACTTTTTTTTTCACAAAAGATTAAAATAGGAAACTAATTAATAATTATCAGGGGGTGTACTTACAAACTATTTAGGGCATGTTTGATTTTTAAACTTAACACTGAATGACACTTAATGTGTTCCATTCAGCTATTTTGTTTGATTTTTAAAGTGTTAAAATCACTTAATGAACCATTAAAACCATTTGTTTTGAAAAGTGAAAATTTTTCACTTTTCACTCTTAACACTAATCCAATTTAAGAGTGGTGCTATTGGCACACCCCCTACTGATCTATTCATGCCCCACTTTTTAAAATCTTGATTTAATTAAATAAAATTAAATGTTTTTATTAAATTTTTTTGTTTATTTCCAAAACTACCCATTTTACTTATTTTTCAAACTTAATACATACCATATATGATCTCTCTATCTCTTATCTCTGTATTTGTATACATCTCTCTCACCTCCATTGATTGATTTTTTTTTCTTCTTATTTCTTTATTTTTAGTTTTTTTTTTCTTCTTATATCGGAAACGAAAAAATAAAAAATAACAGGGTACTTCAACACAACGACAACTTGATATCATTCTAAAGAAAAAATAAACTTCAAACTTATTTCCAAAAAATGAATTGTTTCCAGATGCTTACTAACATTGTCAGACAATTCTTGCTTTATGTCATTCTCAGATAATTCTTCAAGATATTTGATATCGTTCTTAGACAATTCTTCAATTTTTTTGATATCGTTCTCAAACTCTTTCATAATATTTTAAATGTATGTAAGAAGCATATTTTAGGGTTTAAGAGTTAATTTTTTTTTTAAGAAACAGATTATCGGGTTTTTTTTTTAGAAAAGAAATATGAGATTTTAATAAATTTAATTTGTAGAAGATTTTTTTTCCTAAATTGTATGTCTCTTTAAGTAATTTTGATAAAGGAAAAAAAAGAATATTATATAATTAAAAAATGGGGCATGAATAGATCAGTAGGGGGTGTGCCAATAGCACCACTCCAATTTAATTTAATGCAAAATTTTACTTCCAAAACTATCCTCACTATTTTAATCTATTTCCAATTTTGTTTTCTATTAAAGCCCTAATCGTTTTAATACTTTTTCTTTTCTTTTCACCATAAAGAACTTTAGCATCAGAAAACCTAGTTGCTTCCTAACATCACAAATAACTGGAGACTGTTTTCCTAGCATATTCCGGTAAGGTCTCTTTCCTTCTTTTTCCATAATTTGATAATTAGTTTTATTAAATATTATGTTCATTTTCAATGTAATTCAACAAATGGAATAATTTATGAAATATGATTAATAACTAAATAAATTTATTTTATAATTAATTTACATTTTAGAGTTGTCCTTAATATATTAAAATGTAAATATATAACAAGTAATAGTTATAAGAGCATAGTTGTAAAAGCATTTATTTTCAGATATTTATAACTTAAAAAAAACAAACAACTTATCATTTATATTCAGTTTTCAGTGAAAAAAAACAAACATGTTTTTCAGTTTTCAGTTTTCAGTCACTATTCAGTGTTCAACAACATTTAACACTGTTCAGTCTTCAGACAAAAAATCAAACGACCTTAGTCTTTTTGGTAATTTTATTTAAAAGTATTATTGGATTTTAAAAAGAGAGTTTCTTTTGATAATCCAATTTTTTCTTTTTATGCTGATTTTCTAAAGACACTCCTTCTCAAAATTTAAATTTTTAAAAAAATTTTAAAGACAGTTTCTTTTGTTCAAAAATTATCCTTTTTATCCTTTGACACTCCTATTATAGAGCCACTCTATTTTAAAATTTAAAATTTTAAAGACACTCAATTTTATTTTCATAAAAGTTAGAACAAACCATCGTAACCTTTGGATTCATCCGAGGAGTAATATTTTTTGAATTAAATTATTAAAAAAAGAAATTATCTCTCCTAAATTTTTAATTACCATATTAAACTTTCTCTCCTCCAATACATCTCTCTAATTTTCTATCTCCATTCTTTCTCAAGCAAGACTAACATTTAAGAAAAAAAAAACTTACGAATAAGCTTGATTTTTAGGAACCGTATATATGTGTATATATATATATATATATATATATATATAGTCATTTTCCTGTCAGTGTGCACTGATAGAATTATATAAGAATATTGAATGTGAGCCACTCATTTATAAAAGAGTTTTGACAAGTGCATACATACCAAGTCAAAATATGTAAAATGAGTGGCTCACATTCAATGTACTTATATAATTCTATCAGTGCGCACTTATGTGAAAATTATTGTATATATATTAACAAGTACCCTGTTTTTTTAAAATCGAAATATAAAATTGCTTTTTGTTACTTTTGTAGGTATGTGATTGCCAAAAGAACTTTAATTCTTTCATTAGTCTTAGAAATTCCGAGTTTAATCGAATCTAGTTGAAATAAATCAAATTTTCATATATCTATTTTATTTTTAAAAAAACAAGGTATTTGTATTGACTTCATAATATATATATATATATATATATATATATATATATATATACTGTTACTAAAAATACCAAAATTTTCATAAGTTTTTTTTAAACTAATAATCAGAGATTGATCGAGAAAATATTGAGATATGATTTTTTTAAAAAAAAATGGAGACAGAGAGAGTAATTAGGAGAGAGTGTTTAATATGATAATAATATATTTATGAGAGAGTGTTTAATATGTAATATTTAATCTAATGATGTAGGAGAGAAATATTTTTTTAATAATTTAATTAGTTTGGAGTGTTTTTAGAATTTTATTGTTGTTTTGTTTAGTAATTTTAATTCAGATTAAAATTGTCATTAATAAAAAAATTAAATTAGAATGTAAATAGATAATTTATGGATTATAAGGAAAATCTAACTTCTAAAAAGCATACTAATTTGGATGTACATACAATTTTAAAGAGTGCAAATATCGCCACTAACTTTCATATTAAATTAGCTTTTTTTGGTTATTGAGATGATAGACAATGGATTTTCTCGGGTGGCCCATACATAAGCCGAAAATTGGGCGATTGGATAATGCAAAGGCAATGGGTCTAATTCTGGGCCGGCCCATGCCGTCATTTTTTTTTCTTTCACATCCATATCTAAGTCGTCTTAACTTCTTCACAGATTCTCTCTCTCTCGCTGTAAAATAATTTCAAAGTTTCAACTCAGCGATGGAAAGCGTCCTATTTATTCTTGTTCTGGTGACGTTGTCGTCGTCGTCGTTTGTAGCTGAATCGAGCGACACGAACCCTGTGTTCACGCCGTGCTCGGACACGAAGGTCCAAATATCGGACGGTTTCACGTTCGGGATCGCGTTCTCACAGAGGAACAACTTCTTCCTCAACGACAACAGCACCGTACAGTTGTCCCCATGCGACGGCCGACTCTCCCTCGCTTCCAAAAATTCTCAGATCTCCGTCTTTAGACCCAAAGTTGACGAGATCTCTCTACTCACCATCAATACCTCCTCCTTCTCCCCGGTAACCTTACTCTTTTAGTTATTGTTCATTGATGACGAAAATTAAGTTAGGTTTTTGCTTCAATATAAAGATTATAGCTTATTTTGATATGTATTGTACTTATTGATGCTGTTGTTATTGTGTATTTGTTAGTGCACTTACTAATTGAACATTTAACCTTCATACCTTGAGTATTCTATCAATTTTTGCTTCAAAATTGTTTTAAATGTGATATTTATGATTGCTGCCAATTTCATGTTTTTTTTTTCTTTCTGGAAAATATACGTTTGTTAGTATGAAAAATAATGTTATTGTTGCCTTTTTATTAGCTAAAAATAGTTGGATGAGTGCTTCTCTTACTTATTATATGGTGTGACCTTGGAATCATAAAAATATGACCTGCTGTGATCCAAAAGACTTGAGAGATTAAAATTATTGACATGATAGCATAATTTTTGCTACCTTGTCTTGACTTCAAAAAGCTGAACCTTCTATGATTTGGGTGGCTACGGTCCTTATGACAGTCAAGTTATTGGCATGTACTATAACCTTAAAGAAAATTAATACCATTCAGTGGTTGCACATGTGCAAGAGAAGGATATAATCAATCTATCACTTCTTTTCCTTTTTTTCCTTCTTACATTGTTCAGTAGCTATGCAACTGGCAACCGTAGAACAAGCTGGTCCAGAGCTGTAAGCTCAATTGGGCTACACCTTCGTTCTGCGTTGCAGTTATTATTGACAGACCTTCTTTTGAAGCTGGTTGGAAATCTCAATTGCTTAGGCCTTTTCAGTGATAGCTCATTGAAAAAGATAATCGAAGACTCTAAGGAGAGGTTTTGGAACAAAACTAGATTTGGGCTTATCTTTAGGGATTGATCTCTTCAGAGTTTACAGATTTTTTCTTTTGAGGACTATCTTAGCAATCCTATCTCAACTCGAAGTATCTGTTTTTGAGGAAAAAAGGCAGTTCTTAGGTTTTTAGTTTTGTGGACAGCTTGTTCACCCTTTGTAAATCTCACATTTTCATGTATTGGTACAAGTTTATCTTTGTCTTTTGTTTTTTAAAGAATATGCTAGTCTTCAGAAAGCAAGCACTGTATGTTTCCCAAGTTCTCCAAATATATTTTTTGGTTTCTACTTGTCCTGGATTTGGGAGGAGCACATTCTAAACTTAAATTTTGTTCTTTGCCTATTTGTGGTTTTATTAAATGGGAGAGCAGTCTGAGAGATTGGTCAGTCATAATTATTTTACAGGAAACTCTTTCAATTGTTTGGCAGTATGGGTCCTAACAAGGTTGTGAAATATATTTAGTTGATATGGTAAAAATGCAGAAGCTATGTTTTTAAGGGATACTTAGGTAATTAATAATGTAATTATCATAAGGAATAGCTATAAATAATGCATTTTCACAGTAGCTTTCTTTGTAATAACTTTCAAGAGTTTGGTAATCCTAAGAAAGCTAGATCATCCAAGTGGAACATTTATCTGTCATCAGCATTTCTGTGGTTGTCTGTTTTATTTAGTGCACAAATAAAGTTGTATCAACTGTAAATAACGTATATTCTTGTATTCTTATATGCTCAGGACAGTTATGGTGGATATATGGTTGCATTTGCTGGTCGAAAATATGCTGCTAGGTCTCCCCCTGCTTTTGTTGCAAACAGTACTTACACTGTAACCAGCTTTACACTTGTAAGAGATCATCAGGAATCTGTCTCATTATTATCTCGGTATTACCATATGTAAACATTTGTGAAAATCGATGAAATTGTTAAATACAGGTGCTTGAGTTTAAGAAGGGCAGGCTGCAAAACCTTTACTGGAAGAGGGATGGTTGTGCTAAATGTTCAGGAAGCTCAAGCTTTGTCTGCCTCAACAATCAGGATTGTGCAATCAGAACATCCAGCTGCAAGAACCGTGGAGGTTCTGTAGATTGCAGCCTTGGAATACAACTTGCATTCTCTGGCACGGATAAGCACCTTTCAGTTCTCAACTCCTGGTATGAAGTGGCGAACCTTCGTCAGTACTCACTCTACGGCCTTTATTCAAATCTCAAGGATTCTCTGACTAGCCAGTATAGCAAGGTCTTCTAATTGTGCTTGTTATGTTCTTTTAGAAAAATTTTCCCACGATTATGTTGTAATTCTTTTTTCCTCTGTATTTTCAATGGATATTGACTCTGCATTTCTCTTTATCCTTGATTTTCTCCTTCCCTGCTTATGTTTTTCTTGTGTGTAAATTGCATTACTTGTCTATTATTTGAATAACAATTATTATAACCGTTGAGTTACCCTTTCCATGACGTAAACTTTGTTGAACCTTTTGTTGTCTTGGACAAAAGCAGCTTTTCTTTTGTTTTGTTGTCTTGGATAATGATAAAATTACTTGTCACATCATTTGCGTTAATTTCTGATATCATCCTAGGGATATTGCATGTGTTGAGAGTTGTAAATTAGATATGTAATATAATTGGAGAATGCTAATTTTTTACTTGAGCCATTAAATCCATATATTTACTAGACATCAACAGTTATGTGTAGGTGTTTGTTTTGCTTGTATCATTTTCATGTTAGCGATGAAGGTGAGGAAATATAACAGAAACTACTATCTATTATCCAAGCAATAATGATTTTATATTTTCTGTTTTATCTCTAATTAAATTTAAGCAAATATTTTCCCCTATAGTCCACATATACAGTGACAAGTTTTTGCTACTTTAAATTATCATGTACGAGGCTTGGTAGTTGGTACTAGTGTTAATTGTAATTAGGGCATCTAAATATTTTCTTATGATTGACTATTTCCATATAAATTGACAACATTATTATATATATTAAAACTCAACTTCAATTTCAAACAGTAAAATTGAAGTTAATTTTGATTTATTTATAAAAATGCCATTGCGGTTTATTTATTAAAATGCTATTGAATATATAATAATAATAATATAATAATAATAATAATAATAATAATAATATTATTATTATATTAATATTAATAATATTATTATTAATTAATATAAATACTAAATAATTAAATAATTAATATTAATATTTACAAAAATACGATTGAATATTATAAATTAGGCATGACGCCGGTTCCAGTTCCAGCAGTTCCTGTTCCTCTTTTTTTTTTTTAATTTTTATGTAATCTTATTTCATAAAAAAAATTAGATATGTAAAATTGTAATTTGTAAATACATCTTATTGAGTTACCAACAAAATAAAATAAAGTAAATAAATGTATTTTATTGGTTCAATTAATTTTTTTTTTAAAACTCAACTTCAATTTCAAACAGTGAAATTGAAGTTAATTTTGATTTATTTATAAAAATGTTATTGCGGTTTATTTATAAAATACCATTAAGTTAATTTTGATTTATTTATAAAAATGCCACTACGGTTTATTTACAAAAATATCATTGAATATATAATAATAATATTATTATTATATTAATATTAATATTATTATTAATTAATATTTATACTAAATAATTAAATAATTAATATTAATATTTACAATAAAAACTCAACTTCAATTTCAAACAGTAAAATTGAAGTTAATTTTGATTTATTTATAAAAATGCCTTAGCGGTTTATTTACAAAAATGCCATTAAGTTAATTTTGATTTATTTACAAAAATACCATTACTGTTTATTTATAAAAATGCCATTGAATATATAATAATAATAATAATATTATTATTATATTAATATTAATAATATTATTAATTAATATATATACTAAATAATTAAATAATTGATATTAATATTTACAAAAATATGATTGAATATTATAAATTAGGCATGATGCCGGTTCCGGTTCCAGTTCCGGTTCCATCGGTTCCGGCTGTTTATGTTTTTTTTTAAATTTCTATTTAATCTTATTTCATAAAAAAAATTAGATATGTAAAATTGTAATTTGTAAATACATCTTATTGGGTCACCCACAAAATAAAATAAAGTAAATAAATGTATTTTATTAGTTCAATCAATTTTTTTTTAAAAAAACTCAACTATAATTTCAAACAGTGAAATTGAAGTCAATTTTGATTTATTTATAAAAATACCATTGTGGTTTATTTACAAAAATGCCATAAAATATATAATAATAATAATAATATTATTATATTAATATTAATAATATTATTAATTAATATATATACTAAATAATTAAATAATTAATATTAATATTTACAAAAATACGATTGAATATTATAAATTAGGCATGACGCCGCTTCCGGTTCCGGCGGTTCCTGTTCCTTTTTTTTTTTTTGAATTCTTATTTAATCTTATTTTATAAAAAAAATTAGATATGTAAAATTGTAATTTGTAAATGCATCTTATTGGGTCACCCGCAAAATAAAATAAAGTAAATAAATGTATTTTATTGGTTCAATCAATTTTTTTTAAAATTAAAGTTGGAACCTCCCGGTTCGAACCAGAACCGAACCACTGGTTCTAGTCCGGTTCGAACCGAGCGGTTCCTCCAAAAAGAAAACCGGAATAGGAACCACCCCGGTACCAGTTCTGGTCCGGTTCCGAAACCAGAACAAGAAAAATCGGTTCCGATTTTCCTCCGGTGATTCCGGTTTGGTTCGTCGGTTCGAACCGAACCGGCGTCATGTTTGTTATAAATTGAAATGTTCACATGGACAGTGACATTTAATGGATTTCAACTTATCTACAAAAATGCCAATGAACAGTAAAATTAAATAGATTTCTATTTATCTAAAACAAGACTTTCAATTTCAAACAGTGAAATTGAATTGAATTTTGATTTATTTACAAAAATACCATTACAGTTTATTTATAAAAATACCATTGAATATATAATAATAATAATATTATTATTATATTAAATTAATATTATTATTAATTAATATATACACTAAATAATTAAATAATTAATATTAATATTTACAAAAATACCATTGAATATTATAAACGCCGGTTCTGGTTCTTTTTTTTTTTAAATTTAATTTTTATTTAATCTTATTTCATAAAAAAAATTAGATATGTAAAATTGTAATTTGTAAATGCATCTTATTGGGTCACCCATAAAAGAAAATAAAGTAAATAAATTATTTTATTGGTTCAATAGTTTGTTTTTTTAAAATTAAAGTTGGAACCGCCCTGTTCGAACCGGAACCGAACCGCCGGTTCCGGTCAGGTTCGAACCGGGCAGTTCCTCCAAAAAGAGAACTGGAACCGAAACTGCCCCGGTATCGGTTCCGTTTTGGTTCCGAAACCGGAACAGGAAAAATCAGTTCCGGTTTTCCTCCGGTGGTTCCTGTTCGGTTCGCCGGTTCGAATCGAACTGGCGTCATGTCTATTATAAATTGAACTGTTCACATGAACAATGAAATTGAATAGATTTCTACTTATCTACAAAAATGTCATTGAACAGTAAAATTAAATATATTTCTATTTATCTACAAAAATGCTATTAAACAGTCAATTAAATAGATTTTAAAATGTTCATTAAACTAAAACACAACTTTCAATTTTACTGTTCATATGAACAGTGGAATTGAATAGATTTCAGTTTATTTATAAAAATACCATTGAATGTTATAAATTGAACTGTTCACATGAACAATGAAATTGAATGGATTTCTACTTATCTACAAAAATGTCATTGAACAGTAAAATTAAATAGATTTCTATTTATCTATAAAAATACAATTAAACAGTAAATTGAATAGATTTCTACTTAGCTATTGAACTGTTCATATGAACAATAAAATTGAATAAATTTCTATTTATCTATAAAAATGCCATTGAACAGTAAAATTAAATAGATTCCTATTTTCACGTATTAATGTTCAATCATTTTAATTTTTTCTGTATCATAATTTAGATAAATAAAATTTATTAAAATTGAATAATAATCCTGCAGCATAAAGTGCGGGTCATTTTACTAGTATCCAACTAAAGCAACAATATTGAATAAAATTAAAAGTTTAGATAAGAACAAAATTTGAATAGAAACATTATTTTTAACACTATCTATCAATACACCTATCTAGATTAGGTATTGTTTTTTGTCATTGATAGGATTCGAGCCGATCTGTGAGTCATTTGTCCAAACCCATCATTTACCGGTTGATCTACGTCCCTAAGACCAAAATATTTTTGTTTTCAAGACATTAAATACAATAAGAAATGACTGATGAAGTTGGCATTCACAGTTTTGTCTCTCCTCTGTAAATCTCGAATTTATTATAATAGTTAAAAAATAAAAAAAGAAAAGAACAAACCTTGCAATATATTTTTCAAAAGGTATCTCAAACATTTCTCAATTTCAACAAACTTATAATTCATTCTGCTTGAACTATAATTATAGTCATTTAACTAATTTAAAATTATTTATATACATCTTAAAAATACATGACCTATCTTATTTTACATTACTAAAATGCCCTTAAAACCAATAAACCTTACTTGATTAGACAACAAATAAATAAGATGAAAAAAATATCAACTTAAATTTGTCAATTTGTTTTTACCTTTAATATTCGATCAGGCATTTCCAAATGACATTTGAATTAAGAGCAAATAGATGTTGAATTAAAAAAATATATTAAAGCTACACGTGGAAACAAATATACAATGATGAGATGAAAAATACACTAACAGAAACAGT
The DNA here is from genome assembly GCA_033220585.1 of Dipteronia sinensis. Classification (NCBI taxonomy): domain Eukaryota; kingdom Viridiplantae; phylum Streptophyta; class Magnoliopsida; order Sapindales; family Sapindaceae; genus Dipteronia; species Dipteronia sinensis. The sequence goes on along the minus strand of CM065637.1, from coordinate 71,652,684 downwards.
ATTGTACCCTTAAACCCTATTGAGGTTAATTAACTTGGTTGGTCCATTTTGTTGAAAAACCCTTATTCTTGCAATTAAATTACAAAACTACCCTGCCGTTGCCCCAAAGACAAAACATCATTGTCAATTATTCCTAGTATTTGCTAAAACTGGTTGAGTGCACCACTCGGCATCCAATACATCTACGATTTTCTTCTAAAACTGCAGCATATTTATTTACTCTTATGTTCCTTAAATTTATTTATTTACTCAACGTTTGTACATTTTAAGGTGATTCGCACATAAAATTTGTTCGGTACACATCTCATACCTACATAAACTAAAAAAGAAAAAAGTAAATGATTTTTTTTACTACAAAAAAGTAATGATTTTAAAGGCAAGTCATGTAATATAAGTTTCATTTTGTATAAGATATGTCATATACAGTATGTTTTTGTTTACTGTTCGCAAATTAAATAACCTAAATTGTACAAATTTGATGTGGAGCAATGAACTTATAATGCTGAAGGTTTTTTTAATTTTTATTTTATTAATGTAAGAATAAAGACAGAAAAAATGGAGTCCCGTTCAGAAACATGCATATTTGTGGGGTATCCGAAAGGAACTAAATGATATTATTTTTATAGTCCTTCAGATCTTAAAGTATTTGTTTCGACAAATGCTAAATTTCTGGACAAGGACTATATGAATGATTTTGTGCCTAAGAGTATAATTGTCCTGAATGAGCTTTCAGGAGATACAATTCCACAAGAGGTTTCACAACCTAACCCAATTGTAAGTTCCGCACCATCACAAGATCAACAACCTACCATTCCTCGTTATAGTGGGAGGGTTAGTAGACAACCCGAGAGATACATCGTCTAGGAGAATCAGTGGAGAATCTAGTTTCTATAGGATATATTGATCATATATACTATGTTGTGTGTGTTTGCATCATTTGTATTCACTTAGATCATTTACCTTGCAAAAGGCCGGAAGTCACATTCCTTAGAGTGATTCTTTAGATTGTGCATTGTAAGACTTATCTAGAGTTGGAGTGACTTGGATAGCTAAGCAGTGGAAGTCACATGTTTGGAGAGCGGATCTTCATTTGTGCATTGTAAGACTTAGTTAGAATCGGGGTGACTTGGATAGCTAAGCGGCGGAAGTCAGATGTTTGGAGAGGGGATCTTCAACTTGTGCATGTAAGACTTAGCTAGAGTCGGAGTGACTTGGATAGCTAAGCGGCGGAAGTCACATGTTTGGAGAGGGGATCTTCAACTTGTGCATGTAAGACTTGGCTAGGATCAGGGTGATCTGGATAGCTAAGCAGCAGAAGTCACGTGTTTGGAGAGGGGATCTTCAACTTGTGCATGGAAGTCTCGACTAGGATTGGTGTGATCCGGATAGTTGAGCAAAGAGGCATCTCATTCATTGTGTAGGGTGGACGGGTAGATTTCTAGGTGAAGTAGTCACTTGAGAGATTGTATCTTTTTATCTTACTAGTGAATTTGTTTGCCGGTGGTTGTGGTATCAACCCGTGGATATTTCCTCTTAGGAGGTTTTACCACGTAAAAATTATGTGTTGATTTTCTCTACCTCTATCTCCTTTATTTGTATATGTGTTGATATATATCTTAGTTGATATCTTTATAATTGATATTCATTGTATATCATTTTTGTATATGTTGGAGTTGCCTTTGTTTGAACAAGCATATCTTTATTTGAATTGATGTGGCTTGTGATTGTATTTGGAGTGTGATACAAGCTACTTAGAGGGACAAACTTGTGTTTGTTTCAAGGGATCAAAAAAGATGTTGTAATATATTCGCCCCTCTCTGTGTTAGCTTAAGGCAAATTAACAGTGTTTGTATTTTTCATATTAAACATATACTTCTTCCTCAAGAACTCAATTAAGAAAGGCTCAATTGACATCAAGTTGGTAGATTTTCCAGCTATGAGATGCATCAAGAGAGATGAGTAATCTTACTGTATCAAATCGGACCACCGGAGCAAATACTTCTTCATAATTAATCCCGTATTTTTGCTTGTAACCTTTGGCTACAAATCTTGCTTTGTAGCGGGCAATACTACTATTTGCATTGCGTTTGATTTTGTATACCCATTTCACTCCAATTGCTTGTTGCTTTGGTGGAATTATGGATAACTCCCATGTGTCATTCTTGTTGATGGCCGTCATTTCTTTCTTCATAGCAGTCAGCTTCCAACAATCTTTTATGACAGCTTGTTCAAAATTGATAGGCTCACGATCTGCATACAAACAAAATAAGTTTGTTGCCTCTTATATCTTGAAGACTTCTCATCTTGGGTGGAGGTGAACAACTATTGCTTCCAGTACTTGATGATGAATTGCTACTGCTTGCATTGTAAGAATGTGGGACTGATTGTGGAAAAGACTGTGTTATAGATTATAACTCTGTGGTAATTGAGGCAGCATGAGATGTTTAGTTTGCTATAACTGCATTAGTAGGAGATTGAGCTACTACGTCCTCATGGAAAATACTGCTTTCACTCATGTCGTCGTCATTGTTCCAGTCCCAAGCTGTTGCTTCATCAAAGACCACATCCCTACTTACCACTAATTTTTGGGTAAGTGGATTGTAGAGTTTGTAGGCTTTTGATTCTTCATTATACCCATAAAAATGCATTTCTGACTAAGATCATCTAGTTTCTTCCTTCTACTTTCAGGTATTTGGGCATATGCAAGACACCTACAATTTTTCAAATGGCCCACACTAGGCTTGTGTCCACTCCATGCTTCTTGTGCTATCATGTATTTGATACTTTTTGTTGGACATCGATTGAGAAGATATACCGAACATGCAATAGCTTCAGCCCATAATTGTTTTTTTAAGTTCTTATCTTTATGTAGTGTTCTTGTCATGTCAAGTATGGTATGATTCTTCCTCTCAGCAATCCCGTTTTGCTATGAAGTGTATGCAGTTGTAAGTTGATGTCGTATACCATTATCCCTGCAAAACACTTGAAAGGCATTGGAGGTGTACTCTGTTGGGGTTTATGCCATAAAAATGTAATTTGTAAATGGATTTATGAAATAAATAAAAAGAAAAGTTCAATTCATTCTTATTGTGTTGTTTATTTTATAACTTGTGCATATATTAACATCCTAGATTGCCGGATGTAATCTCGAACTGTGTATATGAGTGTCATATATGGATGGATACAGTAAGAGACGTGCAATCTAAAGAGTCCATAGATAGCAAATAAAGCTGGGTACTTTATTTTTTGTTAATCTATAGCCGCGGTCTATTCCGTAATGTACGGTGATTCTATCATGAATCATTCATATGAGATATGGGAATGGAGGCACCTTGTATGATGTGATCGTATAGGACTAGGCCATGATCTATATGAATCTCTCACCAAGATCCGTTTACTGATGAGATTCATGTTGGGATTTATGCCCTAAAGATGTAATTTGTAAATAGATTTATGAAATAAATAAAAAGAAAAGTTCAATTCATTCTTGTTGTGTTGTTTATTTTATAACTTGTGCATATATTAACATCCTAGATTGCCCTATGTAATCTCGAACTGTATATATGAGTGTCATATATGGATGGATACAGTAAGAGACGTGCAATCTAAAGAGTCCATAGATAACAAATAAAGCTGGGTACTTTATTTGTGGTTAACCTATAGCTGCAGTCCATTCCGTAATGTATGGTGATTCTATCATGAATCATTCATATGAGATATGGGAATGGAGGCACCTTGTATGATGTGATCATATATGACTGGGCCATGATCTATATGAATCTCTCACCAAGATCCGTTTACTGACGAGATTCATATATATCAACTAATGATGACTATATGTGGGTGATCTTAATCCTGAGTGTCTTATCGACCCCTTCAGGTTAGATCGTGGTCTTTGATATACCATGGGTGAGGTCAGATGCAGTTCCTGATCAATATACTCAGTATGTTGGGATTGCAGTTTGGCTTGTGGCTAGGAAGGTATGTACACAATAGTGGAATCAACTCCTTCTTGTGAGAAGTAGATAGTAGTTCCCTTAAGGGTTGATTCGGGGCTTGGACAATATGAGCGCTCTCCTAATTCCGTGAGGAAATAGGATTTATTGTCCATTAAAGAATCAACGATACTTAAAGGATATATGTAATTAGAGGGGTATAACGGACATTATGACCCAGCTTTAATTATGAACTACTGTGGAGGATCACACCATGTGTAATAGCTATATCGATGGACACCGAGTTGTATCGGTCTGTGTAAAAACGTCTGCAGTTGAGAGAGTGCAGCTTCGGGTTTTTAGTGGAATAACACCAGAGTTAATAATCAAGGAATATTAATTAAAGAGTTTAATTAATGATTCCAAAAATTATTGGAGCTCAAAATACTATAGGTCCATTAGGTCCCCTTGCTAGCCTGATTGATTTAGGTAACAAGGGTCACAGATAATTAATTGGAAAGTCCAATTAATGTGTTATGAAAGTGACATGTATTTATTCGGGAATTAATTGAATAATGAGATTATTTAATTAATGAATAATAGTAATTAAATAAATTAAATAATAAGATTATTTATCATGTTATTAATCACTAAATGGGGGATGTTTGTTGATATTTGTTTTTTGAATAAATAAGATAATATGATTATTTTATTTTATTAAATTAAAGTTTGAATTTAAATAGTTTGAATTCAAATCATATTAAATAAAATAAATATTAATCAATATCTTTAAAGATATTTGATATCTTAAAAGATTAGATTGATTTGTTTTTTTGATTAAAATTGATTTTGAATTTAAAAAGAAAAAAAATAAAAAAATAAAAGAGAAAGTAATCAGCACAAAAGTGTTGTGCGTTTGATATTTTCTAAAAGAGAAAGCACAAGTGTTGTGCGTGAGAAAGAAACAAAGAGAGAAAAAGGCAATTGGTGTATTGCTGCACTATTTGAAAAATAAAATAAAATAATATATATATTTTAAAGAACAAGAGTTGTTCTTAGTTATTTTTTTTGGAAGAAATAGTTTCTTCATATTCTCTCTACATCCTCCTAAGTTCCTGAGTACGTGACGCGCCCACACGCAGTTACCAGTTTCAGGATATAGCTAAAAAGATCAGTAGTACAGACCAGAAGCATATCGTAAAGTGAAGGAGCCTCCAAACGTTGGTAAGGTTCTATATATTTTTATATTGAATACAATTTCCTGAGTTTACATATTGTATGTATTATTAGTTCCGGAAAAATAATTACGGTCTCAAGTTCACTGGTTCCAGATCATTTATGATCTGTATTAAAAATTTTAAAACATATTTCCGCTGCGTTACCAGTGAACGGGGTTCCAACAATTTATATATATCAACTAATGATGGCTATATGTGGGTGATCTTAATCCTGAGTGTCTTATCGACTCCTTCAGGTTAGATCATGGTCTTTGATATACCATGAGTGAGGTCAGATGCAATTCCTGATCAGTATACTCCGTATGTTGGGATTGCGGTTTGGCTTGTGGTTGGGAAGGTATGTACACAATAATGGAATCCACTCCTTCTTGTGAGAAGTAGATGGTAGTTCCCTTAAGGGTTGATTCGGGACTTGGACAATATGAGCGCTCTCCTAATTCCGTGAGGAAATAAGATTTATTGTTCATTAGAGAATCAACGGTACTTAAAGGATATATGTAATAAGAGGGGTATAACGGACATTATGACCCAGCTCTAATTATGAACTACTGTAGAGGATCACACCATGTGTAATAGCTATATCGATGGACACCGAGTTGTATCGGTCTGTGTAAAAGCGTCTGCAGTTGAGAGAGTGCAGCTTCAAGTTTTTAGTGGAATAACACCGGAGTTAATAATCAAGGAATATTAATTAAAGAGTTTAATTAATGATTCCAATGATTATTGGAGCTCAAAATACTGTGGGTCCATTAGGTCCCCTTGCTAGCCCGATCGATTTAGGTAACAAGGGTCACGGTTAATTAATTGGATTGTCCAATTAATTGTGTTACGAAAGTGATACGTATTTATTCAGGAAATAATTGAATAATGAGATTATTTAATTAATGAATAATAGTGATTAAATAAATTAAATAATAAGATTATTTAATTTTGTTATTAATCACTAAATGGAGGATGTTAGTTGATATTTGATTTTAAATAGAATAAGATAATATGATTATTTTATTTTATTAAATTAAATATTTGAAATTGAATTTAAAATGTTTAAATTCAAAATAAATATTTAATTATCTTTTAAAATAAAAGATATGAGATATCAATATTAAAAGAGTTTGTTTTAAAATCTAAAGAGATATCAATTAAAGAGTTTTAGTTATAATAATATATATATGATATATATTGATAACAAAAATATAGCACACAAAGGATATACACAAGTGTTTGTATATGATACAAACTCATAATGTGTGTAACAAAAATGAGAAACAAGAAGAGAAAAAAGAGTGCAGGCGTGCACTATTGAAAAAAAGAAGAAGAATATAAAGTTAATTTTTTTAACAACTAGAATGGTTCTAGTTTTGTTTTCGCTTGAAAGAAATTGTTTCTTCTTCATTCTCTCTACATCCTCCTAAGTTCCTGAGTATGTGACGCGCCCACACGTAGTTACCAGTCCCGGGATATAGCGAGAAAGATCAGTGGTACAGACCAGGAGTATATCGTAAAGTGAAGGAGCCTCCAAACGTTGGTAAGGTTCTAAATTTTCTTTTAATATATTGATTACAATTTCCTGTGTTTACATATTTTATGTATTAGTTCCTGAAAAAGAATTGCGATCCTAAGTTCACTGGTCCAAGATCGTTTATGATATGTATAAAAATTTTTAAAACCTATTCCGCTGCGTTACCAGTGAATGGGGTTCCAACATACTCCCCACCTCTATCAGACCTTAATGTACAAAGCTTACAATTGCTTTCAATCTCTACAAGAGCTTTAAACTGTTTGAATACAACTAATGTATCACTCTTTTCTTTAAGAAAAAATACTCACACCTTTCTACTAAAATCATCAATAAAGGTCATGTAGTATTTATTCCCCCTAAAAGAGTAATGTTCTTTAGGTCTACAAATGTCTGTATGTACTAATTGTAAGGGTGAATTTGCTCTCCAAGAAGAAATACTGGGAAAAGGAAGACGAGATTGCTCACCAATCACACATCCTTCACATACACGGTCAGATAGTTCAATATTTGGTAACTCATGTACCATGCCCGTCGAAGATAATAGCGTTAGCCCATTAAAATGAAAATGCCCAAATTGCAAATGCCATTTTCCTGACTCGCTTTCAATCATTCCGAGAAGACGTAATTCATTTGTAGTGTGCAAATGCAGATGGAACATACGATTCTTCGACATTTGTACTACAACAATGGTTTGTCCATTTGCATTTCTTAGATAGAGCAGATTGTCTTCCATGTGAATAATATCTCCTTTTTCAAGCAGCTGGTCAAGACTGAGAATATTACTTTTCATACTAGGAATATAATAGACATCAGAAAAGTACTTGAATTTTCCATCCTTATGATAAATTTGGATTTCTCATCTCTATGCGACTTGTAATTTAGAGCCATCAATTTAGAGCCATCATTAAGACTTTTTGATCCACCAGTTTCTTCTTTGAGATTCACAAAATATTCCTTCCTCCAACACATATGATTGGATGCACCAAAGTCAAGATACTTGACATTATTTTGTCCAACAGACTCTTTATGGACTATAAGAAGAGTAGGCTCCTCAGTAATGTCATTAGATGCTTCAGCTAGGTTGGCATAGTTTTCAGGTTTATTTGGACATTCAGATGACTAGTGTCCAAATTTTCTACATTGAAAGCATTGAACATTTGATTTACCTTTGCCATATCCAGTTTGAGAATAATTACCGCGACCTCTACCTCGTCCGCGATAGGATGTGCCACCATATTGTGAATGACCCCATCCATGTTCACATTCACCACCTGAAATCTCCAGTGTGAGCTTTGATTCTAGTGCTTGCTCTGTTGTAGTGCTTTGAGTATTCTGCTGAATATGCTGCTCATGAACTCGCAGAGAACCTAAAAGTTCTTATATACTGATAGTTTCCAAATTCTTGGATTCCTACATTACTGTTACCACATGCTCAAAGTTGTGAGTGAGAGATCTCAGTATCTTCTCCATCACACAAACATCATCAAGTTTTTCACCATTCCTCTTTATTTGATTGACAATCGCAATCAGTCGTGAGCAATAATTCGAGATTGTCTCTCATCCTATCATGCGAGCTAATTCAAATTCACCTCTTAAAGCTTGTAATCGTACCTTTTTACTCTGTTAACTCCTTAGAATATTGTGCTCAATTTGTCCCAGACCTCTTTACTTGTTGATGCTTCTGAAATTTTCTCGAACGTATCATCCTCCAATCCTTGATGCAGTAGAATGAGAGCCTACTTATCCTTTTTTTCGGTAATCTTTGAGAACAGTCTACTGATCAATAGTGTAGAGTGCTTCTTCTTCTGAACTTGGTTCAATATAGCCATTACTGACTATCTCCCACAAATCTTGTGAACCAAACAGTGGTTTGAACTGAATGCACCATTTTTCAAAATTTTCTTTTGTTAACTTAGGAACTTGAAGCTAGACCAAGTTTGATGACATGGTCGTGAACAAGAAAAGAAAAAAAAAAGAGGTTGTGAGGAAAATAGGATCTGATACACTATGTTGGTGTTTATAAAAAAAAGAAACTGGATAAACAGAGAAAGAGTTGTAGGAGATGTAAAACTAATGAATTTATTATTCAGGCAAAAGGTACAATTTATTTGAATCTGATGATCTCCTTTTATAGGGAAATACAGAGCTTACAAACAACTGTCAAAACGAACAAACTGAAAAACAAATTACATCTAAAAATCAGGCCTAAGACTAGAGAGGTGGCAGAGGAATCGGTCATACTCAAGATCAGGCTTTATTGATACTAGAAGACCTCTTCTTTAACACGTGCACCCGTAATTCTTTTGATTTGTTACTTCCAACATATATATCAAAAACAATTAATTGTGCTACTCTCAAATGTGAACTTGCTAATTCAATTTTCCCTATAAATAGAATGTCATTTCTCCGGTGTACGCATCAGGCTGCCACCCACGGGGTATTGTACTTAAAAAGGTCCCTTGTGGATGGCAGCGTTGTGCATTCACATGAGAAATTTTAGCATTAACAATTGGCGCTAGAAGAAGTGGTCCTTAGAAAAAAAAACACAGACTGCCCTTAATTGAGGGCTTGTTGTTAGGGGGTTTCTCCTACATTGGTTGAAGTCAATACTAGTTTGTGATATAATTAAATATGATTGGCCTTAACCCTACGATGCCCTTTAATTTAATGATAAAACCTTGAGGCCTAATGAGTCAAAGTGGACAATACCTCGTGGGTGCCGGCCTCGTACATACACCAATATACGGGATTTGTCCAACAAATTACAGCATATATAATATGGTCTAAATTGGTTCTACTAAGGAACGTGAAGAAAGTCCAAGATGATTTAGAACAAAATTGGTCATTAGCCCTTTCGAGTTTAGAGGAAGAAGATAGGATGAATGGTGCATTTTTTTAGTTAGGAGTTTGCTATATGATGAGATCTTCATGGAATATGCATTATACATCACAATGTATGCACTCATGGGTCTTTAGGCTGTAAGCCTATAATTACAATTGCTTGTTTTATTGCCAATTAATATGCATCTTTTGTGGTGTTCAAAAAAGGGCTCAAAAAATAAATAGCACTTTTTGGAGGTGGTATTTCAACAATATCACTACTTTAATAACTTATGTTTAAAAGGCACCTATTATGGTGAACGAACAAAAATACCCCCAATTGTTGTTCCACATCAGCTTTCTTTCATTCAGTTTACAGTGACAAAGTTGTGAAGTAGAGAGAGAAAGTCCGGTTGAAACTCAGGCAATCACTTGAACGGTGATGGAGTGGCGCTACGCAGATGCATTCGGGGGTCGAGCTCCTCGCCGAGCTCGCGGTGGTCGAGCTGCCCGGTCAGCTAGCGGGGGGCAGGGGGCAGCGCGCCCAAAGCTTTTTTTTTTCTTTCAATTTAAAGCTCGGAGCTTTTATGAAAAAGCTCGGAAAAAGCTCGAAACCTTATACAAAAAGCTCGGGCAGAGCAATTCATGAAAAATCTCGGGCAGTTCATGAAAAAGCTCGGAGCTTTAATGAAAAAGCTCGGAAAAAGCTCGAAGCCTTATCAAAAAGCTCGGGCAGGGCAATTCATGAAAAAGCTCGGAGCTTTTATGAAAAAGCTCGGAAAAAGCTCGGCAAAAGCTCGGCAAAAGCTCGAAGCCTTATGCAAAAAGCTCGGGCAGGGCAATTCATGAAAAATCTCGGGTAGTTCATGAAAAAGCTAGGAGCTTTTATGAAAAAGTTCGGAAAAAGCTCGAAGCCTTATGCAAAAAGCTCGGGCAGGGCAATTCATGAAAAATCTCGGGCAGTTCATGAAAAATCTCGAAACTTTTATGAAAAAGCTCGGAAAAAGCTCGAAGCCTTATGCAAAAAACTCGGGCATGGCAATTCATGAAAAATCTCGGGTAGTTCATGAAAAAGCTTGGAGCTTTTATGAAAAAGCTCGGAAAAAGCTCGAAGCCTTATGCAAAAAGCTCGGGCAGGGCAATTCATGAAAAATCTCGGGCAGTTCATGAAAAAGCTAGGAAAAAGCTCGAAGCCTTATGCAAAAAGCTCGGGCAGAGCAATTTATGAAAAATCTTGGGCAGTTCATGAAAAAGCTCGGAAAAAGCACGGAGCCTTATCCAAAAAGCTCGGGCAGGGCAATTCATGAAAAAACTCGGGCAGTTTATGAAAAAGCTATGAAAAAGCTCGGAAAAAGCTCGAAGTCTTATGCAAAAAGCTCAGGCAAGGAAGTTCATAAAAAAGCTCGGATAGCTTTACAAAAGGCTCATACACAGTGTTAAAAGTCTCGGAAACCCAGATCTTCATCATCTTATACATAAATTTTACCAACTCAATTTTCAGACAAGTTTATTGTAGAGAGAGAGAGAGAGAGAGGAGTTACTGAGTTCATTGTTTGAAGCGTGGAGATGGAAGTACAAACAGAATAAAAAATTGATTATTTAAGGGCAATTTTGGTAGTTCACCATAATATGTGCCTTTTAAACATAACTTATTAAAGCAGTGACGTTGGTACAACACACCTCCAAAAAAGTGACATTTATCACCATTTCCACGTTCAAAAAATAATATACATCTTTTGTTTCATTTATATAAAATGTGAACAAGCTAGCTTATTAATATATGCAGATAGAACAAGCAAATGAAAATAACAACTTTAATTATATTTTCAGATATATCTAAACGATGAAAAAGGTAACACACATTTTATTAAAATCACGATGTAAACCATAATTTGTTAGTCCCTAGAGGCGTGGCTCAGTTGGTAGATAGACGGGCTTGAGGTTTGGGCAAATGACTCTAAAATTAGCGGCTAGAATCCTACCAATGGTAAAAAAGCTTTAAAAAAATACATAGTCTAGATAAGTGTATAGATAAATACGTACTGTAAAAAAAAACCATAATTTCATAAACAATAAATGATCGAGATTGTTTAGTTACACCTAATATATAATTGCTGAAGTTAATTGTACAATTCTGATAATATTCCAAACTCAAATCTTGTCAAAACCTTTTGTACTAGAGATAGAGTGATGTTAATAAATAAATCTCGAAATCCAAATACATTTGTAAGGTTCCACTTGCATATGCTTAGATAATGTATTTGGAAATTAGAACATCTCTACTTGACAGTGATTAAATCATAAATCAGCATCGTTATATATATATATATATAATAAATTGAACTTAAACTTTGAACTAGAACTTGTAATAATTATACATAATATACATATATAGTTTTCAAGGTTGAGGGGGGTCTTGAGCCATAACATGGTTTTTGTCTTCACCAAAAGCCATCACCTTGGCTCCCGCCTCAACTTCGCCGGCCATGTAGCGGTGCCACCTTTGCTTCACCCTCCCCAAACAGCCACCACCGTTGATGCTGTCCAAGGGTGTCTCTACGGCTCCTCTGCGGCAATATCTGCCCAGCATGCACGAAATAATAGCAAGAACTGTTAGAACAGAGATGACCGCAAAGAATGGCCCGATAGACCCTGTTGACGAAGAACCACCACTCGATACACCTTGAGAGTTAGTTTCCCCTTCCCCTTCCACTGGCTGTTGCTGGACGTTGGGCAGTAATGATGTCGACGCCATCTATATTTCTAATTGTCTGGAAGTTATGATCAGATAATTAATTTATAGACAACTTGTAAAGGCTCTCAACTACTCGTGGACTAAACCAACACGACTAAGAAAACTGAACGCACAATCTAAAAAACTGATTTTGTGACTTAAGCTCTGACAAAATTAAAATCAGAACGTGGCGATGACTAGAAAGTAATATATTGAGAGATAGAAAGGGATGGGAGATTGGGAGTGCTTTAGGGCTTTAGCCGACCATGAAAGTGTGCATGAGTGGAAGACAACATGGAAAGGGTTAAAGTGATGAATTTTTCTTCAAAATTCATGCATTTTACTGGATCAGAGATTGTTTTTTGCTTGCTTGAATTTGCATTACCCTATCAGAAACTAGAACTTTCTGCATAATTAAAAATGATAGTCCCATGTGCTTCTTAGTTTCCTTTTTTTCTTCTTCTTTATAGATCGATGATATTTATAAAAACCAAATAAATGGTTGAATGTTTTACTCATACATTTTCAGTTCAATTTTAAAGATGATTGTTTGGTTAAGCTTTTTACTGCTTCAAAAGTCTACAAACGTCTATTTGAGTTTTTTAAAGTTGTTTGGTTGGGCTTTTGAGATTGTCTGTTTTAAATTGACAAACGTCTATTTGAGTTTTTTAAAGTTGTTTGGTTGAGCTTCTGAGATTGCCTGTTTTAAATTGAGTAGAGGCTAGTAGAGTTTAAACCTCTTCTAGGCAAAAGCTCATGAGGAGGTGCTTCTCCAAATAGATTTTTACCAATAGGAGGTGCTTCTCCAAAGAGATTTTTTTTTTCAAAAAAAAAAAAGAGTACTAACCAAACAAATATAATTTTTTTTCTTCAAAAACTCTATTTCTAATAGATCTACTACAAATAGATCTTTTGCCAATAGAGGTTTTTCAAAAGCCCAACCAAACAAGTTTTAGTTTTACTCATCTCTAGTGTGCATATTTAAGACAATTGTCAACGTTATTAATAACTTATACAAGGAATGTGTAAGCTGTTCAATTTTAAAAAAGGGTATCTATTCAATTCAATATAATTAAACTTTTATCGGAATTAATAATTAAGTTCCATTTACCAAATTGGTCGAATCGTAAAAAAATAAACAATTTAGGGTTTTATAGAGAACTAACCCATTTAGGAGTCTCAAGTTAACACCTAAATTAAATAAATTAAATTGTGTAAATTTGATGCGGACCAGTTTATTTATAATGCTTAAGGTTTTTTATTTTTATTTTCTTTATTAATGTAAGAATAATTCCAATGTAGTTTGTTATCTCTTACATTTAAGTATAAGTAATGTAACATAAGTTTCATTCTATATGAGATATGTGGTATGTTTGTACAAACTAAATAAACTATTATAATTCTGAAGGTTTATTATTATTGTTATTATTATTATTATTATTATTATTTATTTTATTAGTGTAAGAATAATTCCATTGTAGTTTTGTTCTCTATTACATTCTAGTTTCTTTGTTTGTTCACATTAGTGCTATGCATATTACTATTTCATGCTTGCTCTTTAACAGTTGTGTGTCATAATTGTTAATTTAAATCGAATCTTAGCACACCTTTACGAGAGTGATGTTGGATCCCAACACCATTAGCACATCAACAGGCCCTAAATGGTGAGTAATTGGTCACATATCAGTATATCACATCTATATAGGTCTTGAAATTTTTAACTAGGTAACGTGTTTTGTACTGATATGAAGCTCAAATCGAACCATCTCTGCTTGGTGGTAGAATGAAATTTTACTAATTTTTATTCTTTGTTGAATAAATAAACAGCACTCTTCTTACACAGAGAAGAAGATTAGCAATATGTAAGGAAGTCCAATATACTCATCATAGAAAACTCTAAGGGCAAGTTTACTGATCTAGAATGGATGAAATCGGAATTAAATTCCATTGAAAAGGGAATAGAGGGAAATTGGAATCAAGTTACTAAATTATATTCCGGTGTTTACTAATAATTTAGGAATCGGAAACAGAATCAAATTATTCCCTTTCTAGTGTTTACTTAAATTAAGGAATCAGAATGATACATATTTAATTATAAAAATACCCTTATGTATATAACATGTTGAATTTTTTTTATTATTATTATGAAAAAATATATTTTATATTACTCAGAACACTATAATTATAATAATTAACATCTTTGTATCGTAAAATTTGAACTAATTAGATAAAGAACTATTAAGATAACTTGATTAAAAAAATCGAAGTTGCTATATATATATATATATACATACATACATACATTTATATATATATATGAGTAATGCCCGACTTTCCAAATTTATTTCTGAAAAACTTCTCAAATCATGTTGGTATGTGAGTTGTCAACATCTTGTAAATTATGAGTTTATGGGGTGAGGGATGTGTTGTTGACAACTCACATGATAACATGATTTGAGAAGTTTTTTGGGAAAAAATTTAGGAAACCTAACATTACTCATATATATGAATATGTAGTTCATAAATGGAAAAATGAACATTAGATAAAGAGATAACTTAATTAAAAAAAATGAAATGGAAGTAATACACACACATATATATATATATATATATATATATATATATATATATGCAGTTTTTTTCTCCTCAGTGTGCACTGATATAACTTATATCAGTGCGTTGCAAGTGGACTACTGATTATGGAGAAGTTTTGACAAGTGCATACACGTTGAGTCAAAGTATGTAAATCTAATGGTCTACATTCAATACACTGATGAAGTTATATCAGTGCGTACTGACTTGAAAATTTATATATTTATATATATGTATAACTGTATAAGAGATATGAATATGCGGTAGTTATTTTTTTTTTGAAAAGGCAGTAGTTATTTTTAGTTCATGGTGTTGTAATATGTATTTATAAAGATTAGTTTTTATACATCACAAAACTAGAATAATATAAATGATTAATTATGTAAACCAATATGAAGATTCAAAAAAAAAAGGTAGAATTTCACATAAATTCCGTTTTTTTTCTAGTGATTTATCATCTTTATAAATGTCTTTACCATATTCATCACTTTAGTCCATATTTTACCAAAAACTTATCACTTTAGTATATTTGACCAAAATTTGACAGTCAACTTTAACAGAATAGTTTAAAGTACATTTTTGCCCTTGTTATTATTAATTTAAATGAAATGACAATTTTAGCCTTAAATTAAAATGAAAACCAGTAAAATTATCAATAATTTAATCTTAAATAAATAATAATAACAATAAAACAACAAAATAATGGAATAATAAAAAAAAACTCATCTTATTTTCCCCTTTCTTGACATTCGCCTGTTCCTCTTCTTCTTCCTCACACCATTTTCATCTCCTCAAATCCTTTAATTTCTTTTTCTTTCACTCTTGTAAAGATTAAATAAATTTAAACTGTAAATTTTAATATATATTTTTTGTCATTTAGTGCTCGTTTGGTTGAACTTTCTACTGTCTCAAAAGGTCTACAAACGCCTATTTGAGTTTTTTAGAGTTGTTTGGTTGAGTTTTTGAGAGAGTATATTTTAAATTGAGTAGAGACTAGTAGAGTTTAAATCCATACTTGGTATAAGCTCATGGAGAAATACTTCTTCAAATAGACATTTTTTTAAAAAGTCTACCAATTAAATAACTATAATTTTTTTTTTCTTCAAAAACTCTATTTCTAATAAATCTATTATAAGTAGATCTTTTACCGATAGATGTTTTTCAAAAGTCAAACCAAGCAAGCTTAATATCATTTCACTCTTTCTTCTAAAGTGTGTAAGGAATCCCTACGTAGAGATTCAAAGGTGTGGTTGGATTGTACATATGATTCTTCTCCCATATGTACATCTAATTTCTTCTGATGCTTCACATGACCCAACCAAACCAAACCCAAACAATCTGTATATCTAGGGATGGGAATTTCCCCCACGGGGCCTCATCCCCATTTGCCCCCACCCCCAAATGGGGGTGGGGGTAAATTTTACCCCTAAAACCTAAATGGGGATGGGGGTGCAGGGACCTATCCCCACCCCCATTTCCTCATTTCCCCATTTCTTTAAATAGAGGTGGGGGTGGGGCCTCATTTCCCTATATGTATATATAATATATATATATTTTATATATTTTTAATTTTTTTTTTAGAAAAGTAACTTTAATTTTATTATTCTTGGTTCCACCACTAATTGACTACCTGACAGTTGAATGTACTTAATTTTTTGTGAATTTGTTTATGTGTAATACTAAATTACTATAGTTATTTCTATTAATTTTGTACAATTATATGGATTGGATATTGAAACATGGTGATTCGTACGATTGAAATGATCGAACTTCGAATCTAAAATTATAAATTTCGGATTTCGGATTGAAAAATATTAGGATTGAAAATTGGAAAAATGAAGGAAATGGGGGACGGGAGTGGGGGCAAGGGAACCTCCCCCCAAACACCCCCATCCCCACTTCCCCAAAATGGGGTTTGGGGGCAGGGATGGGGGGAGGTTTCAGAAATGGGGATAGGGGTGGGTGGACCCTCCACCACCCCATTGGGCCCCCACGCCCATCCCTATGTATATCTGATTTCTCTTATTAAATGCTTAGATGTAGTAGAGATTTGAGATATACATCGGGATGGTTTTGGACAAGCATTTGAGAAGAAACTGAAAATCAAAAACTGGAAACAGATTAGCTGGGAAGAGATGACTGTAGCGTGAGAAGTAAATTAGATGCCTCCATTTTTATTTTTTTTATTTTTTAAGTTTTAAATATATAATTTCATAAATATATCCTTTTTTTTATTTTACACAATTATTATTATTAATTTTTTTATTAATATAATTATTTTAAGCCTTTTTTAATTTTTTTTCGGCATGTGTGCCTTCTTTTTTACATGTCACATTTTTAAATTCTTATTTTACACATGTCACCATACTTGTGGCTATAGTGCATTAAGACTAAAATACCCTTGGATCCATTATTTTTTACTGACATTTGACCGATAGAAGGACTAAAATGATGAGTTTTGGAGAAAAGAGGGATTAAAGTGATAAATATGGTAAATACATTTAATAAGTGACAAATCACTAAAAGAGTAGGACTTACGTGAAATTCTTCCAAAATACGTAAACCAATATGATTTACGTAAATTAAAAACAAAAGTCAATAATCATGAAGAAGACGATTGTTTTTTTTTTAAGTGATGATATTTTAGTACAAATATCATGAATTTCTTTTGCAATCAGGAAAATGAACTTGATTCCCAGGGTTGGTGGGAGGAATCAAGTTCCCTTTCCATTCAGATGGAATTCAGAAATCAGGAACTTATGTTTTGTTTTTTTTTTTACGTGGTCAAAAAACTTAAAACGTATATAAAAAAAAACAACTTAAAAAAA
Source organism: Dipteronia sinensis (assembly GCA_033220585.1). NCBI lineage: Eukaryota > Viridiplantae > Streptophyta > Magnoliopsida > Sapindales > Sapindaceae > Dipteronia > Dipteronia sinensis. The sequence continues at coordinate 71,635,018 of CM065637.1, read as the reverse complement.
GAGAGTGAGATCATTTGTTTTTTTTGTTTGAAAACTGAATAGTCTTGAATTATGACCAAGATTGAATATTGACTGAAACCTGAAACTAAATGACATGCTTGTTTTTTATATTTTTATCACCTTTGAATATGTTTTCAACTTGTTTGTTTTTTAAAGATAAAATGGTTTAAAATAAGTAATTTGACATTTATACCCTTACTATATTAATTGTGATGTATTTTCATTTTATATAATACAAACAAACTAAGTAAAAATAATTTAACAAATCCTAAACCATTTTTACGTAATGATAATAAGATATTATTCATGATTAAGATATGATAAATAATTGTTTTTTTTAATAAAAAATGATAAATAGTGATTTAGAAATGATTTTGATTTTTTTAAAAAGAATTGAAGGTTGAACGATGGTGTTGAAAGTGACAATGTGATTTTTTTTTTTAGAGTTGATTATCATAAGAAATAATGTTAGAAGAAATAAATTTGTATAATATAAAATTATGATAAAATTGAAAATATGTTACCTGGGAGGATAATTTTGGAAGAAATTACATTAAGTACAATTCAGTGATTTGAAATAGGATTTCTTACTTTTTATTTTAAGTTTTTTTTTTGTATTTTTAATTTGTTGACCACTTAAAAATACAAATAAAAACAACTTAATAATTTCAATTCATACTAATTAAATTTCAAGTTCAAAAAACAAACGATCCATTAATTCACTTTCATTTAGTAGGATTTCTGACTGGTGAACATGACAATACGGCATTCATGGATTTACAAGTAATACTGAATTAATCTCCTAAACAAAAATTTCAAGACCCAAGTCCCAACTGCCTTAAATATGTACAATTCACAATGACAAGCAATGGAAATTAAGACCAATTTCTCCAACCTTAGTCCTAAAATCCTACTTTAATTGCTCCATTAGCAACCAGTGAAGCAGCCAATTATCTGAGTTCCCTGTAATTCAGGTACCAACGAAACAACAACACTCAAAGTGACAAGAGTTTGTGGAAGCGGCATTGATGGTGTAGCCTCTGCCTTGTGGCAGGTCTCAATAAGGCAATTCCTGCATTTTGGGCACGAGGAATGTGCGCTGAGCCACTTATCGATGCAACGAACGTGAAAGCCATGGTTGCACTTTGGCAGCAGCCGTACACGCTCACCAGGGCCGAATTCGGACAGGCATATAACACATTCTGTGTCCAGCCCTGGAAGTTTAAACTCTGCTGAGTATTTTACTACTGTGAAACCCTTCAGAGCCTTTTGCTTGATTCCTTTGTTCGCTATCGCTATCCGGGGCGATGAGTTATCAGTTGTAGACTCACTACTTGAGCATGATTTTAATATACAGTTGGTAAGAAAATATAAGAAAATTGAACATATGGTGGCACATAAGATAAATGCGAGGACCGTCACAACATTTGAATTCAATCCGTTGTCTTCTCCAGAGTTTGGAGGAGGAGCTGCTGTGACTGGTTGTTGTTTGTCAAATGGATTGAACTGGATTAATTTCCGTGAGTGAAATTTTCCAAGAAAATCCTTGAAGAAGAGTTGTGAGGATGGGGAAGAAGTTGTAGTTGACATGTTTTGAGAGTTTAGAGGTTTTAGCTTCAATTATAGTACTTGTTTGATGTAATTAATAAGGGGATTGATTATATACATATATATATATATATATATATATATATATATATAGGGAAAAAGTTAAAGACTCGATTCTGCTTTTTTAAGCCTTATAAAATATGTTCACTGTGCTTTATGTATTTTTGTTTTTGAAGGGAATTATGTTCAGTGTTGTGTGTATTGAGATATGTATTAATTTGTAGTTAGTATGTGGACCCTCCACTAAGTATTTGATAGATTGATTTGGAATCAAAATCTAGTTCCACTTTCTGCTACATATATTCATGAAAGTGACAGTTAATTGCTTTCTAAGAGTAGTGTCAATATTTTCAAATACTAAGCTGCACCCACTTGCCCAATCCAAAAAGGAATCAAGAACATTCTTAATCTCCTGAGATGACAAATTATGATATATATTATACATGTACACATACACAGTCACACACACATTTTCCCTTACATGTATCATGTATATATGTGAAATAATGGATCAATATGTCAATCATACTCAACTCAGCTTACAAACATTGAGGTCAGTTGAGTCTTGGGCCCTAATTGGCTCACCCGCTCCGGTATCGTTACTTCAACTTGATTGTGGAATGTGCACTTCTTTTATTTAATTCTGACGATGTTTGTAGCAGGTCTTCTTTTAGATTCCATTGATTTGTTTTTTTTTTCTTTTCTTGTATTAAGTTTATTTATTTGTTTTAATAATATGTTGAGATATGGTAGATGATGAGGGTGCTAACAAGATGTCAGGCTTGCTGGAATGTCCCGTGCATCACAATGAAGAGAAAAAATGATTCTCTAGGATTCGTTTCTTTATTTGTTTGTTTCAAAGATCACAGTTGAATCAAACTAGGATCTTTCTGGCCAGTGCAAGTAGTGAATTTATTGCAATATAACAGATTACAAAATCTAACTAGACTCTTCTAGTACAATAAAAGAAGTAATTTCTAATGATCAAATGGGAATAGTTTAAAATTAAGGGAGTTTGATCTCAAACACCACTTGTGAACAAATGCGTTAGCTTCTAAACAAATAGTATATTAATGTAACGTACTCAGCTTGTACATCGGATAATATAGATCAAAGTCAAAAGTTGCTGCCGAAGAAAAATAGTGGATGTATTATGTATGTATTTGTCCAAACTTTAACTATGTGATTTTTTCCTTAATCAAATCATCTCATACTGTATATAACAACTCAATTATTATATTATTTGAGTTAAAATTTAGACTAAATTTTTAAATTATTTAACATTACTATATGATTATGATTTTCTTTTATTTAATTCATCTCCCGTCGGCCAGTTATAATATAATGAAATTTCAGGGATTGGCTAAACTCGAAGACGCTCTTGTTTTAGACTGCATTAGATCAAGTAACACTTATAATCTACAACTAACAATTCTTGAAAACATATTAATTTCTACAACATATATACAATACAAATCTACCCATAGCTCTTGTTGCTGTTAAAAGTGTATTTAAAAATTTGAATTCAAAAAAAATTATAACAAAGGGCCGTCCTGTAAACGTTTTTCGGTTGCTGATTTTTAAAAAGAAAAATGAAAATGAAAATAGTATTTTTGGTTTCAGTTTCGAAATCTGAAAACGTGTATGGTAGCAATGTAGTATATACCGAAAACTGTATTCTGAAAATGAAAACGTAAAAAATTTGTCTGGTAGGTTAACCAAAAAATAAAAAAAAATTGTGAAATTGTAGATAATATCAAAAAAATTTAACAATAAGATAGATAATGTCAAAATGGCAACAAATATTTCTTCCAATCAACCATACATCTTACGTCAACACAATTAGTTGTCATTGAACTTTTTATGTCAACACAACTTAAAATCTTTCAATTAAAAAAAATAATAAGAAAAATAAAGGAGAGCCGCCGATCTGGAGCTTCGACACAGAGGAGGAGGCGGTGTCAGGCAACTCCATTTTCTATCAAGGAGAAGAAGGAGAACTGTGCAGCAACAAGAGAAGAAGAAGAAGAACTGTGTAGAAGAAGAAGAAGAATTGAGTAGAAGAAAAGGAGAACCAGGAAAAAAAAGAGCTTTTGAGTTTGACTCTGATGAACGAATGAAGAAAAAAAAAGTGATTTTTTTAAAATAAAAAATAAAAATGAAAAACATGTTTAAATTGTTTTCCGCATTTTTCAATTTTAACACTGATTTTGTTTTCCATTTTGTTTTTATTTTTTGAAAATAAAATGAAAAACGGTTAACACGGGTTGAAAAATAGCTGCAGGACAAGCCTTAACATTTTTGTATTTAAGATTTTGAATTCAAAGGTGTTATAAAATGTTTTTGTGTTTAAATGTGGTTAAATACTATAGAACTTTTTTTATTTAAAAAGATATGGTTAAATGATAAAACAGTTTTTTATTTCTTTTAAATGGCTAGATTTAATTGTCTTAATTTTGTTTTTCGGTTTTGATTTTCTAATCCTATCAATAGAGGCTTTGCCTTATTCACAAATCACAACATCTTGAAAACAATAGCTCTTAGATAAATTTTTATAAGAAATTTTCTGATATTTTTTTCAGTGTTCCTTGTGAGTATTCCAAACAGTTCTTGAAAGGGTTTGAGTATTCCGGTTTTTCTTTGTGCAAAAAAGTTCCGAGACAGAAGTGATTTTAGGCTGTTTATCATGGGGATGACGTGGCAACTTTGGAACTGTTAGCACAATCAGGGCAGAGCAGGGAAACGTCTTAAAGAGAGCGACATTGTCCGCGACTCAGCCATTTTTCAGGTTTTTCTATTCTAATTATATTTTACACTAACAAAGTTTTTTTTTTGAATATTTTTCAGTAAAATATATATATTTTAAATATTTTACAGCTACAATTTGTTTTGAAGTGTTTTTGCAGCAACAATTTTAAGATGTTTCATAGCTTTTTATAGTCAAAGTTATATTTTTTTTCTACGGATTCTAAGTCATCCGACCTTAATCGACCATTCCGCTTTGAGGGTATTCAATTTAAACGTCGGAGAAAAAAAATGCTTTTTTATATGACCACCAAGAAACTAGCCTTTATTATTACTACCGAAAAACCGGTTCTTCCTGAAAACCCAACCGCCGAACAAACCGCAGCTCTAGAGAATTGGACTGTGGATGACTTTCTTTGCAAAAATTATATGCTTAATGGTTTGTTTGATAATTTGTATGATTATTACACTACTTTTACTACTGTAAAAGATGTGTGGTAGGCACTTCAGAAAAAATATGATACGAAAGAGGTTGGAGTTAAAAATTTGCTGTCAGCCTCCACATAAAGTATCAAATGACAGTTGACAAGTCTGTAGAGGCCCATTCACACGAGCTGTGTAAGATTGCACACAAGATCACATCTGAAGGCATGAACCTGGATGATCAATTCCAAGTAGCTATGATTATCGACAAGCTGCCCCTGAGTTGGAAGGACTTCAAGAACCAGTTGAGGCATAAGACCAAGGAGTTTTCCCTAGAGAGTCTGATCACTCGCCTTCGAATCGAGGAAGAGGCTATAAAGAAAGATTTAAAGGAGGAAGTTTTGGTTATGACAAACAACAAGAATTTCGATATGAAACAGGCCACAGTTGTTCTGAAACCGTGAGCCAAGAATATGAAGAACCAGAACTGGAATCAGAACAAGAACCGCAACAACAAAACACAGAATCAGCATAATCAGAATAAACAACAACGTCCCTCATGGAACAATGATTCGTCATAGTATTCCTGTTACAACTGTGGCAAGCCAGGGCATCTTGCTCGTAATTGCCGAAATAAGTGAGTTGCACGTCCTGCTCCTCAGGCTAACTTAATTGTAGACCAACTGGTTGATATGATTCTAGAAGTCAACTTAGTTGATGGATTCGATTGTTTTTTAAAGATAAATTTTTGATATTTATACCTTTCTTACTATTAATTGTTATGTATTTTCATTTGATATAGTATAAACAACCAACTAAAAATAATTAGAAAAAAATCCTAGATCATTTTTATGTAAATATTGAAGATTTTATTCATAATTAAGATATAATAAATAATTGTTTTGATTATTCATAGACCATAGAGTAGTGATAATGGTTTCCCATTCACATATTCCTTGTACAAATTGTTAGTTTCTGTTGACGTCAATTTCTGGACGATCTAGTCAACAGTGACACGTATAAAGACCGACCACTGATGCAACTTGTGAGATGTGGCCAAGTCGCCTCACTGATAGGTGTGTGAATTGATGAATGAATGATAAATAAAGACGAGTACATAAATAGTAAAGACACCAAGATTTTTAGGTGGAAAACCCTTAGGACAGGGAAAAACCACGGTCGTTATAATAACCGGAAAAAGATCTTTCACTTGTAAGAATGATTACAGTTTACATACAGTTTACAAATGGTAAACTGTAAATCATTGTTCAGTAGCTATGCAACTGGCAACCATAGATCAAGCTGGTCCAGAGCCCTATGCTCAATTGGGCTACATCTTCGTTTTGCATTGCAGTTATTATTGACAGACCTTCTTTTGAAGCTGGTTGGAAATCTCAATTGCTTAGGCCATTTCAGTGATAGCTCATTGAAAAAGATAATCGAACACTCTAACGAGAGGACATAGTCTTTTTGGAACAAAACTAGATTTGGACATAGTTTATCTTTGTCTTTTGTTTTTTAAAGAATAGGCTAGTCTTCGAAAATATGCTGCCAGGTCTCCCCCTGCTTTTGTTGCAAACAGTACTTACACTGTAACCAGCTTTACACTTGTAAGAGATCATCAGGAATCTGTCTCATTATTATCTCGTTATTACTATATGTAAACATTTGTGAAAATCGATGAAATTGTTAAATACAGGTGCTTGAGTTTAAGAAGGGCAGGCTGCAAAACCTTTACTGGAAGAGGGATGGTTGTGCTAAATGTTCAGGAAGCTCAATCTTTGTCTGCCTCAACAATCAGGATTGTGCAATCAGAACATCCAGCTGCAAGAACCGTGGAGGTTCTGTAGATTGCAGCCTTGGAATACAACTTGCATTCTCTGGCACGGATAAGCACCTTTCAGCTGTAATTCTTTTTTCCTTTGTATTTTCAATGGATATTGACTCTGCATTGCTCTTTATCCTTGATTTTCCCCTTCCCTGCTTATGTTTTTCTTGTGTGTAAGTTGCATTACTTGTCTATTATTTGAATAACGATTATTATAACCGTTGAGTTACTCTTTCCATGACGTAAACTTTGTTGAACCTTTTGTTGTCTTGGACAAAGGCAGCTTTTCTTTTCTTTTGTTTTGTTGTCTTGGATAATGATAAAATTACTTGTCAGTTGTCACACCATTTATGTTAATTTCTGATATCATCCGAGGGATATTACATGTGTTGTGTGTTGTAAATTAGATATGTAATATAATTGGAGAATGCTAATTTTTAACTTGAGCCATTACATCCATATATTTACTAGACTTCAACAGAGTTATGTGTAGGTGTTTGTTTGGCTTGTATCATTTTCATGTTAGTGATGAAGGTGAGGAAATATAACAGAAACTACTATCTATTATCCAAGCAATAATGATTTTATATTTTCTAATTTATATCTAATTAAATTTAAGCAAATATTTTCCCCTCTAGTCCACATGTACAATGACAAGTTTTTGCTACTTTAAATTATCATGTACGAGGCTTGTAGTTGGTTATAGTGTTAATTGTCAACATATTTGTTAAAACTGGTTGAGTGAACCACTCGGCACCCAATCAGAGCCGGTCCTGACATATTTGTGACCTGGGGCAAAAATGTAAAAAAAGGCCTCATGTGTAGCTTACGGAATACAGTGTAGCCGGTGTTCTAGTAATCGAAAAAATCAGTCTATTAATCGCCGAAAAAATGGTCGTTTTTGGCTACCGTTTGCTGGCCAAGGCCGTCATATCCGCCGACGATAGCCAGTCTCGAATCTTAGAGATGAGAAAAAGGAAGTAGATCTGGTCTTGTAGGAACTCATCGTCGAAGCCCAAAGTGAAAATGAACGAAGAAGATGAAAAAAGATAGAGAGAGAGAGTATTTGTGCGCTTGAAAAAAACAGATATGATAAAGAAGATGGAGAGAGATGGAGAGGGAGAAGGTGTTGAGTTGAAAAGAAATATGAAATTTTGACATATGGCCACGTGAGGTTAATTCTAATTAAACTAATGGTAGTACTGAAATAATAAGATATTTTGTTCTTAAATGAAAAAAACAAATATTTGGACCCACCAAAATATTCTATTCAATACTAAATCCACATGAAAAGTAAAGAAAAGGCCCCTTTTTTAGAAAAAATTTCTTCGGCCCTGGGCAGGCGCCCCTCGTGCCCTGCCTCAGGGCCGGCTCTGCACCCAATACATCGACGATTTTCTTCTAAAACTGCAGCATATTTATCTACTCTTATGTTCCTTAAATTTATTTATTTACTCAGCCTTTGTACATTTTAAGGTGACTCACACATAAAATTTGTTTGGTACACATCTCATACCAACATAAACTAAAAAAGAAAAACGTAAATGATTTTTTTTACTACAAAAAAGTAAAAGATTTTAAATGCAAGTCATGTAATATAAGTTTCATTTTATATAAGATATGTCATATGATGTATGTTTTTGTTTACTGTTCGCAAATTAAATAACCTAAATTGTACAAATTTGATGTGGAGCAATGAACTTAAAATGCTGAAGGTTTTTTTTTTTAATTTTTTTTATTAATGTAAGAATAATTACAATATAGTTTGTTCTCTGTTAAGTTTAAATGCGAGTCATGTAACATAAGTTTCATAAAGTTTCATTTTATATGAGATATGTGATATGTTTGTGTTTATTTTTCACAAATTAAATAAAATTAAATTGTGTAAATTTGATGCGGACCAATTTACTTATAATGCTTAAGGTTTTTTATTTTTATTTTCTTTATATTGGAAAATACGCTCAAGTGGTAAAAAAGGGAGTCTGGTAATTAATTTAATTAATTGACCAGATAAAGATACCACAACCTGATAAGTTGAATTTTGAATTATAGAGATAATTCAAATTGAATTCAAACTCATCAGTTAAAAGCTGGATATTATGGGATATAGATAATATATATATTAAATTTAAATAATGATTTAAATTTAAAGTATCTCATCCAGATAAGAGTATGGACCTTATAAATAGCAAAGCGTGCTATTCATTTATTCATCTCATTCTGAGCGTACTTTTACAGAGCGATTAAAACACATAGAGTTTTTCATCGGTTTCTCCTTTTGCCGGTCTTCTCCGAGTTACAGCAAATAGCACGGTGAGTTGAGTGTATTTTTCTTGTAATTATACACCGATCGTATGTAACAATCATGGTATCTTTTCCGCCGCAATGATCTTTGATATCCAATATTGGTATCAGAGTAGTATTTTGAGATTGTTCATACTTTTAATTTGTTTGTATATTATTTATTTTGTGCATATTTAATATACATATTTTCTCTGACTGCTGTTCTGCTCGTATATGGATTAATCTTTCAAAAGAGTATTTCGAATATATTTTTGGCCATCTAATCATTTTTTTAATCTTGGCTGTTTTTGATGAAGCACCGGTTTATTTCTTTGACAGGCACTGGATAATGTTTGTTAAGGAAAATTAAATTGGGTGAATATTTGGACTGATCCAATTATTACTTTATAGTCTTCGGGTAATGTATTGATATTTTTTGAGAAGTATTATACACAATAATGTAAGGAACTTCTCAATTTATAAAATTTTTAAGAAACGTGCGTATTTAAAAAATAAATAAATTGTGCCTTATTTTTTAACTTTCTGGGGAAAACGTGCTTAATCAATATATTGCTTTTGATTTTTTACCCAGAAAGAAAGGTTTGTCCACCACACGTATATTGATATTTATATTAAAAAAAAAGGAAGTACAGCAATTAATGATAATTAATTACATACACGTATATTGTATGTATAAAATTTGCCCAAATTTGCCCAAATATGCACAAGAAAGGTTTGTGCGTAGAATTTTTTTTGGGAAATGTGCCTAGAAATTTTTGAAAAAACTATGTGCAGAATTTTTTAAGAGACCTACAAAAATTATTGTTGTAATATCAATGGTGTGTAAATTTTTATTTTTTTGGGAAGACCTATAAATTGTTTTTTCAAAAAGGAACTATGCGCAAAGGCACCGGATGCAAGCATGCAACAACAATTATATATATATATATATATATATATATATGGAAAAACAGTTTTGAATATGCTCGACATATAAAAAAAATACATTATACGTATGAAGATGACAGCTATATTACAATAAAATTTTATATATATATATATATTTTACTCTATAAAATTGTTTTAAAACTATATATTTTTTTTGTAGATGAAAAATGATCAGATTTATTTCACTCAAGAAGATCAAGAGAAATCTTATTTTTTAAAGAAGTTAGGAGACTTTAAAATGGATATTCAAATTTCTCTTCATTCAAATATTATGCTTTTTTATGGAAAGAGCAGATATATTATGGCCATTTCGAAATCTTAATTCCTTTGAGTATCAGATCCCAATTGCGAAGATATTGCTGAGAGCTCTCCCACAAGAGCTGTAATACATAAAGCCCATTATTCTTGAAAACATTAACAAAAGCAATATTGATTTTCTTAATGATGTTATTCATGAAATAGAAATAGCAGAGGAACGCCGTGTTATGATGAACATGAGGCGTACTGCAGCTTTGAGCATGTTTCCGAACCTTCGTAGCGCAAAACACATGGGTCATTGCGCACACGAAAAGGTTCCATGGTTTGGAAAAGTGGCAGTTGCAAAGGTTAAGAAGTCAGAGAAATTATGCATTCGGTGTGATAAATGTTACTACAATAGGTATGATAGAACTAAGTTCAAAGTTCCATATTTCAAAAATAGTTATTAGATTTACATTATGAACTTGTTTTTGGTTTATTTATGTTTATTTAATCTTTTCCTTTGAACTTATTGAATCATGCTTAATTGTTATTGTTTAATAATAATTATATTTGCTTAGTGGGAGTTCTATGAATTGTTAGAACTGTTAAAATTGCGCAAAATACACTAATATTATATACTAGTTTTTAATATTAGAATTAGATGATGATTAGAAGCTTCGACTGATTTTCGAATCTATTCCTGCATATTATTCTATTATATTTCTTAGTGTAAATGTTTGATGCAATAATAAGTGTGAATTTGAAATATGCTAGCGCTAAAATGAAAATACATCTTTTTGTCTAAATTACAGAAAATGTCTTCTGCTACCAAAAATATTGTGGCCGAATTGAACAAAGGAGAGAAACTGAACGGTGAAAATTATGATATTTGGCACCGCAAGGTTCAGTACGTCCTTACAGAGCAAGAGGCTCTTGAAACAATAACCAACACTATGGTTGAACCTGCAGCAAGAACTCCTGCTCAACACAGAAGGGATATCGAGGCATACCAAGCCTGGAAAAAGAAAAATAGCATAACTCGCATAACGTTGCTGAGCAGTATGGCTGATGACCTTATGTGTGAGTTTGAGGAGTACGAGACTGTTTAAGCAATGTGGATTGCTCTAAATGACAAGTTTGGTGGTACTTCAACAACTAAACTTAGAAGGCTCACTATCAAGTTCCACACATATAGGAAGCGACAAAATCATACGATGAGGCAGCACCTAAGAGAGATATCAAACATGATGCGTGAATTGAAAAACGCTGAGCATGTCCTGACCGATGAGCAACAGGTTCAAGTTGTGATCCGATCTCTCCTTGATAGCTGGGAGCACATGAAGATCAATATGATGCACAATGATAGCATCAAAAATTTTGATGATATCCCGCGCCATTTGGAACTAGAAGCTGAGAGCTTAGAGGCTGCTAAGGCTTCTGGCCAGCTTTATATGGTGACACTAGACTCGCGTAAGGCTTCGGGCCCAAAGCAATGGAGGAAAGAAACCTTTCCAAAAGGGAAAAGGTCCTGGTGTCAACAATAAGAAAGCTGGGATCAGAAAATATAAGAGAGGCAAGCGTGTTGTAATTAAGAAGGATAAGGCAAAGGCAACTTGCTACAACTGTGGCAAACTGGGTCACTTCGCTCGTGAATGCACTGAGCCGAAAAAGGTAAAACCCAATTCAATAATCAAATATGCTTATGTTTCTAGCACTGTTTTACTAACTGAATCTCGTCCTCTGTGGACTGTAGACTTAGGAGCAACATACCATGTAGCCAAGGTTTTTAAAATCGATATATCCACCGATATATCCATATTTTTGAGGGACCAATATCGAAACAAGGGTAATATCCAATATCTAGCAAATATCCGGTCGATTTCGAAATATCCATAAAAATCTTTCGATATTCCCGAAATATTGTGAATTTCATCCCGAAATCCAGGGATATTTTGCAAATTAATTTTCTTAAAAAAATTAATCGTAAACACTTAAATTATTTTTCAAATAATCTATATTGAAAATTATTTTAAAAGAAGCATTAATAAATTTATAAAATTTTCCAATACAATAGTCAATAGTATAATTACTGAAGTAGAATTGGGCAAAGATTGTGAAAGCAATATGGTTTGTTTGTGTAAAACGTGTAAAACCCATAATTTTTATTAAAAAATTAAAACAAAAAAACATGTGGTGAAAGAGGCCGGTGAGAGAGGTTGGTGAGATCATCAGTAGATTTATGGATTGCTCAAATATGTGGTGAAAGAGGTCGGTGAGAAGAACGTCGTACAAATTGTCACCAACAATGGCTCTGCATTTGTGAAAGCAGGTAAAAAATTGATGAAAAAATATTCTTTATTTTGGACTCCTTGTGCAGCACATTGTATAGATTTGATTTTGAAGGATATTGGAAAGAAGGACATTATTGCACGTGTCATTTATGATGCTAGGGATGTGACAAACTTTATATATAATCATGGATTGTTACTATTGCAAATGAGGGAGGTTTGTAAAGGGGAGATAGTGCAACCTGGTGCAACTCGATTTGCGACTAATCACATTGCCCTTGATAGTTTTTTGAAAAAAAAAGACAAGTTTGAAACATCTATTTACAAGTGATACATGGGCTACAAATTGATTGAATCGAACCGCAAATGGAAAAAGAATAGAACAGCTTATTTTAGATTCAGAAATTTGGGATAATGTGGCTTTTGTAGTTAAAATATACGAGTCACTATACCACGTTCTGAGATTGGTTGATGCTGAAGTTGTACTCACTATGCCTATCTTATATGATTTAATGCGTGTGATAAAAGATGTAGTAAAACAATAAAAAGGGAATACTAAATGGATTCTAAACATTATACAAAACCAGTGGGATAAAATGATTAATCAGCCACTACATGCTGGAGGTAAATTTTATTTCGGATTGTTTGTCATTCAGAATTAATATTTAGTATAGTATTTAATTATTTATACTAAAATTATTATTTTTTTTATTCTTCTAGCTTACTATTTGAACCCAAAATACTAATATAGAGACAATGAGGATAATTCAGATCTTTTGAAAGCCGTACATATTGTCTATACACAATTAGACCCTGAAGCTGTAGAGATTGCTAATTTTGGAAATGAGGTAAAAAGTTACAACTTACAATCAATTTTATAATTCCAATATTATAACTTCTTTGCATGGGAGTATCGTGTCACATACTCATATTTATATTTATTATTTTCATACTGATCTCATGAGTCATTAATATAGCTCATATACTTTAAGGATGGAAATAAAAGTTTTGGTGAACGAGCAGCCATTGCAGCTAGAAGCAAAATACAACCGGGTATATAAGTTTTATTGCAAAAATCTATGTAATAATAATAAATAATAATATCCTTGAAATGGTATTCATAATTATAATACTTAATAAGTTTTTTTGCAGCTGATTGGTGGGTAATGTATGGAAATTGTGCTCTATCATTGCGTGCAATAGCAGTTCGCATACTGTCACAAACAACATCATCTTCTGTATGCGAAAGAAATTAGTCCACATTTGCTTTAATCCACACAAGACAAATAAACTGTCTTGCATATTCTAAGCTTGAATAACTTGTTTATTATTATTATAATATGCAGTTGAAACTTATGGATATAGCAGCTGAAAAAGATAAAGTAAATGAAATTGATTTTATGGATCTACTTTAACTAGCTGCTGAAGCAAGAGACGATAATGAGAATCCTTTTTTTGACTGGGTTAGGCCAGCCTATTTGGAGGATGATGAGGGAAATCTTGATCCACAAATTGCTTCTCATGCTCGAGACATGAGAATAAATGTTGAACAAGTGATTAGAGAAGAAGTTGGTGTAGATCGTGGAGTTACTGTTAGTAGCTCTTCCAATGACCAAAATACCTCTGATAGAAATAGTGGAGGAAAAGATGATGGAGATGATGAAGATGAGGGAGGAGGTTAGGATTCTAGCGCAGGAGGTTGGGATGCTGGTGCAACATGTTGGAATGCTAGTGTGGCAGGTTGGGATGCTTATGCATATAATTTTGATCAAAATCGTGGTAGATAACATGGAGGAACAAATTAAATTGATAAAGATTCTTTGAATATGATTCTTTGAATACGATTCTCTCCTCAATGAGTATGGTAACAGAAAATAGTTCTTTGGTGATTCGCAGACAAAGACAGATTCTCATGTAACATATTATGGTAGTTATGGTGGCTGCAATATATTTGATTATCCTTATCCACAAATACCATATGCAATACCTATACATACAGATCAACAATATCCACCAAGTTGGGTAAATCCAAACTACCCAATTCATGGATCGGTTGGAAGAGATCAAGCAACATACATGTAGCATATTAATAACTACCTTGAAAACTATGCTAGTATGTTTTTCTAGGAAAATTATTGTTCGAATCAAGATAGAAATGTATTTTATGTATTTGAACTAGCAATGAATTCATTTTGGTTTTAAATTTTAGACGTGCAATGTATTATTATGTATGAATTATGATTTATCATTTATGATTGAATCTTGGAAGTATGTAACTATATATATATATATATATATATATATATTTTTTTTTTAAAGATAATTTTGTTTATTAAATATTTAATCTCTTTATATTGTATATAAATATATAATATTGTAAAAATGAAACAAAATATTATTCTATTAAATACTCAATTTTAAAAATTATATACAGACTCTATCTATGTTATAATTTATAATAAATCATAGCTATGCTAATTTATTGTTGAAATATGATTCATTTGATGTATAATTATTTGTTTAAGCTTGTCCTAAAGTTTCACAAAAATATTCTAACTTTAGATGTAAATATCCATCATTTTTTTAATTTTTTACTGAATATCCACCGATATCGATAATATCCCCGATATATCCATAAATTTAGGAGTCCGATATCGATACCGATACCGATATTTTATTCCTTGCATGTAGCTAGAGACCGGGGAGCATTTGTGGAATATCGTCGGATCCCACAGGGAATGAAGTGGATATACGTGGGAAACAACTCAATAGTGGAAGTCAAGGGTATATGCACGTGCAAACTAGAGTTTCGCAATGGCAAAACCATCTATCTCCATGATGTGTTGAATGCACCAGAGATCCGACGAAACTTAGTCTATGTTACCATTCTTATTAGCCTAGATTATACTTTAAATTTCCATGGGAATAATTTGAACATTTATTTGAATTCTATTCAAATTGGTACTGGTTATTTGTTAAATGGTTTCATGGTTTTGGATACTGGTTTTAACAGTAATGATAATAGTTTTTCCTTAATATCTATTTATAATAATATTGCTGTTTATACTTGGCATGCTAGACTAGGCCATATTGGGCAAGTTAGAATGAGCAGATTGGCCAAAGAATGTCTATTGGGATCACTCACTAGAATAGAAATGTCTATTTGTAAGCATTGTCTAGCAGGAAAAACTACAAGAAAACCATTTGGTAAAGGAACTCGAGCTGAAATTCCATTGCAATTGGTTCATTCAGACATCTGTGGTCCAATGAATGTAAGAGCGAGGCAAGGAGCTTCCTACTTCATTACATTCATAGATGATTTCACACGTTTTGGTCATGTCTATTTGATTTCTCATAAATCCGAAGCATTGGATTGCTTCAAAATATTTATGAATTTAGTTGAAAATCAATTAGACAAGAAAATAAAAGTTTTGAGAACTAACCGAGGACATGAATATCTTTCCAATCAATTCAAGGAATTATGTAGTGAGAAAGGTATAGAAAGGCAATTGACTATTCCTTATACTCCGCAACAAAATGGTGTAGCGGAAAGAAGAAATAGAACATTATTGGAGATGGTTAGGTCCATGATGGCGCAAGCAAATCTACCAGTATCATACTGGGGAGATGCCTTATTGACTGCGGCCTATATACTTAACCGTGTGCCTTCAAAATCAGTCACTTCCACCCCATATGAGTTATGGACAGATAGAAAACATGTTTTAACAAACCTGAGACCCTGGGGGTGTGCGGGTTATGCTCATGATCTATCCAGTCAATATGGAAAATTGGGTGCGAGAGGAAAAAAATGTATCTTTATTAAATACTCTGAGCATTCCAAATGATATGTAATGATAGGTGAGAATTTCGATGGAAGTGTGACTGAATTGGACTCACGAGATGTCAATTTCTTGGAAAATGGATTTCCAAAAAGAGGTGAAGTTGATAAAGATGTTCGATTCTTTGAATTGGATGATCTTAATGATGATGTAAATCTAAACACTCCAATTGAGGTAGATAGAAATTTACCTGGGACTTCTGTACCTAGTGGGAGTAATACAGCTGTTGAACCAACTTCTATAGATTTACAAACTCGAAAAAGTAACCGTTGAGCTATCCCACATCGTCGTTTTGAGATTGAGGGGGAAACATTTATGGTTGCTTCACATGATAGTGATGAACCTAAAAATGCAAATGAAGCTCTCAATTCACCTGTTAAGAAATTATGGATGAAAGCCATGGAAGAAGATATGGAGTCAGTGAAAAATAACCATGTCTGGGACTTGGTTGATTTACCATCTGATCGTCGAGCCATTGGAAACAAATGGCTTCTTCGCATCAAACGAAAGGCGGATGGTACAATTGAGAGATACAAGGTGTGTCTAGTCGCAAAAGGATATACTCAACAAGAGGGTATAGACTATGAAGAAACTTTTTCTCATGTAGTAAGGTTTGCTTTGATACGCCTTATTCTGGCAGTTGTCGCACATATGGACCTAGAGTTACATCAAATGGATGTAAATACAACATTTCTCTATGGAGAATTGAAGGAAGAAATTTACATGGCACAACCTGAAAATTTCGTTTCAAAAGGTCAAGAGCGCAAAGTTTGCAAGCTCAAACGATCGATATATGGTTTGAAACAATCCTCCAGACAGTAGTATCTTTGGTTCCATCAGGCAGTAATGTCGTATGGATTTACAATGACCGAAGAAGACCATTGTGTCTATATAAAAAAGTCTGAAGGCAATTTTGTGATATTGTCATTATATGTGGACGACATTTTGTTAGCTGGAAATAATAAGAGTTTTGTCGTGGCCATTAAAAAATGGTTATCTTCAAATTTTGAGATGAAAGATATGGCGAAGCTGCCTATATTTTAGGAGTAAAGATTACAAGAGATTGTTCAAAGAAACTTTTAGCTCTATCACAATAGCCTTACATTAGAAAGATTCTAGAATTATTCAATATGGCTAATTGTAAGCCTATGGATACTCCTATCTCAAAAGGACAAAATCTCAGTCTCGAAATGTGCCATAAGACTCCGAAAGAACGAGATAAACTGAGTAGAGTTCCTTACTCCAATGCCATTGAGAGTCTCATGTACGCAATGATGTGTACAAGGCCTGATATATGTTTTGCAGTTTGGTTTGTGAGCAGATTTCAATCCAACCCTGGGTAGAAACATTGGCATGCGGTCAAGAGGATCTTAGCATACCTCAAGGGAACTGCAAACTATTCTCTTTGCTACCAAGGAGGAGATGTATGCTTAGTCGGATATATTGATGCCGACTGGGGAGGTGATCTAGATGAGCGAAAATCAACATCAGGGTATGCATTTTTGCTCAGTCGAGGCGCTATCTCATGGTGTAGCAAGAAACAGACATGTATTGCATTGTCTACAATGGAAGCTGAATTTGTGGCATGTTCAGCAGCAGTACATGAGGGTGTTTGGCTCAAAAGATTCACTGAGGATCTAGAGATTGTTACCGGTGCTTCAAGACCAGTAACTATTTACTGTGATAATCAAGCAGCCATTGCTTACACAAAGGATTCAAAATATCACAGTAAATCCAAACATATAGAGACAAAATATAATTTTATCAGAGATGTTATAGGCGAAAAGGAAGTGATTATTCAATACATATCTACGCTTGAAATGGTAGCTGATCCATTTACCAAAGCAGTGACTATAGATGTTTACTCGTCACATGCTAAGTCTTTAGGGCTACGTAGATTGTAATCATGATGATTTGTTTGAATTTCACTATTTTATATGAATAAATCCGTTTTCCTTTGCTAGCATATATTTCACACAAATGTTATTTAAATATGTCGTCAAGTTGAGACCGGCATTCTTACACGTGCGGTCGCCTCGGATACTAAGATAGTATGCTGAGATGAGACACATATATAGAAGAGAATAAAATAGAGGATTTATTCTCATGGAGCTTTTATATATGAATATGTCGCCTTGACTATGTCAAAATGAGGTTCTTGTATTATTTTGAACCGATCATGATACATCCTCACAATCATGAAACCTGATTAAGCCAGATGTGAGAACATAATTGGCGTCTAAGTAAGAAATGGCGAGCTTTATGAACTCAGGTTAGGCGTTGTAGATAGTGACTGAACTCAGATCTGTACAGTGAATAATTTAGACATATACATTCTTTATGAGAATGAAATTCACTGTAACACGTGATTCATACCATGTGTGCTATGTGATCAAATGGAAAATGAGAGAATGAATCCCTGCTTCCTCATTGTGTAAGTTCCTTGAGGTTTGATTAGACCTCAAATGGTGTTCTTATGACCATTGACTTTGATTCAAAGTGACAAAACAATGTTAGCTTCTTTAGCGTGTTTTTCTATGGCTATGGTACTATTCGGTCTATGAAACACGACTAGGATAGCATTTGTCTTTGAAACTGAGATACAAGTGTTCGATGGGAAGATATAATGTTTCTTCATTAATTTTTGGTATTCTTGTCGACCAATTGTATTGTCTATGATAGACAAGAATACAATTGTGAATACATAAAAATTTTGATATAGTCGAGCATGACTTTGTATATAGAGGGGTTAAGTATGCTTGGACTATTGAATGAAAATTAAATCTGGGACACACATGAACAACGAATTTGATATATGATATATCAAATTGCATGCTCCAATACATTTGTAGAATATTGTTCATCGATCACACTGTGCGTTTGTTTGTATGAATAATCTGTGATTGGACCCCAAAGTTTGAGAAACGTAACTCTGTAAAGTTTCAGTTATTCCACTTGTGCGAGTGGGAGATGTTGGAAAATACGCTCAAGTGGTAAAAAAGGGAGTCTGATAATTAATTTAATTAATTGACCAGATAAAGATACCACAACCTGATAAGTTGAATTTTGAATTATAGAGATAATTCAAATTGAATTCAAACTCATTAGTTAAAAGTTGGATATTATGGGATATAGATAATAGAGATATTAAATTTCAATAATGATTTAAATTTAAAGTATCTCATCCAGATAGGAGTCTGGACCTTATAAATAGCAAAGCGTGCTATTCATTTATTGATCTCATTCTGAGCGTACTTTTACAGAGCAATAAAAACATAGAAAGTTTTTCATCGGTTTCTCCTTTTGTCGGTCTTCTCCGAGTTACAGCAAATAGAACGGTGAGTTGAGTGTATTTTTTTTGTAATTATACACCGATCGTATGTAACAATCCTGGTATCTTTTCCTCTACGATGATCTTTGATATCCAACACTTTATTAATGTAAGAATAATTCCAATGTAGTTTGTTATCTCTTACATTTAAGTATAAGTAATGTAACATAAGTTTCATTCTATATGAGATATGTGGTATGTTTGTCCAAACTAAATAAACTATTATAATTCTGAAGGTTTATTATTATTATTAGTATTATTTATTTAATTTTATTATTGTAAGAATAATTCCATTGTAGTTTTGTTCTCTATTACATTCTAGTTTCTTTGTTTGTTCACATTAGTGCTATGCATATTACTATTTCATGCTTGCTCTTTAACAGTTGCGTGTGTCATAATTGTTAATTTAAATCAAATCTTGGCACACCTTTACGAGAGTGATATGGGATCCCCGCACCATTAGCACATCAACAGGCCATAAATGGTGAGTAATTGGTCACATATCAGTATATCACATCTATATAGGTCTTGAAATTTTTAACTAGGTAAACGTGTTTTGCACTGATATGAAGCTCAAATCGAACCATCTCTGCTTGGTGATAGAATGAAATTTTACTAATTTTTTCTTCTTTGTTGAATAAATAAACAGCACTCTTCTTACACAGAGAAGAAGATTAGCAATATGTAAGGAAGTCCAATATACTTGTCATATAAAACTCTAAAGGGTGCGTTTACTAATCTAGAATAGATGGAATCGGAATTAAATTCCATTGAAAATGGAATGGAGGAAAATCGAAATCAAGTTACTAAATTACATTCCGATGTTAACTAATAATTTAAGAATCGGAAACGTAATTAAATTTATTCATTTTCTAGTGTTTACTTAAATTAAGGAATCATAATGATACATATTTAATTACAAAAATACCCTTGTTTATATAGCATTATGAAATTTTTTATTATTATGAAAAAATATATTTTATATTACTCATAACACTATAATTATAATAATTAACATCTTTATATCGTAAAATTTGAACTAATTAGATAAATAACGATTAAGATAACTTGATTAAAAAAAATCGAAGTTGCTACATATATATATATATATATATATACACACACACACACACACATATATATATATATATATATATATATATATATATATATATGAGTAATGCTAGGCTTTCTAAATTTTTTTCCGAAAAACTTCTCAAATGATGTTGACATGTGAGTTGTCAACATTTTGTAAATTATGAGTTTATGGGGTGAGGGATGTGTTGTTGACAACTCACATGCCAACATGATTTGAGAAGTTTTTTGGAAGTAAATTTAGGAAGCCTAATATTACTCATATATATGAATATGTAGTTCATAAATGGAAAAATGAACATTAGATAAAGAGATAACTTAATTAAAAAAAAATTGAAATGGAAGTAATATACATACACGAAACTTTTCACATAAGTGCGCACTAATAGAATTATATAAGGACATTGAATGTGAGCCACTCGTTTTACATATTTTGACTTAGTATGTATGCACTTGTCAGAATTTTTTTATAAATGAGTGGCTCACATTCAATGTCCTTATATAATTTTATCAGTGCGCACTGACAGGAAAATGACTGTATACATATATATATATATATATATATATATATAAGAGATATGAATATGCGGTGGTTATTATTATTTTTTTTTTGAAAAGGCAGTAGTTATTTTTAGTTCATGGTGTTGTGATATGTATATATAAAGATTAGTTTTTATAAATCACAAAGCTAGAATAATATAAATGATTAATTATGTAAACCAATATAAAGATTCAGAAGAAAAAAACAGAATTTCATTTAAGTTCCATCTTTTTCATGATTTATCACCTTTATAAATGTCTTTACCATATTCATCACTTTAGTCCCTATTTTACCAAAAACTTATCACTTTAGTATATTTGACTAAAATTTGACAGTCAACTTTAACGGAATAGGTTAAAGTACACTTTTGCCCTTGTTATTATTAATTTAAATGAAATGACCATTTTAGCCTTAAATTAAAATGAAAACCAGTAAAATTATCAATAATTAAATGTTAAATAAATAATAATAACAATAAAACAACAAAATAATAAAATAAAATAAAAAATTCATCTTATTTTCCCCTTTCTTGACATTCGCATGTTCCTCTTCTTCTTCCTCACGCCATTTTCATCTCCTCAAATCCCTTAATTTCTTTTTCTTTCACTCCTTTAAAGATTAAATAAATTTAAACGGTAAATTTTAATGTATTTTTTTTCGTCATTTAATGTTAGTTTTGTTGAACTTTCTACTGTCTCAAAAGGTCTACAAACGCCTATTTGAATTTTTTAGAGTTGTTTGGTTGAGCTTTTGAGAATGTCTATTTTAAATTGAGTAGATGTTAGTAAAGTTTAAACCCCTACTAGGAATAAGCTCAAGTAGAGGTTTTTATTCAAATAGACCTTTTTAAAAAAAAATCTACCAATCACATAATTATATTTTTTTTCTTGAAAAACTCTATTTCTAATAGATTTACTCCAAGTAGATATTTTACTAATATATGTTTTTCAAAATCCAAACCAGACAAGCTCATTTCACTATTTCTTCTAAAGTGTGTAAGGAATCCCTAGGTAGAGATTCAAAGGTGTGGTTGGATTGTACATACGATTCTTCTCCCATCTGTACATATGATTTCTTCTGATGCTTCACATGACCCTACCAAACCAAACCCAAGCAATCTGTATATCTGATTTCTCTTATTACATGCTTAGATGTAGTAGAGATTTGAGAGCAACAGAAGGAAAAAAAAACATGAATGTTGGATGGTTTTGGACAAGAATTTGAGAAGAAACTGAAAATCAAAAACCAGAAACAGATTACTGTAGAGGGTCGCTCTACAATTATTAGGTTAGGTTGAATTCGAATATGCCCGCGCAACCTGTCTGATTGGTCAAACCCGTTGACTCGTCTTCTCTAAAATCCACCTGTAAAACAAATATGAAAGAGCAGCAAAAATAGAAAAATAAAAGAAACGATGGTGAAGACGATTTAAGCCTTAATTTGGGCTGAGCGTTAATAGTAGAAATTTTCTGTAAAGTATTGTAATAAGGTTCTGGTGACCGGAAAGACGATTTGGTAGAGTTTCAGCTTAGTAAAACATCGTTAATGAGAGAGCCAAAAAATCGGAATCCTTTTCTTGGAGAAGGAAAGATCTATTTATAGGCTCCTTGAACCTTTAACACGTTGAAGAGCTGTTGAAGGATCTCCTTGAAATCTCTCCTGGAATTCCTAAGATCATATCATGATTTTCTTCATTCAAACTATCTGATCACAACTGATTCTATCGAAAATGTGACCTAGTCAAACTACTACTCTAATTAGGCAATTTGGGTCGACCTGGGTAAGCAAAGCCTGATCCAGGCCTTACATGATTCTCAATGGACTTTGATCGTTGGGCCCATAAGCCATTTTTTGCTACCACTGTTTGTCCCCCACTCTCTAAAGAAGTTTCTGCTTTGGAGAGTGCAATTTTGACCGAGTCGACCGTCGACTCGACACTATGTTGAATTGAGTGATCGACAAGATCCTTAGTTTTGCCAAGATGTTGATTGCATCGTTAGCCTCGATGAGCTCAACCGATGGAGTTGAAGCGGTTCAACTTCTAGGGCTGACGTGGTAGCCCATTTTTTGGCACGATTTCAAGTTTTAGGTGCCCTTATTGAGAAAATTAAATTTCAAACTGACTCTCATAGTTACCTCGGTTAGCCAACTCCTATAGTAATAACGACACGTGGCGAATTGGGTTAACACATGAGTTTATATAACAAAAATCCACTCCACAAAGTCTATCACTTCATCGCTTCAAATTCTCCCAAAAGAGATTTTCTTCTGTTCCAGAAATCCCCAAACTTCATCAGAGGCATTTTCCAGTCAAATCTCCAGATTTAAACTTCAAGGTAAGCAAAAATTACTTTTTCCTTTTATTTTGGCTTGCGTGAGACTTGATTTTTGTTGTATCTAGGGAATTAGTTAAGTAAAATCCAGAAATTTCTATCCCGTGTCTCTTTACTGTTCTCCGTGCTTGATAGAAAATGTATCTTAACGATGGATTTGATCCATTTTTAGATGTAGTTTTGTGAGATTTGCTTTGTTTATAACTTGCCAATGTCGTTGTATTCTTTTAGTCTAAATCTATAGTCGATCGACTAAGATTCTGATAGATCCACAAAGAATATATAGAAACCCTAGGTTTTGATCTTTAGATTTTAGGTTGTGATTGTACATTTTGGTTTGCGCTTGACTCTTGCATTGTCTGCATCTGTCAGCTTTTGGGAGACATGTCGAACGAAATCACGACTTTAGATCCAGTCATTCCCTGGACAACTAGTGATTCAGGAGGCGAAATCGAAGAGGGAGTCGAGGCTGACTCATTAGCCTTCGAACGACAGATTACTATAGCTGAACCCTCATGAGTAGAAATAGATGAGTCTAGGATGATAGAGAGAGGAGCTGTGCTTGTCATCGCATAAAGAGCTGAATTCCCAGAATTTATAGACGTCGAAGAACCATCGTGTTCTGGTAGGCCATTAGGTATTCTAGCTGGAGATAACCCAGGAAGTGTACTTACCGATGACGACATGGATAACATAAGAACGATATATGGAATCCTAGATAATGTCGTTCTACTTGTTGCTAAAAAGCACGAGCGAGCCGATTGTGACATCCCTGGAAGGACTTGCTTCTATGAGTATAACTTCCACCAGGGGTTCAGGTTTCCTGTCCCCATTCTGGCTCAACGCCTCTTAATTTATTACGACATAGCTCCTGGTCAGTTGATGCCAAACAGTTGGAGAATACTCATAAGTCTGTCTGTTCTGCTTGACAAGTATAATTTAAAATTTGGGATAAGCTCACTCTTGCACATCTATTACTTGAAGCAGCATGTGCACGAGAAAGGTCAATTCTCGTTGATTTTAAGGTCCAATGCGACTCATCTGATAACGGACCTCACAACGAACGACCAAAGATGGAAAGATACGTTCTTTTTTGCAAAGGGTCCACTGTAAAAAGATACGTTCTTTTTACATCTACCCACGGGCCTGGAACAGGAGCCCATAAAATTGGTTTTATCCCCTAGTGTCATTTAGATTGGTTTTAGTTTTTCCTAAATTTTGACAAGAATTTGTCCTTGTAGAGTCAACAACAGGAGCCCATAAAATTATATGCAACGATGCCGTCGGTCGTACGTAAGAACTATTAGCTATCCCAGCAGAAGAGAGAAGTTGGAATGTGTTGATAGCCGAAGGTAACCTTAGGCCTAGTACCATCTGGAATCGTTCTACATGGAATAGGCCTCGAACACCTTATCATTTGATGAAAGATTTAGTATCGTTCGTTTTGATTCTAGAGTTTGTAAAGAAATTTCGAATTCTAGATCGGGATTTGTCTTCGATCTCTGTTAAAATGATTAGGTCGACTAGACATTCCATTGCTTGGATGCCAGTGCTTAAACAGTTTTATTTTACATATCTTCAAATTTCAATAAGAATTCGGGGAGCTGCTACTTACTAACATTTTATTGTAAATTCCTGCTATCTGTTCTATCTCACCAGGAATTGAAAGCTCGATAGGGTCTTTTGATGGGCCAGTAGCTTTTTCATCAAGGTTGAACTTGTTCAATTGAAGCTAATGCTATACTGCCCTTTCCTTGTTCAAGAGGAAAGTCCCACACCTAGGAGTGCGCAAAGAGCTTATTCGAGAGCAGCTGAGTCAATAGCACTGGATTCAAGGGATGCCTATTTGTCCACATCACCAGTAAAGTCAAAAATAAGGCTGTTTACTTGCTTCAAACGAGTAACCCTCAGAGCTAGGAATATTCAAAAAAAGGCCATAGTAAGGAGACTTTAACGACGAGGTTTTGAGATGCTTTGTGGTACACAATATTTGACACCTATAACTGATGATGAACGTCATTTCGTAGCCAAATCACTAACGAGCATGGAGTTCAACTTGCCTAATCCGGAAGAGGCCTTAAAGAGGCAGAAGGAAGCCATGGCCAAGAAAATGGTGGCTCAAAGAAGAAGAGTGCGGATGAGGCCTCATCAATGGAGAAGTCGATTGTTCCAATTGTCGAGCAGCCTCTGGAATCATCTCCTGGAGTGGATCCTCCAAGGGCACTAAAGAAAGGGAAGACGGTAGAGGAGAAAGGCAATGGAAAGTCGATCAACGATAGATCGAATGAAGCATTTGCTGAGGTCGTTCAGATGCATCAGAATCTGGTTGTTATCAGAGTAAGCGTCTATGAAACTGAGTAGTTCATGCCCTGTTGTGGCGTCGACTAGCATGTCGATATGAGGAAGAGGGAATGGATCTTTGGGGCAGGTTTTGTTAAGATCAGTAAAGTCGATGTAAATAAGCCATTTCCCGTTCTTTTTCTTCACGACTACGACGTTCGCCAACTAGTCGAGGTATTTGACTTCTTTAACTGACCCGATGTCGATCAACTTTTGTACTTCTACATTGATGATTTTGTTCCGTTCTGGTGTGAACTTTCTCCTTTTCTACTTTACTGCCGGATGACTATGGTCTACCTGCAAGTGATGAGCAATTACCTTAGGGTCGATTCCGACCATATCTGAGTGCGACTAAGTGAAGCTGCTGCGGCGTTCCTTTAAGAAGTTGATCAGTTGCTTTCGTTTCTCTCTTGGTAGTCTCGATTTGATTTAAACTTTATGCTCCGGCTCTTTTGGGTCTATCGACACCTTATCAAGATCTTCCATTTTAGGCTTATTTGATGTCAACTCGACCTTTGTTTCTTGTAGTTGCTATAATTGCTTCTTCCTCTTTTTCATGGCATTTTGATAGCATATCTGGCAGCTCTCTGTTTGCCCTTGATCTCATGAACTCCCCATTTGGTAGGGAATTTGATCATTTGGTAGGTATAAGGGATTGCCTTCATCTCGTGAATCCAAGGTTTGCCTAAAATAGTGTTGTAGGGAGATTGACAGTCGAACACCAGGAAGTTGAAATACAGGTTTACTCCCTCCGCGTATACTGGTAGTACAATCTCTCCGAGTGTGCTCTATTGTTCGCCACTGAATCCGGTTAACACCGATGTTCGACGACTGATTCTGGATTCTTCGACCTACATTTCTTTGAGTGCACAATTAAATAATATGTTACAGGAGCTATCATTGTCGATTAAAATTCTCTTAGTTAAACAGTTAGCAATATATAAAGAAATGACTAAAGCATCATGGTGTGGAGAAAACAAATCTGATTTGTAGGTCGACTTAAATGTGACAGTTTCGTCGATTTTTGAGGGGTGGTCTCTGTAGGGCTGAATTTCTACATTCGACACTTGTCGATCGTGTCTTTTCACAGCTGAGTAACTCACGCCGCTGACCTCTGATCCACTTGCTATATAGTTAATTACCCTTTTCTGCTGGGGCGATGCTGGTGGTCCATCCTCTAGACTGGTCTGCTGCTTTTCCTCCCGTCAAACGACATTTTGCTTTCCTTTGTCGGTGAGATACTCCAACAAGTGCCCTTGTTTTAGTAGTTCAGCAACCTCGAGCTTCAAGGTGACACAGTCTTCTGTACGGTGACCATGATCTCCATGGAATTTGTATCGAAAACGAGCATCTCAATGTTTTGGCGGGGAGTTCATCTTCCTTGGCCACTTGACCGTTCTTCCCATTTCCTTCATAACTGCCACAAGGTCGACTGGTTGGATGCTAAGGTTGTATTCTGGGATTGGGGCTCGCGATTGACTAGTTCTTGGAGGATTCTGATTATATGGCCTTCTGTCGTTATGTCCGTTGTAGTGAGAGTTATTGTCGTGTCGATTCCCTGTTGGATAGGGTTCTACCCTTCTATCGGTTGATCGTCGATCGACGCAGTGGTTGCGCATGGTGTAGTTGTTGGTTTTTCCAATGTAGTTCACTTCATCTTCCTCCCATTTGATCTGAGCCCACACTTTTGCCAACACGTCCTCCATGGTCTTGCATGGATATTTGGTGAGCTTTTTGTAGAGGTCCGAGTCGAACCGAAGCCCTTTCCTGAAAGCAAAAATTGTTGTCGACTGGTTACAATACGGGATTTTCACCTTATGTCTGTTAAATTGTCAGACATACGCTCTCAGGTTCTCTCCACTTCTCTATACTATTGTATATAAGTCGTCCGACTGCTTTTCGAGCTTTTTGCTACTTGCGAATTGCTCCACAAATGTATCTGTAAGCTAAACAAAAGAAGAAATAGAATTATTAGCAGGTTAGTATACCATTGTAAAGCAGGACCGCCGAGGCTGGATCCGAACGCCTTGCATATGCATGATTTTCTGAGGTCGCGTGGGATCGCCGCAGTGAACATTCGCTGCTTGTATTGTGCTATATGGTCGTCAGGATCTGTTGTGCCTTCAAATTGCTTCATGTTGGGGAAGTTGAATTTTCTGGGCATTTCAACGAGCTTTATGGCGTCTACAAAGGGAGAATCTGCGAAACTGTTCGTCGTGCTCTTTTAGATAGGTGCTGGCACTCATGGATCATCTGAATGAGGGCTTCCTATTGGTTCAGGTTTTTGGATTGCACAGCGGAATGGGGTTTTAAAAAGTTTTATGCAATCATCAAGTAAACCAAATTGTACATTAATAATCGAAAACAACAAAGAAGGTGAAACAATTTCATACCAGCGTTTGAAGGCCCCTTCTTTCTTTTTTCCATATGCTTCCTGATTTGAACCACAAGATCTTCCCGGCTATGTTCGGCAATTGGCAACAGCGTGTGGGCGCGTCATGGGTTTCAGGAACTTGAATGGAGGTAGAAGAAATTTATGAAAACAACTCTTGTTTTCTAAGTGTGGAAATCAGCCACCATGAATCAAAGAAAAAAAAATATTTTTTCTCTCTCTCTTGCTGCACACCTCTCGGTTTTCTTCTTTTTTAATTTCACACATCAATTGCAATTTTAATGCAATTGAATTGAGAGAACCGATACATTCTCTCTGCGTGTATCCGTTTTCAAAACCTTTAATTAATTAATATCTTTTTTATTTTGTTAATTGATAACTTTATTAATTAATCATTTAAATATCTAATATTTATAAGGATAATTAATGAATTTGAATTTAAACCTTTTAAATTCAAGTTTGATATTTAATTTAATAAAAATAAAATAATCAAATTATCTTATCTTTATTCAAACACAAATATCAATCAATACCCTCAAACTAATGATTAATCGCATAATTAAATAATCTTATTATTTAATCAATTTAATCACTAATATTTTTTAATTAAATCATCTCAATATTTAATTAATTCCCAAATAGATACTTGTCACTTTCGTAACACAATTAATTGGACAATCCAATTAATCAACTGTGACCCTTGTTATCTTTAATCAATCGGGCTAGCAAGGGGACCTAATGGACCCACAGTATTTCGAGCTATAATAATCCTTAGAAATAATTAATTAAACTATTTAATTAATATTTCATAATTATTAACTTCGGTGATATTCCATTAAAAACCCGAAGCTGCATTCTCTCAACTGTAGATGTTTTTACACAAACCAATAACTTTCGGTGTCCATCGATATAGCTATTATATATGGCATAATCCTTCACAAGTAGTTCATAGTTAGAGCTGGGTCATAATGTCCGTTATACTCCTCTAATTACATCTTTTCCATTAAGTACCATTGATTCTCTAATGAATAATAAATCCTACATTCCTCACGGAATTAGAAGAGCGCTCATATTGTTCAAGCCCCGAATCAACCATTAAGGGAACTACTGTCTACTTCTTGAAAGAATGAGTGGATTCCACTATTGTGTACAAACCTTCCCAGCAACAAGCCAAACCGCGATTCCAACATACGAAGCATATTGACCGGGAATGTAACTCCAATCTCACCCATGGTATATCAAAAACCACAATCTAACCTGAAGAGGTCGATAAGACACTCAGTATTAAGATCACCCATATATAGCCATCATTTGTCGATATATATGAATCTTATCACGTAACAGATCTTATTGAGAGATTCATATAAATCGTGACCCAGTCCTATATGATCACATCATATAAGGTGCCTCCATTCTCATACCATCTTATGAATGATCCAGGATAAGATCACTGTACATTACAGAATGGATCGCAGCTGTAGATTAACCACAAATAAAGTACCTAGCTTTATTTGTTATCTACGGACTCTTTAGATTGCTCGTTTAAAACTGAATCCATATGTATATGACATTAATATACTCAGTTCGAAATTACATCCGGCAATCTTGGATGTCAAATACACATGTTATATATATATATATATATAAATGTATGAGACAATTTGAATGAATAACTACTTCTTTTATTTATGTTCAATTCACATTTACAAATTACAAGCTTTAGGAAAAAAAAACCCCAACACTTCCATTTCTGTAAACCGCCGAGAGAGCTCAGGGTTAGCAAACAAGTGTAATCCAATATTTGGTGTTACCAATGTCGGTGTCGACTGCAGAGACATGGGCGTTTTTAAAATGTTCTCCTGGCGTAAATCGGCAGTTGAAATTGGTACTTGCGGCACTTCTTGCTGGATCTGCGAATCATGTTGGTTTGCTTCAGCCTGGACAGTTTGTGTCGCAACATGGCTCAATCCCTGGTTGGCGTTGGCTTCCAGGTGTGGAGGATCCGCTTCGATGGTAGGGACTGTCATGTCTACATTATGTTCAGTTTGGAGCGCCGTGACTGGAGGTTCTGGAGCCACGTTGTTGGGTGCCCTGTCGATAATGGCTCACAATTCGGAGTTGCGTGTTCGAACCACAATATTCTCCGCTTTGAGTACCCGTAATCTTTCAGCGTTTGCAGTCATCTGGGCGGTCAACATTGGGATCTGTTCCTCTACGGTGGGAGCGTTTCCATCTCCTGACATTTTTGAAGTTGTTCGTCCGACTCAACTGGTTTGTTTATCAAGCTGCAATCGGCTCCACGGTGGGTACCAAACTATAGAGGGTCGCTCTACAATTAATGGGTCAGGTTGAATTCGAATAGGCCCACACAGCTTGTCTGATTGGTCAAACCCGTTGACTCGTCTTCTCCAAAATCTACTTGCAAAACAAAGATGAAAAGAGCAGCAAAAATAGAAAAAGAAAAGAAACGATGGTGGAGGCGATTTAAGCCTTAGTTGCACTTGGGCTGAACGTTAATAGTAGAAAATATCTTGAAAGGATTGTAATAAGGTTCAGGTGACCGGAAAGACGATTTGGTAGAGTTTCGGCTTAGCAAAACAACGTTAATGAGAGAGCCAAAAAAACGAATCCTTTTCTTGGAGAATGAAAGATCTATTTATAGACTCCTTGAACCTTTAGCACGTTGAAGAGCTATTGAAGGATCTCCCTGAAATCTCTCCTGGATTTCATGAGATCATATCATGATCTTCTTCATTCAAACGATCTGATCACAAATGATTCCATCAAAAAAGTGACCTAGTCAAACTACTACTCTGATAAGGCAATTTAGGTCGACCTGGGTAAGCAAAGCCTGATCCAGGCCTTGCAAGATTCTTAATGGACTTTGATCGTTGGGCCCAGAAGCCATTTTTGGCTACCACAATTAGCTGAGAAGAGATGACTGTAGCATGAGAAGTAAATTAGATGCCTCCATTTTATTTTATTTTTATTATTTTAGTTTTAAATATATAATTTCATAAATATCTCATTTGTTTTATTTTACAAAATTATTATTATTAATTTTTTTATTAATAAATAATTATTTTTAAGGCTTTTTTCATCATATGTGCCTTCTTTTTTACATGTCACGTTTTTAAATTCTTATTTTACACATATCACCATATTTGTGGCTATAATGCATTAAGACTAAAATACCCCTGGATCCGTTATTTTTTACTGACATTTGACCGATAGAAGGACTAAAATGATGAGTTTTTGGAGAAAAGAAGGATTAAAATGATAAATATGGTAAATATATTTAAGGGGCTGTTTGGTATTGGGTCATCTTTGCATGTGAATGAGAATCTCATAGCATTCTCATGTTTGGTAGCAGGTTTGAGTTTTATGTTTCCCGGGAAAGTGAATCCCATGGGAATCACATTACCCTCCAAGGGGGTAATGTAAAACCCATTCCAATAGGTGGGTTTCACATTACCCTCCATTAGATTCCTACCGTGAGACCCATATTTAATTAAAAATAATAATTAAAAATTTAAAAAAATTCGTCCAAAAACATTCTAGTTTTATTCTTTCATTTTCTTACACTTTCTCACTACCCAAACACCAAATTTTCAGATTTCAAAACTTAACTTTCATCAACTAAACAATACCCAACTTCATCTTCATCAAAACACAATCATAACTCACAAATAATCTTGTATTAAACCATTACCAAATCAGCATCAAACACCATCACTAACACAAAAAGAAAAAAAATTGCAGCAAGTAGCAACAAACAAGATATGGGTTTACTCGATGACGATGACGATGACGAGCTTCGATGATGACGACGACGACGCTCAAAAACCTTGCTAGAGGCGGCGACGATCAAGAACCCGACCGGAGGCGGCGACAACGACGACGATGTGGAGGCAAGGACGACGACGAGCTTCGATTATGTTGAACTCATTTGAGTTTCCAAAGAAACCTAGATTTGGAGAGAAAGAAAAAGGAAGAGAGATGGAAAGAAAGAGATGAAAGATGGACAATGACATAAAGAAACCCATATATGATTTTTTTTTAATTGACAATGAAATGAATCTGGTTTTTTTTAATCATATAAATGAACTTTGAAATTTCTTATTTAATTTTTTAGTTTTTAATAATTAAAAAAAAAAACAAATTTCCATGTACATCCAAACATTGATACTTGATATTCCCAGGAATCTGATATAATATTCTCATACACAACCAAACATATGTATATAAGTTTCTCAGGAATCATATTAATGTGTTTAACTTTTCCAAGAATCACATTATTTTGATTACCCCATACTAAACGCCCCCTAAATAAGTAACAAATCACTAAAAAAGTAGAACTTACTTGAAATTCTGCCAAAAAAAGTAAACCAATATGATTTACGTAAATTAAAAACAAAAGTCAATAATCATGAAGAAGACGATTGTTTTTTTTTAAGTGATGATATTTTAGTAAAAATATCATGAAATCCTTTTGCAATCAGGAAAATGAACTTGATTCCCAGGGTTGGTAGGAGGAATCAAGTTCCCTTTTCATTCAGATGGAATCCAGAAATCAGGAACTTATGTTTTGTTTGTTTTTTTAAGTGGTCAAAAACTTATATATATATATATATATATGTATATATAGTCTTTATATTTTCAGTTCATCCTGATATAAAATATATCATGACGAAAAATGTTGACCACAGATTATGGAGAAGTTTTGACAAGTGCATATACTTTGAGTCAAAATATGTAAATCTAATAGTCCACATTCTTCGTCCTGATATATTTTAAATTAGGACGAACTGACAATAGAAAAATTGTATATATATATATATATATATATATATATATATATATATATATATATAATAACTTTAAAATGTGAGTGGGATCGTTTGTTTGTTTGTTTGAAAACTGAATAGTCTTGACTTTTTGACGAAGACTGAATAGTGATTGAAACCTGAAACTAAATGACATGTTTGTTTTTTATATTTTTATCACCTTTGAATAGGTTGTCAACTTGTTTGTTTTTTTAAAGATAAAATGGTTTAAAAATAAGTAATTTGACATTTATACCCTTGTTATACTAATTGTGATTTATTTTCATTTTAAATAATACAAACAAACTAAGTAAAAATAATTTAACAAATCCTAAACCATTTTTACGTAATAATAATAAGATATTATTCATGATTAAGATATGATAAATAATTATTTTTTTAATAAAAAATATGATAAATAATGATTTAGAAATGATTTTGATTTTAAAAAAGGAAAAGAATTGAAGGTTGAACGATGATGTTGAAAGTGACAATGTGATTGATTTTGTTTTTTTTCGAGTTGATTATCGTAAGAAATAATGTTAGAAGAAATAAATTTGTATAGTATAAAATTATGATAAAATTGAAAATATGTTATCTGGGAGGATAATTTTGGAAGAAATTACATTAAATATAATTCAGTGATTTGGAATAGGATTTCTCACTTTTTATTTTAAGTTGGTTTTTTTTTTTTGTATTTTTAAGGTGTTTGACCATTTAAAAAAAAACTTAATAATTTCAATTCATACCCATTAAATTTCAAACGCAAAAAACAAACGATCCATTAATTCAATTTCCTTAGTAGCATTCCTGACCGGTGAACATGACAATAAGGCATTTAAGGCTTTACAAGTAATATTGAATTAATCTCCTAAACAAAATTTTCAAGACCCAAGTCCCAACTGCCTTAAATATGTACAATTCACAATGACAAGCAATGAAAATTAAGACCAATTTCTCCAACCTTAGTCCTAAAATCCTACTTTAATTGCTACATTAGCAACTAGTGAAGCAGCCAATTATCTGAGTTCCCTGTAATTCAGGTTCCAACGGAACAACAACAGTCAAAGTGACAAGAGTTTGTGGAAGAGGCATTGATGGTGTAGCCTCTACCTTGTGGCAGGTCTCAGCAAGGCAATTCCTGCATTTTGGGCACGAGGAATGTGAGCTGAGCCACTTATCGATGCAACGAACGTGAAAGCCATGGTTGCACTTTGGCAGCAGCCGTACACGCTCACCAGGGCTGAATTCGGACAGGCATATAACACATTCTGTGTCCAGCCCTGGAAGTTTAAACTCTGCTGAGTATTTTACTACTGTGAAACCCTTCAGAGCCTTTTGCTTGATTCCTTTGTTCGCTATCGCTATCCGGGGCGATGAGTTATCAGTTGTAGACTCACTACTTGAGCATGATTTTAATATACAGTTGGTAAGAAAATATAAGAAAATTGAACATATGGTGGCACATAAGATAAATGCGAGGACCGTCACAACATTTGAATTCAATCCGTTGTCTTCTCCAGAGTTTGGAGGAGGAGCTGCTGTGACTGGTTGTTGTTTGTCAAATGGATTGAACTGGATTAATTTCCGTGAGTGAAATTTTCCAAGAAAATCCTTGAAGAAGAGTTGTGAGGATGAGGAAGAAGTTGTAGTTGACATGTTTTGAGAGTTTAGAGGTTTTAGCTTCAATTATAGTACTTGTTGGATGCAATTAATAAGGGGATTGATTATATATATATAGGGAAAAAGTTAAAGACTCGATTCTGCTTTTTTAAGCCTTATAAAATATGTTCACTGTGCTTTATGTATTTTTGTTTTTGAAGGGAATTATGATCAGTAGTGTGTGTATTGAGATATGTATTAATCTGTAGTTAGTATGTGGACCCTCCACTAAGTATTTGATAGATTGATTTGGAATCAAAATCTAGTTCCATTTTCTGCTACATATATTCATGAAAGTGACAGTTAATTGCTTTCTAAGAGTAGTGTCAATATTTTCAAATACTAAGCTGCACCTACTTGCCCAATCCAAAAAGGAATCAAGAACATTCTTAATCTCCTGAGATGACAAATTATGATATATATTATATATGTACACATACACAGTCACACACACATTTTCCCTACATGTATCATGTATGATATGTGAAATAATGGATCAATATGTCAATCATACTCAACTCAGATTACAAACAATTGAGGTCAGTTGAGTCTGGGGCCCTAATTGGCTCATCCGCTCTGGTATCGTTATTCCAACTTGAATGTGGAATATACACTCCTTTTATTTAATTCTGATAATATTTATAGCAGGTCTTCTTTTAGATTCTATGATTTGTTTTTTTACTTTTAATTTTTGTATTAAGTTTTTTTTATTTATTTTAATATTATATTGAGATGTGATAGATGATGAGGGTGCTAAAAAGGTGTTAGCTAATTAGCTGGAATGACCCGTGCATCACAATCAGAAGAGAAAAAATGATTCTCTAGGATTCGTTTCTTTATTTGTTAGTTTCAAAAGATCACAGTTAAATCAAACTAGGATCTTTCTGGTCAGTGCAAGTAGTGAATTTATTTCAATATAACAGATTACAAAATCTAACTAGACTCTTCTAGTAAAAGAAAAGAAGTAATTTCTAATGATAAAATGGGAATAGTTTAAAATTAAGGGAGTTTGATCTCAATCACCACTTGTGAACAAATGTGTTAGCTTCTAAACAAATAGTATATTAATGTAACGTACTCAGCTTGTACATCGGATAATATAGATCAAAGTCAAAAGTTGCTGCCGAAGAAAGATAGTGGATGTATTATTAATGCATTAG
This sequence comes from Dipteronia sinensis, assembly GCA_033220585.1. Taxonomy (NCBI): domain Eukaryota; kingdom Viridiplantae; phylum Streptophyta; class Magnoliopsida; order Sapindales; family Sapindaceae; genus Dipteronia; species Dipteronia sinensis. The sequence goes on along the minus strand of CM065637.1, from coordinate 71,599,136 downwards.
TCCAAACTTCAATTATGCGATTTTTTTATTAACCAAATTATCTTATGTTGTGTGTAATAACTCAATTGTTATATTATTTGGGTTAAAATTTAGACTAAATTTTTAAGTTATCTAGTATTATTATATAATTATGATTTTCTTTTATTTAATTCATCTCCCATTAGCCGGTTATAATATAATGAAAATTTAGGGATTGACTAAACTTGAAGACGCTCTTGTTTTAGACTGCATCAGATCAAGTAACACTTGTAATATACAACTAACAATTCTTGAAAACATATCAATTTCTGTAACATATATACAATACAAATCTACTCATAGCTCTTGTTGCTATTAAAAGTGTATTTAAAAATTTGAATTAAAAAAAAAATTATAACAAAGGGCCGTCCTGTAAGCGTTTTTCAGTTGCTGTTTTTCAAAAAAAAAATGAAAATGAAAACAGTATTTTTGGTTTCAGTTTCGAAATCCGATAACGTGTATAGTAGCAATGTAGTATATACCGAAAGTTGTATTCTGAAAATGAAAACCTAAAAAACGTGTTTTATAGGTTAACCAAAAAAAAATTGTGATAATAATCCTATTATATTTCTATTGAATTTTTAAATTTAAATAAAATCAAATATGTACTTATGTGCCGGTAGATGATTGGTCCAATCTGAAACTGATTTGAAATTGTAGATAATATCAAAAAAAATTAACAATAAGATAGATAATGTCAAAAATGCAACAGATATTTCTTCCAATCCACCAGACATTTTACGTCAACACAACTAGTTGTCACTGAACTTTTTATGTCAACACAACTTAAAATCTTTCAATTAAAAACATAATAAGAAAAATAAAGGACAACCGCCGATTTGGAGCTCCGACGCGGAGGAGGAGGTGGCGTCAGGCAACTCCATTTTTTGTCAAGGAGAAGAAGGAGAACTGTGCAGCAACAAGAGGAGGAGAAGAAGAAGAAATGTGTAGAAAAAGAGGAAGAAGAAGAAGAAGAAGAACTGTGTAGAAGAAAAGGAGAACCAGGAAAAAAAAGAGCTTTGAGTCTGACTTAGATGAACTAATGAAGAAAAAAAAAAGTGATTTTTTAAAATAAAAAATCAAAATGAAAAACATGTTTAAATTGTTTTCCATATTTTTCAATTTTAATACTGATTTTGTTTTCCATTTTGTTTTTGTTTTTTAAAAATAAAATGAAAAACGGTTAACGAAACCTAATTCGAAATCATTTTTAGAAAACAAAAACGAGAAAGACTGAAAAATAGCTGCAGGACAAACCCTAATAGTTTTGTATTTAAGATTTTGAATTCCAAGGTGTTATAAAACGTTTTTGTGTTTAAATGTGGTTAAATACTATAGAACGTTTTTTATATTTAAAAAGATATGGTTAAATGATAAAACGGTTTTTTATTTCTTTTAAATAGCTAGATTTAATTGTCTTAATTATGTTTTTCAGTTTTGATTTTCTAATCCTATAAATAGAGGCTTTGCCTCATTCAGAAATCACAACATCTTGGAAACAATAGCCCTTAGATAAATATTTTCAAGAAATTTTCTGATATTGTTTTTTTGAGTGTTCCTTGTGAGTATTCCAAACAGTTCTTGAAAGGGTTTGAGTATTCCGGTTCTTCTTTATGCAAAAAAATTCTGAGACAAAAGTGATTCTAGGCTGTTTTATCCTGGGAACGACGTGATAACTTTGGAACTGCTAGCACAATCAGGGCAGAGCGGCGAAACGTCTTAAAGAGAGCAACATTGTTCGCGAGTCAGCCAGTTTTTAGGTTTTTCTATTCTAATTATATTTTACACTAATAAAGTTTTTTTTTTGCAATAATTTTCAGTAATATATATATATATATATATATTTTAAATATTTTACGGCTACAATTTGTTTTGAATTATTTTTGCAGCAACAATTTTAAGATGTTTCATAGTTTATTTTAGTCAAAGTTATATATTTTTTTCTATGGATTCTAAGTCATCCGACCTTATCAACCATTCCGCTTTGAGGGTATTCAATTTAAACGTTGGAGAAAAAAAATGTTTTTTTATTTGACCACCAAGAAATTAGCCTTTATTATTACTACCGAAAAACCGGTTCTTCCTAAAAACCCAACCGCCGAACAAACCGCAGCTTTAGAGAATTGGACTGCATATGACTTTCTTTGCAAAAATTATATGCTTAGGTTCTTCCTGAAAAGCCAACCGCCGAACAAACCGCAACTCTAGAGAATTGGACTGCTGATGACTTTCTTTACAAAAGTTATATGCTTAATGGTTTGTCTGATAATTTGTATGATTATTATACTACTTTTACTACTGTAAAAGATGTGTGGTAAGCACTTCAGAAAAAATATGATACGGAAGAGGCTGAAGCTAAAAAATTTGCTGTCAGCCTCTACATAAAGTATCAAATGACAGTTGACAAGTCTGTAAAGGCCCATTCACACGAGCTGTATAAGATTGCACACGAGATCACATCTGAAGGCATGAACCTGGATGATCAATTCCAAGTAGCTATGATTATCGACAAGCTGCCTTTGAGTTAGAAGAACTTCAAGAACCAGTTGAGGCACAAGACCAAGTTGTTTTCCCATTAGAGTCTGATCACTCACCTTTGAATAGAGGAAGAGGCTAGAAAGTAAGATTTAAAGGAGGAAGTTCTGGTTGTGACAAACAACAAGAATTTCGATATGAAACAGACCCCAGTTGTTATGAAACCGGGAGCCAAAAATGTGAAGAACTAGAATTGGAATCAGAACAAGAACTGCAACAACAAAACACATAATCCGCATAATCAGAATAAGCAACAACCTCCCTCATGGAACAATGATTTGTCACAATTTTCCTGTTACAACTGTGGCAAGCCAGGACATCTTGCTCGGAATTGCCGAAATAAGTGAGTTGCACGTCCTGCTCCTTAGGCTAACTTAACTGTAGACCAACTGGTTGTTATGACTCCAGAAGTCAACTTAGTTGATGGATACGTTTGTTTTTTAAAGATAAATATTTGACATTTATACCTTTATTACTATTAATTGTTATGTATTTTCATTTGATATGGTATAAACAACTAACTAAAAATAATTTTTTAAAAAAAATCCTAAATCATTTTTATGTAAATATTGAAGATATTATTCATAATTAAGATATAATAAATAATTGTTTTGATTATTCATAGACCATAGAGTAGTAATAATGGTTTCCCATTCACATATTCCTTGTACATCTTGTTAGTTTCTGTTGACGTCGATTTCTGGACGATTTAGTCAATAGTGACACGTATACAGACCGACCACTAATGCAGTTTGTGAGATATGGCCAAGTCGCTTCACTAATAGGTGTGTGAGTTGATGAATGAATGATAAATAAAGACGAGTACATAAATAGTAAAGACACCAAGATTTTTAGGTGGAAAACCTGTGGGGCAAAGAAAAACCATTGTCGTTATAATGACTAGAAAAAGATCTTTCACTATGTAAGAATGATTACAGTTTACAAATGGTGTATTGCCTTGTCGTGCCCCTTTTCTTTGCTTGATACATTTGTTTATATCGTCCTAGTCTTTGGTGTGCAAGTAAAGATTATTATTGGGCGTGATCCTAAGAGGATCGTATAAATCTTTGTATTTAATGCCAGATTTGACAATTGCTGGATTATAGGTGACTTTCTTGCTTAATATAAGACAGAGTCTCGTGGAAGATATGCTCAAATCCTGTTTTGTCAATGACGCTTTATATTTGCTAAGTGGGTGGTGAGTTCGAGTCAATTCGCCTGTTTGGGGGTTCTCCGACGAGCAGGTTCCTTTGGTGGGCGACTTGCTCTTCACTCCTCAACTCGTTGTTGCTATGCGTGGTCCATCGAGCTGATGTGACCTGATGTCGTGGAGATTTGGAACTCTTAATTCAGGGTTCTGTGTTGGCGTGCCAAACCAAATAATTAACCCAAACAATACCCCATATATCCACGAGGTGGGCTGTTGGCGAGCAACTTCTTTCAGCGAGTTAGCAGCTCTCCGAAGTGGATTTGTTAAGATCTTTACATTTAATAATGCATTAACTGGCCGTCTTGTGACCTAAATAACTGCGCTTCATTGCCGACCTTTCAAACATTCGAAATGTTGGACTGACACCCTTTCGTTTGATGTGACATCACCCTATCAACCCTTGATACGTCATTTGATAAATTCTTGGTTCCTGTGCATTTCAAAAAATGAAACGCATTGTTCTTTAAATGACTACGTGCCTTGTCGTTTTGGCCTCTATCTTGGAGTTTATAAGTCAAGGTGTCTCTTGTTTCTTCACTTTATCTATTTCTGCGTCTATTTGTATTCTTGGCTGCTTGCTTCAATAATGAGCAGCATCCTTTAGCATACACTTACTTGTTGCATTTTCTATTCTAAGATTTTCTTGCATTTCACCATGAACAGACCTGAAAAATCATCGAAGTTGAATGACTAGGGAACAGTGGCAGATTTTGATGTCGATGGGCACAAGTGAACCAGATACGATTTTCCCTGAGGGATCCTTGCGCCTTCGATTGTGAAACCAATATGGTGACTTCGACCGCTTTAGACGAATATCGCAAGAATTACGAGATCCTAAAGTCTATCGAGCTCATACTGCATGAGGGTCGTGCCGCTTGGAACCCAACGGAGGGGGTAGTTTCCATTTACTGGTCTATTCTTGCCTATGGCATGACCCTGCCCATTCAACTGTACATAGCCAGGTTTCTCTACCATGCGAAGATCTCGCTGGCACAACTTGTACCTAATGGGTATCAGCAGTTATTAAGTTTGTGGTCGTTATGGTTGACCGATAAAGAATTTATGCCCTCTTCTCGTGAGGTCAAGCACATCTTTGTTCTCAAGGGTTCTGACAGAGGGACCTATGTTTTGACTTCATTCGAAACGGATAAGCTGTTGCTGCAGGAACCGATCCCAAGCTAAAGGTCAACGACATCGAGGTGGGAACCCCCTTCCCCCTAATAGAAATGGGTTTTTGTACGGGTTCTCCACATCGAACAAATTTTGGAAGAACATCTGGTTCTTTATGGCGGGAAACTAGGGAAGAGAGGTCGCCTAGGATTTTGTTGCAGAACATCCCTCGTCATTTCCTGAAGCAATCTACGTTGATGAAAGATCCATAAGACTTACGGGACGACAAGGTCCCTAGGGTTTGCCAAGATGGTAACTCGTCCACTAGATGATAAGTGCCATCTGTCCTGTTCGTGGAGTCTACCCTTTTAGAGAGAGGGATTAATTATGGGCTCCCAGATGACCGCCTCCAATGTGAGTACCTCTTATAACCTTCCTTTCATATTTCTGTCATGATTTCTTGTGTGCAGATAGAACCTTTTCTTCCTTACCTTATTTTCAGTGTTCTTTAAGGAACCAATTTATGGGGAGCTCGCCCCGTGTAACGCAGAATCATAAGGAAATGAAAAGAAAGGTTCTTGAGGGCTCCACGATATTGTCGAGGTAAGAACCCCCTCTAAAAAGAAGAACAGATCCTCGAGGTCTCATGTGGCTACCCTTTCCAAGGCTAGTGGCTCGTCGGGCAAACTGGTCGCCCCTAAACGAGACGAGAAAGAAATTAAACGGAAACGAAGCACCTCTGCTTATTTGGCTTCCTCAAGTCGCACAGGTTTAGCGGCTTATGTGGTTGACTCTCTCCGTAGCGAAGAGAAGGAAGAGGATGAAGGTAATGACCTGATTTCTATAGCCTTAATTTGGCACCAGGCTAAAAAGAGAAAGAGTGAGAGTATCATTTCTAGGAGTCTGGCTCTCTTAGCACCTTCATGGATCAGTCGTGCTACTCGCCCCCCTTCTCTAGGGGAAGAGATTGATGAGGGAATTGGCCTTGGCAAAGGCGATGTACCAGTTGGGGTTAGTTCGGCCTCTGCTGACTTTCTAGGCAATTCTGATGAGGTTAGTCATTGTTAGAGATGCAAATTTTCCCCCAGATCCCTAAATCCCCACATCCCCATCCCCATTTGGAAAAAAACAATTTGGAAAAAATAGGGAATGAGGTGGGGATCGAGATGATTTTTATCCCCAAATTGAAATGGGGATGGGGATGGAGGGACCTCATTTTCCCTATAAATATATTGAAATGGGGATAGGGATGGAGGGACCTTCCCCATCCTCATATCCCCACTTCCCCAAAACATATATATTTAAATTTTTTTATTCTTCAAAAACCTTATCTATATAAACTCTTTTACTCTTTTATTATGTATTTATAATACACTAACGGATTTTAGTTTGTATTTGTAATGAAATATTTTTTTGTTTAATTTATAATTTTTAGTCAAACGGGAGAATGGGAAAACGGGGGAATGAAGGAAACGGGGAAACGGAGAAACGGGGAAAAAAAGGAAAATGGAGAACTGGGGTTGGGGTTGGGGATGGATATATCTCCTCCAAAAAATCCTCATTTTTCCTAAATGGGTGATGGGGTAAGAGTCTAGAAAGTGGGGATGGGGTTAGGGGGACCTATATCCATCCCCATTTACATGTGCATCTCTAGTCCTTGTGAGTTGGCGAGAGCTATACTTGACGCTCTACCTAGGGAATGCAGTTCGAGTGGGAAACCCCTTATCTATGCAAGAGATTAGTTTGCCATGTTTTCCGGTGACTTATGCCTTTTCGATGATGCAGGTTCCAATCGAGAACTAAAGGTTGGTTTCCCTACCCCAAAGGCTTGAACGTTATTTCAACACCTTTTCCATGGTAATAATTGTCTAATTTATCCTATTCACCATTGTAGTATTTCAGTTCTTATTTTTGCTTTCTTTTTGCAGGTCATGTCGAAGCGGATTTGGCATAGGGAGTAGAAGTCATCTCTTACTTGGCGAGTAATGCCCCTACTGTAAAGTGCTAAAAAGTGAGCCAAAGAAGCATAAATTGGACTCAGAGGTTGTGAGGGCGGTGCTCTTTCCAGAATAAAGCTTTCCTGCAGACGACGAGGAAGATGTAACTTACGGCCGATAGATACAAGCGATCTCCATCCTTCGATGCTTTCATGTACCGTGAATATTATAACCGGATGAAGGTGGCCTATGATTTTTATTCGGCCAAACAACGAGCCACAGAGAAGACGGTTAGTCGCTTCCAGAACTTCATGGAAGAAGAATAGAGAAAGGCCCTAAGCTCCATCAATGATCAGTAGAAGAACCAGCGAGCTCATTGTCGCCAAGTTTATGTGGATCCCCGACCCACGCATCTGCAGATAGTTGGCGAGTCTATTGCCCCAAAGTTCTATTCTCAAAATGAGGCTACTTCTCCTTTCTTGGAGGATTTTGACATGGGCCCCCCTGCTGGGTACCGCTATGTGCTTTCCAACAGTGAGAGAGAGGATGGCGAGCAACCAGTGAATGTAAGACCTGTTAGCATGCTTGTTAGCTTTCCTAATGGAGGGGGTAATTCTGAAAAGGTGCTTGCGAGGTAGGATTAGCTAGTATAGACTATCCTTTTGTCTTGTAAATTTTCTCTTATTATAAATAGAAATTAGTCTTTCATTTTTGCTATTGTGTTATACCTTTTCTCTGCATCTTGTTGCTTCATGAACCTTTGGCGTTCTATGCAATCCTTTTACGCTTATTTTTTGATCCATCCTTACTGGAGAGTCTAGTATATCATTTTGAGCCTCTAGGTTTGCGCGAGGTCGGAAACTCGTTTCCTATGAGTGGGGCTTAAGCGACTGTTTTAGCTCACTTGTTTTCGCTAATCTGGGTGTTGCCCAGTTTCTGACGCAGTGAGGTGTCTGAACGAGGTCGGCATCGCCGTCTCTCTGGGCAAGCTTCGTTGCCGCATTTTCCATGTGTTATCAGAGGGATGGGAAAAACCCGAGCCAAGTCCGAGTATACTCAGACCTTGCCCAGTACCCCACTTTTGACAGTCTGGGTATCAGTGTATCCATGCCCAGATTTTACTCAGTTTTTAATTTTTTTGTTTTTTTTACAATTTTTTTAAATATGTTTTTTCAATTTAAATACCACATTAATTAGGATAAAGTAAGCACACCAATGTGATAATATTAATAATAGAAACTCAAATCCCAGACAAACATTAAATATTACAATAACCTACATTTCACTCTCTTTCTTTTTCAACTAATTCCAAAACTGGTAATTCTTTTTTACAAATTTTTAAGGGTGAGGATATTGCAACCCATAAATATGATAAGCACACCCATTGATCGGTCCAAACTACACACATTGTGACTCTCGCAATAGTACGAGGTTGGAATGTAGTATAATGACTAAGTAGGGATCGTTCCCATAGAGACTAAGGATTCGATTACTGGATTTCGTCAGTTTTGCAAACTATTTGGACAATTTAAATAGAGGTGGGTTTGGGTTAACAGTATAATTTTAGTTTATATTTCTATACAGATAAGACCTAATAGATTTTTAGGTCGAAATTTAGTATAAACATACTTTGCTAAATTTGTTATATCATTAATTGATTCTAATATTAGTTTTTTTTTAATAGGAAATATTCAGTATATGATTAGTTGTATTTTTTTTTTTTAACAAATATGATTAGCTTTGTTGCCATAAGTGATATGCACACAGCACAATTAGTTACTTATATATTCACTAACCATATATATGTACATACTTCTTTAAAAAGGTTATTATAATAATTGAATTTAAACTAAGTAAAATAATAATGGTTCTTGATGAGTTGAATTGTTTTAATTAGACTATGCTTACACATCTTCCTAATAATGGTTTCTTACAATGTGGAAATGGTGAGAAATATCACCTTTTTGTCTAGCTGTTGCACCAACGTCACCGGTTTAATAACTTATGTTTAAAAGGCACCTATTTAGATGAACTACCAAAATTGCCCTTAAATAATCAATTTTTAATTGTCTCTGTACTTCCATCTCCACACTTGAAACACTGAAGGCATTAACTCCTCTCTTTCTCTCTCTACAATAAATTTCAAAACTACTCAACGTTCTTCAGTCAGCACAACAAGGTAATATGTTTGTCTGAAATACTGTTTTTTATCCTTCATTGGTGCAAAAAACGTTCCTTTTGTAAACATGAAGCTGGTTTTGTGAATATTGAATGTGTGAAATTTGAATCTCCGATGCTGTTAATAAAAAGCTCGGAGGCTTTGAAAGTGCTCGGAGCCTGTTTCAAAAAGCTCGGAGCTTGTTTCAAAAAGCTCGGAGACTTTGAAAACGCTCGGAGCCTGTTTCAAAAAGCTCGGAGACTTTGAAAACGCTCGGAGCCTGTTTCAAAAAGCTCGGAGCCTTTGAAAAAGCTCGGAGCCTTTGAAAAAAGCTCGGAGCCTTTGAAAAAAGCTCGGAGACTTTGAAAAGCTCGGAGACGTTGAAAAAGCTCGGAACCTGTTTGAAAAAGCTCGGAGACTTTGAAAAAGCTCGGAGCATGTTTCAAAACGCTCGGAGACTTTGAAAAAACTCGGAGCCTGTTTCAAAAAGCTCGAGACTTTAGAAAACAAGCTCGGAGACTTGAAAAAAGCTCGAGACTTTGTAAAATAGCTCAAGCCTTTAGAAAACAAGCTCGGGACTTTGTAAAAAAGCTCGGGACTTTGTAAAAACGCTCGGGACTTTTGTAAAAATGCTTGGGACTTTTATAAAAACGCTCGGGACTTTTGTAAAAAAGCTCGGGACTTTCTAAAAAAACTCGGCTCTTTTGGGAAAACCCTCGAAATCTTTGGAAAAAAGGTTGGAACCTTTACTAAAAGCTCGGAGATCATAGTAAAAACCTCGGAAACTATTTTAAAATGCTCTGAGCCTTTTCCATAGCTTTTATGTTTGTCATAATGGTTTGTGGTGATGAATTTTACAGGAGAATGAATCGGGTGAGAATAGTAATATCTTACAACGGTCGATGGGAGCAGTTACCCGACGGAAGTCAGAGGTTTGTTGGATCCGACAACCAAGGAATGTATGTGTCAAAGAATATGAGTTACGAAGAATTGGTGTCGATCGTGCATACCGTTGTGAAGTATGATGTGAACAAATACAATGTTGATCTACAGTCAATATCAATCGTTCCTGGCGCTACATGTCGCACATTTGTAAGAAATGACGATGATGTTCAGTTTATGCTAGGGGAAGATCGGGTGATCCCTCAAGTATGTGTTAGTCTAATTGAGAGGGCAACTGGAGATGTGATACGGAATGATATTCCTGCTCCTGAAAATACCCAACCATTTGGATCCGCTAGCGGTAGCAACCAAGTGTTCACACAAAGGAGTGCCACTGAAGGTGGGGAAAACATATGTGCTGTCCAACCGGTAGTGGTCGACCATGCAGATGTTGGTGAACCTCAATTCGTTGATGTGTTTTGTTGTCGATTTGAGATGAATGATGGGCGGTACAATAAGATGTACAATGAGGAGAACACTGAACCGAACCTTGGGCCGAACCAGGAGGTGGATAATGAAGCAAATATTGATCTGGTAGATCATGTTGAGAACACTGATGAAGATCATGTCCAAATTCAAAGACGTGGAAGACGTGTAGAAGGAGTTAGTTGCACTGGAGCAGATATGCCTGGTACTTCCGAGGTCCGGCATAATGTATCTGCAGATGATTCTGATAATACCACAACGTGGGTTATTCCCGGAGCAGATTCATACTCGTTTGGGATTGGTAGAAGCACAACCTTGGTAGCAGAAGAACCTACAAGCATGATTTATAAAGGTCAGTTCTTTCCGACTAAAAAGGATTTGAAGAGACTAGTTGGCCTTTTTGCAATGCTGCGAAACTTCGAATGGAAGGTGAAAAGGTCCAATAAGACAACGTTACATCTTGTTTGTTTGATTGACAACTGTACATGGAAATTAAGAGCGGTGAGAAGAGATGAAGGGACGTACTTCCAAGTAAGAAGTTTTGTCAATGAACACAGTTGTCCACTGGAAGAGATTCACCGTCGCCACCGACAAGCTAGTGCAGTTATAATTGGAGAAGTGGTTGCACCTAGACTTCAACAACAAGATGGTCGTCTCATGCGTCCCAAGGATATAATCGCCGATATGAAAACAATGTATGGCATCCAAATCATGTACAGTAAGGCATATCAAGCCTTGCATTATGCATTGTCACTGACCTATGGGACACATGAAGAAACCTTCCAACTACTGTCGTCTTTTGGTTACGTGCTAGAACAACAAAATCTTGGCACAGTCACTGACTTACAGTGCGCTGACGACGGTAAATTCCTTTACTTTTTCATGTCGTTAGGGGCCTCAATTAGAGGTTTTCGGAGGTGCATGCGTCCTGTTATTGTAGTTGATGGTACTCATTTGAAGGGAAGATTCGGGGGTACAATGTTTGTTGCAACTGCCTAAGATGGAAACGAACAGGTGTATCCAATTGCTTTTGGGTACGGCGACTCCGAAAACAACCTTTCTTGGGAATGGTTTTTGGATTGCTTGAAGGGTGCCCTTGGTCATATAGATGATCTGGTTTTTATTTCCGATCGACATGTAAGCATTGAAGCAGGGATTTCTAAAGTGTTCCCTTATGCAACCCATACCATATGTTGTTGGCATTTTGCTGAAAATGTGAAGAAGCGATTTCACAGAAAAGATGTTGACAGCTTAATGGACAAAGCCGCTAGAGCGTACACTGAATTCAAATATAACCGGTACATGGGTGAGTTACGTAACCTGCACAAGAATGCTTTCGATTATGTTGAATCTGCCGGTCCACACAAATGGTCTCGTGTACACTGTCCCTATCGAAGGTTCAGGGTGATGACAACAAATGTTGCAGAGTGCATAAACTCATGCCTTAAATTCGCACGACAACTCCCTATGTTGACATTGGCAGAGTTCATTAGGAATATGTTACAGCGTTGGTTTCACGATCGACATCTAGCTGCACAGTCCATGCGTCATCAGTTGACCGACGCATCACATATTGTGATGCTACAACGGGTCGAGAAGTGCGGTTATATGACCGGCAATCCAGTGGACTGGAACATTTTCTCTGTCAAACGGTCCGGAAAGCAGTGGACTGTTGACTTAGCCCGGAAGACGTGCACATGCAACAAATTCCAAATGGATAATTTTCCGTGTTCTCACGCACTCACAGCGGCAAGGTACATTAACATTATACAATTATACGTTATATTAAGCAAACATGATTGTCACTTTTTTCATTGCTTTTGCAGGGAGCGGAACTTGGATTTCACATCGCTGTGTTCGGACTACTACAAGAGACAGACACTTATTGATGCATACTCAGTTCCTATTATTCCTGTTGGCCATCCTTCTTCATGGGTAGTGCCATCCGACATCGATGAGCGGGTGGTTTTAAATCCAAAGACCAAGAGACAATCAGGTCGCCCGATGGAGGGTCGACATGCATCGTCTTCCGAGAGGACAACCACCCAATAGTGTAGAAGATGTGGACAATCAGGTCATAATAGCAGAAGGTGTTCTAATCCACCCTTGATTAATGAAGGTCCGAGCAGAATTGTTCCCGAGGAATACCGTCGCAACTGTAGCGTATGTCATCAAGTTGGACATAACAAACAGACGTGCCCACACAAGGAATCTGCCGATGAGTGAATCAGGCCGTTCATACTTATTGTTTAATTAAGTTGGGGTGTTAATTATTACTTGTGTTATTGTATGAAATGCTTGTGTTGTACTTGTAAATGCAAATGCAAATGCAAACACTTTAAATTTTAAACAAAAAATTTGAATTTTGAAAGTTCATTACTATAATTGTTTGTACATCGACAACTACAACATCTAATGGGGCTTGGAGTTACAAAAAATCTCCACAGCCATCTTCTCCCGTATGGTGCACATATCTTCTTCTGACCAGTCGAACGTCTTCCTGTTCGCCAGTACGTACTCCATCAATCTCAAGGTATGAGCACCACAGTTACCCCTGCGACTCAGCACATGAACAACCGTTACAATTGAAGTTTAATAAAACAAACTTAAAGTTTAAATGATGTTCGTACAGTCATACCCTCTAGTCTGTTGGGGCACATGTGTTGTAGACACCATGCTTACCCCAAAGGGCCTATTCCGCTTCTCGTACTTCGCCTCGCCCGTTGGTCTGGCATCGTGAAACCCCATCTGATGCAACATCGAGGGTAGAAACCACCGCAATGGAGCGACCTGCTCTTTCCTGATCTGTTGGGGGACTTCCTGTTTGAACGGGTCTAGCAAGTGAATCTTCCCCACAGTAAGGTCGACGCTGGCAACGAGCCAATGCTGGCCACCAATGTTGCACGGAATAAGGACCTGTACCAAGTGTTCAAGATATTGTTATGGTCAAAATAAGAATTTTTAATTAAACACATTGAAACCATAACTGTGTTTTGCTCACCGCGTGAACCTCGTGCCATGGTCGGTTCCCTACCGGGAGCAATCCATGTACCGTCATCAGATCTTCAGGGGACCACTTGTACTTCAACACAGACCAGTTTTTCGGGGCTTTGCCCACAGCATCGCGAGGCATGATTCTCCGCCACTGAAACTCCAACATTGACTGAAAATAGATAACGAACTGAAATGTTAGAAACAGGATGAAACACAACAAACAGACGTGTGAAAATAGTACATTTGAAACACTTATATAGAACTGAGAATCTAGTAGGTTCATCCTCTGAATGTAGACAGTGGGGAATGCTCGCTGACGCTTCCGTAAAATATGCAAGTACGCGTCCATATACTGACAATATAAACATTATACATTGTTAGTATTCTTCCATAAGTTAAACAAACTTAAAAGACAATCGAAGTAAGGAAAGTACCGTGTCCTCCAACTCCATAAAGTTGGTTTGCAACCGGTGGAACCAAGTCACAGGCACGGGGGTCATCAGATCCACATCACGTCTGCGTAATTTTCAATTATTTAGGAAAACAACTAATTTAACTTAGGTGTTTCAAAATAAATTCACAGTATTATAATACTTACAATTCCCCCGTCACGTTCCTCTTGTAGGCTTTGTAAGCCGCAAGCTGGTCAGCGTCTACCAAATCATTGGGCCTGAATATATGTGCTGATGACATGGGTAGTGTCCTTGGCCTCTTCGGCCGACAGGGGTCAGTGTATGGGCTCATCAACTGCCAGCCTCGTTTGCGCATCCGCTACTGCCTATGCTGACTGTGGATCACTGGAGGGTGTTGGGAGGAGGAACTCTGTCCCCGTGGATCACATCGAGGGCTCCGGTGGGATGGGCTATGTCGGGATGGACCGGTAGTGTCACTAGATGGTGAGGTGTGACGGGATCGAGTAGAGAAGAGCGGTGTCGGATGGACCGCAGGGGTGCTCCCTATGGATCGCCTGGTCAGGTCAGGAGTGTGGACTGTACGGGAGAAGGGACTCTGACCTAGTGGACTGAACGGGTCCGCTGTGTGATCCTGGATATGAACAGGAGGATCCACATCATGTACCTCCATAAGCAGCGGATACTCTAATATCGTATGGGTAACTCTCTCCCCAAATACTCATGTATCTGTGCCACCAGGGACTTGCATCTGCTGGTCTCGTACTGTATCTCCAACTATTGGACCCTGCGTCTGAGGTCCATCAGCCTCCGTCGTAGGTCCGGTAACTGGGTCTGTCCCTCCGTCTCTGTCTCTACGTGGAGAGTCTCGATCATGGGAGGGTGGACCATCCCTGCCTGACTGTGATGTCGAACCCCACCGCCGCCAGAGAAAGTCTATCACCTCCCTATGCTGCCTATCCCGTTCCCGATCACTCTTCCGTAGATCCTCCCGTAACGCAGCGGCTGCATCCATCACATCTTGGATTTTTCCTTCCAAACGGTCCTGAAACAAAATCATTATTGTCAGTACTAAAACCCAACACTTGTTTCAACATAAATAATGCATTACACCATTTTTGACATACCTGGCGATGCCCTCCAACGTCTTCTCGTGAATGTACTCCACCGGCAATCGCAAATCGAACCTGTCTGCGCCTAAAAGGACTCCCAGCGACAAACTCCGGGTCCGAACCCTCCGTATCCGGTCTGTGCCTGAGGGGACTCCCACCGCCAAACTCCTGGTCGGAACCCTCCGTATGACTGGGTCCGGCAGTCGTATGATATAAGGGATCCGGTACTGAGCCGTCGTGTCCATCGGCAGCCATATATAGACTGCCTCCCTCATTTATGCCCTCGTAGTACTGTGCAACCCTCTCTACTGCTGTCGGCACCAGTGCAGTCCTCGCAAATATCTGAAATCGTTGTTAGACCATTGTATTTGTATAATCGTAATATGTAAACACTTTAACACAATAGCTCCTTACCCTGGCTAAGAAAATTTTGTCCAGCTTGTCCGACCTTGGTTGCTTTTGCAACTCCCATTTCAGCATACGGGGGGACACCTCAATCCGCCTACGAGTCCCAAATTGGGTCCCAAGCTCGGGGATAACCTCATACGCAAATACCTATGTAAAAGAACAAGTTATTCAGAATCCAATCATTTATTCCGTAACTCATGTAAAAAAATATTCAGGTTTTAAAATGATACAAATTATAAATTCTCACCAATAGTGCGTGAGCTAGACCGTAAAGGTTGTACGTCTCCACCGTGTGAACGTCAGCGCCCTTTTCCTGCTGTCGTCTCTCATACCGCACACGTCGACTGCGTAAGGCTTTTTTTGAATCCTATAATGGACTGCCTATACACGTGGGCACCCCACGGGAATGCATCAAAAGCGTCCAAGTCCTCGACTAGCCGGAACTGCCATAATGGAACTTTATCTCTCTCGTCCAATCCCATCAATATCCAGTTTAGCATATAAATGAGGCACAGCTTCACAGCATTGTACTGCTCCTCAAATACACCGATCCGTAGAACAGCTCTCAGCTGTTCATAATCCACCTCAGCTACACCATGGAAATACCGTTGGTGTATCCCGTTCTGAACCATCTCATACCTCGTCGTGTCGGGAATCACTCCAAACTTCAATCCGGTGATCAGACAGAATTCAACCTTGGAGAACCGGACCGAACGAGGACCTAACATAAATCTCATCTCATCCTCCGGCCCATCGTGATGTAGCTCGCGCAATAGCAGTGGATGGACTATGCTACCCGAAAACTTCATCCCCCGATCCATCCTAAGGAAATGACCAAAACAAGACTTTGTATACCGATGTCGGTCTTCGACCTTCAATTGTTCTGGTACACTGTCCAGTGCGACGTCGATACCTTTAAGGTCGCTGAAATGGTCATGCCGAGTGATTTTTCCATCGTACCATTCATCCTCTGGAGTTTTAAGCAAATCCTTTAGTTCACTACCCATCTGCATTTTCACAGAAAAAGAATGCATCAGTAAACTGTAAAAGGCTCGGACATAATAATATAAAATAGTAGGGAAGCAGTTTCAAAAAGCTCGGACTCATATTGAAAAAGCTCGGGCAGTTTGAAAAAGCTCGGGCAGTGTGAAAAAAGCTCGGACGCGTTTTGTAAAAGCTCGGAGACAGTTTGAAAATGCTCGGACTCATTTAAAAAAAGCTCGGACTGTTGAAAAAAGCTCGGGCACTGTTTGAAAACGCTCGAGCACAGTTTGAAATATCTTGGACACATGTTGAAAATGCTCAGGCTGTTGAAAAAGCTCGGACTCAGTTTTAAAAAGCTCGGACTGGTTAAAAAAGCTCGGAAACTGTTTGAAAATGCTCGGACAGTTTCAAAAAGCTCGGACACTGTTGCAAAAAGCTCGGACTGTTTAAAAAAGCTCAGAAACTGGTTGAAAAAGCTCCGACAGTTTAAAAAATCTCGGACTTTTTAAAAAAGCTCGGGCACTGTTTGAAAACGCTCGAGCACAGTTTGAAATATCTCGGACACATGTTGAAAATGCTCGGGCTGTTGAAAAAGCTCGGACTCAGTTTTAAAAAGCTCGGACTGGTTAAAAAAGCTCGGAAACTGTTTGAAAATGCTCGGACAGTTTCAAAAAGCTCGGACACTGTTGCAAAAAGCTCAAACTGTTTAAAAAAGCTCGGAAACTGATTGAAAAAGCTCGGACAGTTTAAAAAATCTCGGACACTGTTTCAAAAAGCTCGGAAACTGTTTGAAAAAGCTCAGACAGTTTAAACAATCTCGGACACTGTTTCAAAAAGCTCGGAAACTGTTTAAAAAAGTTCGGCCATATTTTAAAATAGCTCGGGAACAGTTTCAAAAAGCTCGGGCATTTTAAAAAAGCTCGGACGCATTTCTAAAAAGCTCGGATACCCAGAAAAAGCTCTGAACCAGTTTGAAAAAACTCGAAAACCCAAAAAAGCTCGGAAAACGTTTTAAAAAGCTCGAAAAAATTCGAAAAAAGCTCGGTGACCCAGATCTTCAACAGATTTACAAACCCTAACCTAACCCACAACCATTCTCAGATCAACAAACAAACCTAATCTACAAGTTTAATCAACAACCAACATCAAACATGAAATTATTAAAAACAAAATCAACAACATAATCAACTTACCACAATCGATTGAAGATCCTCTCGTCTGAACACCCGAAAAAACACTGTTGT
The DNA here is from genome assembly GCA_033220585.1 of Dipteronia sinensis. NCBI lineage: Eukaryota > Viridiplantae > Streptophyta > Magnoliopsida > Sapindales > Sapindaceae > Dipteronia > Dipteronia sinensis. The sequence continues at coordinate 71,581,648 of CM065637.1, read as the reverse complement.
CCAACCGCCGGTTACTTCGACGTCTTTTTCAGACGGAAAACCACTTATCTTCCGACGCCGGTTCTTTTTCCAAGAGATGTTTTCTCTCTCTGGTTTTTCTCACTAGGTTTGAAAACGACAAAAACTCACTTGGAAGGAGTATTTTTGTCTGGACACCTATATTGGTGTCTTTTAAACATGAATTAGTAATGTGGTGATATTTGCACAACACCCACCCCAAATAGTGCTATTTATTTTTTGGCCCCTTCTTACAATTGCGTATAGTAGGAAGGTCAACGAGATTGATCGATCACCACAATCCCAAAATAATTATATATATATATATAATTAATTAATTAACTAGTAATGTTACCTTAGTAAGATTGTTTGATCTCCGTTAGAAAGTAATCTCAGAAAAATCTATAACCAGTGATATATATTATACTTGCGACTAATGTGAAATAATAAAAGTTCTTGAGTTCCTTATGAGTGGGATCATTCCAATGAGACTATGCATACATACCATCCTAATAATAGGTATGTTACAAATCACGTATAAGAGGAAGATCAATGAGACTGATAGATAGCCACACAATCCTTAAAGCATCTATATAGTAATGTCAATTTAATAAGATTGGCTGATCGCTATAAAGTCCTGAAGAGAATCTATAACTATTAATGTCATGCTAGTGGCTAATTTTAAATAATAGTAGTTCTTGAGGTTCGTGATGTGTTGGATCAATTCAATGAGATAATGCATGTACACCATCCTGATAATGTTTTTTTTTTTACTATCACGTATATGAGGAAGGTTACGATCCTAAATATATGTATATATAACTAGTAATGTTAGCTTAGTACGATTGATCGATATCCATGAGATCCTCTCTGAAATCTATAACTAGTAATATTATACTAGCGACTAATGTAAAATAATAAAGTTCTTGGTTCATGATATGTTAGATCATTTCTACGAGACTGATCAGATTATGCATCCATACCATCACAATAAATTAATAATGGTATTTTATTACAATCACATTTAAAGGTCAATGAGACTGATCGATCATCTCATAATCCTCAAAACATCTTTATAATTAGTAATGCAGCTTAGTATACTAAGATTGACCGATCTCCTTAAAATCCTTAAGAGAATCTATAACTAATAATGTCATGGTAGTGGCTAACATAAAATAATATTAGGTCTTGGGGTTCTTGATGTGTTGGATAAATTAAATGAGATATGCATTACACCATCCTAACAAGGGGTCAAAAAATAAATAGCACTATTTGGGGTGGGTGTTGTGCAAATATCACCACATTACTAATTCATGTTTAAAAGGCACCAATATAGGTGTCCAGATAAAAATACACATTCCAAGTGAGTTTTTTTCGTTTTCAAACTTAGTGAGAAAAACCAGAGAGAGAAAACATCTGCTGGAAAAAGAACCGGCGTTGGAAGATCAGTGGTTTTCCGGCTGAAAAAGACGTCGAAGTAACTGGCGGTAGGACTACAGTGTTTTTTCGGGTGTTCAGACGATAGCATCTTCAATCGACTATGGTAAGTTGAGTCAGATTATGTTGCAGATTTTGTCTTTAATAAGTTCATGTTTGATGTTGGTTGTTGATTAAACTTGTATATTAGGTTTGTTTGTTGATCTGAGAATGGTTGTGGGTTAGGTTTGGGTTTGTAAATCTGTTGAAGATCTAGGTTCCTGAGCTTATTAAAGGTGATTACGAGCTTTTTTTGAGCTTTTGTCGAGCTTTTGAAAACATTTTCCTAGCTTTTTCTGGGTTTTCAAGCTTTTTCAAACTGGTTCTGAGCTTTTTCTGGGTATCCGAGCGTTTAAAAAATGAGTCCGAGCTTTTTTAAAATTCCCGAGCTTTTTTAAACTGTTCCGGAGCTATTTTAAAATGTGGCCGAGCTTTTTCAAACAGTTTCCGAGCTTTTTCAAACAGTGTCAGAGATTTTTTAAACAGTCCGAGCTTTTTTAAACTGTCCGAGCTTTTTGAAACAGTTTCCGAGCTTTTTGAAACAGTTTCCGTGCTTTTTTAAACTGTCCGAGCTTTTTCAAACAGTTTCCGAGCTTTTTTAAACTTTCCGAGCTTTTTAAAATTGAGTCCGAGCTTTTTCAACAGTCCGAGCATTTTCAACATGTGTCCGAGCTTTTTCAAACTGTGTCCGAGCTTTTTCAAACAGTGCCCGAGCTTTTTTCAACAGTCCGAGCTTTTTTTAAATGAGTCCGAGCATTTTCAAACTGTGTCCGAGCTTTTTTCAAACTGCCCGAGCTTTTTCAAACTGCTCGAGCTTTTTCAATATGAGTCCGAGCTTTTTGAAACTGCTTCCCTGCTATTTTATATTATTATGTCCGAGCCTTTTACTGTTTACTGATGCATTCTTTCTGTGAAAATGCAGATGGGTAGTGAACTAAAAGATTTGCTTAAAACTCCAGAGGATGAATGGTACGATGGAAAAATCACTCGTCATGACCATTTCAGCGACCTTAAAGATATCGACGTCGCACTGGATAGTGTACCAGAACAATTCAAGGTCGAAGACCGACGTCGGTATACAGAGTCTTGTTTTGGTCATTTCCTTAGGATGGATCGGGGGATGAAGTTTTCGGGTAGCATAGTCCATCGACTGATATTGCGCGAGCTACATCACTATGGGCCGGAGGATGAGATGGGATTTATGTTAGGTCCTCGTTCGGTCCAGTTCTCCAAGGTTGAATTCTGTCTGATCACCGGATTGAAGTTTGGAGTGATTCCCGACACGATGAGGTATGAGATGGTTCAGAACGGGATACACCAATGGTATTTCAATGGTGTAGATGAGGTGGATTATGAACAGCTGAGAGTTGTTCTACGGATCAGTGTATTTGAGGAGCAGTACGATGCTGTGAAGTTGTGCCTCCTTTATATGCTAAACTGGATATTGATGGGGTTGGACGAGAGAGAGAAAGTTCCATTATGGCAGATCCGGCTAGTCGAGGACTTGGACGTTTTTGATGCATTCCCGTGGGGTGCCCACGTGTATAGCTAGTCCATTATTGGATTCAAGAATGCCTTGGACGGTCGACGTGTGCGGTATGAGAGACGACAGCAAGAAAAGGGCGCTGACGTTCACACGGTGGAGACGTACAACATTTACGGTCTAGCTCACGCACTGTTGGTGAGAATTTAGAATATGTATCGTTTGAAAACCTGAATATTTTTTTGCATGAGTTACGGAATAAATGATTGGCTTCTGAATAACTTGTTTTTTTACATAGGTATTTGCGTATGAGGTTATCCCCGAGCTTGGGACCCGATTTGGGACTCGCAGGCGGATTGAGTTGTCCCCCCGTATGCTGAAATGGAAGTTGCATAAGCAACCAAGGTCGGACAAGCTGGACAAAATTTTCTTAGCCAGGGTAAGGATCTATTGTGTTAAAGTGTTTACATATTACGATTATACAAATACAATGGTCTAACAACGATTTCAGATGTTTACGAGGACTGCACTGGTGCCGACAGCAGCTGAGAGGGTTGCACGGTACTACGAGGGCATAAATGAGGGAGGCAGTCTATATATGGCCGCCGATGGACACGACGGCTCGGTACCGGATCCCTTACATCATATGACTGCCGAACCCAGTCATACGGAGGGTTCCGACCAGGAGTTTGGCGGTGGGAGTCCCCTCAGGCACAGGCCGGATACGGAGGGTTTGGACTTAGAGTTTGTCGCTGGGAGTCCTCTTAGGCGCAGACAAGTTTGATTTGTGATGCCCGGTGGAGTACATTCACGAGAAGACGTTAGAGAGCATCGCCAGGTATGTCAAAAATGGTGTAATGCATTATTTATGTTGAAACAAGTGTTGGGTTTTAGTAATGACAATAATGATTTTGTTTCAAGACCGTTTGGAACGAAAAATCCAAGATGTGATGGATGCAGTCGCTGCGTTACGGGAGGATCTCCGGAAGAGTGATCAGGAACGAGATAGGCAGCATAGGGAGGTGATGGACTTTCTCCGGGGGCGGTGGGGTTCTACATCACAGTCAGATAGGGATGGTCCACCCTCCCATGATCGAGACTCTCCACGTAGAGACAGAGACGGAGGGACAGACCCAGCCACCGGACCTACGACGGAGGCTGATGGACCTCAGACGCAGGGTCTAATAGCTGGAGATACAGTACGAGACCAGTAGATGCAAGTCCCTGGTGGCATGGATACAGGAGTATTTGGGGAGACAGTTACCCAGGCGATATTAGAGTTTCCGCTGCTTATGGAGGTACAGGATGTGGATCCTCCTGTTCATATCCAGGACCACACAGCGGACCCGTCCAGTCCACTGGGTCAGAGTCCTTCCTTCCGTACAGTCCACACTCCTGACCTGACCAGGCGATCCATAGGGAGCACCCATGCGGTCCATCCGACACCGCTCTCATCTACTCGATCCCGTCACACCTCACCCCCCAGTGACACTGCCGGTCCATCCCGACACAGCCCATCCCATCGGAGCCCTCGACGTGATCCACGGGGACAGAGTTCCTCCTCCTAACACCCCCAGTGGTCCACGGTTAGCATAGGCAGCAGCGGATTCGCAAATGAGGCTGGCAGTTGGTGAGCCCATACACTGACCCCTGTCGGCCGAAGAGGCCAAGGACACTGCCCCTGTCATCAGCACACACATTCAGGCCCAATGATTTGGTAGACGCTGACCAGCTTGCGGCTTACAAAGCCTACAAGAGGAACGTGACAGGGGAATTGTAAGTATTATAATATTGTGAATTTATTTTGAAACATCTAAGTTAAATTAGTTGTTTTCCTAAATAATTGAAAATTACGCAGACGTGATGTGGATCTGATGACCCCCGTGCCTGTGACTTGGTTCCACCGGTTGCAAACCAACTTTATGGAGTTGGAGGACACTGTACTTTCCTTACTTCAATTGTCTTTTAAGTTTGTTTAACTTATGGAAGAATACTAACAATGTATAATGTTTATATTGTCAGCATATGGACGTGTACCTGCATATTTTACGGAAGCGTCAGCGAGCATTCCCCACTGTCTACATTCAGAGGATGAACTTACTAGATTCACAGTTCTATATAAGTGTTTCAAATGTACTGTTTTCGCACGTCTGTTTGTTGTGTTTCATCCTGTTTCTAACGTTTCGGTTCGTTATCTATTTTCAGTCAATGCTGGAGTTTCAGTGGCGAAGAATCATGCCTCGCGATGCTGTGGGCAAAGCCCCGAAAAACTGGTCTGTGTTGAAGTACTGGTGGTCCCATGAAGATCTGATGACGGTACGTGGATTACTCCCTGTAGGGAACCGACCATGGCACGAGGTTGACGCGGTGAACACAATACAGTTATGGTTTCAATGTGTTTAATTAATAATTCTTATTTTGACCATAACAATATCTTGAACACATGGTACAGGTCCTTATTCCGTGCAACATTGGTGGCCAGCATTGGCTCGTGGCCAGCGTCGACCTTACTGTTGGGAAGATCCACCTGCTAGACCCGTTCAGACAGGAAGTCCCCCAATAGATCAGGAAAGAGCAGGTCGCTCCATTGCGGTGGTTTCTACCCTCGATGTTGCATCAGGTGGGGTTTCACGATGCCAGACCAACGGGCAAGGTGAAGTACGAGAAACGGAATAGGCCCTTTGGGGTAAGCATGGTGTCTACAACACATGTGCCCCAACAGACTAGAGGGTATGACTGTACGAACATCATTTAAACTTTAAGTTTGTTTTATTAAACTTCAATTGTAACGGTTGTTCATGTGCTGAGTCGCAGGGGTAACTGTGGTGCTCATACCTTGAGATTGATGGAGTACGTACTGGCGAATAGGAAGACGTTCGACTGGTCAGAAGAAGATATGTGCACCATACGGAAGAAGATGGCTGTGAAGATTTTTTGTAACTCCAAGCCCCAGTAGATGTTGTAGTTGTCGATGTACAAACAATTATAGTAATGAACTTTCAAATTTCAAATTTTTTGTTTAAAATTTCAAGTGTTTGCATTTACAAGTACAACTTAATGGGTCGAAGGCAGTTTTATGCATATCCTCTTCAGCCACCCGTATCTGGTGGTAACCTGCCCATAGGTCTAGTTTGGAAAACACCCATGCTCCTTGTAACTCATCCAATAGTTCATCAATTATTGGAATGGGAAATTTGTCCTTGATCGTTATTCTGTTCAGCTCCTTGTAATCCAAACAAAAATGCCAAGTTCCATCTTTCTTCTTTACTAACAGTATAGGAGATGCAAAAGGGCTATTGCTTGGTCAAATCACTCCACTAGTTAGCATTTCTTTGACTATCCTTTCTATCTCATTTTTCTAGATGTAGGGGTGTCTGTAGGATCGAACATTTATGGGTTTACTATTGGGTTCCAAGGGAATGTGGTGATCCTTGGAACGTATAAGAAGTAAAGACTTAGGTTCCTCAAAGACTTCTGAAAACTCTTGTAGTGTTGGGAGCAGAATTTCAGGGACAGTCTGCTCTTCTTTCTCCATGTCTAGTGAGTGTAGCTGTATTATCGGCTATGCTCGCAGCTGGGCTTTGCTCAATTGGTTGGCAATTCTTTTTCCCTCCATATGTTGCAACTTCCCATTCTCTTAAATACCTTGTAAGGTGACCCGCTGGTTATCCTTCTAGAAACTCATACTTAATTGTTTAGCATCCAATAGGATTAGTCCCACTTCTTGGATCCACTGCATGCCTAAAACTGCATCACAACCTCCCAGTAACTCATTTCTGTGGTGAAATTGACCCCTTGTAATGTCCAAGTGAACGCAGGGCATCTGGCTTTGCTACTTATCTTGCCTCCCCCACCGACGGTTACCCACAGCAGGTTTGTGTTCTCCACCTCCACTCCTGAGAATTTCACGGTCTCCGAATCTAGAAAATTATGGGTGGAACCACTATCCACCAGGATGGTAACCTCCATATTCTTCACAAGGCCCCTTAACTTAATGGTTTAGATGCCCTTACTGCCAGCAGCTAGTGCTTGGTGTGAGATTGGCATCTCTTCCTCCCTTATCATTGTAAGTTCTTCTTCATTACTCTTCATGTTTTCTACTTCTTCCTTTTCTTCACTGTCTTATTCTCCCTTGAGCATGTAAATCTATCTTTTGGCACATTGATGTCCGAAGGTGTACACTTCGTTGCAGTTATAACACAACCCATTTTCTCTCCTTGCTGTCATTTATGCTGGTGTCAACCTTCTGATATGGTATGTTTCTGGTTTCCTATGATTTTGGCTGGGTGGATTGTATTGGTGGAGTGAGGGTCCCCATTTTGGTGCTTCTGGATTCCATTTTGTGGTATAGGGTATGAGATTAGGTGTGGTGTTGTAAAGGGTTTTGTTAGGCCAGGGTCTCATCATTTTCTTCGGCTCTAAGGCTGCCTCTTGCAGTCTGGCTAGTTTAATGGCTGAGTTTAGTTGTGTAGGTTTGTAGGTTTGAACATCTTCACTGCGTTTCTAATCTCACTCTTCAGTCCACTCACAAAGCAAGCTAGGAAAAATCCATCACTATGCCCCATATTCTTAGCTATTAGCCTAGGTTGTAAGTCTTCAAATTGTTCCTGGAAATCCGTTACTGTGGTGACCTGTTTGAGTCTCAGAAACTCTCCTATTACATCTTCCTGCTCTAGATCTAAGAACCTCACCAATAAAGACTTTGTGAATTCTTCCCATCCTATATTTTCTTTAGTTGCATAAAAGGACTGAAACCATGCCTCCGCTTTTTTTCGAAATGTATGGAGGCCACCAGAACTGTCTTTTCGGGGTCCATAGGGTATACTAGGAAGAACCTCTCACACTTCTTAATCCAAGCTCTAGGATCCATTCCATCAAACTTAGGAAAATTTAATTTGGGAGGTTTAAATAGAGTTTCAGTTGTTACCTTGGTTGCAGGGAGTGATTGACTTAGTTGCCTTCGAGAGCTAGAGGCGTTGCTTGAACCAACAGGAGCGGATCCTAGGAGGCTAGGATTCCTTTTCTGCTGTTCTCCAAGTTCTCTCGGTTGGATTTGTTGGTGAGTATCTCAAGGACGCTGGTTATTTGTACTCATTGATCAACCAACTCAGACCTGATTTCGTCCATACCATCATCTAACTTCTGCAGTTTCACTTCAACCATTTTCGATTTTTCCTCCCATGACTTGATTCCTTGCATCCATTTCCGTAAATCTGCCTTCCATATACTAATGTTGTCTAGTACCTTCTGCCATTGCCACAGGTTGCAGGATTGAAAGCTTTGATACCAATTTTGTAATGCCCTTCAAAACCTAATTGGAGAAGACGAATTGGCAAGAATTTTTCAAGAGGAGATCGTGAGATTTGTTGTTAAGAGAGAGTACAGAAGAGGGAGAGAGATTTGAGAGAGAATAGAATTGTAATGGGAGAGAAGTTTGTAGTAAAATTCGTTATCCATTTCTTGTTAGTGACAGACAATTTATACAAAGCAAATGACAAGTGGCCTGGAAATAATCTCCTGAGAGAGGCTCACTATAAGCTATAACAGAAAAGACAAATTACTATAGCTGACAAGTAAAATGTGAAATTGCAATTGTGACCCAAGGCCTAAAGATCTTCGGATCCAAAGAGTCCAGGTCTCCACTTTAGCCCCCATGAGCCCAAGTTGGACCTTCATAACCCGCTTCCCTTAGCTGGTTTCTGTCTAGAAATCCCCAATCCTTACTTCTCAAATCCCTAAATCAGATGAATCCCTAACTTCAAATCCCCCAAATTGCAAATTGGTGAAAGTGATCGAATCAAGAGTTCCCCTTTTCTTTGTTCTTGACATTATCCTATCATTTTTTTTACATTCTCGTATTTGAAGATGGTCAATGAGACTGTTCGATCACCGCTTTAAAAAAATGAGACAGATCGATCACAATACGATTCTATAATATATATATATATATATATATAAATAAATTTAATGTCAGTTTGTAAGATTGGTCGATATCCAAGAGATCCTCACAAAAATTTATAACTAATAATGTTATACTTGCAACTAATGTAAAATAATAAAAGTTCTTGGGTTTCTGATATGATGGATCGTTTTAATGAGATTGCATACATATCATCATATTAATATTATTTTACAACCACGTATAAAAGAAAGGTCAATGAGATTGATCTATCACCACATGATCCTCAAAACATCTATATAATTAGTAATGTCATGTTAGTAAGATTGATCGATAGCCATAAAATCCACAAGAAAATCTATAACTAGTTATGCCGCACTTATGGCTAATGTTAAATAATAATAGTTCTTGATGTGTTGGAGCAATTTAATGTGAGTACCATACACATATCCTATCAATGGTTTTTTACAATCCCATGTATAAATAAGTTCAGTGAAACTGATCGATCACTACACAATCCTATAAAAATGTCTATATAACAAATAATGTCAGTTTAGTAAGATCGATAGATCGCCATGACTCATGAGATCCTCACATGAATCTATAATTAATAATATTATGTTTGCGGCTATTGTAAAATAACAATAGTTCTTCGGGTTTTTGACGGGTCAGTTTGTTTTAAAAGGACTATCCATATACATCATCCTAATAATGGATTTTTACAATCACGTCTCTAAGGAAGATCAGTAAGATTAATTGATGACCACATGATCCTTAAAAAAATCTATATGGTCAGTAATTTCAGCTTTGTAAGAGTAATCGATCACCATGAAGTCCACATAAGATCACCATGATGTCCACATAAGAATCTCTAACTAGTTGTTATTGCATGGCAATTTTTTAGCCTTAAGCCCTTAACCAGAACATGCATGAGAAACATTCACCAAGTAAACTCCCAGCCCACCCTCAAAAGTAAGGACCGAAAATATAATGGGTAAATGGTAGTGTCTGTCGCTAAAACGCAAGGTGATTGTAAGGTGTCATTATCCAACCTGCAGAGATTAACCTAAGAAAGGCCTTTCTTCATCGAGTGGTAGAGCAGCAAATACAATGTGGTAACCACAGAGATTTGTATAGATACTAAATAATTAAATCCAATTATCCAGTGGATTTGGATCCTCTGTTGAAACAATTGAAGGCGTATCTAATTATTTAAAACATCTAATCTAAATTGTAAGAAATTAAAGAAAGATTTTGAGATTGATTTGTAACAATGGATGAAAACACTTGGTATCCGACTTTACTGTAACAATCCAACTCTACGAAATTAGTCAACTAATGTAATGTAAGATTCAATTCAATTTCTAGGGTTCGTTCCATCTTAATTATGATTAGGTCAAACTCTTTGCCAATTATGAATTTAGATAAATTGAGATGCTAATCTCCGATGTAAAAGTGGTTTATGAAAAAAAAATGTCACGTAGGATAAATGGACGATCTGTTAATAAATATATCTCCAATGCAGCTGTGCATATTCAACCTCAAGCTAATATAGTAAAAAAATTATTAGACCTTGTCAACATGATTATATACTTTCAGACAGTCTGTTGTACAACCATTTTTTTGGTTGACTCCACAAATATTTTAAATTGACATTAATTTTTCGTCCATTTTTAGTAAGAAAATAAAATAAAATAAAAACATGAAACAAAAGTTAAACACGTCATTAAAAATAAATGTGTTTTAACATAAACATTAGAAACCAAATTTTGAATTGATTATCTATTACGTTTATCTTTATACCACATAAGACCCAAGTATCGTAACATTATTATCATGTCAACTGTTATCGGTATGAAAGTAACTTTGCATTAGTTCTTTTGGCACTGTTTTCCCATTTAAAACTGACTACAGTTGGTCTCAATTAATTTTTATTGACTTATTCTTAGTTTAAGACCATGATTATGTGTCTCGACTGCCCAAGAACCGTCCAAGAGCTTTCTTTCTCATTTTAACGACTTGCAATCTAAACTAGTTACAATTCGTAGAAGATTTTCTAACATGACCATTTGGTACTAAAATGAGTGTAACTTTCTCTAAAAACCTTGAAATCACAAACCGTAAAATTCATCGGAAACTAGGCTTTCAAAGCTTTCCAAATATATGTGGTGCGCAACTCAGATTGTCATGTGTAATTTTTGACGGCCTCACTAACGTGACAGTTTGGGAATTCCTGATTCGATTTCTTTCCAATTTTAATCATTTTAGCCCCAAAATCACCAATTTAGCTCAAAAGTCATCTCCATGGTCGATTACCTTGAAAGCACTCATTAAACACACAAAAAAAAAACAATCAAATTCACAAGAAAACAAACATAAAAATATAGGAAATATGGATATTAGTAAAGACCACCTTGAAATCACATTAATTGAATGAATTTTGATCTGAATTTTTTGTGGATGATAAGTTTATCAGAATCTACTTATGAATAAAATTTAAGAATTTTTTAAACACTAAAACTATTTTTCTTGAATTTCCTATATTTCGTCTATTTTTCGAATGCCTTCATAATTGAAATAATTGGGATAAATAGTTATAGTACTTGAGAAAGAAACCTGTTGGACAGTATTCAAGCATCGCCCTGATATGTGTTTTCTACTCCTTTGCGAACCAAACCAGAAAGCATGCAGTTTGTTTGCACTAAGTGTTAAGAATGCTAATTCCACATATCAAACTATAAATATCTTCCAATGATTAAGCACATCATAGGTCAACTACAAAATCAATCCTCCAATCAATCAACATGTGCAAATCATAGGTCAACTACAAAATCAATCCTCCAATCAATCAGCAAATCAAGAGAATCAAATCATGGGTCAACTACACAATCAATCTTCCAATGATTAAGCACAATCAATATGTTCATTGATTGATGCAATTAGCTGTGCAATTTCCATTCATGTAAAGCTCACATTTGTGTATATTAGTATCACAACTAAGCAATGAAAAATCAGATCGAGCTTCCACATATATTCCTGTAATAATTTTCACTAAGTTCATCAAGGCCATTACCTGGAAAAACATAGTGCATGATATTGGAGACCTTCATCTCTTTGTGTTTCGCAGCCAAGCGTGAGGGCCATATTGCCGGATATTTATCACTTGAATTGTAGATTTGTAGATGCTAACATAAGCATCTGTGGGATGGATAGTTCACTTAAAAAAAAATTAATATCAACTGTCCACATAAGCTTAATTTACAAGGCTGGCCCCGACTAATCTCTTGAGTACGGTGGAATCCTGTAAAAAAATCATCCTTTTTAGTAATCCGAATCCCGTACGTTGTTTTAGAAATAATCAGGATTGTCGTATATAATTTTCCCAGGCTGCCATGCAATTGCAACTAATAAGAAAATACAGACCCTATATTCATATCAGATTACTCATCAAGTTACAAGACATGTACAAAGGAGCAAGTATTAACATCAAATTTACCCTCTATATATAACCCCCGGATCCGAAATAATCCCTTCTAGCGTTGGCAATTGCCATGCTCTTCTGGTGCTCCAATTTGGGACCTCAATATGCACAACCCTTTACCCCACTTGCATTTGTAATTGCATCAACATCCTCCATTGGATCGTTTAGTTCTTCCAACACTGGAGGAATCTTCTGTTTAGCTTCTTGTAGTACGTGCTTCAAATCAAGAACTGTCGTCTCACTTTGATTCTTCTTTATAAACGTTGTTGCTGTTCCGGTCCTATTACCTGTTTGGCCAATTCTGTGAATATAGTTTTCAATTTCTGCAGGCATGTCATAATTAATGACATTTGTACTGTATATCAGGAAAATCTAACCCCTTTGAAGCAAAAGTGGATTCCAATTTCCAAAGAAGGATAGAAGCCAGTGCACATTCATGTGTTCATTTAATTTTATGGTGACTTTATCTAATGCAAGATTTTGGTCCCATAATCAAGTGTAGATAATAAAATGCGGTATCCATAAGGACATGAAGAAACTAGTAGATTTTCTTATCTAAGGAATCCAAGGTTACTAATTGAACTTGAAGGCTGTTGTTTGCCTATATAGTTTTGTTATTTTGTGGACTGGTTGTCCACTTTTTGTACTTTATTTTTTTTTCTTTCATGAATAAAATTTGTCTGCTTCATATAAAATCAATATCAAGATAATTAATATTAACTTGTGGATGATTAACTAAATCATCTTTTAAGAGTTGGTAGAAGAACCTCTGAATATGATTATCTATTAATGTCATCATTTCCACGTAGTACACCAAATAAACCTTTAATTAATTTGTTACTTTACACATTTTTTGTTCCTCGAAAGCTTTCAGTTTACTCATTAATTCACTACTTTATCATGTACCAATCAATCTAAGTAGTTGTTGATTTCTAGCTTTTAAAAGGAAAAGTAATTTAATTAATTTATTATTATAACTTTTTTTTTGCTTGTGATAACAACCCCATCGCACTAGCTATGAATCTACAGCTTTGTTTTTGTAGCTGATTGTCTCAATAATTCTAATGCCATTAATTTGCTTTTGATGGAGGGTTTGGAAACACATTTGGACCTTGGAGAGGACATGTTTGGTTGGTTCTTCTTTGCTGTTTTTTTTAGAGGTGACTGCAGTTGATGTATATATGTTATATGAGTTTGTTTTTGAAATCATGTATCCTTGATCTATAACTTGTAGTTTGCATTACTTATCCTACAACATTTCATCCACTTTTTCTCCTTTTCATGGATTCCTTACTTGATCACCAATCTAAGTAGTAATGATTTATTTCCAATTTTAAATAGAAAAGTCATTTAATTTATTACTTTTTCCACATGTAGCAGAAATTATATATGTTCTAATTAATTAACAATTATTAAATCATACTTTACTTGTCAGTTAGCTTTTAATTTCTAGTCTGTGTATTATAAATTGGGGGCACCTCCCACTCTCAAGTAATACATTAGAATAGAATTACATCAACTGATCTGGTTTAATTGGTACATGCATCAACTGCCTTGATTGTCTTCAAAAATTCTGAGGTGCATTTCTTTTTTTCTAGGTATATATTTTATTACAAAATATTTAAGTTGCTATTATACTTCATCATATGCTCTCTAGTCTCTACAGATCTCTTTTGGTAGCTTGCATTTATATATAAATTCAAATAAGCTGTACACTTATCATAATATATCAAAACAATTTATCCAATAATATGTAAACTTTGTACGTAACATATGTGGAAGGTAGTTTTATTTATTTATTTTAACATTTTGAGTTGTGATGAGCATTTTTATCCAATAATCTATAAGCATATATATTTCAAAGTTCAAACACTGGCTAATTAAATAAAGTGACTACATTTAATTTCTAATTATTTTTGCAAGAAATTCTTCACAACCTTTTAACATATCTTTCAGAAAAAAGAGGGAGGCGATGCAGCTTTTTCCAGAAAAAATTATAAGGCTTTGGAATGGATAGGAAGTTCGAGTGTTGATTCAACTTGGTCTTGTTTCACAAATCATCCTCACCATTTTCGGTGCTAGACGAAAATATACAGCAAGAATCTGGATAAGGATGCTTGTTTGGTCAGCATATTTGATAGCTGACTGGGTAGCAATTGCGGCGTTATGCAACCTTGCAAGCAGTACTCAACAAGACTCCGGAGAAGAGACCTCTCCGAAATCAAACAACTTTCCCCACACATTTTGGGCGCCGTTCTTGCTCTTGCATTTGGGTGGCCCTGACACGATCACAGCTTACTCGTTAGAAGATAATGAGTTATGGTTAAGGCACACTCTTGAACTTATTGTCCAAGTTGGATTGGCCTTTTTGCGATCTTGTAGTAACACAGGTATTACATATATAACTATTCCAATATTTGTGACAGGAATAATCAAGTATGGTGAGAGGACTTTGGTACTCCGATCTTCCAGCAGCCAATATTTCAAAGATGTCTTGCTTTCAGACCCGGATCCTGGTCCAGATTTTATTAAAGTTCAAGAAGAATTATCTGAGAAACAATCAGGACTAATATCTTTCCTATGTTGTTGTTTTCCTAGAAAAGATCATGTAGACATAGAAACAGATGATGAATTTTGGAAAAAGCCAACTGCAATGGCCACAGCTTTACCACTTGAAAGCTTATAAGCATCAACATCATCAGCACCATCAACGGAGACATCCACATCTAATATATTTGTTCCAAGACGCAAGAGAATCGACAACAAAATCTAAGAGAAGCGACTGTCTTACCACCTGAAACCATAAAAAAAGGTGCCAATAGCTTACTTTTTATTCAAGAGATTTCGGTATCTCTTTGCAGATTTGATTCTAAGCTACAAAGAACGGGAGGACAGCTACTCCAAAATTGAAAACAGGTCAGCCCAAGATGCCTTTAAACTGGTAGCAGTTGAGCTTGGATTGATGTACGATGAGCTTTACACCAAAGCTACCATTGTTTACACTCTATTTGAAATCCTTGTCCGTTTGATCAATTTCTGTTGCACTGTTTCTGCTTTAATTTTCTTCTCGATCATCATTGTTATTCATTACTCATTACTATCCAAAAATCGACATCTTCATAATCATAACATACGTTCTAGTGATTGGTGCTGTTGTTCTAGAGATATATGCCTTCATCTTACTACTTTTCTCTAACCGGACAAAACTCTATTATTGACTGAGCTCAGGATGTTGTTTTTGTCATTCAATTCTCACATAACGCAAAAGGTGGTGCCTCCAAAATGGGGTTGAGAAATTACCTTGGATCGGCCAATTGTTGAACAAGTACACCTGTTGAGATGGTCAGAAATTGTTGACCTGGAAAGATGTGAATGCTCATCTACAAAATATTATCTTTAGAAAAGTAATGAAATTAAAGATGATCGTTTTACTTTTGAGTCATGCAACAAATTATTGGTACATAAAAGTGATTATGTGCTTGAGAAAAAGCACGGTATTCATGATCAGTTTCGTTGGAGCACAAGTGATGTAGAGTTTGATCACAGCCTTCTCCTTTGGCTTTGGCATATCGCTGCTGATCTATGTAATTACACTGAAAACAACGATAATGAACTTGACCTGAATTGCGGAATAAGCAAATACTTATCAGATTATATGTCGTATTTTCTAGTCTTTTATCCATCTATGTTGCCGGAATGAATTGCGGAGAAGATATAGAGATACCTTGGCCGAGTGCATGAGATTCTTTCCGAAAGAAAAAAGGAATGAGTGATGCTTGCAAGGCATTGCTTCGAGTGAGATTCAGTATGGAAGAGGAACAGATAAAAGGAGATAGAAGCCGGTCAGTTTTATTTTATGGATGTAGGCTTGCAAAACAATTACAAAATCTAGAAATCGAAAATGGGAGATGATAAGTGAAGTTTGGGAGGAAATGATAGTATATGCTGCAAATTAATGCAGATGGAAAGAGCATGGTCAAAAGCTTCGAAAAGACGGAGAGCTGCTCACCTATGTCCGCCTTCTTATGTCATATCTTGGTTTGAGCGAACAATATCGAATCCAAAAGCATTTTTTTACTCAACCACATAACATCCAGCATCAAAAATGTAACAGTGCATTTATTTGCCAGATGACGAGTGTTGTACTATTTTTACTTTGTTATTATAGTCCTTTGAGGTCCATGTTGTACAAATTGTCAATCCTCTCAGAATTAGCACTTTGTGTATTTAAGTTGGGGATATACTTTTGTAAGAAAATTGTCAAAAATAACCCTTAAAATGTGTAAATCTTAGTTTGAATTGTATTATTTATTTTGTTACATGTCGCAATAGATAACATTTTTGTTAAAGTCAGTTCATTAGAAACATCCAAAATGGAAATCGGAAAAAAAAATTAAGTTAAATTAATTTAACTTAAAATACAAGTGATAAAAGCAGACTTTGAAACAATATACGTACAAGTACAACATATTTTCGTTAAAAAAACAAATCATAGGATTCATAATGGAAACTTGTTTGAGGTGTGAAACATTAGTTGACTCACGTTTGAATCTATAAAATTCATATTACATGGGGACATGGGCTAACATTTTTTATCGCCAATGTTTTGACACATTGCTTCAGAAATAACCTTTTTTTCTGGATTGCAAGTTTGCAACTAATACAAAACGAAAATACATATGCTACATTAATGGCAGATTACTCGTCAAGTTACAAGACATGTACAGATGAGCAGGTTTTAACATCAAATTTCCCCTCTATAACCCCCGGATCCGAAATAATCCCTTCTAGAGTTGGCCATTGCCATGCTCTTCTGGTGCTCCAATTTGGGGCAGTCACGGATACGGTGACCAAGCCCACCACAATATGCACAACCCTTTACCCCACTTGCATTTGTAATTGCATCAACATCTTCCATTGGATCGTCTAATTCAGCCAACACAGGAGGAATCCTCTGTTTAGCTTCTTGTAGTAGGTGCTTCAAATCAAGAAGTGTCGTCTCACTTTGATTCTTGTTTATAAATGTTGTTGCTATTCCAGTCTTACCGCATCTTCCTGTTCGGCCAATTCTGTGAACGTAATTTTCAATTTCTGCAGGCATGTCATAATTAATGACATGTTGTATATCAGGAAAATCTAACCCCTTTGAAGCAACATCAGTTGCAACCAAGACATCTTTCTTGCCTGCTTTAAAGGATGAAATAGCATATTCTCTCTCTTCTTGATCTTTTCCTCCATGAACGGCCACTCCCTCAACTCCTTTCAGGAGCAGATATTCGTGAATGTCATCAACATCAGCCTTGTTCTCGCAAAATATCAGAACAGGAGGTGGGGTTTTCTGTAGGCATTCAAGTAGGTACACAATCTTCGCCTCTTGTTTCACATACTCAACTTCCTGAATCACATCTAGATTTGCTGCTCCAGCTCTTCCCACATTAACAGTAACAGGCTTTACCAAAGCACTTCTAGCGAAGTTCTGAATTTTTGCAGGCATGGTGGCCGAGAATAGAAGAGTTTGCCTTTGAGCTTTGAAATGATCAAACACTTCTCTTATATCATCTTCAAAGCCCAAATCCACTAACCTATCTGCCTCATCCAATGTTAAATATCTGTACAAGAAAAGGCAGTAATATCTTATAGCATCAAAAGAAGTCAACATTCATTATCAAAAGAGAGAGACAGAGCAATTGCCTAACCAAATGTATCCACAAAACAAGAATATACAAAATATTCAGACAACAAACAAATAAAATTAAAGATGTCTGAAATTGAAGCATAGAGAAGTAAACAGAGATGTCTCAATAGAGTACACAAGGTTTTGTTTCTTATTAAAAGAATAAATTAACTAAAATAAGAGTAAAAGAAGGCAACAGCTTGAACCAAACTAATATCATTTATTACATTAAAAACATATGATAACAGAGCATTTCTGGCATATAATTAAGACATTCTCCACAAGTTTCATTAAATAAGAGTATAAGGGCATTATGTAAGTGGGTCATGAATCATGATTGTGTATTGCTCTTGTGATAGTAATAATGGATGCATAAAAGTACAAAACTAACAGGTTTCCTATTATTACGTTGTCATGAGAAAAATGATTTTGTTACCTGCAATTATCCAGATTCATCTTTTTTTTCGCCAGCATATCCTTCAACCTCCCAGGAGTTGCAACAACAATGTGTACACCCTTCTTTATGACCTCCAACTGTGACCGCATATCCACTCCACCAATACAAAGCAACAACCTCAACTCTGGATACCCAGCCTCTCTCATCGGTATCAAAAACTCTTCTACCACCTCATATGTCTGCCTTGCAAGCTCTCTAGATGGGCATATGATTAGACAAAATGGCCCTTCTCCTGGAATAATTGGCATCATTATCTCCTCCTGTAGTGCTATCATGATCATTGGCAGTGCAAATACCAATGTTTTGCCTGAGCCAGTAAATGCAATCCCAATCATGTCCCTTCCAGATAAAATAACTGGAAGACCCTGCACCTGAATAGGGGTTGGTTGCACAATCCCCTTGGCTTTCAGCTTCTTCAAAATTGGCTCAGGAAACCTCATGTCCTTGAAATTCTTAATTGGCGGAGGAATATCTTCACCATCAACAATAATGTGCCACTGCTTTCGAATTAAATCACATGCCTTTTTTGACATCCTTCTTATAGGCAATGGCGGCTTCCATCCTGTCAACAAAGGGTCAGTGTAAGTTATTCCCTTCGCCAATTCCCGAACTGACATCAGTGTTTTCCTATCTGGCAAGTGCTCAATCATCTCCTTCTCTTGTTGAACAATCTGCTCCGTGGGACTAATTTCGGGTTGATCACGTTTAAGTTGAGATGATTTTACAAGAAGGCTAGGTTTGGCTTCAGCAAGTTTAGATTTTTCAAGCTCATCCTCAAGCACAGAGGATTTCCCCTTGCGCTGAAGTATTTTTTGGGCCTCCATAGCTCTACGCTTCGCCACTGGAACATACTCAACATAATTATCATCTTCCATCATTTTTAATTTCCTGCAGTACCAAAAAAATTGTTAGCAATCAATGAATTAACATTTAACAGAGATAATAACAAAAGCTTAAGCAAATGAATCAACGGGCAGAACAAGAACACCATCTTATAGAATTATCTTTTTGCACCAGATTTTAACAACCCTAGGCATACAAATCGCACAAGAAATAAAATCTCACATTTCTTTCAAAGTTGTTTTCTTTAAAACCCATTTGCAAGGTTAAAAGTCGGGCAATCAAACATCATATCAGCTTCGTTAGAACCTAACCAACCCAGGGTCAGTAGCAGAAGAATATGTATTGCATATTGATAATTTACATGGAGCCATGGATAAGGCTCTAGGGTTTGGAGCAAAATGGTTTGTTGAGTACTGAAATTTGCTTTGTGGATTACGGTGGAGAAAATTATTTTTCTTTTCTTAAGAAACAGAAAAGGAAAACTACTTACTGCATTTATGTGCAGTGATTTGTGGACTATAAATTAGAAGCCAAACTATTTATTGACTGGCCATCTCTGCTGTATGGTCTGTATTAGTGACATACAATTCTTGCGGATTATTGTACATGTGAACAGGCTATAACTACAGATTCTAAGAAGAATTTTAAATGAAAAACTAAGAACTTCAAAGTAAATTACTAATAAAAACTCATTCAACATTCAATTAGAAACTAATTAAAAATAGACATATTATATTCATCAAGGTGTCAAGTATTCAAATGTATAGGAACTACTTCTCGTTAAATCTAAAAAATACAAATTCAAATGTATAGGAACCAAGTTAAACCTATGAAATATAAATTAGTTAAAATAATTGATTTCTATATAGTCCTCAAGTAGTTAACACATGAAAAGGCTTGAAATTCCCACCAAGGCATTCTGTGATCCAATCAAAATTAGAAGCAAATTGATAGAAACAAGAGTTGAGTTTTAAACAATACAATAAATAACGATTGTATGTTGATAAAATCTAAACTTGTCAATATAAAATCTAAACTTGTCAATACCTTGATTCAGACGAAGCAGCCTTGTCAATGGATGTATAAGACGGCTGAACGGTGGCACTGAGTTATACCTGCGAAGGTAGATGGCGATGTGACGGCAGCAATCGGCTGGTGGTTGGTGCGATTGACTCAAAATCTTTATACGAGTGAGGAGACATTAGCGGTGGAAAATAGTACGGTAGACATAATATAACATCCATTCACAATGCGCCACATTATATGAGGATTTACAATTTAGTCACTACGGATTTAGGAAATCTCATTTTTTATCTATACGTATTAACTTTTTTTATTCTCATGCCTTCAGAAATACATCAAAATAGTTTTTCATAATGGATTTTGTAAATCCAATGAAGCGTGAAGAATCCACAAATGATACAAACAAAATAATAATTCTATTAATTAAATCCAGACAACAAGAATCTAAAGAAAACAGAACATCCAAATACATTCTTCTTCAAATTAAAGACTAAAAAATTCCAGTATACATATATATATATATATATATATATATATATATATATATAAACCCATAATCCTATCATAAAAAATGAACAAGTTAGAAAACCAACATAAAATTTATTTCTATCGGTAGCTACTCCAGGAACTATATACAGATATCTCAGGAGTGTGTCAAATTGAACAAGAAATATATACACATCCATATACAGAACTATATATTCTTTTAATTATTATTATTATTGAACTAGACCTGTCAAAATCTAGATCCATATACAGAAAAATCTAGATCGAAATGGCGAAAGAAGAAAAGAAAAATACCTTGAAAAGCGAGGATTGAAGGCGGAAGTCGGAAGTCGGAACAGTGGACGAGAGACGATTGCTGGCGGAAGAGAGATTTCTGGTGGGTTGCTGGTTGAAGAAGCGGCGGAAGAGAGAGAGAGAGAGAGAGACTGTGTGAGTTGAAAGAGAGACTTTGTGAGTTGAAAGGGAGAGAGAGAGAGAGAGAGAGAGTTGGAAGAGTTAGAAATATTTAGGTTTTTTTTTTTTAATATATCTGTCGGTTTATACAGGTTGGATCGGTTTTGACGACCCAAAACCAAAACTGAACCGTAATTAATACAGGTTATTCGGTTCGAACCAAATTGAACCGAATTCAAATATAAAACCGAACTAAACATCTAAAATCAGTTCGGTTTAGATCGGTTCGATTCGGTTCACATTTTTATACCCACCCTTATCTACAGTCAATCAAAACGTGTACCAACAACTTGCAAAACTGGAAAAAGGTGGATGTAGAGCGCTTGAGATATCGGTGTAGTGCCAGTCAAAGGAACTTCAACACCCAAGTTTGCAAAATAATAGACGAGTTGATTGATATAAATAGTAAATTATTTAAAATGATGAGTTACGATATTCAAATCGTAGATCTCTAGAAGGTAGCACAATTAGGGGTGGACATGGTTGGATTTGGTTTTAGGTAAAATTGATAATAATTCGGTTTTTAAAAATAGAAAATAGTTTAAACCAATTAAGGTTTAGTAGCCGAAAATGATTCTTATCGGTTTGGTTTTGTTCAATTCTGTTTTGAACCTAATGGGGTTAATGATGATTTTTTTTAACATATTTGTAATTTAATGGGCTTTAAACGCTAATTTTGGGCCAATACTTATTGATATTTTTTTCATACAATGAGTCATAATTAAATACCTGTAGATGTTGAAATAAAAGTAAAACCTGTATATATATTTTTAAGATAAAAAAACCTGTTTTTCATACAATAAATCAGTAAGACACTAATTTTTCATTCACAAAAAACTCAAGAAATAGAGAACCTATAATTGAAAAGATGATAAATTAATAATTTACTAATGTCTTTGAATTGCAAAGTTCAAAGATAAATAAATCTCTAAATATAATGAATGATAATACAGTCTAAAAGAACAAGTCCCAAAATTACAGTTGAAATTCAAACTAAACAATCCAAATGAAGAGAGCTCAATATATGGGCTTAGATGTGGGGGCCCATATCTGTTGAGAGATGGAATTATATGGGCTTAGGATGTGCTATGTACAGTTAAAGATACAGTTTGGGCTGGTGATTTCCTTTTTCTTTTATATTTTTGAAATATTACATGATGATTTCCTATTCAACTACAGTATATAGTATATAGTATAGATATTGACAATCTACGCATAATAAATAATCTTTTATTTTTTCAAAAAATAAAAATAAAATAAGATGTTTGTCATTATCGAAAAGTATGTAGGTGGTAAAGGCAGATCAATTACTAAGCTCCATGATGATGATGATGATGATGATGACGATGGATCGATGGTAGTAAAGTTATTATATATAGATATACGGTAGATTTGTGAGTTGTGAGTTGTGAGTTGTGCAGCCTAACCAAATAATGCGTTTTAGTTTTATGATCACTATTAATTTATTATATTTTAATATTATTAAATAAATACATTGATCGGAAGTCTCCCACTTTATAGTTGGGTGTCTCCATGTACAGGAAATTCCCACATAAGTTGTTGTAAACTGTAAAGTTAGAGAAGATTCTGATAGATATTTATTTATATATTTATAATAAACTAATAATCATTCACAAGATCTACTCTCCACTAATTGGGAAAGAAAGACAAAAATCTTGAACACTAATCCACTTGCATATATTCTCAGTGCCACTCCCATAATCCCATTTCGTCCACACCCTATATCACATTCAAGTTAATTAACTTTCTTTAAAGTGCAATTAAGAAATTATTTATAATTATTGCTTCTTCGAAGGAGAATTCTTTTTCTTCCTTTTGGTTCAATTAGACTTACTATTTATTTTATTTTATTTTATATATAGGATCCAACTATCATCATTTGAACTATGCATTATGAATGTATAAAGGTATCCATTCGCAAAAGACGGATATGAATGTTGCAAAATAGACACCGGAGGGTATGAGTGTGACTGCTATTATATTAGTATATCAGTTGTGGGTACACAAGTGACAAGTATGATATGGGTATGAGTTTCATATAAATACTCCCACCTGCATACCCATTTAAATTAATTTTGATCAAATATAAAGTCTAAACGCGAATATATACTTTGAGGTCTTTTTTTTTTTTTTGTCTGAAAATTGAACAGTTCTGAATTTTTCTGAAAACTGAATAGGGACTGAAATCTGAACTCGAGTGACATATTTGTTTTTTTTTTCTCACATCTGAATGCATTGTCAACACATTTGTTTTTTAAAAGTAAAATTGTCTGAAACTAAGTAATTTTACATTTATACCCATATTAAACAATTATACATATACTATGGAATAAAAACAATCCAAAAATAATAATTATATATTATCACATATGATCATAATAATTATAAATAAACTTTATTTTTACTAAGAAAAGAAAGGTTTTTTAAATATATATATATATATATATATATATATATATATATATATATATATAAAGGAAAGCAGGAAAACTCACACAAAATACTCTAAAAAAAATAATATATAAATACATCACTTTAATATCATAATAAAGTATTGATATTAAACACCAATATGAGACGTGATTAGGGTTCTTTTTTTTATTTTTAAAACTATTTAAAATAAATAATATATTAAAATAAAGATTTATGTACAATATATAATTATGATGAAATTAGAAATATGCTATATACGAGGGATAGTATCGGAAGAAAAGATTTTGGATTGCATTTAATACAATTCAGTGATCTGTAATTCAGTGAAAAATCAGGATTTTTTACTTTTTATTTTAAATTTTTTTTTTTTGATATTTTTAAATTGTTTGACCATTTATAAAAATAAATAAAACAACTTAATAATTATGATTTAGACCCATTAAGTTTTCAACGACAACAAAACAAACTACCCCTTACTCTAAATTTTCACGGGTCTTGGACGTGAATATGGATTTGGATATAGTGACAGCGGCCCAAACGATGCCATCCTAGTTTGAATTCAACAAGTAACAAAATAAATTAAAGATCTGAAAAGTCGTTTGATGCACCGAAGATTTATACTGATATATCATATATACACTGGACAAGGGTATTACATCAAGCTCCACTGAAACCTGCTGCAGACGTAAGCTAGCTTTAAGGTTGCAGCACATCCTTTTGTTTCTTTTCTTTTCCTTTTGTACTCAAACACCTAAAAGAAAGTTTTCTGACATATATATATATATATCCAGAATCCAGATGATGAGCCCAACCCAATGGATGGTGTGTTTTAAAAAACAAAAAAGGTTGCTCAATCTGATGTGGATTGCAAATGTGTATGAACAAGGAAGATAGAAACAAGAAGCTTTTTAATTTGTACGTGGACTTAGTGAGAGATTTCCACTTGGAAAAATCTCGTGCGCGTCCAACAGCAGGATCCACTAATTAACATCACATAACGGGACACGTGGCAGACGTCACTGCCCACCAAAGTGTACAACTTTTTTTTCTATTCAAATGGTGACAGTTAAGCGCGCACACACAAATAAAAGAGAAAGCATATAATTCATAAAAGAGGGAAAAATTAAAAGAGCTTGAGAGCGAGTGAAGAGCTTGCTTGGACCACCAGAGTTTGCTACAAACCTCTCAAGGAAGCAAAATATAGCTAAAGTTGATCCCCCACCATTGACCACTATCTAGATGAGGGAGGACCAAAATGTTTGATTATAATTGGTTTGGTTTGGTTTGGTTTGGTTTTCTTGGCCACTTTGAGTAACTTCGATATATTTACACATTCATGCCTTCACGGGGCTTGCTTTTCTCTTTTCTACTACTTCTTGCTTCTCTTCAGAGTTAGATAGATATTCAAATTCAATGCCTTATTATGGTTGTTACTCTCACTGTTATATAAGTTATTATTAAATTTCAAAAAGCTTTACTTTTGTTTTTCTTTCCTTTTCTTTCTTGTGAATGGAATTCGAAAGCTTATAACTTAAAAGAAAGATTTAACAACACATTTTGGTTAAAGTGGTTATGATATTATATTAAGTAATTAACATATATATATATATATATCTCTTTTCTCTTCGGTACGTACTGATATAAAATATATTAGTGCATTTTATGCTGATCATAGATTATGGATAAGCACTGACAAGTACATGTAGACTGAATCAAAGTAATTGAATCTATTAGTCAACATGCAAGACACTGATATAAATATTTATCAGTACGTACTGAGAAAAAAAGTTTCATATATATAGTGCCGTTATTGACACTCATAAAACTCATTAGAACACCCATATTTTATCAAAAAAATTAATTACAAAAATATCTCAATAGAAATTTACCAATAAGAACAAGCTACTTTAATTATAAATAAACCAAATACTATATACACTCATTAATTACACACATATCTTCAACTATATTTCTTTATTAAAAAAAACCCTACCTTTCAAAATATATATATATATATATATATATATATATGATAAAACCTAATTTTTATGATAAAACCTAATTAAACTCTAACTTTATTTCAAGTATCAATTGTTATCACCATCACATGATTATCATATTGTTTTTATCTTTCTTTTATGAATAGTTATGAACTCCATCAATAAAAAAATATATTTTTTAACGATAGCCGTAGATATCAACATGTTTTTTTTAAGATAGTCGTAGATATCAATATGATTTTTTTTAAGATAGCTATATATATATATATATATATATAAGCTTAGGTGATGTTTGGATTTGTTTTTTAGAACGATTTCAAAACAGAAAAACAGTTATCGATTCATAAAATAAAAAAAATAAAAAAACTTATGAATATTTTTGATTTTTAACTAACTGTAATATATATATATATATATATATATTTTTTAAAAAGTCAATTTAAAAAAAAAGATACATAAAAACTTAATTTGTTGAAACTAGATTAAATTAAACTCATAATTTATAAGATTAACGAAAGAATTAAAAACAAGGTACTAGTTTTTTGAGTTTTTTTTTTATATATACATATATACGGTTCATAAAAATCAAGCTTATTTGTAAGTTTTTTTTTTAAATAAACTTGATTTTTTTAACTGTTAGTCTTGCTTGAGAATGAATAGAGAGAGAAAATTGGAGATATGTATTGGAGGAGAAATAGTTTAATATGGTAATTAAAAATTTAGGAGACTGTGCTAATATTTAACCTAATGATTAGGAGAGAAAATTTCTTTTTTTTAATAATTTAATTCAAAAAAGATTACTCATCGGATGAATTCAAAGGTTGTGATAGTTCGTCCTAACTTTTATTAAAATAAAATGAAGTGTTTTTAGAAATTTATTTATTAAAATGGAGTGTCTTTAGAATATGAGTGTCAAAAGATAAAAAAGATAATCTTGAAATAAAAGGAAGTGTCTTTGGAATTTTTTTTAAAATTTAAATTTTGAGAATAGATTGTCTTTAGAAAAGAAGTGTAAAAAGAAAAAATTGGATTGTAAAAAAAAGCTCTCTTCAGATTAACCGACCTTTGAGATAAAAAGACTCAAATACCTTGAATGAAACTTAAAACGCAAATACCTAACAAAATTATTACATGTCAAATAAACATGTTACATGATGAACTAAAAAAAATATTACATGACATCGTATCATATAATGTTCATCAAAAAAACCTAGAAACTAGAAATTTATTACATGGCAAACATCCCCTGATATATGTTTTCTTATAATGGTTTTGAGAACATATGTCTTCATGATTGGCAGGATTTTGTAAACAAATATTATGTTGTTTGTAATTCGCTTTAAAATCTTATGACATGTTTGATTTTTTCACTTAATACTTAATGACACTTAATGTATTTCATTCAACCATTTTGTTTGATTTTTCAAGTGATAAAATCACTTTAAGTATCTCTAAAATCACTAGTTTGTAAAAGTGAAAAAATTTCACTTTTCACTTAACAAAAAAGTACTGGAATTTAATACAATTTTTTACTTCCAAAACTATTATCACTAATCTAACTTATTTTCAATTTTGTCTTTTGTCACTAATCTAGTAGTAAATTGTATTGTAATTGAGAGGCCAACTTGATCTTCCGTAAGGCATGTCGAAGAGGATTTGATTTGGTAGGCTGAATTGAAATTTTATAAAGGAGTTAAACATGTTAAGGGAAATTGATTTATGCATAACAACAATAATAAAAATTATAATAACTATTTTATATATAACTAATTAAAATGAAAGCAAACAGCTAGAGAACACTAATGAAGCAATAATGAAACTTGGAACATTTTAGTTTATTTACATGAAAACAAAAATTTGGAGAACAGTAATAAAGTAGAAATTTACAACAAAATATAAGAACAATAAAACTTATAACATAATAGAAGAAAAATAAAACTAGATAAATTTAAAATTTTATTAAGAGTGTGTTTGGTATGACTTTTTAAATAGAGCTTTTAAAGTAGAGCTTTTAATGAGTAGAGCTTCTAACAAAAAAAAGGCTTTTGGTTGTGTAAATTACGAAAAAGGTATCCACAATGTATTTTTTAAAATGACTTTTTGTTGTGTAAATTACAAAAGGGTGTTGACAATGTATTTATAATGAAAGAGTTGTGTGAGCATTTGATACAATTCATATGTTTTTAAAAAGCTCAAAAAAAGCTTTTTGAAAAAACCTAAATTTTGGGTTTCTCCAAATATAAATAAAATGACTTTTATAAAGGGTAATTGATATAATTCATACATTAAAAAAACTGTTTTAAGTTTTGCCAAACAACTAAAAAAAAACTTCAAAATAGCTTATAACATTAAAAAAAAACGCTTTTAGTCCTTACAAAAACCATACCAAACACGCACTAAGAACTAAATAATTTTGTTTTAGAATTTTTAAATTTTTTGGTATAATAGTCCTTAATATATTAAAATGTAAATATATAATAAACAATAGTTAGAAGGACATATATGTAAAAGTATTTATTTTCATATATTTATAACTTAAAAAAACAAACAACTTATCGCTTATATTAAGTTTTCAGTTTTCAGTTTTTAATCACTATCCAATTTTCAGTAACATTTAATATTGTTCAGTCTTCAGAAAAAAAAAATCAAACGGGACCTTAGTGTCTGTTACATTACATGCTTCATGCTTCAATGGGCTCAAGAGTTGCAAGTCTTCCGGAGATAACACCTAAGGTAAGTTTTGCTTGACTTTATCTCTCAAAAAAATCTATATGCACAACACACAACTTTGTTAATAACATCAGTAACAATTATATTTAGCTTCAACATGCCATCAACCAAACAATCATTTTTGATAGTTATCGAACAAGTTAGAGTCATGTATTCATTCCCTTCCCTTGGCAACTCAAATTAATTACGATAGTTAAAAAAATAAAGGATCTAGATCCTCTTTTGACATTTTTTATTTTTATTATCTTGTTCTCAACTTTATAATTTATTAACACGTATTTAATATAACAAATCAATAATATTGATTAATTCTATTAATTTTTATATTTTATTTAATTAAAAGGTAAAATTAAACTAAATCAGAGGACAAAAAGAGGCGAGAAGGAGATTTATAAAAAACGTCTCTAAGCTGCAGTCACTAATTTGATAAATTGTTAGGACAAAAGTGTGGATGGAAAACGACAAAAATACATTGATGTTTAAGAGGGATAAGAGAGAGAGAGACAAAAGTGTGGATGGAAAACGACAAAAATACATTGAGGTTTAAGAGGGGTAAGAGAGAGAGAGAGAGCGTGGCAGTGGAAAATTTCCAGTATGAGGGCATGGGGAATTGGATGAGACAATAAACCCTGTCTCATCGTTCAGATCATGTGTTTAATCCAAATCTCGTCAGCTTCGTTAAAGTCAAGTGAAAGAAATTAATAAATGATACTTGATTTATTGTATGTGTGGGCCTAAACCTAATTGTCACATATCCGTAATCCATCCTTGATATTTATTTCATTTAACCTCTAATTGACACTAATTAATACATACGCAAATGCAAATACAAATACTGATATTCTCTTCACTCAAATCCCTACTTCTTCATCCCCATTTGAGAGGGAAATTTTGAAAGAAAATGATAAAATGGATGGGGATGGGGATGATTTTCATCGGGACCCCATCTTCATTTCCAATTTTCCTCATAAATGTATTGAAATGGGAATGGGGATGGTGGGAGGTTCCCTCATCCCTATTTCCTCATTTCCCTCAAACTTTATATATATATATAGGGCTCAAAAAATAAATAGCACTATTTGTGGTGGGTGTTGTGCAAATATCACCACATTACTAATTCATGTTTAAAAGGCACCAATATAGGTGTCCAGACAAAAATACCCCTTCCAAGTGAGTTTTTGTCGTTTTCAAACCTAGTGAGAAAAACCAGAGAGAGAAAACATCTCTTGAAAAAAGAACCGGCGTTGGAAGATCAGTGGTTTTCCGTCTGAAAAAGACGTCGAAGTAACCGGCGGTAGGTCAACAGTGTTTATCGGGTGTTCAGACGAGAGCATCTTCAATCGACGGTAAGTTGAGTCAGATTATGTTGTTGATTTTGTTTGTAATAAGTTCATGTTTGATGTTGGTTGGTTGTTGATTAAACTTGTAGATTATGTTTGTTTGTTGATCTGAGAATGGTTGTGGGTTAGGTTAGGGTTTGTAAATCCGTTGAAGATCTGGGTTCCCGAGCTTTTTCAAGGTGATTCCGAGCTTTTTTCAAGCTTATTCGAGCTTTTTAAGAGTTTTTTCCGAGCTTTTTAAAACGTTTTCCGAGCTTTTTCAGGGTTTTCGAGCTTTTTCTGGGTTTTCGAGCTTTTTCAAACTGGTTCCGAGCTTTTTGAAAATGGCCGAGCTTTTTGAAACTATTATCGAGCTATTTTAAAATGTGGCCGAGCTTTTTAAAACAATTTCCAAGCTTTTTGAAACAGTGCCCGAGATTTTTTAAAAAGCCCGAGCTTTTTTAAACAGTGTCCGAGCTTTTTGAAACTGAGTCCGAGCTTTTTCAAACAGTTGCCGAGCTTTTTTAGACAGTTTGAGCTTGTTAAAACTGAGTCCGAGCTTTTTGAACAGTCCGAACATTTTCAACACGTGTTCGAGCTTTTTGAAAAAATTTCGAGCTTTTTTAAACTGAGTCCGAACTTGTTAAAACTGAGTCCGAGCTTTTTGAACAGTCCGAGCATTTTCAACACGTGTCCGAGCTTTTTGAAAAATTTTCCGAGCTTTTTTAAACTGAGTCCGAGATTGTTAAAACCGAGTCCGAGCTTTTTCAACAGTCCGAGCATTTTCAACACGTGTTCGAGCTTTTTGAAACAGTTTCCGAGCTTTTTGAAAAAAGTTCGAGCTTTTTTAAACTGAGTCCGAGCTTGTTAAAACTGAGTCCCAGCTTTTTGAACAGTCCGAGCATTTTCAACACGTGTCCGAGGTTTTTGAAACAGATTCCGAGCTTTTTGAAAGATTTTTCGAGCTTTTTTAAACTGAGTCCGAGCTTGTTAAAACCGAGTCCGAGCTTTTTAAACAGTCCGAGCATTTTCAACACGTGTCCGAGCTTTTTGAAACAGTGTCCGAGCTTTTTCAACAGTCCGAGCTTTTTCAAACTGGTCCCGAGCTTTTTGAAACTGTGCCCGAGCTTTTTCAAACTGTGCCCGAGCTTTTTTTATATGAGTCCGAGCATTTTCCAACTGTGTCCGAGCTTTTTTCACACTGTCCGAGCGTTTTCAATATGAGTCCGAGCTTTTTGAAACTGCTTCTCTGCTATTTTATATTATAATGTCATAGCCTTTTACAGTTTACTGATGCATTCTTTCTATGAAAATGCAGATGAGTAGTGAACTAAAGGATTTGCTTAAAACTCCAGAGGATGAATGGTACGATGGAAAAATAACTCGGCATGACCATTTCAGCGACCTTAAAGATATCGACGTCGCACTAGACAGTGTACCAGAACAATTCAAGGTCGAAGACCGACGTCGGTATACAGAGTCTTGTTTTGGTCATTTCCTGAGGATGGATCGGGGGATGAAGTTTTCGGGTAGCGTAGTCCATCCACTGCTATTGCGCGAGCTACATCACGATGGGCCGCAGGATGAGATGAGATTTTTGTTAGGTACTCGTTCGGTCCGGTTCTCCAAGGTTGAATTCTGTCTGATCACCGGATTGAAGTTTGGAGTGATTCCCGACACGACGAGGTATGAGATGGTTCAGAACGGGATACAACAACGGTATTTCAATGGTGCAGCTGATGTGGATTATGAACAGCTGAAAGCTGTTCTACGGATCGGTGTATTTGAGGAGCAGTACGATGCTGTGAAGCTGTGCCTCCTTTATATGCTAAACTGGATATTGATGGGGTTGGACGAGAGACAGAAAGTTCCATTATGGCAGATCCGGCTAGTCGAGGACTTGGACGCTTTTGATGCATTCCCGTGGGGTGCCCACGTGTATAGGCAGTCCATTATTGGATTCAAGAATGCCTTAAACGGTCGACGTGTGCGGTATGAGAGACGACAGCATGAAAAGGGCGTTGACGTTCACACGGTGGAGACGTACAACATTTACGGTCTAACTCACGCACTGTTGGTGAGAATTTAGAATTTGTATCGTTTGAAAACCTGAATTTTTTTTTCCATGAGTTACGGAATAAATGATTGGATTCTGAATAACTTGTTCTTTTACATAGGTATTTGCGTATGAGGTTATCCCCGAGCTTGGGACCCGATTTGGGACACCTAGGGAGATTGAGTTGTCCCCCCGTATTCTGAAATGGCAGTTGCAAACTCAACCAAGGTCGGACAAGCTGGACAGAAAAATTTTCTTAGCCAGGGTAAGGATCTATTGTGTTAAAGTGTTTACATATTACGATTATACAAATAGAATGGTCTAACCACTATTTCAGATGTTTGCGAGGACTGCACTGGTGCCGACAGCAGCTGAGAGGGTTGCACGGTACTACGAGGGCATAAATGAGGGAGGCAGTCTATATATGGCTGCCGATGGACACGACGGCTCGGTACCGGATCCCTTACATCATACGACTGCCGGACCCAGTCATACGGAGGGTTCCGACCATGAGTTTGGCGGTGGGAGTCCCCTCAGGCACAGGCCGGATACGGAGGGTTCGGTCCCGGAGTTTGTCGCTGGGAGTCCTCTTAGGCGCAGACAGGTTCGCTTTGCGATGCCCAGTGGAGTACATTCACGAGAAGACGTTGGAGGGCATCGCCAGGTATGTAAAAAATGGTGTAATGCATTATTTATGTTGAAACAAGTGTTGGGTTTTAGTACTGATAATAATGATTTTGTTTCAGGATCGTTTGGAACAAAAAATCCAAGATGTGATGGATGCAGTCGCTGCGTTACGGGAGGATATCCGGAAGAGTGATCGGGAACGGGATAGGCAGCATAGAGAGGTGATGGACTTTCTCCGGGGGCGGTGGGGTTCGACATCACAGTCTGGCAGGGATGGTCCACCCTCCCATGATCAAGACTCTCCCCGTACAGACAGAGACGGAGGGACAGACCCAGCCACCGGACCTACGACGGAGGCTGATGGACCTCAGACACAGGGTCCAACAGCTAGAGATACAGTACGAGACCAGCAGATGCAAGTCCCTGGTGGCACGGATACAGGAGTATTTGGGGAGACAGTTACCCAGGCGATATTAGAGTATCCCCTGCTTATGGAGGTACAGGATGTGGATCCTCCTGTTTATATCCAGGACCACACAGCGGACCCGTTCAGTCCACTGGGTCAGAGTCCCTCCTCCCGTACAGTCCACACTCCTGACCTGACCAGGCGATCCATAGAGAGCACCCCTGCGGTCCATCCGACACCGCTCCCCTCTACTCGATCCCGTCACACCTCACCCCCTAGTGACACTGGCGGTCCATCCCACCGGAGCCCTCGACGTGATCAGCCATTTCAGAGTTCCTCCTCCCAACACCCCCCAATCCACAGTCAGCATAGGCAGCAGCGGATGCGCAAACGAGGCTGGCAGTTGATGAGCCCATACACTGACCCCTGTCGGCCGAAGAGGCCAAGGACACTGCCCATGTCATCAGCACATACATTCAGGCCCGATGGATTGGTAGACGCTGACCAGCTTGCGGCTTACAAAGCCTACAAGAGGAACGTGACGGGGGAATTGTAAGTATTAAAATATTGTGAATTTATTTTGAAACACCTAAGTTAAATTAGTTGTATTCCTAAATAATTGAAAATTACACAGACGTGATGTGGATCTGATGACCCCCGTGCCTATGACTTGGTTCCACCGGTTGCAAACCAACTTTATGGAGTTGGAGGACACGGTACTTTCCTTACTTTGATTGTCTTTTAAGTTTGTTTAACTTATGGAAGAATACTAACAATGTATAATGTTTATATTGTCAGCATATTGACGCGTACCTGCATATTTTACGGAAGCGTCAACGAGCATTCCCCACTGTCTACATTCAGAGGATGAACCTACTAGATTCTCAGTTCTATGTAAGTGTTTCAAATGTACTGTTTTCACACGTCTGTTTGTTGTGTTTCATCCTGTTTCTAACGTTTCAGTTCGTTGTCTATTTTCAGTCAGTGCTGGAGTTTCAGTGGCGGAGAATCATGCCTCGCGATGCTGTGGGCAAAGCCCCAAAAAACTGGTCTGTGTTGAAGTACAGGTGGTCCCCTGAAGATCTGATGACGGTACGTGGATTGCTCCCGGTAGGGAACCGACCATGGCACGAGGTTGACGCGGTGAGCAAAATACAGTTATGGTTTCAATGTGTTTAATTAAAAATTCTTATTTTGACCATAACAATATCTTGAACACTTGGTACAGGTCCTTATTCCGTGCAACGTTGGTGGCCAGCATTGGCTCGTGGCCAGCGTTGACCTTACTGTCGGGAAGATCCACCTGCTAGACCCGTTCAGACAGGAAGTCCCCCTACAGATCAGGAAAGAGCAGGTCGCTCCATTGCGGTGGTTTATACCCTCGATGTTGCATCAGGTGGGGTTTCACGATGCCAGACCAACGGGCGAGGCGAAGTATCAGAAGCGGAATAGGCCCTTTGGGGTAAGCATGGTGTCTACAACACATGTGCCCCAACAGACTATAGGGTATGACTGTACGAACATCATTTAAACTTTAAGTTTGTTTTATTCAACTTCTATTGTAACGGTTGTTCATGTGCTGAGTCGCAGGGGTAACTGTGGTGCTCATACCTTGAGATTGATGGAGTACGTACTGGCGAACAGGATGACGTTCGACTGGTCAGAAGAAGATATGTGCACCATACGGGAGAAGATGGCTGTGGAGATTTTTTGTAACTCCAAGCCACATTAGATGTTGTAGTTGTCGATGTACAAACAATTATAGTAATGAACTTTCAAATTATAAATTTTTTGTTTAAAATTTAAAGTGTTTTCATTTACAAGTACAACACACGCATTTCATATCATACAATAAAACAAGTAATAATTAACACCCCAACTCAATTAAACAATAAGTATGAACGGCTCGGTTCACTCCTCGGCAGATTCCTTGTGTGGGCACGTCTGTTTGTTATGTCCAACTTGATGACATACGCTACACTTACGACGGTATTCCTCGGGAACAATTCTGCTCGGACCTTCAATAATCAAGGGCGGATTAGAACACCTCCTGCTATTATGACCTGATTGTCCACATCTTCTACACGATTGGGTGGTTGTCCTCTCGGAAGACGATGCATGTCGACCCTCCATCGGGCGACCTGATTGTCTCTTGGTCTTTGGATTTAAAACCACCCGCTCAGCGATGTCGGACGGCACTACCCATGAAGAAGGATGGCCAACAGGCATAATAGGAACTGAGTATGCATCAATAAGTGTCTGTCTCTTGTAGTAGTCCGAACACAGCGATGTGAAATCCAAATTCCGCTCCCTGCAAAACCAATGAAAAAAGTGACAATCACGCTTGCTTAATATAGGGTATAATTTTATACTGTTAATGTACCTTGCCGCTGCGAGTGCGTGAGAACACGGAAACTGATCCATTTGGAATTTGTTGCATGTGCATGTCTTCCGGGCTAAGTCAACAGTCCACTGTTTTCCGGACCGTTTGACAGAGAAAATGTTCCAGTCCACTGGATTGACGGTCATATAACCGCACTTCTCGACCCGTTGTAGCATCACAAGATGTGATGCGTCGGTCAACTGATGACGCATGGACTGTGCAGCTCGATGTCGATCGTGAAACCAACGCTGTAACATATTCCTAATGAACTCTGCCAATGTCAACATAGGGAGTTGTCGTGCGAATTTAAGGCATGAGTTTATGCACTCTGCAACATTTGTTGTCATCACCCTGAACCTTCGTTGGGGACAGTGTACACGAGACCATTTGTGTGGACCGGCAGATTCAACATAATCGAACGCATTCTTGTGCAGGTTACGTAACTCACCCATGTACCAGTTATATTTGAATTCAGTGTACGCTCTAGCGGCTTTGCCCATTAAGCTGGCAACATCTTTTCTGTGAAATCCCTTCTTCACATTTTCACCAAAGTGCCAACAACATATGGTATGGGTTGCATAAGGGAACACTTTAGAAATCCCTGCTTCAATGCTTGCATGTCGATCGGAAATAAAAACCAGATCATCTATATGACCAAGGGCACCCTTCAAGCAATCCAAAAACCATTCCCATGAAAGGTTGTTTTCGGAGTCGCCGTACCCAAAAGCAATTGGATACACCTGTTCGTTTCCATCTTGGGCAGTTGCAACAAACATTGTACCCATGAATCTTCCCTTCAAATGGGTACCATCAACTGCAATAACCGGACGCATGCACCTCTGAAAACCTCTAACTGAGGCCCCTAATGACATGAAAAAGTAAAGGAATTTACCGTCGTCAGCGCACTGTAAGTCAGTGATTGTGCCGGGATTTTGTTGTTCCAGCACGTAACCAAAAGACGGCAGTAGTTGGAAGGTTTCTTCATGTGTCCCATAGGTCAGTGACAATGCATAATGCAAGGCTTGATATGCCTTACTGTACATGATTTGGATGCCATACATTGTTTTCATATCGGCGATTATATCCTTGGGACGCATGAGACGACCATCTTGTTGTTGAAGTCTAGGTGCAACCACTTCTCCAATTATAACTGCACTAGCTTGTCGGTGGCGACGGTGAATCTCCTCCAATGGACAACTGTGTTCATTGACAAAACTTCTTACTTGGAAGTACATCCCTTCATCTCTTCTCACCGCTCTTAATTTCCATGTACAGTTGTCAATCAAACAAACAAGATGTAACGTTGTCTTATTGGACCTTTTCACCT
This sequence comes from Dipteronia sinensis, assembly GCA_033220585.1. Classification (NCBI taxonomy): domain Eukaryota; kingdom Viridiplantae; phylum Streptophyta; class Magnoliopsida; order Sapindales; family Sapindaceae; genus Dipteronia; species Dipteronia sinensis. The sequence goes on along the minus strand of CM065637.1, from coordinate 71,545,053 downwards.
TCCATTAGAAGTTTCGCCGCATTGCGAAAAGGCCAACTAGTCTCTTCAGATCCTTTTTTGTCGGAAAGAACTGACCTTTATAAATCATGCATGTAGGTTCTTCTGCTACCAAGGTTGTGCTTCTACCAATCCCAAACGAGTATGAATCTGCTCCGGGAATAACCCACGTTGTGGTATTATCAGAATCATCTGTAGATACATTATGCCGGACCTCGGAAGTACCAGGCATATCTGCTCCGGTGCAACTAACTCCTTCTACACGTCTTCCACGTCTTTGAATTTGGACATGATCTTCATCAGTGTTCTCTACAGGATCTACCAGATCAATATTTGCCTCATTATCCACCTACTGGTTAGGCCCAAGGTTCGGTTCAGTGTTCTCCTCATTGTACATCTCATTGTATTGCTCATTGTACCGCTCATCATTCATCTCAAATCGACAACCAAACACATCGTCGAATTGAGGTTCACAAACATCTGCATGGTCGACCACTACCGGTTGGACAGCACATATGTTTTCCCCACCTTCAGTGGCACTCCTTTGTGTGAACACTTGGTTGCTACCGCTAGCGGATCCAAATGGTTGGGTATTTTCAGGAGCAGGAATATCATTCCGTATCACATCTCCAGTTGCCCTCTCAATTAGACTAACACATACTTGAGGGATCACCCGATCTTCCCCTAGCATAAACTGAACATCATCGTCATTTCTTACAAATGTGCGACATGTAGCGCCAGGAACGATTGATATTGACTGTAGATCAACATTGTATTTGTTTACATCATACTTCACAACGGTATGCACGATCGACACCAATTCTTCGTAACTCATATTCTTTGACACATACATTCCTTGGTTGTCGGATCCAACAAACCTCTGACTTCCGTCGGGTAACTGCTCCCATCGACCGTTGTAAGATATTACTATTCTCACCCGATTCATTATCCTGTAACATTCATCACCACAAACCATTATGACAAACATAAAAGCTATGGAAAAGGCTCAGAGCCTTTTAAAATAGTTTCCGAGGTTTTTACGAGCTTTTTTACAAAGTACAGAGCTTTTTTACAAAGTCCGAGCTTTTTTACAAATTCCAGAGATTTTTTACAAAAGTCCAGAGCTTTTTTACAAAAGTCCAGAGCTTTTTTACAAAAGTCCCGAGCTTTTTCACAAAGTCCTGAGCTTTTTCAGAAAGTCCCGAGCTTTTTTACAAAAGTCCCGAGCTTTTTCAGAAAGTCCCGAGCTTTTTTACAAAGTCCCGAGCTTTTTTACAAAAGTCTCGAGCTTTTTCACAAAAGTCTCGAGCTTTTTCACAAAGTCCCGAGCTTTTTTACAAAAGTCCTGAGCTTTTTCACAAAGTCCCGAGCTTTTTCAGAAAGTCCCGAGCTTTTTTACAAAGTCCCGAGCTTTTTCACAAAAGTCTCGAGCTTTTTCACAAAGTCCCGAGCTTTTTTACAAAAGTCCCGAGCTTTTTCACAAAGTCCCGAGCTTTTTTACAAAGTCTCGAGCTTTTTTCATGTCTCCGAACTTGTTTTCTAAAGGCTCGAGCCTTTTGTCCAAAGGCTCGAGCTTTTTCAAACATGCTCCGAGTTTTTTCAAACAGTGTCCGAGCTTTTTAAAACAGGGTCCGAGCATTTTCAAACAGGCTCCGAGCTTTTTATTAACAGGTTCGGAGATTCAAATTTCACAGATTCAATATTCACAAAACCAGTTTCATGTTTACAAAAGGAACGTTTTAAAAAAATGAAGGATCAAAAACAGTATTTCAGTCAAACATATTACCTTGTTGTGCTTACTGAAGAACGTTGAGTAGAGTAGTTTTGAAATTTATTGTAGACAGAGAAAGAGAGGAGTTCCTGCCTTCAGCGTTTCAAGTGTGGAGATGGAAGTACAGACACAATTACAAATTGATTATTTAAGGGCAATTTTGGTAGTTCACCAAAATAGGTGCCTTTTAAACATAAGTTATTAAACCGGTGACGTTAGTGCAACAGCGAGACAAAAAGGTGACATTTCTCACCATTTCCACTATATATATATATATATTAATATTTTTTATTCTTTCTATTTTTTGACCTCAACATACTATATATATATATATATTCTTAATATTTTTGTATTTGAATTCATAATGGATTATTTTTTATTTTATTTTTTATGTTAGTATGAAATTTTAAAAAAATAAGAAAAACGTGAGAATGGGGAAAAATGAGAAATAAGAAAAAATGGGAAAAACATGGAAAACTGAGAAATGGAGATGGGGATGCCTCCCCACAAAACTCTCCATCCCCGTTTTTCCCATTCGAGGAGGGATGGGGAAGGGTTTTGGAATTGGGGATGAGATGGGGGAACCTATGTCCATCCTCATTCCCCCGATGCTCATCCCTACACAAGAGGACTAGAATCGAACATCATTAAAAATTCCTCATAAAGGAAAAATATCATTAAAATTAGGTGAAAAATATCAAAATCATCTTTATTGTTGAAAATATTCTCAATGTAATCCAAAAGTTAAGAGAATTAGGCAATTAATTAGTTCTTATGGTTTCATTTACTAGAAGGTAAAATCGTTCCTCTTATTTTTTTTTTCTTGAAGTATTACAAAAATTCAGGGTTTTGGGGAGGAGATGAGTTAAACCCGCAACATCGTAGTACATGTGTGAGTAGGGATGTGCATTTATCCCCGGATACCGAAATCCCCACTTACCCATCATTATTTGGGTGGAAATTTTTGGTGAAAATAGGGATCCGATAATTGAACCATCCTCATTTCTCTATTTTCCCCAAGCTATTATATATATATATATATATATATTCTTAATATTTTTTATTCTTTTTATTTTTAAACCTTACATATATAGTCTTTTTCTCCTCAGTGCATACTAATATAAAATACATCAGTGCATTTGCATGTGGGCTGAAGATTATGGATAAACACTGATAAGTGCATACAGACTGAGTCAAAATCAATTGAATCTAATGATCCACATGTAAGGCACTGAGAAGAAATGTTTCATTTATATATATATATATATATATATATATGTATATTATTCTTTCTATTCTTAATATTTTTATATTTTGTAATGGATTTTTTGTATGTTTTTTTTTAATATGTAATTTGTAGTAAAACAATGAAACACATGGAAACGGGAAAAAACGGAGAAATGGGGATACCTCGCCCCAAACTCATCCATCTCCATTTTCTCCAAATGGGGAAATGATGGGACGTGGAAGGGTTTGAGAATGGGGTGACCTATATCCATCCTCATTTCCCCAATACTCATCCCTATATGTGACTTGTGAGGGGTTTACTACCGAACCAACTTATTATTTCAATTTTTATTAAACTAGTTTTTTGAAAATGTTACTATTAGTATTTCCGTTTAACTTTTGTCTTTTGTTGTGAATGATTATGTTTCAATTTGTATCAAACTAGTTTTTCTAAACACTAATGTTAGACAACCCAAAAATTTAGTTCAAATTTCAACCCAAATAAAGTGGCAAGTGAGTTTTCCATTAACCACTTCATCACATATGCGTGGTAATAACAACTCACTTGCTGCATTATTTGGATTGAAATTTAGGTTAACTATTTGAGTTGTATATCATTACTCTTTTCTAAAATCGTTACTAATAGCATTTCTGTTAACTTTTAATATCGATGACATTAACCATGATACCTTTTATATTATGCATTTATGCTAAAAAAACCTAAGTTGAGCAAATTGTCCATTGAAAATTTTAAGAATAAGTCCTTATGAAATTACAAAAATACCATTCTAAAATTGCTAAAAAAAGAACCTTCTTTGAAATTATTTGAATATTGAGTAATGATAATTTGTCCATATTTAGTATTTAAATATGGAGCCTAAATGACGTGTCATCACTAAAATCCAATGATTTCAATCATCTAATTCTTTTTTTGAAGTGTTACATTTACACCTATTAGAATAGGGATGCCGAGACCTAGTGCTGGCAAAATGGGCCGGGCTTCCGTGGGCCGTCCGGACCGACCCGTTTTTTTCGCTGGCCAGGGCCGGCCCGCTAGCGAAACGGGCCAGACCCAAGCCCATTTCACTGGTGGTCCGGGCCGGGCCCGGTAAGGCCCGCAACCCAAAAAAATTGAATTTTTTTAAACTTTGAATTGAGGGGTGGCTTTTGTAATTAGCCAGGTGACCGTTAGGGGGGAAAATATTCAAAACTTTTAAAAATTACATTTTTTTAAATCTTTTATAATTTTTTCCAATTATACCCTTACCTAACTGTTTCCTATAAATACCCCATCACCCTCATCTCATTCTCTACATTTTCTCTACTTCCCTATTCTCTTATTATCTCTATTCTCTACAATCTCCAACATCTCTCACTCACTCTTTCAACTATTTTGAAATTTATTTTATTTATTTAATATATTATTTATATACTATATACTATTATACTAATATACTATACACCATACATTATATATTATATATTTACATACCTCCCACTCTCTAGTCTCTACATATTCTAAGGCTCTTGCTCTAAGGTATTGTCTTGTTTATTGTTTTTAATTAACTTTCATTTGTTATTTAATTACTCAAAGGTTTTATTCCATTGGGTTTTTCTTGGTAAGGTTTTTAACGAGGCAATCATGATTTGTAATTTATACATTTCAATATCTCACCACAAATTTAATACGAAATTACAAAAGTATTATTCATCGAAAACTAATTAAGTGTTGTATGAAATGAATAATATTATATTTCATATTAAAATTATTACATTAATTACTCAAAATTATTACAATGTATAAAAAATAATATTTTATTTAAAAAAAAAATCGAAGCCCGATGGGCCTGTAACGGGCCGGCCCAAGCCCGACCAGGCATATCCCTACATTGGCCTTGGACCTAGGCCATGCCACCCTTTTTGTCTAACAGGCCGGCCCCGCTTGGCCCGTTTTCCATGACTGTCCAGGCCTGGCCCGGCCCGTTTAACAGACGGGCCTAATGGGACGGGCCTGCCCATTTTGCCACCATTACCGAGACCTATAAAGATGAGACAATTCATGTGCGGTCCGGATGGTAAGACTGTGAGATTCCCACCAATCGGAAGAAAACTCCCCACATATGTTTATAATATACACATAGTGGGACTGTGAGACTCGAATATCTAACTAACAGTTGTGGAAAGGAGGTGCACTACCATTTCTGCTAAGAGATGATATGCTCAACCATCCAATTATAATACAGAGAAATCAATGATTGTCATCATTTGGACACTAAATTTGGACAAAGTAACATTATTGTTGAGAGTAATACTATTTTGTCCAAATTTAGTGTCCAAATATGGTGATAACACTCTTATCCATTCATTTAAATCATGCAAATCTAATACAATTTAAATTAATGGATTACAATGTTGTCACGTCATTTGGACATTAAATTTGGACAAAGTAGAATTATTGTTATTGTTAAATATTTATTTTTTAAAAAGAAATTATTTGAATGTAAAAATACAAAAATACCCTTATATACAAACACAAATCTTAACGCAAAAAGGAATTATTATGATCCAAACTACAACAATAACTTTTTTTTTTACATCGGAAAAAACAATTGGAACTAAATTGATAATGATTTAAATAACATAAATGAAGATGAAATAGTACAGACAAATGCTGTTAGCAAATATGCCGGCATAGTCCGCATAGATAATCGTTATTGCAATATCACTTTCTTCATCCTCATTTGTTGTTGATGGCAGTTTCTTAGTAATCATCCAATTGTGTTGTGTTATATAGAATATATCCCAACAACAGTGGCATCAAATATGACCAAGTGTATGTATATTAGAAATTTGCCATTAAACAATATCTGACTATGCAGCTAACTTAATGTACGAAACCAATCACAATAAAGACAAGAAAATGTATCATTATAAAGAATGAGAAAGACTTGAGCGAGACAGAAATGCATATTATGTTCACATACTCGTCGTAACGTGGTATATGGACTATTCTTGTCTCTGAACTCTGAAGATTTGGTGCCAAATTTTTTCCACCAACAGTGACAAGATATACAAATGAATCATTGTGGTCCTTTTAAGTGTCTCTTCCTTTTACTTATCATGATTAATATTTATAATGGGGTCTTATCATATAAGAGATATTAACGAGACAAAAAAATGGCGATGCGATGATGTCATGACAGAAGCGTTGCCGCTAAGTAAAGTTGATGAGAATGCCAACATATAATTAAGGGTTTTGATCAAGAAAAGTTTCAATTAACGTAATCCTAGAGGCGTAGCTCAATCGGTAGATATATGAGTTTGAAACCTTGACAAATGACTCTCAAGTCAACGATCCAAATCTTACATAATCTAAATAGATGAATCGTTAAATACTGTTAAAAAAAGAAATTTCAGTTAATGCATATAATGCGATTGTCACGGTTAATTGAACGGTCATATTCATGTATTTACTAATTAAGCTAAGAAATATTAAAACAAGAAATTGTCAGATTAACTATGAAGTACTGTATATTATCAAGACATGCATTTTAAATTCAACATCAATATATAGACATGTTATTGGACAGTACTGAATTACTGATCAACCAAATGATGATTTTAATTTATGTGATTAAAAGATGCTAATTACCTAGCTATTTCTTTTTTCTTAAATTAACAATATATGGCTGGTGAAACCAGGAGAGATTTATAATTTGTCATAAATATGTGAAAAAAGAGGCGATTTACCACTGTTGATCAGTTTGCCCAATTATTTCAATTATAATTTTCTATGAAAGTGAAATTAATATGATAGATTATTTATGCATATATATATATGCGCCCTTATGCACATCACATCTTAACACTTAACAAAGCTGATAATGCACATTCCTCCATATAAATGGTGAGGGATGCAAATCCCACCATACGTATTTTACAATATGTGTTAGGAATTTTTTTCACGGGTTGTGTGGACAGTTATCTCTCGTTATGTAAGTATATATATATATCAGGACGGGCTGCACATGTCTTGACAGTCCTATCATAAGTCTTGTAATATTTTAAAAAATAGATTTTTTTTAACCTTTCTATAATTGTTGGGTATGAATTAATCCCACAAATATATTACATCCATGGTCTAACCGGATCTTGATAGATCTAGGTAAAACTTTTGAAATGACTCCAAATAAAAAGTTAAAGCCAGCCAATCTAGACATAATAGAATAATTAAGATAATTTACAAAAATTTTAATCTCAAGGCTTCATATTTACCTTAAAAAAAAGTGACATTATCGCCGGCACCACATTCCATAGATTAATCGGGCCGAACCATAAAGTGTACAGCTATTTTTTATTCATCATACACCAAGTAGTAGCCAAGGATTATGTTTAAACAACGACCACTCAACATACTAATAATAAATATCACCAATAGTGACAGTACATCTCCCTTTCCATATTCGTGGTTGGGTTGGGAGTTCGAATCTCAAAATGTCCATTTTATAAATATACATGAGTGAATTTTTCATCTGATATTGTAGATCTAAATATCTAAGCCATTTGATCTCGGACAACAGAAGCGAAACTAGTTTTATCCCTCCGGACTCCAATGTGGCCCTCACAAAGTTGATAGGTCCTGAGATAATTTATTGTAATATTTTTTTTAAAATTATAGTGAATAAATTAAATTCCTTTTTTTGTTAAGAACCTAGTTAATATTCATTGAACTTATATAAAAAAAATAACAAAACCCACTTGTATTTGTAAAGAATAGGAAGGGCTTTTTATTTATTTAAATCATCTGTCAAAAATGGTATCTCAATTTATGCTTAACCAATCAAATTGAGTTCATGTGTACATATTTAAAAAATAATAATTAAATATAAATGATTATGTACACATAGCCCAATTTGATTGGTTAAACACAAATTGGATACTATTTTTTGATAGGTGATTTGATTTTTTTTTTCACAGTATTTAGACATCTAGACCTTTAAACTGCTGACTTGGAAGATATTTATCCTAAGTCCTAAACTCGTCGGCCATTCGCTGTTGCACATCCCCACACACTACCCTATTTTGGAGTTGAAAATGCAAAGAGAGAGAGAAAAATAATGGAAATGACAAACCCAAGCTTGGATTATATAAAAAAGGTAAGAGAGAGAGAGAGAGAGAGAGAAAGTGATGGTAATTTTATATGTATATTTACACATAGTACAAAGACTTGCATGAAAGCTAAAAACTATTGGTTATTGGCGTGTAGTTCCATTACACTTGTACGCTAATATCGGCCCTCCTATCTTCTCTTGTTTTTCTCTCTACTTTGCTTGAAATTTTACCGACATGGCTCCTGACAAATGGGGTTTCTCAGCCTCTGCGTAGGATTCGAAGCGGCTTCAACTTCTCTTCTCTGTTACGCTGAAGTGAGTATTCTCTCTCTTTATCATCTTTCTTCTGTTATTTGTTTTCAGTTTTTGTTCCTTTTAACCGTTTTATCTTCTTCAACTCTCACAATTCTGATGTAGTCTGTTCTTCTCTGATATGGGTTACTTTTATTTTCTTACCTTTTAATCATTTTTTTTTTCTCTTTTCAGCTTAGCAACTTAGTTCTTTCGTGTATTTTTTCCTTCTTATTTATAATAATAATAATTATTATTATTATTTGATTTTGGTTTCAATTTGTGGAAAGTTCATGTTGGTGGTAAAAAATAACTATGATTTTTTTTTCCTTAGGATTCTGATTCTTTTTCATGTTTCAATTTTCACTGTGTTGATTGTTTCAGTGAATTTTTATGAGATCAACAAGATAGGTACTGATTGTTTTAGTGTCTCGAAGTGTTTGTTTTAAATTCTATGTAAATTACTTTCCATATTTTTCTAATTTACTGTTTAGCGAACAGTAATTTCGATTATAACTATGAATTGCAGGTATTGGAATAAAGTTACTGAAAAGAAAACATAGTATAAATTGTTGCTGTGATCATTTTGAGAGAGGAAATGGCCATGCAAACTGTGTATTTCAAAGAGCAGGAAGGAAATGCTCATGATCAAATTGGGCAATTGTCATCTGTGCCACCAGCATCTTGGAGGAGCCCATTGGGATCTCAACCTGTATATGGGGCATCTTATGGCCAATTGAAGCACTTATTGGAAAATCAGTCTGAACAAGCTGATCAAAGACCGGATAGGGGAAGCACAATGCAATTCAGTTTCTTTCCTGGTAATCTCCTTGCTTTGGTCTACATTTTCAATATGTTCTCCTTCGTTTTTGGTTTTAAAACTCAATTCATTACAAAGATGTATTATATATATTTTTTGCTTTTTTGCGAATTGCTAGTTTTGAAAATGAGATATTATAAAGGATGGAAGAGGTAGTTTTCTGAAATCACATTGGATGTTATAAGTAGAGAGCAAGTAGAGCAGGTTTAAATCATAACTTGCCATCTAGATACAATGGTTACTTTTCTTGTCTATAGTTTGGTGTCTATTGAATTAATAATACAACAAATTTGGGATTAGTAGTATTACTCCTATAAAATTAATGGTAAATGTAAGTAATAGAATAACAATTACTCATAAGAATATAGTTTGGATGTTTGGATTTATAGATAGTCTTATCTGGATAAAATAAATTTGGGGTTGTAACAATTTCATGTAATAGTCCGAAATCCGACTTGAAATAGGGTAGTAATGCTTATTCAGAAAAATAGATACCTAAGATGTTTACATGATTTTCATTTTCTCATAGTCAAAGTTTCTTCATTGATATGTTCAAAGTCATTGGTTGCACTAAGATTGATATAGAGTGAGCCCAAATTTTGTTAAAAGTATGTTTATGTACTGAATTCATAACTACATAAGCAAGTACAAAAAGCGACATTGGTTCTCTCAATTTGAGAGGAGATTGACATAAAAATTGCTTTTGATGATGTCTAGTAAATTCTCTTAATGTAATCTTGTAGCAGCTTCAAACAGTAAATGATACCGATGCAAAATCTATAGGACCCTTTATATTTGTGCAAGATACAGTGAAGTAAAAACATCTATATCTATATCTGTGATTGAGACAATAACCTCATAGAATAGAATTCTGAGTGCAATTTGACTACTAGTGAAAGTAGGTTAGCAATGCAATGAAGAAGTAAGCACTTTTGGTTGATTAATTGTAAAGATATGGAGATGTGACCATACTGGAGTGCTTACACCTCGGGAAAAGAGATCACAGTATCACTGTATTTTTTTATAAGTTGATTCTGGAAATAACTTCTCCAAAATCAATAGATATGTATCCCCTTACTAACTTCAAATCGTAAAAATGTAACATCAGGCGCCTAATGTCAGTTAGCTTTTGTTAGGGATAAAATTTTTGAACTCCGGTGTCATAAATATATGATTTTATTCATGGGATGAAATATGTGTTGATTTCCTTCTCATAAAAGATGAAAGATGTTTTTGGGTTTTGGTGACTAAATTCTGGCCTAAATTGATATTAAAATTACAAAATCATAAAAATAAGATCAGCACATGAATTTTATAAACTACACTAGCATGGTGAAACAAGTTCTTTTAGTCACTAAATTGAACCGTATATCTTGGATATGCAACTTTATGCCTTCAAAAATCATTTATTGGTTATTACAAGTTGATTGTTTCAAACACGTGGATTGAACTACAATCATATCCATGATCGCTTTAGGAATATCTGCAATCATATTAGAGTCCATCTTTAACAAGAGATGACATTTTACAAGGAAGACAGACATCTTGACAACTATCGTGTTCTGAGGTGCCAACTGAGCCATCATGAGTTATAAAATGTCATGAGTTATAAAATTTCTAGCTAGGTTTTAAACAAGTTATATAACAGGAAAAATTGAACTTATGTTGTATAATCAAATAAACCTGGAATCACCAATCATGTGTTGGCGTGAGTGGTTTGGCACTCTCATCCCTTAAGTAAGGTCGTGGGTTCAACCCCCCTTGTGAACGGAGCTGAACATATTGGGAGTACTTTACCCCTTAGTTGGCCGACCCGGTGCGAGTCCGGATTAGTCGGGGTGTGGACAAGGCCGATTGCACCGTATGGTGGATCTGCCCCACCCGGTAACCGGATGGTGTAAACCAAAAAAAAAAAAACCTAGAATCAATTATGAGAATACTTATTATATATCCTCAGTTTTAAGAGAAATATGGTATTTGTTTCAATTTATGCTTCATGCTTTTGGGCATCAGTCTTCTCTCTAGTTGCTATATCTAATAAAAGAATAATTGAAGGCTGCTCAAGGTGAACTATTATCTGCTATATTTCATTTTTTTCGCAACTTTCTTGTAAGAAAAACTTTTTATTCTCAAACCCCATTATGATCAAAGATATTTGTTGCTGAACTAATAAATTGTGATGTTGCTGACTTATCTTATTCAAATGTAATCTGAGTACTTTTTGATTATTGTTAACAAGCCAAGTAATTAAAATTAGGTGATTGTAAAAATTTAGGGGAAGGACAAAAATCTGCAGCTGCCATCTCTCTGCAATCAGCTCTGCCAGAAAATCATGCTTGCTTTGAATTAGGATTTGGCCAGCCTATGGTAAGATTTTTAAAAGTTTAATATATATATATTTTTTTTCAGATAACATTCTTTTTGGTTTGTAAACCCTGGTGGCTGATCTGTTTCCTTTGTTTATGGTTTGCAACCATAGATCTGTGCAAAGTATCCTTATGCAGATCAATGTTATGGAGTATTCTCGGCTTATGGACCTCCAATTTCGGTCAGTCTCTCATTTTTCGTTTAGCTTATCTATTCTGTATAGCTATAATTTGCAATAATATTATCCATGTTAAGTGAAACCATCATCTTGCTTTTAATTTACTCTTGTGAATTTTTAGTGCGTGCTTGTTTATATAAATAGCTACAAGAGATAAGAACAGCTTATGGCGGTCTATATTCTTCTGGTTTGGTTGAGAACAGCTTATGTATAGGATTTTGACTCGATAAACAATATACATATATCAGATATTATCACGGGCTATTAATTGTATTGGTTTGACAATATGTCCGCCCACTGATGGATTGGTAATTTCTTCTATACTAGTCTTGCCCAACTGCATGCTAGAAAGAACTGTATGAATCCTTTAATACCCCACAACTAGAATTCTAGATCACTTAGGACATGAAAGACGAGAAGAAAGTTCAACGAAAGGAGATAAAGAAGAATGAAAGAATTATTAACATGAAGAAGATACAAGTTTCATAAAGAGAAACTTGGAATGAAATAATGAAGCAATATATAGCTTTCTTATCAGATTATATATATAGGTTCATCCTGCTAGACTGACTCTATAGTGGCTTATACTTTGAACCTTATAATTATATGTATGTGGCTTTTGGAACAGATAGATAATCTGATTCTTGTAAACGTTTAGCCAAATTCACTGATGCATATACTTATATACAACAAAATAGGGCCGAATTATGCTGCCGCTAAGCGATGATGGACCGATATATGTTAACGCTAAGCAGTATCATGGGATTATCAGGCGTCGGAAATCACGCGCAAAGGCTGTATTTGAGAATAAAATGGCTAGAAATCGCAAGGTATGATATCTTGCTTTGATTTTCTTACAGTTTTGTTATTTGTTCGGGAAAAAAGTCCATATGATGTGAAGATGAAGTTGTCAAAGGTTGTTATGGAGAACCTCTTTTTTCACTCGAATTTCCTTCCTTACCTGAGATGCATGTGTATTTTGGGGATGTAGAGATATCCTCAACTGCTTCTCTTTGACAAATAATCATTGCCTTTAGTCAAAAGTATCAAATTAATCATCTGACCAATTAACTTCTTTGTGAATTAACCATATCTGTCTATTAATAGGAATATCTAGGTTTGATAATGCAATTGGGTTGGGCAGTCAGATTTTTTGGATGTATTGGATCCTTACATTCAGTATTTTTGATGCTTATTATGGTTTCTAATCTACAGTTCTGCTTTCTAGATTTTTTAATAATTTGATCACATTTGATTGCTTACATACCAAAATTGTAGTACCTTGAGAATTTTTGTGCCTCCGGCGATTTATGCTGTGCAAAATCTATATCATAGCATCTTTCCATAATGTAAATATGTTGAAAATTCTTGAATTCCTTTCCTTATTCTGGCTGCAATGATATAGGTTCTTTTTCTGTTCCGCAGCCCTATATGCATTATTCACGCCATCTTCATGCCATGCGTCGACCAAGGGGGTGTGGTGGCCGTTTCTTGAACACAAAGAACCACGATGATGACGGAAAAGGGGCGCCTGAGGAGAAGAAAGCTGGTGAGGGGCAACTGTTGCAGCCCACTGGTTCTCCGAGTTCTGAAGTTGTGCAAGCTGATGAGAGTGGGACTATTAATTCTTCAAAAGAAGCAAACTGCAATGGGTCCAATATTTCAGGGTCAGAGGTGACAATTTTGTACGCGAGAGGCGATTTTGATCACTTTTCGGTCAGTCATCTCAGGCCACCACTCCACTCATTCTCAGGCATTATGGATGGTGGGCGTGGTATTGTCATGCCCAGCCAGTGGATTGCAGCGGCTGATAACTGCTGCAACATCAAAGTCTGACAGCAAGGGAACAGGGGGGTTCGGTGCTACGTTTTTGCACTGGAAACCCTTCCTTGCTACAACCAAATGGAGAGACACGGTGGCTCATTTGGTAGGCAATTCATTCTTGGCTCAGTGCATTAAGGCAATCTTTGCCATTCCATGCAGTCAGTCTTGCAGTCATGGGGTGGTCACAGATGCTTATGCCTTAATGCACTTTTAAAAAAAAAATTATCTATAAAATAAGACTGAATTATAAATGGGGTTTTTTTTCGATTGTCCAATAAAGCGTGTAATTCTAGGTTTGTGTTTGTTATCCTAAACTATTTTCAAGTGTGGTGTTATGCAAGTTCAGTGTCTGGCTTTCTGAACCTTTGGTAATAATGTAACATAGAACTTTGTGTTAAATGCATATGCTGCTGTACTTCTTTAAGCTAATTGCATTACCTAATGCATAAGCTCTTACCGGTAAGACATGCAAGTATTAATATACACATTACCAGCAAGTATATTGTACTCCAACTGTTGCTAGTAATTTCCTCATATCTTCCAATAATTAGATTGACTAATTGGAAAGGATGTGATCGAAGGATTTCTTATTTTTTGTTATGGCCAATATTGGGATGCATGTTGATAGAGTATCATACTAGTCCACAGGATGAAAGTAACCATTTCTTATACCCTGAACACGTTTTGAGAAAAATGATGATTTAGGACCTGTGTATTGAATATTAAGTTCTTGGAAAATTTGTTGAAATCAACAAATGGAAACCTGAAAACTTTGATCTTCAAATAATGGAAAGAGATGTATTTTGTTCCAAGTTTCTTAGTTTCAATTGTATTAGAGATGTACTTGTTCGGCTATATGCGAGGCAGCAACACTTGAACTCGAATTTGTTGTAATTGAGCACAGTCTAACACAAGTTTCAGTGGCTTTGTAGACCAATGCAAAAGGAGACTTTCCTGTTGCACTATACAAAGCACCATTATATGCAAACTCGGCTTGAGAAAGTGCAAGGTCCTACTGTTTTGGTTTATCTCCACGGATACTTTTAATCAGATATCCTTAAGTTGGATTTAATATAGGTTTTTTTTGACACATTTCTCCTAAATTTCTCTAAAGTTAAAGTAGTTCTGCGTAAGACATCTAATACTTTGAATAATCATTTATAGGTATTTTTAAAACACATTGCTCCTAATTTTTTTTTAAAAAAGTCAAAGTAGCTCTTCTATTTAAGGCATTGATGACTCGATTTTGTAAACCGGATTTATATCGAATGATAAAAGTGAATTTCTACATAAATATTGACCACCTAGTATGCATATTATCTACATTCTGAATTAGGGCTATTAATAAATTTTAAGGTCGATGATTTGAATATAATATTAATTCTCTTTGCAACAATCAAAGTTGAACCTCAAAGATAAAATTTTATTAAACGGTACAATCAAAAAGTGCCCTCCATTACAATATAATATCATATTTTTATAGGTTGTGTTCTCAAACCCTACTAGACTAGGAAATAAATAAGACAGACAAATCACCAAAATAAACAATTACAGTTAAAAAAAAAGAGTTTATTTTCTTGTGCCTACTGCTGGATTTCCTACATCACTTTGTCAGAGTTCTTCACCAACCCGGCGAACCACTCTTCCCAATTAACAAGTTCCGTTTGAGCACTCCTATGATGATTCACATCTAATTCACTGGTATTGTCTTTGATGTTGGGAGCCATTTGGTCCACTACAAACATTGGGTAAGCAGGAGCAAGAAGAGGAGGATGGGGAGGAGCAAGTGGAAAAGAACCTAGAAGAGAGAGGTCCATCTTCACGGTATGCAATCCTTCTATTCATGGTCCTGACTTTTTAAAGGTCGGGTAAAATTTTAAAATGGGCCATTTATGCATATTAATACCAAAATATCTTAGCAACAATTCTTCAACAATATTCAAACCTTCGCATAGTCCTACAAGAAGAAAAAAACACAGCAAAGAGTATCAAAACATCATTGTAAATGTCTTCTCCTAGCATTTTGAGAAGCAAATTTATGAATAATATTTTCAAATTTAATATTTTCCAACATTTCATTTTCAATACATAAGATTGCCAACTCATTTAACCTTTCTTGTGATATAGTTGATTGCAAATAAGATTTCAACATTTTTAATTTAAAAAAACTTCTTTTTGCGAATGCCATAGTTATACGTATAGTCAACAATATTCTATAAGCAATTGATACATTTGGATAACAATCCGAAACTTTTACAAATTCAAATATTTGAATGACAGTATTTTTTTCTCTTGGTAAAATAACTTGTAACACTCAGTAGAGAGATGAGTTATGACTTATGAGTAGAGAAGGTAATGTTGGATCGTTGAAATGAGAAATAGAATTTGGGAACAAGAAAGTGAAGAAACTCTATTGGACCTCTAAGTGATATACCAAAATTCAAACATTTCTTTTTGGACTTTGTTTGTACCAGGCCCAATTTTAATTTTTTTGGTTTTGTTTTAACTTTTAAGCTTTTTTGATATGTGCCTCTTTGATCCCAAACATTTGGATTTTGGACTAATACTCAAAATAGGCTTTTTATAATTTGAAATAAAACAAAAATGAGCTCCTAAACTAATACTCAAAATATGTAAACATGAAAATGGGTCCTTAAACTACTATTCAAAACATAAAAATATGGCCCTTTAAAAAACGGTCCTGGGCGGTTGCCCCTCTAGCCATACAGCAGGGCCGACCCTGCTTCTACTGATCTCATTGCGCTTCTCCTCAACGAAGCAACTAAGGGGTTGTTTGTTTTTTAGTCTGAAAACTGAACATTCCTGAATTTTTCTGAGGACTGAATAGGGACTGAAATCTGAACTTAAATGACATGTTTTTTTTCCTCATATCTGAATGTATTGCCAACATGTTTGTTTTTGAAAAGTAAAATTGTCTGAAACTAAGTAATTTTACATTTATGCCCACGTTAAACAATTATACATGTAATATGGAATAAAAACAATCCAAAAATAATTATTATCTATAAACACATATGATCATGATCTTCTTCTTAAATTACAAATAAACTTCATTTTTATTAAGAAAATAAATGTTTTTTTTTTCAAAAAATAAAATGGGCAATAGGAAAACTCACACAAAACACTCTAA
This sequence comes from Dipteronia sinensis, assembly GCA_033220585.1. Classification (NCBI taxonomy): domain Eukaryota; kingdom Viridiplantae; phylum Streptophyta; class Magnoliopsida; order Sapindales; family Sapindaceae; genus Dipteronia; species Dipteronia sinensis. Next base: position 71,528,316 of record CM065637.1, on the reverse strand, counting down.
AAAAATAATATATAAATACATCACCATAATATCGTAATAAAGTATTTATATTAAACACTAATATGAGAAGTGATTAGGGTTCTTTTTTTTTATTTTTAAAGTTATTTAAAATAAGCAATATATTAAAATAAAGATTTTTGTACCATATATAATTATGACGAAATTGGAAATATGTTATATATAGGGGATAATATCGGAAGAAAAGATTTTGGATTGCATTTAATGCAATTCAGTGATTTGCAATTAAGTGAAAAATCAGGTTTTTTACTTTTTATTTTAAGTTGTTTTTTGGCATTTTTAAGTTGTTTGACCACTTATAAAAACAAACAAAACAACTTCATAATTATGATTCAGACCCATTAAGTTTTAAGTGGAAAAAACAAACGACCACTAAGAGTTTCCAGGTCGATTTCAGTCGAGTTTATCAAGGCTATTACCTAGATCAACATAGAGCATGAGATTGGATGCCTCCATTTGTTTATTTTCCCTCAACTGGTTTTTTAATTCGTCCTCTAGTTTATCTACCCTTTTTGTAGGTAAGTCTCGTGATCAATCATCTTCTTGCTTCGCTCCATCTCTGGTATGTTATGGAACCTTGCCACTATCTCTTCTACTTTTGGGCGACAGGGCCACATCGTCGATTCTGTATCATTTGGGCCATAGATGATAACTGAAGCACTGACATTGCAAAGAGTATTCAGCTTACTCACTTTTTTACATAGGCCTGCCCTCCTCTTCTTAAGGCTAGCTTTCCTAGCACGATCATCCACAATTCATGCAAGATCCAGCCACATTTTTTCTTGTCATGTATGGTGTTTTTTTTTTCTTAGTCTCTCCCTTTCTGTGATTTTTTCACTATCCAAAAGTGAGCAGCAAAATGAGAATTAGAAAGTAGAGGTGGGTTTAGTTTTTTTTTTTTTTTTGACATTATCTATCTTAGGATTCGAACAGCTGATTTGAGAGTCATTTGTCCAAACCCCAAATCCATCTATCAACTGAGCTACGCCCTGAGAGCGAGGTGGGTTTAGGTTAAAAGTATCATTTTAGTTATATATCTCAAATAATACCTAATTGATTTTTTGGTCAAAATCTAGTATAAACATGCTTTGCTAAATTTATTATATCTTTAATTGATTTTATACCATTGGATTTAATATTAGTTGAGACTTAATTAATTGTATGTAATAGAAAATATTGCATACATATATATATATATATATATACATATATATATATATATATATACATATATATATATATATATATATATGTGGTTGGGGGGTTTAGTAAAAATGCCCTATTTTAAGGGTTTAATAGTAAATCTACCCTAAAATAGAATTAAATTGCAAAACTACCCTTATTTATTATATATATATATATATATATATATATATATATATAATAAACTACCCTCACTCATCACTCACCATATTTATTATCCTTATTTATTACTTTCACAAATCATTTGCTAACCAACTTATCAAACAAATAACCAAACACTATCTAACCATTTTCCTACACTACAACACTTTGTTTCCCACACATATGGTTTTCAATTTTATGTTTTGAAAACATAGGAGAAGATTATATAAAGTAATTTGAAGGTTAGTATTACATTTTAAAATTATTTTTTCAACTTCATTAGCCTTATTTTGTGAGTTTTGAAACACCCACGATTTTTTTTTTCTTTTCATATTATGAAGATTAAATCTTCCTTGTAGTTTCCAAAGCTTGAAAAAAAGTTAGGGACAGGGTGACCTGACATCGGGTCACCACGTCCCGAGGATTTAAAGCCTCGGAACAGGGTGAAGCGCCGAACTTTTTTTCAAGCATTGAAAATTGCAATGGCGATTTAATTTTCATAAATTGAAAAGAAGAAAAAATTCATGAGTATTTCAAAACTCTCAAAATAAGGCTAATGAAGTTGAAAAAATAATTTTTAAATGTAATACTTACCTTCAAATTACTCTATGTAATCTTCTCCAATGTTTTTAAAATTGAAAAACAAATATATGAGAAACAAAGTGTTATGGTGTAGGAAAATGGTTAGATAGTGTTTAGTTTATTTGTTTGATAAGTTGGTTGGTAAAAGTAATAAATAAGGATAATAAAAATGGTGAGTGATGAGTGAGGGCATTTTGGAAAGAATATGGTAGTTTTGCAATTTACTTTGATTTTAGGGTAGATTTGCTATTAAGCCCCTAAAATAGGACATTTTTTTGCTAAAAACTACACACACACACGGTGGTTCCCTAGTCAGGACATCCTAACTTTATAATTTCAGAACGTCCAACTCCAGCCACGCATTCATATTGGGCCCACAGTCCCACATGAACAAACATTCACCTAATAGGAATGTGTGGCTGTGGTTGGACGTCATTAACTTATAATTTCAGGACGTCATTACGAACCACCATATATATATATATATGGTGAATTCATCAAGAGCCATAAAATTTATCAATTTATTGTTTTCATCACTTTTGACCACTTTTGGACAAAAATACTCCTAAATTTGAAATTAAAAAAAAAGTAAATGGGTGGTAAAAACGAGGTTTTGTTTTGTTAGGGTTGAAACGATCAGTTTTCTTTTGTTAGGGTTACAATTATATCAAGTAAAAAACAAGAAAGAGAGAGAAAGGAAGAGAAGAGATCACTATCGCCTCGCACCTCTCTCGCCGTCGATGCCGCTCGACGTCGCCTTGCACCTCTCTCGCCATCACTGCAGAAAGGAAGAGAAGCGATTGCTGTCCTCGTTCATCGAAGCTATCTAAAGGTCATTTTTCTAACTCCTCTTTTTTTATTTAATTTAAACTTTTATTTATTTGTTTTGAAGTGGAATTTAAAATCTGTGAGGCCTCTAATTCTCTGCTTAGGCTATGTTTGTTTCTTGAGATAGTTTGATGTTTACGAGTTATGGTCAGGTTGTTTGTATTCTGTTTGTTTGCAATAGAGAGAGAATATTGAAAATTGGTATTTCAAATTTTGAATCTTAAGTTTAAGCTGAAATCGATTGACAATCTTACAACCATTTAGTACTCTTGCATTGAATTTTTCTATTTTGACATACATAAACAGAAAAATTCAAACAGAAAACTCTAGTGTTGAATTTTTCTTTTTAGGTTATTCATTCAACCCTTGGTTTGTGAATAAATGTAAATAGAAAAATGAGGAGATTAAACTGTGTTTTGCTCAAACTGAGGGGATTAAACCCCGCTCAACTCTGTGTTTTTCTAAATTGGAAATTTGTACTTTGCATGTTATCTTTTGTTAACGGTGATTTTTGGGATTATGTAAATTCAATCACACGTCACACACAGTATGTTGAATTGATAATTGCGTAATGAATCAAAAAGAAATAAGTGAGATCATGCAAACATGATTTTACGTGGAAAACCCAGAAGGGAAAAAACTACGGTTGTCGATGACAGCGAGAAAGTAATTCACTATGAATAAATTGTTATAACTTCAGCCTCTCTCGCTCTCTTGAGTATCTATTGATTCATTAACCCATTTTTGGATGTTTTTAGGGTCTATTTATACATGCATGGAACCATAATTCTTGGAGTACAAGTAAAAGGAAATATTGTAGTAAATTAATAAAACTCTGACTTGTTGGAGTCGCGTTGTTCTTCTTTCCCATTTTGCATTGTCTGTGTTTTAAATACAACATGTCTCTTGCCTATTCTAGACTTTAATATCTTTAAGGAAATTTGTTTCTTTATCAGAGTATGCTTCTAGACATCTTATTCGAGTAAGGTTCTTCCTCTGCATATTTGAGTCGTGATTGCATTGAATTCCATGCTATTGACGTGTCATGATTATGAGTGTGTCTCGAAGTTGTCCACGTGTTACTCAGCCGACCATCTGTCAAACCCGATCAAATTTTCTTCACCCCAACCAAGGATATAAACCCGATCGGGTAATCAAAACCCCGACCAATTTGGGTACCCCCAATCATCTTCCTTACTTTGATCAACTCAATTACTTTGGCTAAGTATTTTCAGCTTGACCATCTAAGTAACCCTGACCAGATATTACGGGAGCCACATTATGGTTGTCTTAAGTTGGTTTGACATTCACTGACATGTTATCACTTAATCTCCTTGAAACACGGCGTTTATGCTGACATATCATCTTTTCAGATTTTACCAATAACATATTTTTTGTACCTTTTTTTAGGATGACATGTATATTTTTGGTATTGGCATGTAACTTATTTATATTGGCATGTAACTTGTTCGTACTGACATGTACCTTTTTTGTACTGACATGTTTATTTGTACTGGCATGTAACTTTTTTGTATTGACATGTATCTTGTTTGTACTGGCATGTAATTTGTTTGTACATGCATGTAACTTATTTGTACCGATATGTATCTTTTTTGTATTGGCATGTAACTTTTTGTACTGGCATGTAACTTTCATAGACACTAATGCATTTTTTATGTGATTTTGGAGATGGAAATATAAATTATGAGGATTTCCTCATAAAACTGAGGAATTAGTGGATAAAAAAAATCCACCACCAACTTATATTACTATTTGAATGGCCTTCCGGATATTGTAAAGGTTCTCTGAAAAGTTAGAGAATTAGAAGAGTTGTGGACGACCTGTTTTGGACACCTACTTAATATCCTTAAAGAGTTGACTTTTCTGCTGGCGTACTTCATAACTTGTTGTTGAGGCACATACATGTACCTGGTGTGACTGAAGACAATGAGTTCACTTCTTAGTTGGTGGTAAAATGGTGAAATTCACACAAAAGGGAGTTTTGTTTGGTCACGGGGCTACAATTTGGGGTGATGTCAGTCGTATTCTTAAAACCGTACTCTACCATTCCAGACAGGATCCATGTTAGGTATTTTAAAAATGATGAGAATATACGACTAAACACGTATGAGCAAAGTTTCTGGCTGGACGATTTGAACAACCAAAGGATGGTGTGAAGATGGCTCTAGTATTGATTGTGAACAACGTGTTGTTTGGTCAAGACCTTTAGGAGGAAAGTGACATTATGGCTTTTCGAATTGGTGGAGGATTTAGAAGCTTTCAATTTTTTTACATGGGGGAGTTATGTGTACATGATGACAATCCACTACCTACGACAAGTATTTCGGTCCACAAATGCACCATTGAAGCTCATCGTGCACTATAACTTGTACGGCTTTCCTTGGGCATTAGAGGTGACCTTTCAGATATTATATTAAGCATTTTGTCAAACTTTGATTTATGAAGTTAATCTGTTTTAAATTTGTTAAAATTGTAGATATAGGTAATGGAGGCATTCGAATTGCTGATTGATTTGGTAGGGAAAAACTTAGGCCACAGACATTCTCGTTTGAAGAATTGGAGAATATTTAAGAGGCCTCACGATTTCTTTGCAAAATTTGCAAAGTATGAAAAAGAAGTGACAGATAGAAATGTTTCGTTTTTTCTTTCTCAATCTTAAGTAATTTTATTTTTGTTTATATTATTACTTCAAAAAATGATGACACTTCTGTTAACTGTGCAGTATGTTGTTTTGGAGGAATTACATCCAATAGACGATAAACAGTTACAACCTTATTTGGTTGGTGTTGACACAAATTTGTTAGAAGGTCCACAGTTTGTTCCACTCAATTACGAATTAGTCAATAGTGAGCAACGACTTGATGATGAGGTTGATAATGATGGTAATGATGATGGTAATTATGAAGGCCAGTCACGACCTAAACAGAAGAAGCAAAAATTGGTGAAGAGTAAGGTGTCACCTCATAAATAAAAAATGGCAAGCAAGGACTAAAAGGCAGTGTACATCTCCAGTTATATCACCGGTAAGTTGATTACTAACCGATAATAATTGTACTAAGCTAAATACTAACCAATATTAATTGTTTTTTTTTCCTTCTAAACTTCAAGTGGGTGATGACTCGACGAACTCTTCTTAAATAATGAGGGAATTAATGAGTGCCATGTCAGATCGCTTTGAAGACATTGTGAAGAAGGAGATTAAAAGGAGTTTTCGGCAATGGAGGGTCACCGAAACACATGCCTTATCTGGGTGGAGGAAAGTCTGGCTCAACTTGTTAATCAACGCTGTCAGGTAACTAATTAATTCATTGTTTTAAGTGGCATGTAACTTCGTTTTGTATTAGCATGTAACTGAAACTTACAAACATGTAACTTAGTTATGTATTAGCATGTAACTTTGATTTTTATTTTTTTAAATAAAAAATAAAAATAGACTGCAACTGAAGTGCATAACTTCTCGACGCCATTACATCAACATTTCGAATCACGTAGAGTATAGAATGCAATTGAAGTGCAAGGGAATATGTGGGGAGTCCTAATGTTGGGGGGGATGGTACCGTTGGAAAGGGAGTTGGTGGGGGTGATGCTACCTTTAGTGAGGGGCTTGTTGGGGGGATGGTACCGTTGGAAAGAGGGTTGGTGAGGATGATGCTACCTTTAGTGAGGGGCTTGTTGGAGGGGATGGGAACCATGCTAGGGGTGACAATGACCATGGTGGACTTGGTAGTACCCTTGGATGGGGGTGATGGTACCCATGGTGAGGGGATTGTTGGGGGTGATGATACCTTTGGTGAGGGGCTTCAGATTATGGTCCATAACATTTTGCTCCATGAGGGAATGGTGGTCCAAACCCCTCCCCTCCCCCATATGAGGATGACACAACACTTGGAGATGCAATAATCCTAGACTACCTCGTGAGCAGCGTTGTAAGATTAGATATCGCTACACGAGTTCACCATACATTGACCCTTTCCAAAAGGCGGACAATAAGAAACAAAAATTAAGGACAAACTTTGTACGTTTTAAGAGAAGCAGAAAAGATACAACGTAAGTCTCTTGAAACATTAACCTTGTTCATATATTCATTTGTTAACATTTACTTATAAGTTAAATATGTTTGCTATTCAATACAGGCTGAACTACGGTACCGACTACTAATGCAAAAAAGCAATTCTTTCTAGCATTGGAATCTCCAACTTGTTGGTTGTCTAATGAGGTTGGTGAAAGATATATAATTTTGTAACATTTTTTAATAATTTTTATGGAACTTACTTCCATGGAGCATATTGAAACGTACTCATTTTCATTTATATAAATTTTCATGCAGCATATTGACGAGTATATGAGTTTACTATGTAAGCAACGACGATTGAAAGCGGAAGATTATAAATCAGACATTGTGGTGCTATGTTCTGACTTCTTCGTAAGGACTTTATTATTATTATTTTTTCTAGCTTCAGTTGACATAAACTTGTACATATGTTCCTAATATACGTATAATTTGTAGGCAAAGTTGTGTGAGGAATGGAAGAAATTCCAACCGTCTGAGGATGCACCATTGACATGTGAATTAAATACACTATCATATAAATGTCTGACGGATTGGATGTTGTATGCTTTTAGTGACAAGTCTGGGTGGGGAACATGTTGGTCGTCTGTTCAACATGTAAGTAATGTTACTCATGTTATAAAAATAAGTACATTGAACACCACTAATGTTTTCTAATCCTTTCTTGCAGTTGTTGGTCCCGTGTGCAGTTGGGGATCCAGATGGACATTTGATCTTATGTCTAATTGATTTGCTTAAACGAAATGTTTGCATATGTGATCCATTACACCGTCAAAAGAAGATTGCCAAACGTTGGAAGCAAATCACCCCACTTTTACGATTCATTCCAGTCATTTTACAAGAGTTCGGATGTTTTCCGCAGAAAGGCATACCACCCAATAGGACGATGTTTGATGTTCAACAATCAATTCCAAAGAAGTTACTGGCACAACTGGACAACGATAGTTGTGATGAACTAAATTCATTCAATAATGGAATTTGATCAGTGAACTAAATTCATTCAATACTGGAATTTGGTAATACGAAATATAGTATTTCACCCATACATATAAGAATTAAAACATCATTGCTAATATCTAAGTTGTACCACCAACATCCAGTGCCAATGGGCATTTATGAGAATTGTGACATTTTTCTCCACATTTCCTGCACCTGTAAGGTCTACGTGGTCGCTTCGATGTTGCAGATGTTGTAGATGTTGCAGATGGGCATGGTTGAGGAGCTTGACATGGTTAAGCATTCTTACAATTCTGTCAGTTGTGACCAGATTTTTTACAATTCGTACACTTTTTGGTTTTTCCATTTCCATATTTCTCGGCAGATTTAAATCTCTTCTTTTTTGGCGTTCCAGCTTGCGCACGAAAATGAGGAGGATGAAAAACCTTTGATCGCACATCTTCAGGAATATTCCATTAACTAGGATGCCCAACCGAGAAGATGTTCCTGAAATATGCTTCAAGCCAACTAGTAGTTTTGTAGCAATCCCGGTAAAAATCTGAAAAAGGCTTTTCCGTGTACCTACAAAATTAAATATTATGAGTAATTAAATGAATCACATTTGGTAAGAAGGTAAGATACAATAGGATAAGAGGGTAATAACCTTATTGCGGCTAATGTATGGCGACATGACAATTTATCAACTTGAAATTTAGAACAACTACAAGTCTTTTCAGAAAGGTTCACCAAACCTTCTTTATTTCTGTCCTTCACATTGAAGTTAACCAAATCAATTGGACGAACCGTGTATTTTTCTGAATCATTATTTCTTTCTTTTATTAATTCAGAGGCACATGGAGTCAATTGTGTCCGAGTTTTTTCAGCCTTGGTACGGCGATTATAAAATCATTTTTGAAACATCTCTCTAATAAACTCAACCATGGTTATTATTGGCATTTGGCAAGCATGTACCAAACATGAGTTCATCGACTCAGCAATGCTAGAGGTCATCAACCGATAACGCCTAACAGGAGAGTAAGCACGAGACCACCTTTCCGACCCAACATTCATTAAATCTTCGAATGCTACCCTATTAACCTTCATCATCTTCAACTAGGCATGACAACTTTACCCAACCGGGTCGAGTACCCGAGCCAGAATACCCGGGTAATACCCGGTCATTTCTTACCCGGGACCGGGTAAAGAATATCCGGGTATCCGGCCGGTTGTGTACCGGTCCGGGTCCGGGTATATCCGGTTTAATTGTTTTTTTTAAATCTATCAAATTAAAAAAAAAAACTAAACCCTAATTTTTTTCAAACTTTTAAAAGATAAATTTGTTAAATTAAAAAATCATTACCCAGTTAAAATAAATTGTAATAAAAAAAAATACCAGTTTTGGAATCAGTTGAAAAAGAAATATAGTGAAATGTGGGTCAATGAAATATTCAATGTTTTGTTTAGGATTTGAGTTTCTATTATTAATATTGTGATATTGGTGTGTTTACTTTATCCTAATTAATGTAGTATTTAAATTGTAAAAAAGAAAATATTTTAAAATTTTGTAAAAAAAATAATAATTAAAACCCGGGTAAAATCCGGGTATGAATCCTCGGATACCCGGCCGGGTCTTTCCGAGCAGGGTACCTGGATTTCAAAATCTGGATTTTTCTCGGGTGGATACCCGGACTGTGTAAACCCGGGTACCCGGCCAGGTTCGGGTATACCCGGCCCGGACCCGGGTTTTTGCCATCCCTATCTCCAACATTACTTCCTTGAATTTAGATTTCTGGTATGCCTTCCATGCTTTTTTGAAAAGAAGACTCACGTCTTTCCTTTTGTAATCATTTTTGATGTTTTGAGCTATGTGAAACACACAATATCCATACTGTACATTAGAGTACACTTTCTCCATTGCAGCCTTGATCCCGAGGTGGCGGTTGGATATGATCATGCAATCTTCGGGACTACCAATATCATTTTTAAGCTCATTTAAAAACCAAGTCCATGACATTTCATCTTCAACGTCGCCAAAGCCATATGCCAAAGGAAAAACCTGGTTGTTTGTATCCATACATATAGCTACAAACATAATACTAGAAAATTTACTCTTCAAATGAGTACCGTCAATGGAAATAACCGGCCGAATCACAGTACGAAATCCATGCAGTGATACGGCATGAGCGATGAACATATATTCAAACTTATTTGCAACATTTGTCTTAATTGCAGTAACAGTCTCTGGATTTACTTCTTTCAATCGATGACAGTAAGCATGCAACAGTTTGAATGACTATTTGGGAGGACCAAAAATAGATGTCTTTGCATGATCATTTGCCATTCAAGCCTTTGTATACAATAAATATAGTTCATGTTCCACTTGCATTTTGATCATGATGTCTTTGGGTTTTAGATAGTGGTTGTGTACTTGCAACTTTGGTGCTAATAGTTCGCCGGCAGCCCAAGAATTTGCTTGTCGAAGACGTGCATGGAAACCATCGATTTTGCAAGTATAATCCTTCACGAACATTTGAACCACTCAGTATTCTTCTTTTTGCATCTTAAATGCATGTAATTGGAATTCACACTCGCCATCCTTACATTCGGCCTCATAACGTGTCTTGCTAAACCTTCTATCCGGACTTCAAATTGCTCAGTCAAACCATACATATGCAGCATTCGCTTAAGATCTTTCTTGCATTAATACATTCTACCCTTGTATAACCGGTCATCATCTGAAATTGATTCTTCCGTGCTAATGGGTTCGAACGAATACCTTTCGGATCCAGGAATAATCCAAGCCCGTGGAGAAGCATGTTCACAACTTTGATCAACACCGTCACCCAATCCATCCTCTCGAAAGGAAACACCGCTAAATGTAACAAAACCCAATGGACCAGCACATCCATGTCCTCCAACACTACTAGAACTAGAACCTACCCCATGATTGCAATCTTCATCTTCCTGACTACCTCTGTTAACGTCGGGTATTGAGCTATCATCCGTGTTATCGGTGTCCGACGACTGATTGTTCTCTTGATCATCAATTGTTTCATCATTACATACAATTGGGTCTATAATATTGGAATGGACCCATATGCTGCCAGTTGCCGGAGAAACCCGCCATACACGGGTTATGGAGTAGGTATATTACATTGTTGAAGGAACGTCAATTGTACTAGGTTGTCATCTTGCTCCACTATAGTATCATTCTGCATACAATTTGTTGCTACCTTCTTAGAAACGGTGACAAAAACCTCTGGTAATAGCTTATCTTCATCCATTATACATGACACGTCATTGTCATTCTCAATTCTCGGATGAGCAGCACCACTATTCGTATAGGCCAATGAGCATAATTCTAGAGTGTACCTAGCAGCATCAACTTTGGCAACATCTTGTACCAACTTCACCAAGGCATCATAACTTAAACCTCTAGGAATATGGACCCATTTTGTCATACCACCCTCATAACAATTGCCCACCCAACTTCTATCATGATAGATGACCAATCTCGTTGCACCCACATTCATGCATGTAAAGTATTTGACATTTAAAGTGATTGGGAACTGACATGTAAAATTTTAACTAACCAGCATGTAACTTTAAAATGAACTGACATGTAACAAAACAATAACTGATGGCATTTAACTTCAAAAATAACCAAATGACATGTAACTTAGAAATAAACTAGCATGTAAAGTCTACAATAACATGCATGTAACTTTAAAACAAACTGGCATATAACCTGGGTAAAAAGAATTACAGTTGTTGAGTTTCACTCTAAATCAAAATTACCAAATGATATAGAACTTAGAAATAAACTAATATGTAAAGTCTACAATAGCATGCATGTAACTTTAAAAAAAAACTAACTATGTAACTTGGATACAAAACATTACAGTAACTGGGTTTCAATCTAAATCGAAATTACCAAGTGACATGTAACTTAGAAATAAACTAGCATGTAAAGTCTACAATAATATACATATAACTTAAAAATAAACGGGTATGTAACCTGGGAACAAAATATTATTAACTCTAAATCGAAATCAATCTCTTATTCTTCATATCAAACATAATGATTCTAGTAAAAAAAACAAGTGGGAAAAAGATACATACCTTCAAGAACGTCGTTTGGCTCCGGATGCAGGGGCGGACGTTCAAGGGGGCTGACGCGGGCTAAAGCCGGGTCAGCCTTTTTAAAAAAAAAAAATTAATGTTTAACTTTTAATTAATGCAGTACTATTCTTGTCTTCTATCAAACTCTTACTTACAGCCATCAGCCGTGTCAGCTTTTTTCAAAAAAAAGTATATTTAATATTTAATTCTTTTAATTAAAGCAGTTCTCTTCTAGTCTACTCTCAGATTCCTACTCTCAGACTCCTACACGCAATAATACTCCTTTCATTTAAGGTCAACTCAAACCTACAAATATCAATAAATTATTATTATTATTATTATTTATTAATAAACCATAACATTGCAGTATCAAATTATCCTATATCAGTCTATCACACGCAAATAGCAATTCCAATTTCCGAATCTCAAAGGCGGAACACACCTCTCCCAAGTCTCAAATCCCAATTTTTTCTCTTCTCAATTAATAATTATCTTCGTTTCTTGAAATTTTCAATTATAAAAATATTCATATTTGTTCCTTCGATTCAGGTATTTTTCTTAGTTTTTATTTATTTTTAGTTTGTTATTCATAATTTTAATTTAGTGTATTGTTATTTTTTTATGAATTTATTTTCCGATTGCAATTTATTATTTTTTGGGTTATATTATAATTTATAAAGTATCACTTTAACCAATTTTTTTTTATAAATAATTTTAGGTTACAATGTCAAACAACCATACATCAAAGCCAAGAAAAACTATGCTTTCATACTTTGGAAGAAAAAAAAAAGATAATCATTTATCGGGTGAGAGTGGATCAAGTTCTCAATGTAATGTTGTGGATGGGGGTTCAAGTTTGCCTTCTTCATCTCAAATAATTGAAATTGAGAATGTTGACACTTCATCGGATATTAATACTCCTTATTATGAACGTGATCCTGGATTACACCTCCAATAGAAGTTTATTCTGCTGACAAACAGTGATGATGTTCGAAAAGCTTATATCAAAATGGGTCCATGCCAACCTATATTGGATAAATATCCACCATTCCGGATGGTAAACAAACTACTCTGAACAAACTTATGTTCGAAAAGCCCTATTGACGTGTTTAAATCATTTAATGTTGATGATATTTGCACTTTAGCCAATAAGTTCTACCCTGAAGATTTCAGTAAGAATGACATTGAAGATTTGAGAAGACAATTGAGCCATTACAGGTTGGATGTTTTTGGTTGTCCAGAATTTCAAAATTTGGCTTCTCTTACGGAATTATGTCAATGTTTAGCTGAAACAAAAAGGTTAGAGCACTACACTTTGATTGATAAATTGATTCGTTTAGTCTTAACTCTTCATGTATCCACAGCTACAACAGAACGAGCATTTTCAGGGATGAAGCTTGTCAAAACACCACTTCGCAATAAGATGGATGGCGATTTTCTTACTAACTGTATGGTCATATATATTGAGAGAGAGATTGCTGATATCATTGACTTAGATTCCATAATAGATGAGTTTGATGATGTAAAACCTCGAAAGACAAATTTGAAATAGTGCTTATTTGTATTTGTGGTTTTTTTTAGTTTATGTACTTTCAGCTATAAGACGCATAATAACCCTTTATCTATGTGAATTTTTGTTTTTCAATTAATAAAATTTTCTAGTTTTTTTGAAGATTTTTTTTTATATATTTATATAGTTTTGTTTTAGCCCACCCTAATAAAATACGCCCCTGTCCGATGTACTTCAAGAGATAGATTTATTCCGAGACAAATTGTTGCTAGGTTTTCGAATCTACTTCATGAGAGAGAGAGAGACACACACACACAAAGAATGAAGGAGATCTGAGTTGAAGAGAAGATAGAGCAGAAATGTTGCTAGGTTTCGGTTGAAGAGAGAGAGACACGAAGTGGAGAGACATGATCTGTATGTTGAGGGAGGTGAAATGGGTTAGTCAAATATTGGAGGAGACAAAATTGGTTTCTGGGTTAAATAGAGAGATAGAGAGAGAAAGAGAGAGAAAATCTAATTTTGAAATATTGGGAAGACAGATCATAGGGTTTCAAGACTCAAAAGAGGGAAATTTTTGGTGAGAAATTTTGGATGAAGTAAAGACAAAAGTGATAGCATACTTGTTACTTCAAGTCTAAAGATGATAACTATAATAAATATTAAATTTGTGGATAAAATCAATAAACCAATAACCTTTTCGATAATTTCTTCAATTTCCTCGCACCCGTGTGTGTATTTATATATAAAAAAATCTCAGTTATTTTTTGTTTGCGCATTATATAGCCGAGTCTGGGAGAGGTGAGAGCAGGAGAGAAGGCAACCTTATCCATCTTTACGAGTTTGTTGAAAAAATGTCATCGTCTTCTCTGCCCATGGTAGCTTCCTCCAAGCTGTCCAATCTCTATTCACACCACTCTCTCACCGACTTGGCCACTCACTTTCCACTATTTTCATCAAAACCCAACTCCCTCGAACTCAAACTCCACAACCCAACTTCCCTCCTCTTTTCTCTCTCTCCATTTCCCCGCCTCTCTGCCACTTTTGATAGCTATCACTTCACTCAAGAAACCCAAGAATACCCAGATGATGATGATGATGATGATGAAGCAGTAACAACACAAGAAGAAGAAGAAGAAGAGCCTAATGTGTCGAGGTCTGGTGAAGAGGCTAGGCTCTACGTCGGCAATTTACCTTATACCATGACTTCTTCTCAGTTATCTGAGGATTTTTGGAGAGGCTGGTCGTGTGCTTTCTGCTCAGGTACTTTCTTCTTGATTCCCTTTAATTTGTTAACCAGTCAAATCAATGGCTGGTTTTGTAGATTATTTGGTGATTCTTTCGTTTTGTGTGTGGTGGTGTTAAATTATGTTGTTTAGATAGTTTATGATCGAGTTACCGACAGGAGCAGAGGATTCGGGTTTATAACAATGAAGAGTATGGAAGAAGCTAAAGAAGCAATTCGTCTGTTTGATGGCTCTGTAAGTGCCAATTTATCATCTCCTGATTGCATTACTTTCTTTATATATATATATATATATTATCCATAAACCCAATTCATGTGTCAAAGAGATCAGCTACATGACCTTGCTTATATAAATTCAATTGTCATTGATTTTTAGCTCTGCAAAAGTTCAGTAGATTGTCAGCAATTTGTAGATATATACCGTGTCAAGGTAGTTTGTATTACTACCTTAAAATTCTTAACTTTTTGTTTCTGGTGGATTATATCTTCCAACTTAACAATCTCCTTAATTTTTTTAGCTCAAAGAAGAAATTTTTTCATAAGCTTAGCATTTAACAAATCTGGAGCTTGGTTTTATGTTTGCATTATTATTTCATGTCAAATTCAGTAAAGGTAGTTTTCTTATTGTATTGGTTGACAGCTAATTGGAGGCCGGACTGTGAAGGTGAACTTCCCGGAAGTGCCAAGGGGAGGTGAAAGGACAATAATGGGGCCAAAAATAAAGAGGGGAGGCGAAAGGGACGTAATGGAGCCAAGGATACAGAACAGTTACCACGGCTATATTGACAGCCCTCACAAGATCTATGCCGGAAATCTTGGTTGGGGTCTCTCCTCACAGGGTCTTAGAGATGTTTTTGCAGACCAGCCAGGACTATTAAGTGCCAAGGTCATCTACGAGAGGGACTCCGGAAGATCTCGTGGTTTTGGGTTTGTCTCTTTTGAAACTGCAGAGGATGCAGAGTCTGCTTTAAATGCCTTGAATGGAGTGGTATGGCCAATTTCGGTGACTAATTTTGTAAATTTTAAAAGTTTTATTGAAATTTTATGTTTTTTAATTATCCAAATTTTGATTTGTGCAAATAGGAGGTGGAAGGACGGCCTCTACGGTTGAATATAGCTGCTGAAAGAGCTTCTTCTCCACCGCCAACAATGGAAAGAAACACAGGAAAACAGTCTTGATAGCAGTGAATTGCTTTCTAGCATCAGCAGCTGAAGAAGTGTGCTAGTGAAAGTTGTGTTTTTATCCGGCCTGGATGTAAACATCACGGGAGCATTTTGAGAGTATCGATTACTAGTAATAAGTTTTGAGTTTTGAGAGTATTGCTTACTAGTCATTAAGTTTTGATCTCTCGTAATCCTATTTTCAATCTGCTTTTTCTTTGTAAACAAAGAGTACATACCAATAACAAAACACAAGGGATGATAAAGGACATGCTCAAGTTGAAGTCCCTTTGTTCTGAATTAATGCATGTAATTGTTTAGTGTACAAGGTTTAAGTTTATCGCAATACAGTTAATTCAACAAAAGATCTAAGATTGGCTTTGATTTTTGCCTTGGGTGGACTTGCATCAAACTCTATACTGACTGAGTCACTGAGATAGTGAGATCCATGAACCTCAGAATCTCAAACAAGCTGTTTTCTATCATATGCTTGACTGAGCTAGCATGTTAAGGTTTTTCTAAACAGTCTGTGTCACCTTCAAATATAAAAGCAGGAACTGAGATTCTAAACAGTCTTCTCTGGGGAAGTTTGTTCAAGGAAAAATTACAACTCACGGGTTCTTTACTGAGTGTCATGGTGACCGGAAAGAATAGCATCTGCAGTGGAATCCAAATCCTGAGGAAAGAAAACCCTGCACAACAAAATATCTAAAATGAATGGAGGGGAACAACCACAGTGGTAAAGACTAAAGAGATGTGGCATCCAGGATCTTTATCAAAAGTCAATTTATACTAACATCACTTGGCTAATTTGGACATGTTCAAACTTAATTTTCACAATAGAGAATCATTGATCAGAAAATAGTAGCGAAAGTGGCAAATATCCACATGTAAGTAGTTTTATCACTTAGTTTGTTTATCACCAGATGCTTGAATGAACGATAGATGAGAATCCAATGGTGCAAGCAATTTACCTGCAGGTGTTGTGGTACAAGGTACTGCCTAGTTGATCTATGTCTTTGATACCTTTACAGCCAGCTACAACTTCAAGAACTTGCCTGGAAACCACAAGATAGTGTGTTTCAGCGACTTGCATTTGAATTAAGAGTTAAAAAAATCAAGAACACAAGATATTTTCCTATAAAAAGTTGTGTAATTAAAGCTTCTTCACACATACAGGTGAAGGAACAAGTCTAAAGAACAATACATGCATCATGTTAAATGAGAAACAGTGTCCTAGTTTCCAACTCAAGAATAACCAAGTAACAGATTCTGATTTTGACACTTCGCCATTAGTAAGCTTGATCAAAGAGATTCGGATATTCATGACAAAGTAATACTTATGTATGCCAGGCATAATAATTTCTGAAGAACAAAAACTATTGTGCATACTTATCCAGCAGCTTCTGACTGCAGGACTGCTACAGTATTTATAGTAGCTTAAGCACTCAAAATAAAGAAATAACAAAAACCTGACTTCCATTATAAAAATTCGTGTAATAAGATATCCATCTAATCCAAATAGGATGATAAATCAAAATCAAAATCAAAATATGGCACAAGAAAAATATTTCCCTCACCGAACTAAGCAAGGTTCATTGCGGCCTTTGACAATGTACTCTTGATCATATTTTTCTTTCTTCTTTGAAGGCCACACGGATTTTACAAAACTAATCCCAGCGTGAGTATTCTTGATTTCACAATATGGAGAATCTGTCTCAATCATTATTCTCTCGACAGGAATTCCCCTCACAACATCAAGATTCTCAGTTGTCTTTAGAGAGCAACCATTTAAACCTGTTTAGATAAAAGATGTGACCATAATTCATAATGCTTTAAAATAATATCATTCAAGGGGAAAAAATTGATGCGCTCAGAAGTTTTAACTACAAAATTGAACTTGTAGACATGGCTTTCAAGTACAATCACAATAAAGTAAAAACAATCTCAACCCACTCTTATGCCATAACTGATCTTGATTATAACAGATGAAATAGTGAAGATTTGTGCACAACAGCGTTCACTGAAAGGGTGAGGGAGGGGGGTTGGGTAAAGATGTAAATCTGAGAAAGGCCAATGGCTGAAAATTCACCTATATACATATTACTGAATGAAAGAAGTTTATCGCGATCTTCTGCACTATCAGTAAAGGAATGGGTGACCCCAGCGCTAAACCTATAAAATGAGAACAAATTTATCCAAGTAAGCATGAATCAATATATCATGATGCCATTACGTAAATCATCATAATCGTGCAAATTTATGTTGAAGTGCCATCTAAAAGTTCCTTTAGCCCAAAGGAAATTTTTATAAGGGATAAAAGAGAAGCACATAATCTATTATTTATAGAATTAACTTTTCCCAGCGTTTAGAGAAAAGAAGGGTTCAAATCAAAGAATAATCAACATAACACGTATGCCAAATAATCATAATTGTGCAAAATTATGTTGGCGGTCCATCTAAAAGATCCTTTATCCCGAAGGAACAATTTTATAGGGGATAAGAGAAGCACAGAATGTAGGATTTATAGAATTAACTTTTTCTAGGTGTTTAGTGAAAAGAGGGGTTCAACTCAAAGGATAAATCTATCTCTTAAGTAGATCTTTAAAAAATCATGGACAATGATAATAATATCTGATTCTCAAACCCCCAAAAAATAAGTTAAAAAAATAATAAATGAGATCTGAAAGTAGGATATCCAGAATTGCAGTAGTCACTCACAAGGGGCGGTCAGAGAAGGGGAAAAAAGAAGTAAAATTAGCAACAATTTTTACCCAGCAGCATTGGTTTTTTTGAATCACAGTGTCTAGTAATCTCACCTGTCCTTATTTCGCTCTACAATTTCGCAGAAATCTTTGGCAGCTGCACGCATATGGAGGAACATAGGCAACTTTGTGGCATATGCTAACTCAAACTGCTTCTCAAAATACCTAATTTTTACATTGTATAAAAGTGATACAAACAGAAGAAAGGACTCAGCAGCTAATAAGTAGCATAAAGAACATATTCCAACAACCAATACTCTTAGTAACCACTTACTTCTTTTGAATTTCTGAAGGACAAAAATGAAGTCTGTCGTAGTCCAATCCACATTCACCAATTGCCACCACCTTAAATAAATTCAATATAAAAGTGCAACATAAAGTACAATATCATTTGGAGCCAAGATGTGTTATATAACTATTCTAAGACTAAGAAAAATATGTCACTATGGCCTAACGGTAATACATTATATAGACATGATTTTCATTCAGCAAAAACAAGTTGGGATTCTGAATATTAATGACAGAGTAACTCCTTAATTAACATAGTTCAATGAGATAAGGCCACAACAACTCTACTCAGAAAGTAGATGTTGATATCTAAATACTTGGAAACTTGTGATATGCATCATAAGCAGTGTCAAAGTCTAAGAGAAATTCGTGATGTTTATTAAGAGGAATATCAAATTCTAGGGCAAAAACAGCTTAGGCATATGGAAATTGACAATAGAATCAAATTCCAGTTATCTAACAAGGGGACATGGTCAGAGAAAATCTATTAATTAAATCTCAATATTCTGCTCAAATCTTATTTGTAAAACCCAGCACTTGCATATGCTACACAAAGTATAAACCATTCTCTTCAAACTAAGAAGTCATAAACATTTGTTATATTATCATTTTTCTATATATATATATATATATATATATAAAATTTAAGATTAACAAGTATAGATTCCATGTATAATCAATATTGAAGATGCCTTGTACAATTGAGAATAAATCATACCTTCCCTTTCTCAATTCCCTGTTTGGCCAACAACAACAAATCCTGAAAATGTTTTTCCGGATCCCCATTATCCTCAAACTCCTGCATGAAATACAAGAAGCGGCAAACATTGTCAATTAAACTACAAAACTTAACACACATTCAAGTTACATTAACCTAATCATATATAACAACACTTGAAGAACCAGTAGCTACCTTGCATCTTGTGGGGTGCACACCAACTGTACAAAAGAGCCTTCCTGTTGCATAGAACAAACTAACAAGTAAAAAACCCAACTTAGAAACATAAATAAAAAGCACATAATGTGGCAACAAATAAAGCATGAACACCACAAACCATCGGTTTCTGCAATGGCAAGAGCTTCCCTTGATTCCTCAAGAGACCCACCAGTCACCTGTGACCATAAACCTTGACAAAATTTATATTAAACCAAAATCAATCAAGTTCTACTGAGCTAACAACAATTCTTAATTTCTCCATTTTATTTACATATTTATCTTTCTTTTGCCCACCATTTAGCAGCAGAGAAATAGTAATTAGAAACCAACCAATTGTGAAACGGTTGTCAAAATTATAATTTTAGATACTTATTTCTTATTCAATCGTATCAACATTATATAGTAACAAAACATGAACAACTTCAACACAAAAATTAGTTGCTCAACATAACTGTGTAAAAGGAAACTTACAATGATTCGTTCAACACCGGAAGTCCAAGCTCGATTCAAAACGGTAGCTATATCTGATACATGACATTGCTTGCCGTGATACATTCCTTTGAACATGCCATCTACGCAGAGCTCGATGGTTTAAATTGAGAAGCAGAAGCCCGAAAAGATTGAGAAAAAAATGGAAAAGAGTAAGAGAGAATGAAACTTAAAGATATGATGAGTAGATACTGGGCATGAAGTGTTCGATGAAATGCTTGACTGACCTGTGAAGTTAACTGCTATATCTGCTTTGAGAAGAAAAATGAAGTACGGATTAGGCACATATTGATAGAGGAAAAAAAAAAGCACTTGCTTAGAGAAGACAATTGGGTTTTGTGGAATGCTAGAGTTACTCACCTATCATCCGTAGCGACGCCATTGTAGAGACTAGAGAGAGAGAAATGTTGCTTCCAGTTTCGATGAAGTAACACAAATATAAGTAATTACACGGAACTACCCGAGGTTTACATATTCACAGTAACAAATAATATTTCTGAAAACCGACAAAGACCTCCCCGCCGTTAGTGTTTGACCGTTAACTTTAACTGTTGACTGTGTCAAATAGATGTTCCTCAATTTTAGGTTATCTATTCTTGCTATCCTTCTTCGCAATTGCAAACTTTTTGGGCCCGCTAATTAAAGGTGGATACGTTTTTACAATTCGAGATAAATCAAACCAAACCAAACCAAACCTAAAATATATGTTCAAGTCAAGTCACCGTATTAAGACGAGTCAATTTGATTTTTAAAAAAATTAAAAACCAAATTTATGCAACTTTTTGGAAACCAAAAACTGAACTGAACTAAATAAACCTAATAAATATTATATATTATTGTTTATAAAATTAAATATAAACAAATATCTAGTTTATTTTAACTATACATACATATATATATATATATAATTGCTCTTTTTAGTTAGTAAATTAATAATGGATTGACAAGTATACCATTCTAGCCATGTTAATATGTGTTTTCCGTGTTATTTCATTTTTATGACTAATATTTGCTCACTTTTGTTTTTCCTCCGGTTTTTCTTTGTATTGTTGTTGTTGAAATGGAAGAACGAAAACGAATTCAATTTGGACTATATATGTTATTAACATTGGATGAACTTTGTATAAACATAAAGATAGTATGAATGACGAGTGTGCAAACCTACTATCATAGTATTATCTTTAATAGTACAAGAAGTTCTAAGCATTTATCGTGGAGAACGATCCTTTTGAAGAAGCCAATGGTGCTTGTAAAGTTGCTTAAACATTGATGCTTGATTCCAAAAGGAAAACCTATACAACTAAAACGATTACAAATATACAGACATTTCGACACAAGAATAAGCCAATATAAAATCAATGTCCTCACAATAACCCTAGTTCCGTTAAGTTCGACTAATGTTTGATGGATGAAATGACTAAAGTAATATATTTTTGAAAAATTAGGGACTAAAATTGCTAATAAAACAAAGATATTTAAAAAGATGACAATTCCCAAAAAGTATAGACTGTAGTGAATTCCGTCTTTAAAATTCGAATGGATCAAAGGTTTTTATGTATAAATATTGCTCTTGTACTAATCCATCAGGCGCTGTAAATCAGATATTGTGGTTTTTGATGATCCTGTGAAGTAGGTCAAGTAGGGTTTTACATTGTTTGATGTGAAATACTCAAATATGAAACTGCCAAGTGGAAGCTATCTTATCTGGTACCCTACTGTTTCGTTAATTCAAAATCCTTGACAATTGAGATTCGACATATTCGAAAACAAAATTTGTATGTGTTCATATTCCTAAATCTCATTAATTTCCATCCGAGTCATAAAAATTCTCCTTGAATAATCATTAGTCATATATTATTATTATCCTTGATTAAGAAGAGAAAAAAAAAATGAAAGATTCCTGTTTAGGAGAGTCGGGCATGCCGTGTACTGCTTTATAATAGAAAATCAGGCTGCCGACTTCTTTTTTATACCTATTCAGCTTTCTGTAGTTTATTTTTATAATCTTGTAATGCCATTTGCCAAGTGCATTTGTCATGACTCATGAGCCATCTTTATTGAAGATGATTCCATATCCAAACCCAACAAAACTGAATTATTGAATGAATCCATGTTACCACCACAATGTTGTTAATAGGTCAACCAATTTAGTCTAAAAAGTAGTTGCATATCTCCCCTCCTCGGCAACATGTTGCAATATATAAACAAATACAAAAACAAACCAACAAACAAACAAATCATATATAAACACAGGTACTATACATACAAAAATGAATCTATATCCTCCAACAGGAACAAAAAAAATATACCTCAAATGTAAAAATAAAATAAAAAAATATGAATCTCAAAAGTAAAATAAGGTAAAATGCTAATAATATGCATCATAGTCATCTAGTAGCTGATTTCGAAAAATCAACACAATAAGGCTTGATAATATACTAAAGCTAAGCAGGTGAAGGTGGAGGTGGGGATTGAATTGTTGCTGGTGCAGCAGTATTGTTGTTTGATCCGCCATTGTTTTGCCATGGTTTCACAGTGAAAAGCACAACTAACAAGATGATTATCAGCAAAATAATGATAGCATAGCAAGTCCATTTCCGGGTATTTTTCTGTAACACCCTCGCTGTCTGTAGACGCTCCGTGCCACCTCTAACGAAGGAGTTGGCTCTTGCTACTTGGCTCTCAATGTCGTCCAATTGTTCACCTTGAGCTTGGACCAGTACTGCCATGTCTAAAAACACTTGGTGCAACTCATGAAGGTGTTTTTCCAAGTCTTTAACAGCATCGTGCCTCTCTTGTATCTCGTTTATGGTGTCCAATATCCTTCCCCTGCCTTGCTCTTGAATCGCTTTTTGTAAGAATGTCTCACTCTCCCCTGCATTTTTTAATCGAATCAAATCATCAAAAATGTGTTTTTGAATCGGAAGTGCTTTCAGGTGCTTTTACAAAAACCCAAGTTTTCTTAGCAGAATCCGTTTTAATTCAAAAGTGTTTTTCCCAAAAGCACTATCATGACAAAAATCGAAAACCTGAAAATCCACAACTTTCTAAAACAAGCTTTCAAGAATTTAAAAAAAAAAAATTAAAGATTGGAAATGACTCAATCTACTAATCAACAAATCAAATCATAAAACTGACCAGTTGAAATCAAGTTTTCTGCAGCACTGCAACATATACATTCAATAATTTTGAAGAATAAAAAAAAGAAGATAAAATTGGAAATGAATGAATTGATCTAGTAAAATAATGAACAAATCAAATCATAAAACTAACCAGTTGAAATCAAGCGATCGAGGACTTTTTCCTCAGGATTCTCTCCGGTGACTGTAAAATACCTCCTCTGCACAGTCTCTCTGTACTCGGACGAAATCGTCTCTCTCAAGGCATTAAAGCTCTCCATGGAGTCCTGCAACTTCTTCCTTAGGCCGTTGACCACCGATGTCCTGGTCCGGTCGGAGGAAGAACCGGGTCCACATCCAGGAAGGCTACGGTTTGCGGCGTTGGAGCGGTCGAGAGCCTCCAAGCGAACCTTGATGAGCTTTGCCTTTTTCAAAGCCAAGCTGACGTCAGCGTCCATACGAGAGCGGAGGTCCTTGACGGCCTTGGCGTTGTGTAAGGTCTTGCTGTGCTCGTGAGAGGAGCGGAGGCTAGCGTTGAGACGCTCGAGTTCTTTGAGCTCGTCTTTGATGGACTCGACGTCTTCGAAGAACTTGTCGAGGTTAACGCCGCCGGTGGAGCCGGATTCCGACATCTGGATGTGTGAGGGGTTGTTGTGGCGATCCGGAGAGGATTGTTCGCTACGGAAGCGAGAGAAAGAACCAGAGAAGAGATCATTCATTTTGTTCAGATGTATTATCAAATGACAAATGAATGAGAATTGAGAATGGAGAATGGAGAGTGAATTGTGATTACGATAAAAAGGAAGCTGAGGAATGGATTTTGGGGAAGGTGGGAAAGGTCAATAGGGACGACTCCAGACCCAGTTACAATTTATAAAACAAAGTCAAATTGGGTGGGATGAGACCTCAGACTTTGAGACTTTGAGACTTGAGGGAGAGACAACGTCGAGATCTCGGGGTTTATTATTATTGTTTTCAAGTGCAGAAAACAATTTACGAAAATTCTGAGAAGGTGGGGATCCCATGAGATTAGTATTGGTATGTTTCTTCTTGTTTCGGGAAAACGCGTCTATTCATGATTTATTGTAAAGCAGAGACTTGGTCGTATTGATTTTGATTCTGGATTTGGATCTATCCAACGGCACTTTCCTCTTAACTCCATTTCCATTACTCTCTCTCTCTCTCTCTCTGTATCAATTTCAATGGAAACTTTTACGAAAGCTGAAATTTCATGCACCTCAAACACATTGCAGTTAAAGAAATGCATTTTTTTTTCCTATTATTATTTAGGAAATGGCTCATTATTTAAACACTCTATATAAAATAAATTCAAATAATCACTTGAGGACTCGAACCCTATACTCTTAGGCTGAGGTGAAACTAGCTTCCTTAAATGTTGAGGGTTTGAGAGAGTCATGGTAAAAAAATTAAAAAAAGTCTAAATAACCAACAAAAATTGGGAGAAAAGTTATCTCCTTGTGCCTTAGCGACCGCTGCTAATAGCATATTAGTGACCATCAAACCTAAAAATTCAAAGAGACTAACAACAGTATTTGAGTAATCTAACAATATATATATATTATATATATATATATATATATATATATCTATGTTTCTTGCATTTTATTATATGTGAGATATAAAACAAACTGCCTTTTTTCTGTTAGTGGTGGAGCCTGAGGCCTGAGCCAAAGAGGTCAGTCCATTCCCTCGTGAATCTAATTTTTGTCAGAAGGTAGCTGAAAATTTAAGTAATATTCATTTCATAATTTTATCGAACATTTTTCATTATTGAATTTCATAGAGGTCAATTGGTATCGGAAGTTTGTTGAATTTTGTGAAAATGATAAATGAAATTTAGCTTTTAAATTAAAATAAAGACTACAAAAGCATTGCAGCACATACGTCACATTCATAAACTAAATTCAATTAGTTAAAACCGCCTTCAATTTGGTATTACTTTTTACGAAATAAGATTGGTCTAGTACTAAACCTCTCTTATCTTCACAGATTACGGATTTAAATCCTCCCCTTTTTTAAGAAAAAAAACCCAAATTTATGTAATGTTTCAAAGAAAAAATATTGCTATAAAAATGATGTTTGATAACATTTCAAAAGTAATTATTTGCTATACAAGGTTCACTTGGTCATATACATTTGCATTCAAAAAGTTGTGAGATTGAATCATATCCCCTACACCAATCTTGAAATATTATAATAGTTTTAAAAAGTAAATTGATCTAACAAAATATAATAATTTAGATCTCTTACTCGGTCTTTCTAGTTTCTACACACAATTTGTCATTCTGTGACTAATCCTGATGAAAATTACTTTTACGATATAAACATACTTAAAAGCATTTTAATAGAAAGAAAGATATACTCAAATTATCTATTCAACAAAAATGGAGTCCAATTACATGAGTTGGTAGTAAATTCATTTTTACTCCTGAAAGAATCTATATCTGTCTCTCCTGCTTTCACCATGTTTTTAACAAATCCTTTCTTTTGAGGAAAAAAAATGAAAAGTAAATATACACTGAAACACAATAATTTACAAATGTAAGTTACAAAAAATACTACATTTGGGAGAACCCGTACCTGATAGTTGAGAAAGGTAGCCAAAATATGTAATCCCTAAATTTTAAGAAGATTGTAGCATAGTCAAATGATATGGATATCCATGGCATGTCCCAGAAGACTGGCTTGTTTCGCCTTCATTTCCTTCATTTCCGTCACCGTTAACAGCCACAAGATTCCAATTCAAAGTATAGTTTGATAGATTGTATGTCCCGGGAGAAAATATGCAAACTTTCATAGGAATTTCAGCTGTTGACATTGGCCCAAGTTGGACACTGGTAGTGCTCGACCCAGACCAAATGAATGGGGAGACGCTCTCTAGTAATAGGGACGACTTCCCAACTTGGGTTCCAAGAACTTGAGACGTAACTTTAATATCATTCAAGACCGGTACTTCATGCCATCCTGATTGATTTCCGGTAGGAACAACAGTTTGAATGTGTGGTCACATCACTTGATTGACCGTTACTATTTGGGGAATCATATGTGTTGACCCGGATGAATACAGCTGTATCTGATGAGTTGTAAATAGTCATCCTTAAATCTATTTCACAGAAAGAGGCAAAAAAGTTGTGATGCATTGTACGAGGTCCGTCTATTAGCCATGTTATTGGACCTGTGCCTGATGTGCTGTAGTAAGAGAAAAAGATTAAGAAACTGTAATTAGTCTCTAATTCGTCTTCACAATTTAAATTAATCTTTAAACAAGTCTTACCTGCAATGACATGCATGATGAGAATAGATATATTGTGGATCAGAAATCCCTGAAACTGTGTCACTCTTTGGTGGCCGAGAAATCAAAATGAAGTCGACTGCATTTGGATCATCCTAATCATGAAGATAGAAAGAGCTCATAACATTAATACGGGAGAATATGCTGCATGAAGAATTCAGAACTTACACACATTCATTCTAAATAGCCTTAGAGCATGTGAATTGCACATAAACTAACAAACATTTGCATTGACATACAATATTTAAATAAGTTGTGTTCGAGTTGATGAAAAAGATGAGTTATGGGGAAGTCATGTACTTTTTCTATAATAAATAGTAAATATGTAACAAAAAAAAAATAACCACATTGATATGAAATTTATAGTAACAAAATAAATGGATATCATCCCAAAGAAGCCCATAAAATATTTCTAGTAAAGTTAAGGAAAACCAATAGCTTTAGAGAATATGACCATTGTCATCATCATTCTACATCACAAATCTGCATCACACATAGATATAATGGTTGTTGCTTGTTTACTAATGAGGTTTTTATAAAGGACATAATCAATGGCTGAATGAGCAAGAGCAGCAAGCATGAAAAGACAATACAGAATACAACAATTAATTTCTAACTGGCAAAGCAGAGAAATAATACATTTACTAATTAGAGTGGCCAATATGTAGCAAGGAAATGACAAACCTGGGATGACACTCTCTGTTGTAACCTTTCACAATGGTGGAAATCAGCCAAAGGAGAGCCAGATATATCAAAGAGCGTGTCAGAGCTGCCCTGAAGACTTGCATCATTTCCAAGGATACGAGACGGAGATGAGATTATATCTGAAGAAATTGATTCTTCTCCACAATTCTGAAGCCAAAAATTAATTAAATTAAATAATAGTTCTAAGGAAATTGGTAAAGTTGAAAAAGAAAACTAAGCAAAGATACAAAAATGATTAAAGATGGCACGCCTCCAACAAACTAATATAACGTTTATAGACACAGATAGATGACATCAACCAGAAGAAAGAGGTAGCGCATAAAAGTCACAGGACTGGAAAATGATCACATAATAGGACAGCATCTCGAAGGGCTTGGGACAGGTTACAGATCAAATCAGGCTCACCACAGACATCACACCTCCAGACCTTATCCATATGATCAAACCTATCTTCTGAGCTGGATTTAGTGCTAATTAGGCTTGGGTTGGGACAGTTTAGTCTGTCAATTTGCATTAGAAATGCAAGTCTTTCAAAGGAGACTTAGAATGCAAAAGCTAATCCTTCCTCTAGGCCTACAATAACTTGTGCCACATTAAACAGTAAGGAAATATTCTACTACTATACATTAATTTGATTATTAGTATAATAGCATAGATTAGAATGGGATTGAGATTGGGTCGCAAAGACTGAACTCAAGCTCAACTCAAATTAAGGTCACTTTAACAATTCTACATCCAAACTTGAAAATCTCCAATGTCAGCTATATGAAGCTCCAGTTCTCAGATTGAATCAACTTCAACCCACCCAAGTTATCGTTTCATAAGGTGTGAAATGCTAACAAAACAACATTTAGAGCACCGAGAATTATGCCATCAACAACAGAACCACGTCACATGATGAGCACAACACCATTCTTAAGTAGATAAAAAAGAATTTGAAAAACCAACCTTCAGCATGAAGAAACACGACAGTGCCTGACCAGCATATAAAGACTGTAAAGGAAAGATGGTATCAAAAGGTTGAAGCAACGAAATTTCCCACTGGTGTCCAACAGTTGATAACTGGTGAATCTGGAAACTTTCTGAAATGGTCTGGTTCATAACATCCAAGTGCACAAGGAAGTGTTTCAATCTTGATGGACAGGGACTTATTTGGAACAAGACATTCAAAGATGGTAAAACCTGAAGGATAAATTATGATAAATTATCAATAGATATGATAAATTTTATGTTATCTGGAATGAAACATAAATATGATAAATTATCAATTGTCAGGTCCATGATTAAGTAACATGAAGGATACTCGCTTTAGTGGAAAAAGTATGATTAACATAAGTGTCAAGAGTATCCATCTGAGAACACTTAGTTCTCACAAGAATAGCAAAAGAAAAAAATGTTCTATGAAACAACCAAATCAAAAGTCATATGACACAGAACCATTAAAACTATAAGCCCATAGTCATAAAGGGAAATAGGTTTATGACTACTACAATAAAAGTCTGACCAACATTCAGCAACCAACAGCATAAAAGATTTATTCCTATTTAAGCTACCATTAGTACAACAAATAGTACAAAGCATGGAAAACAATCAAACCAATAAATCTCCATCTTCTATATTCAAGCACAAACCTGCAAATTATAATGCATGCGTAGTGTTCGGTATTTTATGATACTTGACGTATCTCCCATCTCATAATATATTGTAATGTACAAGGAAATATTTCCAGGAACAGCAGCATGAAGCCACAGAGGCCATGATAATGGTGTTTCTCCATGTATTGAAATGTCCTGAACACATAGACAAACATAAGCACTAAGACCAAAAAATGAAATGATGCCAATTTGACATAAATCTCAATTGGAAAAAGCATGAGGGAACTTTCGTACTAACCTCCGGAAATAAAAAGACAGCTTGAGGCACCCTACTACAGTTACCATCTGCACCACTTAGTTCGGAATTTGTCTTCTTTTCTAAGCAAGCAGGAAATTTCGTGTCCAATTCATCATGCATCCCAACACTAAGGAATCTTGGCTGACTGACCTTCATCTTTAGATTCTGCTAACATATATTATGACCCATATCATAAACTCGATAAGCATTAGCAAGGACATGCAAATACATAGGAAAAGTTAGACCCTACTTACACATGAGAATACAGAATTTAACATCCATACATGAATTTAATTACTATATATAGCTTTTCCAATGGCACCAAATATTAACAGAGCGATAACCAGGTCAACCTGGATTAACCCCCCAAGGAATCACACTAACTGGTCAAACAAAAGAAACACAACATAGCTTATAATGACATGTAGGCAAATGAAATATTACCAAGTTGGAGTCTAGGATTTCTTTTTCTTTATTATGTTTGCGTAGGGAGCTGAAAGAATGTTTGCGTAGGGAGGTTCAAATCAAAATAGATCCTCATTTGGGATTAAGGATCTAAATAGGCAATCAATGCAAGGGTAGCAATCCATGGCAACCAAGAGTAGAGCACTAAGATGTCAAAAAATCATACCTTCACAGGAAATTCTGATTGGTTCCTCAACTCCAATACAAGCTGCCGCAAATGTCCTGTATATGCTCTTTCAGGTAGAGAATGAATGATGCCCTCAAGCTTGGGTAGACTCTATAAGTGAGGAATTTATATTAAATATTTATAACAGTCGCTACAATTTAGTCTACATTGCAAATATCGGAATAGATTAGGGGAGGAGATGGGGCACAAGAAGAGCGTACCTTGATAACTATAAACTTGAGGTCATTGCCAGAAGAATAGTTGGCATTCCGTCTTCCTCTAGCAATTTTCTTCTTCACAAGATTGGACTCAAACTTATATAAACCAACTACAGAACCAGATAGTTTCCATCTAACACCGACAATATTTAAAATGCCTTCAACCTTGGGAGTGACCATTAGTTGTACCTGAACATTAATGACAGTTGATAATGTTACAGAGTTCATAAAGATACGAAACCAGATGAAAGTAATAGCTAGGAAGAAACAAAAAAGAAAGAAAGAAAAAGCTCAGCATCAAGGAAAAAAATATAATGCTCATTAACGCATAAAAGGCAACCATAAACCATTACACATAAAAGGCGACCATTTTCACATAGATAAACAAGGTGGACCCCTGGTGTGGAAACAAAAGAGCATATATGCAGAGACATAATTAGCTGGTTTTCTTTAGTTTACATCCTTCTACATATACATTTACCAATCAGATAACATGCATACTTCCTACCATATGCCACTAAATTGCACTAAAGCTTAGAAAAGGAATAGCATAGCAGTACAAACAACAATTTAAACAGAAAGTAGATCTTTCCACATTTATTTAACTGATACTCTGAGAGACTCACCATTATTGTTTCACCTCCTCCAATCGAAATGTCAATCTCAGACAAAGTAAATGAAGAAATGTCAGAGCTTCCATCCCTGCAAGAGTCAAGCAAGCAGCAATGTTAGTAGTAGTAGTACTAAACATACTGAAAAAATATGTGAGGGAAATGCTCCCCTGGAAAGTAAAGCATTAAGAAAAAAAAAAGAAGAAAAAAAATTATAACATTGTATACTTAGTGGCAGTCAACTTTTGTGATTCCACATCATTGCGAGGCTCGGAAGTTGAGCTATTTGAATCTGCATTATCATAAACATATAGGTTACCCAATTTCAATAAACAAATTTACCAGCAATTTGTTTTTCTTAAAAGAAATAAAGAAAAATAGAAAATGAAAGTAATTTACCAGATTCAATTTCATCAGATTTTACAGAAAGCTCGCATATCAAAGTAACACTTGAGATGGAAATTGGAATTTGCAAAGGGTTCTTAAATTCGATATCCACTTTTACTGCTTCTGCAACAGGATTAAGAGAAAAATATCAAAAAGGATACAAGAATGATCAAGTATTCCAAACTTATGAGTAACCTAGAAAGCCTGCCCCTATTGCCAGCTAAAGTGGGTGTCATCATTTATAGTAAAACTTGAATCCATGACCCCTTTGCTCCCTGGTTATGCATTTAACATTGTGCTAAGACACAAGGCACCAAGTAATAAAAAACCTAAATAGAAAAAAGTAATACAGCTTACCCCAAATATTTTGTCCAAAACTCATCTTCTGGAATGTGATTTGCAACAAACATATCATCCACAACATCATCCCATGATTACATGGCTGATTGTCATATAATTTGTGATGAGTTTTTTGGGCAAAATATTTGGACTAAATAATAATAATAAAACACTGTTTACGCACTAACTTAGTGTTAAAGCAAGAAAAAAAAACAAATTATTAATAATTCATAAACATCTGAAATTAAAACCGTCACTATCACCTCATAGTACAACTACAACATTTCCAAGCACTATTACAATTGTTTAAGACGGATAACAAGAAGAATTGATTTCTCCTATACTGATATCAGGCTGTATCCAAAAAAGATGTTTCACATTCACACCTTAAATAAACATATTCTCTTACTTACAATAGTGTCATATCTTCTATAAAAAAGCTTATTACCTAGCTCATGGAACTACTCAAATATTACCTTTCTAGTTAACTCAGGTCCCATTAATCATTTTTTATTATCCATTTTCCAAATTTTAAAGCAAGAGAGAGAGTGAGAGAGAGAGAGAGAGAGAGAGAATGGATTTAATGTTATCAATATCCAAAATGTGTATGGTACCAATGTGAAGATGACAAAAATAGTGACATATATATATATAATGCTAGACTGCCCAAAATCATGTGCACCTGAGTTGTCAAGATTCTGTAAATCACACCATAAGCTCATGGTTTACAGGATCTTGACAACTCACATTCCACATCATTTGGGCAAATATTTTGGGCAACCTAGCATTACTATATATATATATATATATATATATATATTATTTCCTTATTTTTGATAGCAAACAAAATTTAATAAACATTGAAAACATATATATGGGTGAACAAGCAGTTCACAAATGGCGAAAACAACCCGGAGAATAAAAAGAGGGCATACAAAAATGAAAAACCCCTACAAAGAATCAAAATGCAAAAAGAACCCCCAAGATAACACTTTACGCCAACACTGCTCTCTAATTATGAATAAGAACCATGTTATTAAGCAAAAAAAAAAAAAAAAGTTTTTCTCATTTTGGGTAAAGAAATGATCAGAATTTAAAGAAAGGGCGATAAATTTATACTTGAAAGTTAGGCAACAGAGAATGTCAGGGACCAAATCTAGATATCCCGGAGTTCCACGTAATCGAACAAAAGAAAAGGTAGGATAAATGGTGGCAGACTATGTCAAAGGCATGCAGAAGTTGGATGAGGGTTTACCACATATTCATATAGTTTGATAATTAAGCTAGCGTGCTAGAATAATTTGTTAAGTAATAACAACAGCCATTGCTAAGGTCAACAGGAAAAAAAAAATATAATGTTTTATGCTTCTCAACCGTGGATAATTATGAATGGATCTAGAAACTGGAAATTCTTGAAGCAGAAAAGCTAGCATACATTTTACTAAAACTTTAAATTAATGTATTAGAAAAACAAAAGGATGACAATTTAAGCAATTCAATGCACACTACCATCACCTCCATACCTCCTGCCACACAAATGTTTGATTCTTTGTATTTTTTGGGGATAACCTTTGATTGGAGCTCCAGCCAGTTACTCCTGGTAGTAGATAATGATGGAGTCATGTCTTCCTCTAATGAATACCACAAACTTTCTTTAACACTAGCCTGAAATATTTAAAAAAGCAACGATTATGTCAACTAAAAATCATGCTCTGAATCACTTTAAAGCTTTCATTCAAGTAAAGTGTTTCGTTTCCTGTAAAAATAAAAGAATAGGAAATGAAGGTGCAAGCAAATCAGTGAACCAAAGCAATACTACTAGTCAAAGTCATAAAGATTAATTCCAACATTAGTATTTGCCAATCATAACCATAAATACAACTAACCTCGCTACAATGACTCTGCAACCTAGAAAATAATACTAAGTTAATTATTGCTACACTGGTTGTCAGTATATTTGTGCTCACGGCATGCAAAACTGTAGTTCACTCTAAAAATAGTTCATAAATCACTTGGCTTTAGCTATTTCATTGCTAATGATATGTATATAATTACAGGCCAATTTAGCAACAGATGCATATAGATAATCATTATCATCGATCTTTTTTTTAATAGAAAGACAATGGTATCATCATTCAAATTTCAGATTCCTTCAAAGAACATCAATATCGAATCTAATCCCTTCTTCCCACACCAAGACCAAGCCATCATTGTCATCAAAAAAAAGTAAAACTTATAATAAACCATATTTCCTCGGACCAGTCAAACCTATAAAAACCCCATGTCAGATAGTTTAGCAGATACATACTTGAAGCAATTAATTACATCATCAAAACAAGGGTAGACAGCAGAGACAGTGAGGCAAAAAATTGACATCTGTAGATAACAAGTGTTATTCAACTTACAGCTGCAGGTGATGCATAAGTTCGATGATCTTCAAAGATGACCTTAAGCGATGAAATGTTGATAACAGGCAACTGAAGTTTCAATACCTCAAATGTTTTCCCAGTTTTCTACATTATCCAAGAAAAGAAGACGGTCATAATCAAGGAGAAAGTGATTCAACACTTATACAAAAAGACCTTGCTAATATTTTATGGATAAATGCTGACTGCCCAATGCAGGGAAAGCCACAAAGTGCTAGAACAGTTTATTTATAAAAAAAAAAAAATTAGTGAGAGAAGTAATCAGAATTAAAGGGAAGAGAATTTGGGAAATAATTTGGTAATGCTGAAGAAGTCAGTAAAGCTCCAGTTGTAGTGATTATTGAGTGATTCATGAAATAGATAAGGGGACATTTTTTATCTTTCAATTTGATACCATCATGGCAGTAAAAGTTGACAGATTACCAACATCATAATGTAACATAGGTAACTATAAACCTTAAAGAACAAAACATGACAAATATACAGGTTACATTCAGTAAGCCTAAAGAACCTTGGAATTAGGTTCACTTATAATAGCTATAATGAAAAACAAAAAAGTAGAACCAACAGTCACCTGAACAATTTGAAGGAAGTCCCTCAGGAATACTTCTTGTGTTGTCTTGGACTCATTACTACATGCCAGGACTTCCAACATGTGTGCAACAGCAACATCATACATACCAAGCAAAGCATACCACCTATGTCAAATGAGTTTTATTATGAATCATCCCTCAATGTAAATCCCACAATTGCCAGTCATGCAAGATCCAGATTCAGTGAGTGCATTACTTACTGTCCAATATGGAAATGAATGTGATCTTTGATATGGCCCCATGTAGTTCCTCTATAAACAGAAGTAGCACTTCTATACGTGCGAATGGCATGTTTAATCTGAAGAGGACATTGAAAGGTTTTTTTTTAAAAAGAATGCAACATTTGATCAGCTAGGGCACATTTTGCAAAAGTAATAAAGGTACCTGATCACATTTTTTATAACGATCGCCTGAAAGAATAAGATGAAATCCATATTTGTGTAGCATTGGTGGCTTTGACAACAAATAACAATAAGACGCTTGCTCAAGCATAACAGCAGAATATAAAGGTTCCTAACAAAAGAAAAGTTGTTAGGAGATGATAATATACTTAACCAGAATAATTTCCAGGACATGGGGCATTACCTCACCACAAATGCGGAAGTAAACAGTGGCAGCCTCTTTACACTGATCTCTTGCCTTTAACATCTCCACCCACCAAAGACCACACCTAGTGGAATTTTGCTGGCCAGATGACCCAGTTTTCTGCATAAAAATCAAATTCAATGTCAGAGACTATGACTTAGTGACCCTTAAATAACTAATCACATAAGAGGGATCTGTCAGATATGACATGCATGTGCAGCTGTAAGCAGGGATGACCACATCAAAGCAGTCCCCACTCCCCAGGTGAAAAAATGAGCATGTAAACCAATCATTCCAAAACACCAAAAACTGCATATCACAATTGAACACAATATATTCCACTTTTCTGTGAATCAAAATGTGTCTGATCCAACAAAAAGTCAGGCTTTCACATAGACCAGTCAACCACCTACAGTTGCTGTGTGGACTGATTGAATGAGCAAGAAAGACCTGATTCAGTAGGTCCAGATAGAGTTCAGGAGAGAACAACCAACTTACTTCAGATTGAGGCACACTATTGGTGGTTTCCATGTGTTTAAAAAGAGTTCACAACAGGAACTAGTAGTTCTGCACAATTCTCATTCCATATTTATGATTCTAATTTTTTGCATAAGCTCACAATTTCCACACAGACTTTTACTCGGATACTAATGAAACTTCAACTATTGTATTTCACAACATTTCTTGCTGACTTGTGCAATATCCCATAAATATCTCATTAGGAATTATTTAAGGAAACAGGTGCAGCCAGTACCGCAAATAGATATAAAGGATGATTTCAGAAGCAAGGTGCATGATTACCCTCCATCATACATCCAACTATTGGAGGATTTCAAACTTAAGGAAAGAAAAATATAGAGCTTGTAGATATTACTGATCATAAAACCTGAAAAGCACTGTCTTCCACACAGAAAATATAAACTAGGAGCTTTGATCTAATGGCAAACCTTGAACTCATAATCATAAAGCCCAACTGAAATTACCCAATTTTTTTTAAACCTTCCTTTTAAATCTATTTGACTACACTTTATATTCCAACTCTAAACTTCATCTACCTTCCGAAAATATCCACATGAAAATAAATTCTGTATCCCTGTGACCAACCAGTATCTAAGATAACACGGTATAGACACACAATAACTCATGTCTGCATGGT
Organism: Dipteronia sinensis; assembly: GCA_033220585.1. NCBI lineage: Eukaryota > Viridiplantae > Streptophyta > Magnoliopsida > Sapindales > Sapindaceae > Dipteronia > Dipteronia sinensis. Next base: position 71,492,027 of record CM065637.1, on the reverse strand, counting down.
GCAGGCATGGGAATTTTACCACTAGTCTAAACAAAATATTTGTCATACTTCCAGATAACCAAATATATCAGAGTTGATTTTCAAATATACTTTGGATTCTGAATTTCTTTTCCAAATTTAACATACCCTAGGATATAATAGTGTCCTTACTCTTTCAATCTCAGTCAATTTAGATCTTCTCGCACTTAAACCTAAAAGCATACGTGAGAATTGTCCTTCACCTTTCTCAATTAGAGCAAATATGCATATAAAGAAACTTCATTATCAAGGACTATAGCCAATACTAATGGAAGCCATGATATAGCAAAGGGATGTAGATATTTAGAAAAACTCTGCAGACTTTATCGCTAAAATTTGTTGGAGGTTTAGTTGCTGCCCCTGGAAATTTATGTTCACACTTTGTTTTTTGTTTCCTATACTTTTCCTTAGGCCATTAAACATTTGGTGTACTTTTTCATCTATGATTAAAGTTTACTGTTTCCCTATAAATAAACAATCTTAGAAACTAAGGGTACTTAAAGGTCTCTCTGTCTGAATCAGTTCCCCAAACAGGCGTAGTAAAACATGTTTAATTTAACCTCAAAAAACTATCAAATGTTTAAAAATAAGATATCTTGAGAAAGAACTTTACATACTAAATAAGTACTAAATGCATTTTCCATGCAATATTCTGCTTCCTTTCTTGATTGATCCAACATGAAGTATGTAAGCCCCATCATCTCCTGCAATAACAGGGAGACAAACTATGAAGATTGCAACAGAAAATTATTCACAACACAAATTAGTACTCCTGAGAATCAACGGAGCAGATCAAATAACTTTAGACAGATCGACAAATCAATAATTAAAAAATATATATGTGACTGCATGGGCCATAAATGCATGCTAGTGCACCACACAAAATCATAAATCATTTATATTGGATAAACTCATAAACAACTCAAAATTCAGAACCAATACCTATGATTTACTAGGTTGTATATGCATTTGCATATTCATCAGTGCAACAAACAAAACCTCTTACAATGAATCTCATTTAAACCTTATTTTTTCTTTTTGATAATCTAGAAAAACAATCCAACTCAAAATTCAGAGCCAATACCTGTAATCTTTGGGAAACAGGAAACTAGGGGAATTTCACCAAGTAGGTAATCCTAAGGAATCAAACCTCGGACCTTGTGGGAGCTAACCATGGGTCTGATAGCTCAACAAACCCCTCAAGGTTGAGATTCACTTAACCAAACGACAACATAGTAAAAAAATATAAACCTTTTCTGTTTTCTTAAACAGAAACTAAATTTTGTTAGAAATAAAAACATGTACAAATATACAGAACAAGCTCCACAGCAAGGAAGAAAGAGACGATTTATGTTCACTTCTCACTCACATTGGTGTGAACACCAATATAAATCATTTCTTCCTTGTTGGTTTAATTGTGATGAAAGAAAGTTGATTTATTTGTCCAATTCTACTGGGTGTGAGGTTGGTAGTTGATATTTAGGTTTGCCTTTAGGGGGTAATCCGAGATCTTTGGGCAGTGAAGGAAGAGACAATTTATGGATTCTGCATCTTTTCTGCACATTAAATACCACTGAGGACTAAGACACCTGTTTGGTCGCCTCCCTGAAACTACGCATTGGTATTTATCTTACCATGAGCAAGAGACTACACTTGAAGTTGAACTACAGACCTTACAAGGAAGCAAAGAACCAATTACAAAAGGGAAAACAGATATAAACTGTCACTTGAAGTAGAAATTACCTGCTGACATGAATCATTATTTAAGGATGACATTCTAGAAAAATTATCAATTATATGTAGAACTAATAATGTTTTATTTGTGGGTACTGGTTGGTTTAACTAGCAAGGCCTCTTCTTGTGCAAGAAGTTATATTTAATGTAATAGAGATTTATATAAATATATATATATATATATATATATATATATAAATATTCAGATCTAGCACTTTAGAAAACCCCATGCATGTCATCATATCAAAAATAATAAAGAGAGACTGTCAATCTGGTGTCTGAATAATCACAGTACACAGAATTTGCTTCACCAAACAAAGAAGAAAAATGATACACAGCCAGGTCTTTAGAAACCTACAGAATTAAGGATTTTCTATTGAAGATAAAGAAAAGTATATAGGAAATGTACTCGGCTCTAGAGAATGACCATTAGGATTAACAAAATAGACCGCAATTATATAACAAGGACAGAAGCTACCTGCACACCAGCATAGCGTTTCCAGGCTTTATCAAGCTTGTAATCCGTGGAGATTAGGCGATAGTTTGACAATGCCAGTTCATAATCTCGTAACATGAAGGCGTAGTCACCCAGAATTCTGATCTGAGATTCAATTGAGCTGAATGTGTACCTTCAACAGTGGATAATAAAACTAAGTTCGGAGAACACAAGGGAAACCAATAGTAAACTCTTAACATATAAGTATGTCTCTATAACACACATTGAACCAGTTGGAGAATCAAATGTATCATCTTTTCCTTTTCTCCACCATAAATTTTTAAGTTGGTTTCTGAATCCTTTCCTTGTAGCAGAAACCTATCACAACAGATTTTGACATGAAACATCAATGACAAATGGAAACAAATTAAAGCAGTTCAAAAGACCACCCTGACATATGAGCTCAAAAGAAGATGTTGCAAGAAACTACCTGTTGATTAAGCACACGTATCTTTTGCTCCATGTACGGAATGATGTGTTTAGATGATAATTCTTGCATGAGATCTTTTATCTGTTCCCAATTTGTACAAAGTGAATACCATGGTCAACAGTCGCTACTTATAAACAGAGAAAATTAATATTTTTCTAAGAACACTACTTATAAACAGAGAAAATCACTTGCCTCATTGAAATCATCAATATTAAGGAAACAACCAAGATGCTGACTAGGTGAAGTATCAGGTTTCTGTCACAGAATGGCATGAAACTACACCTTTAAACTCACTGACTTGTCCAGTAATTCAAATCCACAATACAAATTACATAAACAATTTAAAATGTGCAAAGTAAAAAAGAATATATAGCAGTCCTAACCAAAAAAAAAAAACTTACATAAAGATCCCAAGGGTTATCTTGATGATCTATTTGGCCATCTTGAGAAGAATTGATGCAAAGTAAGCGACACTCGTTTGGGCCAAATGTACTTCTCATTTCTGTTAAGATTTTAGCAGCCCTGTCCACATAGAAATGAAATTCAGAGAATTATTGCAACGAATTCAGATAGCTAAGATTCTTCTCAATGAGAAAAAGTTCTCAAAGTTAAAATTGTGGAGCATGCTGAACAGCTGAATAAATAAAACACGGGATGGAATGAATAATGAGCAAAATTAAGACTTTGAATATAAAACATCAAATTTCAATGGCAAAAAGAAGCAAGACTATAGCCTCCTCAAAGATCCCCCCATCCTCATTTTCCAAAGAGCGTTTTACTTTTTAAGAAACCTTTGGTCTTAGAGCTGCACATAGTATAATAATGGACAGAATTCTCCAATGAAATGCCTGAAAACTGACATTAAAACTCCACTGACTTGCATTAATTTTTTGGTCAATATGAAAATGAAAACCTTATGAAGGGTCGATTTGGATTTCTTATATTTCTTGTGGTCACAACCAGTATTTTAGGAATATATCATGTCATGATCTATTCTCCTTTTCATTTTTCACATTACGGTTTTATCTTTTTCAATTAATCACCAATACTTTTTCTTTTCTAGTTTTACAGCTTTGCACATAATCATACATCCACTCACAGCTGCTCAATCTTTTGTCTAATCAAATGAAATCTTTTTTTTTCTCTTAAAAACAATCAAAATACACACTTCTCTGTATTCCCCTTTTAAATCTTAGAATTATAACCAACTAAATTTATGTTTAAATTCTTTGGATGATTACAAGTATAGTCAGCACCCCAATCCCCTCATATAACTAGGAAAACCATCAATGTAGCCTTTTGCACTCTTCTAGTTTGCAAAGACAAAAAGGGGGAAAAACTGTCCAAATATGTTTTATAAGTTCCAACAATTATCAAAATAGTAAACTCTAGATGAGATTATATCCTTTCCAAAATTTCTCCAGATTTACCAACCATTAACTAATTTCATATAACAGTTTCAAAATAACAAGATTGGAAAGACCAATATACTTCTCTGAAGATCCGTCTTGATTATCATGCACCAGTAAATAATGCTTCAGAATCTTTGGGTCCATTGAACCATCATTAAGAAGAGAGGGCAACTTGTTAGTGTTGAAAAGATCAATAAATCTGTTGATAGGCTGCTCATCCTTTGAAGAAACAACCAAAAGACCTGCATATCAATTTGAACAAAACTTAAGATTCAATCCAAACAGCATTTCAATGAAATGAAAGCCAACATTATGAAGAACCGACATCACACGAGAAAAATCGATTCAGAAAAGTTGAGAATAACTGTAGGACACAAGAAACACAAAAGCAACATCATAACAAACTTCAAAATGCGTACAAGCCACAGGATGGTCGAAAGCTTCATGGTCCGAAAAAGAAACTGTATGTATGAGCTCTTTATTGAAAAACTGAAACCATGACGGCAAATTTTCAGATTCAGTGCCTGAAAAAGTAAACAAATTGATAACGAAGTTAAGCCTCTGCAAATTCTCAATTCTAGTTAGAGATAAGAAGAAGAATGTCATGAAAATATTACTCACTACTGACTACATTACTAAGTTGAGGTGGATCCGAACACAATTCAGAAAGATCTTTCTCCCCAGCCTGGGTAATAACCTGCTTCAGCCGCTCCTTTGCTACCTAGTTGACCGAAAAACTTGTCAAATAAAGGACAATGACAGCACCAGGGTATAAACAAAAAATATCTTCATACAAAATTCAACATCCACAAGTTCAACTTTCGCATTGATCAAAACATTCGAATTTCCTCCATCATGTATATATTTCATTCAAGATTAAAAAACAAAATTGAAAACCATATAGATATAATCACCCCTTCTTTCATCATTGTCTATCACGTAATTCACTTACAGTTCGACTTTTGACATCCCTTAGCTATAAACTATTGTGCTACATTGCATCGGTTTTCTACAAAAACAAGCAGTTAAATAAAAAAAATAGAATAGAATAATTTCTTTTGGTGAAATGATTAAATCATCTTTTCAACATTCTCTGAGCTAACAACAAATGGAGCATTAGACAAGTCATAATAATAATACCTCTAAATTTGGCTGCCGAATATCAGACTCGTAAAACAAGCGTAACTTGAACTTCTGTAGCCTATAAGGTTGATCACTCGATGTCCGTACAGGCACTGCACCAAAAAAAATAAAATCGAACACCTTAAATTCCACTAAATTAAAAAGACACACTTGCACAAACAAATATACTTCAAACGTAGATATACAATAGAGAGGAGAGAGAGACTGACCGTCGATGTTGTTAAAGTTGGAGAAGGGGGTGAGAATCTGGAGCAAAGAGAGGCCATTTTTAAGGCAAGATTCTTCGACGAGAGGTGTACGGAGAACCATCACCACGGGAGTGATCTCGTCCAATAGCATTTTGCCTAGTGGCGTGGTGGCCGGATCCACCATCTTGTCGACAGTCTCTGGACTTCGATTGTACTGAGATTTTTGGTTGATCAGATCTCTCTGCGTGAGTCTCCGGTGTCTATGCAGGGACTGTGGTGTGTTGAGAATCAAGATTTTGCTGTGGGCCGTTTTTGTTATCAATGGACCGATTATCGAGAGAGAAACATACACGGGCCTTTGTCGACTTCCCGGATTTAAAGCCCATCACAACTCACACAGTCACATGTCGATATCGTCACTCATATTTGATATTTCAGAAGAATTTCTAAGACCGATACTTGTTTGTAATCCACCAAGTATATTTTTATACTTTTAATTCTTTACAATTTTTTAATTCATTATAAAATAAATGAATTTCAAAAAATAAAATTGGATAATAAAGATAAAATTTTAATTTTTAATTACAAAACATTTTTCTAATGAATTTATTATAGAACTAATCAATTTTCTTAAAGATGGTAATTAACAAATAAGTTCGAACTTTTTTAAAAAAAAATTAAGTAGTTAACGGATTTTTCAAGAATAATCAAATTGTTCTATAACTTTTTAAGTAGTGTCATTTTAGTCCTTAAATTTTAACAAATAACCAACTATGTTTGGGATTGCTTTGCTTTAAAAACAATCCGCTTTTAGCTTAACTTGAGAAATAATCTCCTTTAAAGATAAGTTGATAGATGTTTGTAAATTAGCTTTATAAATAATCAACTTAATAAAAAAGTAAGGAAAAAGTGTTTGGTAAATTTTAATTGATTATGGAAAATGACTAAAATGGACATGATTATTAAAATGTAATATATTTTTCAATTATTTCTTTTCCAACTCCTTAATTTGCTTTTTTTTCAGTTTTTTTATTTATTTATTTACTTTTCTCTTTTTTCCGGCTTTTTTTTCATTCTCTTTTTTCCGGTTTTTTTATTATTTTTTTCCTTTTGTCACTCTCTTTCCGGCTTTTTTCCTTTTTCTTTATTTTTTTTTCCAGCTTTTTTGTTTTCTTTTGTCCTTTTTCTTTCCTTTTTTTCAGATTTTTTTTTCTTTCTTTCTTTCTTCACATATTCCCTTTTAATTTTTTTACACGGTTATAATTTTTCCAACTCAATATATATAAAGTAAATTGAAAACATAACAAAGTATTGTATTACAAATACATAATGAGTACAAACTTAAAATGATAAACATCAATCTCCCATTAAACTAGCAGTTATCTGATTTCTTAATACTTCAATTTCTTGGGCCCCAGGACCATTGGCCTCATGACTTTCTTCGCCGGTGTCCATTTCCTCTTCTATCTCCTCATCTTGATAACTCTTGCTCTCCTCAAAATGACAATCATGTTGAGCATGTCTCTTTATGTAATTATGCAGTGACATGGTTGCAATGACTATTTTCACTTGCATGTTAAGTGAAAAATTAGGCATGATCTTTAAAATTTTCCACTTTTTCTTCCATGCCCCAAAAGTGCGTTCAATAACGCCTTGAAGAGAAGAGTGTGCTTGATTGAACACTTCTCTAGGACCTGTTGGTTGCCTTCCTTGACGAAAATCTGGAATATGATATCTTTCACATTTATATGGTCCCAAGTATCCACTCATTTGTGGATAACCCGCGTCTACTAAATAATATTTTTCTGTTCAATAAAAAACTTTTAGTCATAATAATAATAATAATAATTTATTGGAAAAAGATAATAAAAAAAAGATAATAAAGTTATGAAATATTACACCTTTAGGAGGTTTAGGGAAATTCAAAGCATGATCCCGTATAGTTTTTTGGAATATTCTAGAATCACGAGCAGTGCTTTCCAGACCTGCGACTGCAAATATAAATTGCATATTAAAATCACATGTCGCCATTAGATTTTGAGTTGGTATCTCTTTCCTACCGATGTATGGTATTTGATCTTCAGGGGATATTGAAACAGGGATGTGTGTACCATTTATGGCACCAATACAATCATAACAAATAAAAAAAAAGAGTAATGCAACTATAAATTAATATTTATTTTTTAAAAATAAAATTAGATACATAATAAATTACCTTAAAGTGAGGTATATATCTAGAATCTGTCAATATTTCTTCTAGGATGTCTCTAAAGTCAGAATCTCGTGGTTTTATTATATCCATAGCCATACGACATACAACATCTAATACTTGACCAAAATACCTACTCACTGTCTCGCCAGAATGCTGGAACTGTTCTTGCACTAATCGGTTTCCAACACCATGTCCCAAAATATGTAAGAAAATCCCTAAAATCTCAATAGCATTCATCCTTCTTGAACCCCTTAATCCATAGTTAGTTTCCAAATCATTGCATAATCTAAAGAAGACATTTTTAATAAACGTCCTGTAACATCGACTTTCATCTCCTCGTAATAATTCCATCAACCACATATTACCTGTTTGGATTGAATTCATACAAGGTTCCTTGTTGATATATCTCCAATAATAATACATTATAGTACAAGCACAAGTACACAGAAGTTTAAACTCATCGTCATCATCAACTGCTATATCCATATTTTAAAACAACCTGAACAACATAAAATATATATATACATAAAAATAAAAATAAAAACTAAAGAGAATTAAAACAATAAAAATAATTACATCTACTTAAAGATCAATAAACAATAATCATAAAAGTTCAATTAACTTATATATATAGCTAATAAAAGTCAACTGTACATCTTACAACGACCGAAATATAACCATAACTACATCTCAACTACTAATAAAAACATAACACATTAAAATATGCTAAACTATGCTCTTTCTCATATCGAAGCCATGTCAACATGTCTTCCGGATCTTCTAACAAGGAAAATACTTCTCCATTGTCTTTCATCGAAAATAATCTACTTGCAAACAGCCATAATTCATATGAGGCTTTAACCCCGTTTTTGGTACAAGTTTTTGCATCGCTTTTGTGATACTACAAACCATATCATTTTGCACTTGTGATGATGCAATACTTTTAGTACTAATTGCCTCAAGCATCACATCAATATGTTCCAACAATTTTGTAGAGGTTTTCACCTTTCCCCCTCCTCTTGCAACAATGTTTTTACCCTTCCTATCCCTCATACCCAATGTGTTATACTTGTTGATCATTCTCTTGTTCCCTCTATTTTCAACACTTTCTACATCTTGGGTGACATCAACTGCTATGGACTCATCTGAATCGGCTGTGCTTTCTACTTGAATGGTGTCGGTATTATAACTATCTGATGGAAGCACACCCGATGAGGAAGCCCAAGCACGATCCCCAGTGGTTGTTGTGTTCATGAACATCCTATCTAATTTCTCCATCATTGTTGGGTCAATACCTTATTTATGAAATTTTGCTGCATTATGATGCACCTACATAGGATGACATTATATTAAAAATTATTTTTATTTGCATGAGAAAAACAAATACAAATTACTAACTAGTACTAACTACCATACACACCTGCAACTTCCTATGCCACCACTCTTCAAATGTATCAATGGTCTTCAATTTAGCATTCCAACCTAGGCCGGTTTCCTTTCCAACAAGATCTCTCCATAACTTCCAATCACTTTTAAGTGTATCCCACCTATTTTTCAATTGTACTTTGTTGTACTCTTTTCTCGTTGCCTTGTTGAAATTTTTAACCAAATTATCTCAAGCAACTTCGGTAAAATAAGTCCTTGGACGATGACCTTGCTCCACCTCTTTGATACACAAACCACAAAAAATTTCTACACTCTGACTATATCCCATATAGCCTTTCTACCCCGAGAACCACTACCAACACTTTCACTTGATGTGAATTTGTTCATACTTTTCTTCATCTAAAACAATGTAAATAAATATAAAATTAACAAATGTCATTGGTTTATGACACAAAACCAAATGATTACATTATGTTCCTGTGCAACATAAGCTACACCCAAGAAAAGCTACAAACAAATTGCATGCAGTAGCTATATTTATATATATATATATATATATATAGTAGTGTTTAGTAAGTAGATGTATGCATGCAGTAGCTATATATATGCTAACGTATTATTCCTATAATTTTGTTCATCTGTGAAAAAGTAAAAGTGGTAAGTTAATATCTCAATGCTGGCATATTACAGTTTCCAGAAATGTCACCATTAATGAGGGCGTATGCAACAGAAATATCAATAATTTAAAACATTAACAACCCTACAGATAAATTATAATACATCTCTCTATAATTACATGCATTAATGCATGGTAAAAAATATAGTTTGAAGCATTTTTGTTTATTTTAAACATGAAAAATAGATATATACATATACACACACACTAAAGTCACACCATAGTTTTGTGGTCATGATTAAACAGAGAATAGATATGAAAATGAAGTTCAATCATAAATAAGAAATGAAACCTCCAAAAACAAAATAAAAACATAAACAAACAACCCACTTAAGAAATAACACTAAAGTCTCCTCTTTTTTTTTTTTGAAAAGGCAATTATATAAAAAAACAAGCAGGCCAACAACAGCCAAAAGGACAATGCCTAGGAAGGCAAAAAAACGGGGCAGCACCCAAACAAGAAAGGGGCAACACAAGCCCAGAAAAACAACAGCAAGGCAAACTACAACAGAGCAACAAAACAAACACTAACGGAGCAACAATAGCCAACCGGGCCACCTAAAAAGGCTAAAACAAACCAAGTTAAATATTAACACTAAAGTCTCCTCAACAGAAATATTATGTCATACAAATGACAGACATGAATATCTGGGTGTGTGGATGAATCATGAATGATGAACAAGAAATGGACTTCAAAATAGGTATCTAATAAATTAATAAAAAGAAGAAGAATCTAATCTAGATTATAAGGAATATATAAGGAATCAATTCAATTATTTATCTTCTCAAACAACTATAAGTATACACTAATTTAATCGAACACTTTTCTTTTCTTTTTTTACAAATTCAACAAGAACCACATTGCAGGAATTTTTTTTTTGAGCTGCATCTTTATTCAAAATAAGAGCCAAAAGGCCAAACACACAAACAAACATAAAAGAACAGAGCAAAAACAGAGCAAGAACAGAGCAACCCTCTCCCAGCTTTTAAAAATCAGCTTCTATGACAAGCAAATTGAGAAATAATCAGCTTTTAAATGATTTACCAAACACTTTTTGGATAATAGATTATGAAATAAGTGATTATTTCATAAGTTTAAGCAATCTCAAACATAACATAAAGAGTGGTGCTATTGGCACACCTCTACTGATCTATTCATGCCCCACTTTTTAAAATTTTGATTTAATTAAATAAAATAAAATGTTTTTATTAAATTTTTTGGTTTATTTCCAAAACTACCCATTTTACTTATTTTTCAAACTTAATACATACTATATATGATCTATCTATCTCTTATCTCTGTATCTGTACACATCTCTCCCATCTTCATTGATTGATTTATTTATTTTTTTCTTCTTATTTTTTTTTAGTTTTTATTTCTTCTTATTTCATGATGGAAACGAAAAAATAAAAAATAACAAGGTACTTCAACACAGCGACAGCTTGATATCGTTCTAAAGAAAAAATAAATTTCAAACTTATTTCCATAAAATGAATTGTTTCCAGATGCTTACTATCATTGTCAGACAATTCTTGTTTTATGTCATTTTCAGACAATTCTTTAAGATGTTTGATATCGTTCTTAAACAATTCTTCCATATTCTTGATATCATTCTCAAACTCTTTCATAATATTTTAGATGACTGTAAGAAGCAGATTTTAGGGTTTAAGAATTAATTAATTTTTTTTGAAGAAGAAGAAACTGATTACGGGTTTAAGAAATTTTTTTTTTTGAAGAAACATAATATTGGGTTTTTTTTTGGAAAAGGAATATGAAATTTTAATAGATTTACTTTGTAGAAGATTTCTTTCCTAAATTGTATGTCTCTTTAAGTAATTTTGATAAAGGGAAAAAAGAATATTCTATAATTTAAAAAGTGGGGCATGAATAGATCAGTAGGGGGTGTGCCAATAGCACCACTCTAACATAAATTGTAAATCCTCATTACAAAAATAGTAATGATAACGTGGCGCATTGTGAATGGATGTTATATTATATCTACCGTGCTATTTTCCACCGCTAATTTCTCCTCACTCATATAAAGATTTTGAGTCAATCACACCCACTACTAGCCGATAGCCGCCGCCGTCACATCACTATCTACCTACGCAGGTATAACTCAGAGGCGCCGCTCACCCGTCTTCGACGTCCACTGACAAAGCTGCTTCGTCTGAATCAAGGTAATGACAATTTTAGATTTTCTCAACATACAATCGTAATTTTTTGTTGAACTAAAATTGTATAGTTTAAAAATCAACTCTTGGTTCTAGCAATTTGCTTCTAATAGAAATAAATTATTTAAGGACTATATAGAAATAAATTATTTTTACTAATTTATATTTCTAAGATTTAACTTGGTTCCTATACATTTGAATTTGTATTTTTTAGATTTAACGAGAAGTAGTTCTTATACATTTGAATACTTGATATCTTGATGAATATAATATGTTTATTCTTAATTAGTTTCTAATTGAATGTTGAATGAGTTTTTATTGGTAATTTACTTTGAATTTCTTAGTTTTTTATTTAAAATTCTTCTTAGAATTTGTAGTTATAGCGTGTTCAGTTGTACGATAATCTACAAGAATTCCTTCAAAATAAAATAAAATAAATAATCTGCTAGAATTGTATGTCACTAATACAGACCATACAGCAGAGATGACCAGTAAAGAAATAGTTTGACTTCTAATTATAGTCCACAAATCACTGCACATAGATTATTTCATAAGTTTAAGCAATCTTAAACATAGTCTAAATTGTAAATCCTCATTACAAAAATAGTGAAGATAATATGGCGCATTGTGAATGGATGTTATGTTATGTCTATAGTACTACTTTCCACCGCTAATTTCGCCTCACTCATATAAATATTTTGAGTCAATCACACCCATTACCAGCCGATAGCCACCACCGTCACATCGCTATCGACCTACGCAGGTATAACTCAGCAGCGCCGTTCACCTGTCTTCGACGTCCACTGACAAAGCTGCTTCGTCTGAATCAAGGTAATGACAATTTTAGATTTTCTCAACATACAATCGTAATTTTTTGTTGAACTAAAATTGTATAGTTTAAAAATCAACGCTTGTTTCTAGCAATTTGCTTCTAATAGAAATAAATTATCTGAGGATTATATAGAAATAAATTATTTTTTCTAATTTATATTTCTTAGATTTAACTTGGTTCCTATACATTTGAATTTGTATTTTTTAGATTTAATTAGAAGTAGTTCCTATACATTTGAATACTTGACACCTTGATGAATATAATATGTTTATTCTTAATTAGTTTCTAATTGAATGTTGAATGGGTTTTTATTAGTAATTTACTTTGAAGTCCTTAGTTTTTTATTTAAAATTCTTCTTAGAATCTGTAATTATAGCGTGTTCAGTTGTACGATAATCTGTAAGAATTCCTTCAAAATAAAATAAAACAAATAATCTGCTAGAATTGCATGTCACTAATACAGACCATACAGCAGAGATGGCCAATAAAGAAATAGTTTGGCTTCTAATTATAGTCCACAAATCACTGCACATAGATGCAGTAAGTACTTTTCCTTTTTCTTTTTCTTAAGAAAAGAAAAATAATTTTCTCCACTGTAATCCACAAAAGCAAATTTCAATACTCAACAAACCATTTTACTCCAAACCCTAGAGCCTTATCCATGGCTCCATGTAAATTATCAATATGCAATACATATTCATATGCTACTGACCCTGGGTTGAAGCCATGGATTGAAGAGAGAGTAGGAGAAAAGCTAGAATATGGGAATTGAATGGATTGAGGGGACATGAGAAGACAAAGAGACTTAAAGAGAGAGAGAGGCGATTAGTCAATTGAAAGAGTGGAAGAAAGGGAATGAGATGTTTGGTTTTGGTCAATTGTATAGAGATTCGAAGTGCATGTGAACCTTTTTTTTTTGGGCAAGTGAAAAGTTGACTGGTTGCATATGATTAATTACCCATTAATGTATTTGATTAGAATACTGCTAAACATCTCACCTACAATCCCACATTTCCCATCTCAACATATGTGGCAGTTAAGGTGTCACTTAGTGAGTGAATACATATTAATTGGTGAGTGGATACATGGGTAAGTGAGATAAATTGCAATGATTTATCTGTGGTATTCAGGAAATTGCAATGATTGTTGAGTTGCACTTGAGGGTGGTTAGTCTCATTTTTTATTTAAAATGTTGTTTCACAGTATATCCTTTTATTTTTGCAATTTTATTCTTTTTAATGTATATGTTGTTTATTTCCATTATGGCTCAGGTTAATGCCATTGATCGTTTACTTGGATCACCCCCACACTCGGAGGAATTTTTATGGTATTGTGGGAACTTTGTGGTCTCTCTAGGTCAAACTGCTTACTCATTTTGTTTGATTATAGATTTCAAATTCAAAAATACTGGTTTTGACCCACACTTGTGACAATTTGCAGGTCTAATTGTGGAATCCAAGCTTTGCTGGCTCTGGGATTTTTTCCAGAGGTATTAATTAATTGACTATGTATTAAAGACAACCTTTTGTACCTACCAAGGCCACTACGAATCTAGGTTGATGTCTTTTGGCTTGACAAATGCACCAACTACATTACACAGCTTGATGATTGAAATATTCCAACCATACTTACGAAGGATGATACTTGTCTTTTTCGATGACATCCGAGTTTACAACAAAAGCATGGAGAAGCACATTGAACACCTCAAATTAGCCCTATCCATACTTAAACAACATAAACTCTAAATGAAGAGAAGCAAACGTGAGTTTGGCAAGAGTGAGCTGGAATATTTAAGGCACATCATCTCAGTTCAAAAGGTTACAGCTGATAGAAAGAAAATATAAGGAATGTTTGACTGGCCAATACCAGCCTCTATAAAAGCTTTAAGAGAATTCCTAGGTTTAACATGTTTTTATAGGAAATTTGTGCAAAAATATGGAGTTATAAGTAAACCCCTAACTGAACTACTTACGAAAAATTGTTTTAATGGAGTGAAACAGTTACCACAACCTTTGAGACCCTGAAGAGGACAATGAAAACCACCTATATGCTTGTATTACCAGATTTTGATCAACCTTTTACAGTGGAGACCGACACTTGCAAAGTGGGGATTGGGGTTGTTATAATGCAAAAAGGGAGGTCAATAACTTATATAAACAAGGTCTTACCACCTAGGAAACTAGGACTATTTACCTACGAGAAGGAATTACTAAAAATTATGTACGCGGTTCTAAAATTGATAACTTACCTAAAATAAAAAAAATACAGATGATAGATGTAGTGAACGTTGCATCAAACATTGGCAAGTCGACTCTTGAGATTATGGTTTTATAAGTAAATTAAAAATGCAAAGACCAGCTTAAAGCATAATACATTCATTTATAATAAAAATACTAAATTTTACCCTTAACGATTGATGTCGTTGTTCCGCCGCATATGTTGAAGCTCCTCCTTCAATATTTCGGTCTGCAAATTCATTTTGCAGGCTTTGCTCTTTGCTCTCTTTACGGAACCGCTCCGTTTGCTCAAGATTTGTTTTTCATACTAAAAAAAATAAACTTAAATCATAACCAAACAACAATCCTAACCAAACAAAAGCAGAAAAAACAACCATAATACATGTCTTTGTTATACATGCACCATCTGTTTCAAATATACTCTTCTCCTACTGCAAATGCCTTGGCCAAAAAAATAAATAAGAATATGATTGTATGGGAAAAGTTGACTAAATCTTTCCATATATGCGACTCACAGTCTAAAGATTTCAGCCAACAAATAAAAGCTCTTAACTAAAGATGATATAAATTCAAGTGGAAATATAAGAAAGTAGCATTTCCTATGTTTGAAAGAGCAAAAATATCCATCTTTGAAAAAACTTGCAAAAATGTTTAAAAAAAGATAAAGTTACCAAAGTACCTTTTAAAGTGGTTTTCCATCACTTATTTGATCTAGTTCAATATTACCCATTTACCTTTATCACTTATTTTCTATTTTCCACCAAACGGTCTAAACCCCAAAACAGGACCCCCACAAACACAATCGAAGAATATGAATCACTAACTAAGAAGAAGCCCCCTAAATCTGAAGAAAAAACGCCCGTAGTCAATCACTTACAAGCGAAATCCCAAAACCCAACAAAACACTTGCAATATGAAGAAAAAACAGAGCAGTTAAACACTAAAAGCATAAACCCCAAAACACAATGGTGAAGAGAGACGGTGATTTATGGGAGACGGTGATTTAAATAACTTTAGTATCCTACAATGTTAAAGGGAGTATGAAAAGTACTTTCCAATATTGGCTATTATAGCCAAACAAATTATTGCAACACCAGTTTCTACCGTGGCTGTGGAACAAGAGTTTAGCGCCGGTGAAAATATTCTAGACGTAAGCCGTTCGCTTTTGAGTCCGGACTCAATTCAAGTCCAAGTTTGTGTTAATGATTGTACCAAGATGCAAAACAAACAACAATAATCAATCAAGAAGCACTTTACGATTTCTTCAACAATGACCATACCCATACCACTGGAACGGATGACGGCGATTAGTTACGGTCCCAACTCACATCACCAAACCGACAATAAAAGGTAAGAGAATCACATGACATTTGATTCCTCTAAACCCAAAGAGGATACATAAATTGTGGTAAAAATTAAGTACAATGCCAATTAATTTTTTTTTTTTTAGGTTTTCATATATTTATTTTATTTTAATTTCGGATTACCCAATAAATTGTATTTACATGTTTTTTTTATTGGTATAAAAAAAGGGACCGAACCGTTGAAACCAGGTGAACCAGAACCTTCCTCAATGTGTGTTAAGGCTTATTGGGTCAGACTCACCCCAAGCTTCATTTTGGGCTTCTAGTTGCCAATTGTGTCTAATGGTCTAGTGGGCCGTTTTTAATTTCCTTTTAATTTGTTTTCTTTAATTATAGTTGTAGTATAGTAAGCAATTGTGAGCCTGTTATAGAGGATCAATTCAAGCCACTTGCTCTTGTATTTTTCTTTCTTAAATTGTCTGTTTTTGGCATGAATAGAATCCAACGAATTTATCAACAAATTTTACACTCTCTACAATTTTACTCTCCTTCAAACTCTTCCTATCTATCTCTTTTCTCAATAAACCAATTTTGGAAATTCTAGAATTCTTATTGAAACAATTTACAAAGCTCATGGGCATTACATAATTCTAGAAATTTGATTAATTCTTTATGGTTAATTGGTTTGTTTATTTTTTTACCGAGCTAAATTGCTTATGGGATTCGATATGTATCTTCAAGCAAACTACTAGTGGTGTTGTCTCTAGATCAACACAATTGTATTTATCACTTTGTGGAACCTTGGAAAACTTCTTCACATGGATTAATAAACATAGGATTGCTGAAAGGTGCTTGAATGGCTCTCAAGTTGACGGAGTATTCTTTTTACATTTAAAACTTGTTTTAAGTAACATTGTTTTTGTAGAGGATGATTTTGTTTACGTCCTAATATCTGAAAACTGCTTTTTAGTTAGATTATATGTGAAATTTTCATCTCGTAAGTTGATAATCCTCCCTATCAAGAATAGGCAACAAAAACAGTTTTTGTGTGCCTATTATAATTTTTTTTATGCAGCTGGTATCAGTAGAGATTTCTGTTTTTATTTAAAGGAATATGATTCATGCTTTGTTAGATCGTCCCTGTGGTTAATTTCTTTACATCAGTTTTTAGATTTTTTTGTTGAGATAATTTCTTTATTAATGCATTTCCTCTCTGTATTTGTCATGAACTATCTAGTATTTCAAGCAATGGGTTTCAAACAGAACATGCTTGTCCTGATTGTCTTTGTTGAGCCACGATCTGAAAACGATACTTGCTAGGTATCTTATAGGTTTAGCCTCCTTGATGATTATGATGATATAATGAGTTTTTAGGGAATTCGCCCATTGGAAAACTATATTATTTTTGTATGTATAGAGGTATGACTGTAAAAATTTAAAATAAGGATTATAAGGTTGAAAAAAATTTAAAATGTAATACTTAGCTTTAAACATTTTTATATAATTGACGAGATGAAGTTGGTTCAGTGGTAAACCCCTCACACATGCGCCACGAGGTCGTGGGTTGGAGTCCTTTCCCACCCGAATTCATGTAATATTAAAAAAAAGAAACAGCTTTATATAATGTTCTCTAAGTGTTATAGAGTAAGAGAGGGGATAACGGAATATATATTGTTTAGTTCATTGAATTGATAATTTGATCGGTAAAAGTAATAAATAAGATTAATAGACGTGGTATAGTTATGAGTGAGGGTTTTTGGGAAAAATAGGGTAGTTTTGCAATTTATTTTGATCTTAAGGAAGATTTGCAAATGGCCTCCTAAAATAGGGTAGTTTTGCTAAAAACCCTAAACAAACCAACCAACCCACATTCTCACACGCACTTTGGACAGTGCGGTCCATATGTTATGCTAGTAGCGGCTATATTAAGTTATTATGCGCGTACTCGGCGCAAGCTACTGCTCTTTCTTTCGTTCCAATTCCAGACATTTCTTCTCAGCCGTGCCTACTACACTCACACTCACACTCGCTCCCATTCCATTTCGCATTCCCATCCCAATCTCAACCCTTTGCATGTCACACCGCCCCAACTTCCAGGGCGGACGCCGTGGCGCCTCCTCCGGCCCCAATCGCGGCGGCGGCCGACGTGGAGGCGGTTCTGGACGCGGTGGAGGCGGTGGAGGTCGTGGCGGGGGCCGCGGCGAGCAGCGCTGGTGGGACCCTGTTTGGCGTGCCGAGCGCTTGCGGCAGCAAGCTGCAGAGGTATATAGATAGCGAATCATGTTCATTTTTGAATCGGTGAATATTATTAGTTTTTTTCTATTTGAAGGTTTTTATGAAATTTATTGATTGACTGAGCTGAACTGTTCTTTTGAACGAAGCAAAAATTGAAGTTTTAACTTTTAGTTTATTATGATCACTCTTCTTTTGGTTTTGTCAACCAAGCTCAAAAATTCCTAAATTTTGATATACTAAGAGAAGAGTAATTGTTTTTTGTTTGAATTCTATATGTTTGGTTCCTTAGAATTTATAAATTCTATCACAAAAACTGAGGTTTTAATTCTAAATAGTTTTGGATTCCACTGCTATTTTACATGTTTAAGTTTTGTTGTAAAGTCTGTTTGGTTTAGTTTTTGTGTTGTATTTTTAGAGGAAAGAATTGTAAAAAAAATATCTCTAGAGGCTGCTCAAGAGAGGCTAATGTAAGCTCTCAGAAGAGAAAGGTGGGAACTCATAAAGATTGCTATTTAGGTTTTGGAGAGTATGAATTTGCTGTTGACAATAACAAGTTTTCGTTTTTCCACCGAAATTCGAACATGTAACCAAAAGTTGTTCTTAGAGACAAAAACCAAATGATTTTTTTATGTATATCTTGTTTCTTTAAATACTTTAAGTCTCCTTTTCCCTTCTTAATGAAATAGTGCATTGAAGGTTCACTTATCCTTACATATTACATCTTTTTAAATAATATTGTTAATGATGTATTGATGTTAACATGCCTTAATTCAATTCAGATGGAAATTCTTGATGAGAATGAATGGTGGGGTAAGCTGGAGCAAATGAAGAAAGGAGGAGAGCAAGAGATGATAATAAGACGTAATTTCAGTCGGTCAGACCAGCAAACCCTTTCTGACATGGCTTATGAATTGGGACTTTATTTGTAAGTGTGCACGAACTGCTTGGCATCATATTTATGTTCAGATGAGTGCCAAACTGTTATTTTAGAAGTAATTGTTGCATGGGTGTTGAAGAAATAGTTATTTCAAATTTCAATAATAATATAGAGATATTCTATTTTGAAAATGCATATTTATCGAAATTTGAGTGTCTATTGTAATCTTGACTCGCAAATGTCTAATTTGTTGAAGGCCTGGTCTGATCTTATTGCCATGATAATCCTTTTATTCTCTCTCTCTCTCTCTCTCCATGCAGACTGTTTGAGTGGGGTCTAAGTAGGTATTCTTGTAAATTTAAAAGGCTTGATCTTCACATATATTGTTCTCGTTGCATAACCTTAGTTTAATACATGAAGCTTCATCTCACTATTTCTTTTCATGGTATGTACTTGTGGAAAGAAAGCCATGCATATGATAAAGGAAAGGCACTTGTGGTTAGCAAAGTTCCATTGCCAATGTATCGAGCAGATCTCGATGAACGTCATGGATCCACGCAGAAGGAGGTACAGTATATGCAAACTACGTACTGTTTATGTATAATGTTGTCAGTAAAAGCTGAGTATATTCATAGACACTTTTCAATCTTTTGACAGATTCGAATGTCTACAGAAACTGAGAGGATAGTTGGAAATCTTTTGAATAGCTCACAGGGACCTGTAACTGTTAATGATTCTGGTGTGTCATCTGTTAAGGGAGCCAAACAATCATCACTCAGTGTAGAAGTAGCTAATCCTGTCGACACCTCGGATATGGATTCTTCCAAAGAGAAACTTAGTGTTGAACTTAAGGAGAGGCAGGAAAAAATGAAGGTAAATATGCCAGTCTGGCCGGACTGGCCCTCACAAATAATATTTTAATACTAGTTTTGTGCTATATAGGCCCAGATTGTTGTACAATGTTGAGAGGTGGAATTTTATAATAATTCCCATGTTATATATTACCTGCAGGCAAATAACAGTGTGAAGGCTATGCAGTCTGTCAGAGAAAAGCTTCCTGTATTTAAAATGAAAGTGGAGTTTCTGAAAGCAGTTGCAGAAAATCAGGTTCTATTCATATTAAAATGGAAACTTTTGTTTATTACTCATGAATTATTTACAAAGACAATTTCTTTTTCTTCAAGAGTTAATGTTCAGGGAATTCACTCCAGTGTTTTTCTTGTAAATGTACATCTCTTACCAATAAAAAAGATTTGGTGATTTTCTGGATATTGGAATTTCGGTACCACTTTGATGCATAGTATATGTTATCCTCTATATTCATCATTGAGCTTGTTTAATCAGTATGTTGCATCAATATTTGTGTCCTTGTATAATCATAAATTGCAATATATTGGATGGCGCACTTTAGTTCGCAATTAATTAATCCTGTCCATAGTGGAGTCACAGGCATTTTGTATATAACTCAGGATGGATAAGATGAAAAGAGGTAAAGCAGTCTTGAGATTGATTAATGTAACTCTAATTAAATATTTCCGCTGGTAACATGTAGGGTCACTATGTAGCAGCATCTCTTCTCATTAATACCTATAGATGGACATCAAAATAGATTCAATGTTTTGGGTTTTCACATATCTTCATCATATTGTGTGTCTAAATTTTTTTTCTCCTCAGTTCATATTTTTAATGAATCATGTCGGAAAATGCTTTTGTCCTCCTTTAACATTAGCCTATTTTTGTTTCAAAAAAAAAAAAAACATTAACCTATTTTGATAAGTAGAATAATTATTCCTTTAAATTGGTCTCTAGTGCCTAAGCAGCATTTTGCTGATTTCCAAAATCTTTTTGCCAAATGCAGGCTTTGGTAGTTTCAGGGGCAACGGGTTGTGGTAAAACAACCCAGCTTCCTCAATTTATCTTGGAAGAGGAAATATCATGTTTGCGTGGTGCTGATTGCAACATTATATGCACTCAACCCCGTCGTATATCTGCCATATCTGTTGCAGCTCGAATATCCTCTGAAAGAGGAGAGACTCTTGGTGAGACTGTTGGTTATCACATCCGCCTAGAGTCAAAGCGCTCTGCTCAAACACGGCTTCTCTTTTGCACCACTGGAGTATTACTTCGACAGTTGGTAACATGATGTTCCTCTTCTTCATATCCTCAGTAAAGCTTGTATACTGTTTATTTCTTCTTAGGTTTCTTAATTCTTTCAACTTTTGTTTATACTTACCCATAAAGAAGTCACTTGACAGATCTTGGATATGTGAATGGATATTAGTGTGGACTCTTCCATCTGTTGGTTGAAATTTTATTTGGCAACAGTGTGAAGACAATGCTTTTCTTTGCCAGTAGAACTCTAGGATGATCCAGAATCATTTTAGTTTCTTTTTACTATGTTGTTCAATATGATAGATCATTCTCTGTGGCAGCCCTAACAGCAGCCAAGATTTTCATCTGTTGCATGGATTTGACATTTAAATTCTTTCTATTTCAAATTTGATGTTAAAATACAGGTTCAGGACCCAAATTTAAACCATGTGAGTCATTTACTAGTTGATGAAATTCATGAAAGAGGAATGAATGAGGACTTTTTGTTAATAATTCTTCGCGATCTTCTTCCCCGGCGTCCAGATTTGCGTCTTATCCTAATGAGTGCCACCATTAATGCTGACTTGTTCTCCAAGTACTTAGGGGATGCTCCAACTATACACATACCGGTACAACAAATCATCTTCAATAGTGTTTTAATACATATCTTTGAGCTTGTTCAATGCATATACACATTTGATAGTAGAGTGATTATATACTATTTTTTTTTGGCAATTATCTGCAAGCTTAAGCTTTTAGTTCAGTTGGTTACTTATCATAATAATGGAGTTAGATTTACCAAGAGCGTTTGGGTTCTAGCCCCTTTATATGATTAAATCTGTATTTGTTTTCCATGTTTATTTTCCATTTAAATTTGTGTCTTTGTTTAGGCCTAGGCTCCCCATTAGTCTTGCACATGAGGAGGTGTATTAAAGTGCTTAAATACTATAGTTTGGACTTTTACCATAAGCTTTAGCCTTTTAGATCCAGTGAGTAGTGGTTATTTAACACATCATCATCGTCATTGTTGTTAATGTTACTTTTAACTTACCACTTTTCAATGCAATGGCAGGGATTGACCTTTCCTGTTGCTGACTTATTTCTTGAAGATGTTTTGGAGAAAACTCGATATAAAATAAAATCAGAGTTTGACAACTTTCAGGGGAACTCGAGAAGAAAAAGGAGAGAGCAAGATTCTAAGAAAGATGATTTAACTGCATTGTTTGAGGCATGTCCAAAACTTCAAGGCTAATCATCTTTATTCCCTTTTTATTAAGTGAATTTGCAAAGGATTTTGGACTACCATATTGTGTTAATGTTTTGCTTCGCATCATCTTTCTTTGATATGCTTTTCTGACTTGACATGTGTAGTAAGCAGTAATCCCGCGAGGGTTAGTTGAATGAGAATCCTATATGTATCATGCTTAGTCATGTAATATACTAATATATCATGAACCCAGAAAGCTGCCCAAAGCTAGAATTTTGTTATATGTACCATTTGTCAGCAAAGGATTGCCTTCTGGCCATTGGACCGCAACCATTAGAAATTTTTTGAAGTTACTATTAACTGGTCATTATTCAGTCTGATCATTGTCCTGTTATATTTAGAAGTTAGATGTATTGAAAAGCTATGTGTATTAAACATCAACCTGGATATAAAGAGAATGTGATAAAAATAGAGGTCACGTATTCTTGTCTGCTGCCCTTTAATTAGAGCTAGTTTTAGCACTTTAAAGAAACAGAAAAATCCCAGTATCCAGAATAAATGCTGAAACATATTATATGGCTGCAACCAACTGAAGCATGGAACATGATTTGTAGAGTTTTGGTAGGTTTCTTGCTGCCATATGTTAAATTCTTGGTATCTGAAAGTGCAAACACTTGCCTGGTTACTATGGGAACTCCTTTTTTTTGGATAGGAAACAAAAAAATTATTGACAAAAGGAAAAGGTGGACAAGGGGTGAACTAGATATCCACAAGCTGGGTTTGAATCACTCACCTCCTGTTAAGGCTTCTAAAGCATTTACCATATTACTTCAAGCCTTCATTTCTCTATATAATTTGGCATGTGACTGTTTGTTGTAGCCTGTAGGTCAACATTGATGCTATTGGCTTGCTAATTTTGCATGACACAGGTCTTGGGAATGCACAGACTTAAAGAAATCATGATCTAAAATTCGTTTGTACTTAGCTGGACCTGTCTTTTAAATGACAGTCTATGGTTTATAGCTGTTTTAGCTATGTTTTATTGCTGATACTATGTAAGGAGTTTTAAAGCTTTTTTGGGTTCCCTCACCTCACAAATGTGTTGTTGAATCTTTATATTAATGCCATATCTCTGGTTTTTATTTTAAGGATCAGTACAATGCTTTCATGTGTAAATAGCCTAAGATATACACATTTCCTCGATAAAATGAACAGGCTTTCATTTTGTATTTTTGTAGCTAAGAATTTATTCTATGCTTCTGTTAAATACTTTAATTTTTCTTTTGTGTGTAGGATGTTGAAATTGATTCTCTATATAAAACTTACAGTGCATCAACCAGAGCTTCTCTTGAAGCTTGGTCAGGATCACAGCTTGATTTGGGTCTGGTATGTACTTTGGGAAATCTGTCAACTCTTATAATGCACCTCAACTGCAAGTATTGTATTTTGCAACATTTCGTTGTCACTGCTGTAAACAGTATCATATTCTAAACCACTGCAATTTAATTCATTTCCTTCTTACTTCCTAATGTTATATTATTCCACATTGTTTGCTGCATCTTGACTCTAACAAGAGTTCCTATATACTCAGTATTTTTTATGTTAAAATATTTTTGTAGGTGGAGACAACAATCGAATATATTTGTCGTAATGACGGTGATGGAGCAATTCTTGTATTTCTCACTGGCTGGGATGACATTTCTAAGCTACATGACAAGATTAAAGGAAATAACATTCTTGGAGATCCAAGCAAGTTTCTTGTTCTTCCCTTACATGGTTCAATGCCTACCGTTAATCAACGTGAGATATTTGACCGTCCTCCCCAAAACAAGAGGTAAGTATCTTGATGCTATTAATTTTTAATTCATATATTTTTAGTTTTTCAAAGTGGTAATTCGTGTATTCTTTATTAGAGAGCTGATAATCCTCTCTTGTTTTTTTTTTTTTTTTTGACAACACACAAGAAATTTCATTAACAAAAGAGTATACAAGTTAACAAGCAGTTCACAAAGACCACTAAAAAGAGCCTTCCAATGAAAGTCAGTATACCGTACTAAAGCATTGCTAAAGAAAATGTGTTCAACCTCCCACCCCCCACCCACCCAAGTCTAACTTTATTCTGTTACATTAGAACTTCGTCTCCCCTATAATCTCCAAACTTTCTTCTATTTCTCCAGCCAAATGACTCCTAGAGTATCCAAAACTAAATAGTTCATAAAAGTCCAATTTTGTTACTCCCACTGAAAGCACAATGGTTTCTATAACTAATACACATAAATTTGTGGAATAGCCCAATTCAACATAGAAACCTGAAAATTATTATATCATTACTGCAAAGCAATAGGACTGTGAATAAGAGATGGCCAGTTGTTCAACCTCCCTACATAATACATCACTGAGGAGAAAGACTTGTCTCAGTTGTCCTTTGAACAGTATCAGTAATATTGTTATTCCCATGAATAAGAGCCCAACTTATCATTACATAATTAGTGGAAGATCTGAAATAAAATATATAATGAATTTACGATCTTATTGTCCTTGTTATGTGCATAGAAAATTAAACAGTGGGATGCTGCATTCTGGTTTTAGGACTCAACTGTTGTCAGTTGACGTAGCTGCCTTCCTAGGATGGGCTAGGCATCTGTTATATTATCATTATTCTTTAGAATTGGAGTGCAATTCCGGAATTCAATTTCAATGGGAAATATTGGTGGGTTTGTCAAGAGTGGAGGTATTTTAGCATAGCAGTCTCTCTGGATTGTACTAACACAATGTCTCTCTAAACTTGCCAGTTTTCTTCACGTTAATTTTTGCTGGGCATATTGTGGTCTCTGTATTTTTTTTTCCTTTTTTTTTCCATTTAAATGTTAATCGAAATCACACCTGTGATAATTATAATCATCTCAAGCACCTTAAAATTTCTCATTTCAATATTTTCTTTATTTATTAGAAAAGAAAGGCTTAATCTGCTTCATGCATTTTTGTAGAAAAATCGTTCTGGCGACTAATATTGCTGAGAGTAGTATCACCATAGATGATGTTGTGTACGTTATAGACTGTGGAAAGGCAAAGGAAACCAGTTATGATGCTTTAAACAAGTTGGCTTGCCTGTTACCATCATGGATTTCAAAGGCTTCGGCGCATCAGGTATACTTGTCATGTTGAAAGTGCAGCAAGCAATTAAGTTTCTCTCATTATTTTAGTTTCTGTAATTAAATTTATCTGTTGCTCACTAAGACGTTTTCTTTGTATGGTGAGACAACTTCAGAGAAGAGGTCGTGCTGGCCGTGTGCAACCTGGAGTGTGTTATAAGTTGTATCCAAGAATTATCCATGATGCAATGCTTCAGTATCAATTACCTGAAATTCTCAGGACGCCTTTACAAGAGCTATGCCTGCATATTAAGGGCTTGCAGCTTGGAACTGTAGGATCATTTTTGGCAAAGGCACTACAGCCGCCAGATCCTCTTGCTGTTCAGAATGCGATTGAGCTTCTTAAAACAATTGGGGCTTTAGATGATATGGAGGACCTTACTCCACTTGGTATGTAGCGTTACTGTTTCTCTATTATTTAGCTGCTTTTGCAGGGAAACTTTAATCTGAATCAATACCTTATAGGTCGCCACCTTTGCAGTCTGCCTGTGGACCCAAATATTGGAAAGATGCTTCTAATAGGGGCCATCTTTCAGTGCCTCAATCCTGCGTTAACAATTGCAGCTGCTCTTGCGCATCGTGACCCATTTGTCCTTCCCTTAAATAGGAAGGAGGAAGCTGACGCAGCAAAAAGATCTTTTGCTGGTGATTCTTGCAGGTTAGGCCATAGACCAAAGCCATCATAGTGGTTGCCTTTTCCAGAATTTATGTGATTTTGTTCAAATATAGTAAATCTGAACCCTTCCTAATGCAGTGACCACATAGCACTTCTCAAAGCTTTTGAAGGTTATAAGGATGCCAAATGCTATGGAAGGGAAAGAGAGTTTTGTTGGGAAAATTTTTTATCACCTGTAACCTTGCGGATGATGGAGGATATGAGAAACCAGTTTCTGGATCTACTATCAGACATAGGCTTTGTGGACAAATCCAAGGGTGCTAGTGTAAGCTCTTACATTTTCAATGTCCATTGCAAAGCTCTCTATCCCCTTTCCCTCTCTCCCCCATTTTGGAGATTGTTTCTTGATGTTATTTTCTAAGCACTGTATCATTAATTATTTTAGAGGTTTGTCATTGATTGATCACAAGGTTGTTGCACTTTTGTCACTAACTTTGGTTCCCAACTTTACCCTCAGAATGGTTATTTGCATGATTTATATAATTATATGTATCTGAAGTTGGAGAATTGGAGGATTACTTGATTCATCTATATGTGTGCTTTATGTAGGCCTACAATCAGTACAGCCACGAATTGGAGATGGTATGTGCAACTCTCTGTGCTGGGCTCTACCCAAATGTCGTGCAGTGCAAAAGAAGAGGAAAGCGTACGGCCATGTACACAAAAGACGATGGGAAAGTTGACATCCACCCTGCTTCTGTTAATGCAGGCATTCATATATTTCCTCTACCTTATTTGGTTTATAGTGAAAAGGTGAAGACAGCAAGCATCTATGTCCGAGACTCTACAAACATATCAGAGTATGCTTTGCTTCTATTTGGTGGTAATCTCATTCCTAGCAAAACCGGGGAGGGTATTGAAATGCTTGGTGGTTACCTTCATTTCTCTGCAACGAAGAGTGTATTACAATTGATACGGGTAATTGCTTCTCGTGTTTTTCTTTATTTTATATTTCTAAATGATTTTCCCCCTATTTATTTATTTTTTCTAGGTAAATCAGCGTGATAAAGATGCAGGTTGTATCATGTTAATAATTTTTTTATTTTTTTATTTTTTTTTTGTGTAGAAATTGCGTGGGGAGCTGGATAAGCTTCTGAATAAGAAGATTGAGGAACCTGGGTTTGACCTTTCAGTGGAGGGAAAGGGAGTGGTGTCCGCTGCAGTTGAATTATTGCATAGTAAAAATATAGGGTGCTAATTCCTGGTACTTACAGGAAAATCAACCACAAAAATAGTAGTCCTCCCATTGTTTTTCCGCAAATATAACAATCTTACTTTTCTGAGATTTGGCTGTATATCTTTTTCCATGTTTAGGATATACCAGGTCAATTCGTTATGACGGTTACTTATTACACAGTTGAGATATGATGATTTTAGATATCTCAATGATATAAAGAAACCCTGAAATTTTGCTTGTTCGTCATTATTTTTGTGTGTGATTTTATTTCCCCTATCGTCTTATTAGCCTAACATGCTCCACTTACCGGTGAAAAAGAGAAGCCACCAGACAAACATGGGCATTAGTGGATCCAATGGATTTCAGAATTTAGGATCCATTCCGATCCAAATATACCCCCAAATCCAATGGATTGGATTGGATTGGATCCTGCAGACCCTAATCTATATAATATATAAAAGCTGATCCTTACAGCGCCACATGTCGTCGTGAGGGATTTTTGGATTTAAATGCATTCATTTCTTTCTTTTTAAAAATGTAAATGTATTCATTTATATTTATATTTATATTTATATATATATATTAATAAGGCAAAATGAAAGGAGTTTTAGATTTAAATGCATTCATTTTTTTTCTTTTTTTTAAATATAAATGTATTCATTTATATATATATATATATATATTAATAAGGCAAAATGAATGGAGTTTTAGAATTAAATGCATTCGTTTCTTTCATTTTTAAAATATAAATGTATTTATATATATATATATTAATAAGGCAAAATGAATAGACAATTTAATTACGATTAATGTATTCATTTCTTTTATATATATATATATATATATATATATATTAATAAGGTAAGGTGAATAGACAATTTGATTATAATTATGAAACAAGATAACAGTTATTTAAACTTTTCCTATATCCCTTTTTAAAAACATTCACAGCATTCTTTAAGAAAAAACAGAAAAACCCCGTCATATTCTTCTTTTGAATAGACTTTAAATTTAGAGTGGTGCTATTGGCACTTCCCCTACTGATCTATTCATGCCCCACTTTTTAAAATTTTGATTTAATTAAATTAAATTAAATTTTTTTATTAAATTTTTTGGTTTAATTCCAAAACTACCCATTTTACTTATTTTTCAAACTTAATACATACCATATATGATCTATCTATCACTTATCTCTGTATCTATATACATATCTCTCACCTTCATCGATTGATTTGTTTTTTTCTTCTTATTTCTTTTTTTTTAGTTTTTTTTTTCTTCTTATTTCATGATGGAAACGAAAAAATAAAAAATAACAGGGCACTTCAACACAACGAAAACTTGATATCATTCTAAAGAAAAAATAAATTTCAAACTTATTTCCAGAGAATGAATTGTTTTCAGATGCTTACTATCATTGTCAGACAATTCTTGCTTTATATCATTCTCAGACAATTCTTCAAGATATTTGATATCGTTCTTAAACAATTCTTCAATATTCTTGATATCGTTCTTAAACTCTTTCATAATATTTTAGATGTATGTAAGAAGCATATTTTATGGTTTAAGAATTAATTTTTTTTTTTAAGAAGAAGAAACAGATTACGGGTTTAAGAATTAATTTTTTTTTTGAAGAAGAAACAGATTATTGGGTTTTTTTTATAGAAAAAGAATATGAAATTTTAATAGATTTACTTTGTAGAAGATTTCTTTCCTAAATTGTATGTCTCTTTAAGTAATTTTGATAAAGGAAAAAAAAGAATATTCTATAATTTAAAAAGTGGGTCATGAATAGAACAGTATGGAGTGTGCCAATAGCACCACTATAAATTTATTCAATTAAACCACATAATCATAATAACCAAAATCCATCTCATCTTCCTCGATTTTCTCTATAAAAACCACTCAAAATCTCACATTTTTTCTAACTCATTCTATTGACTCTCAACACCCAAGCAATAGGGTATTTGATGGTATTGGGAGGTGAGAGTAATTTCTACCGATTTTTTTAATATTTGGTTGAATATTTTTAATCTATTATTTTTTTTTATGATGATTGTCAAATACCTCTTGCAAAAAGCCTTACATCATTATCAGGTATCATTCTTTTATCTTTTTATTTATTGTTGTTTTTAGGAAACACTTTAGCAGTCAAAAATGTAATATTGGATTGATTATTGTTGTGATGTATTTCAGTATTTTTATCATGTTTGTTTTGATTAACAAAACTTGAAACAAGGAATTTTAACTTAGGCGGACTTGGGTTTTCAATTACCTGTTGTTCGCTATGCAACCCTCCGGTAAGGTTAGCATCCTGCTTATCACGACCATTGCTGAAAAATCTATGGACCGGTTGAGATTTATGGGGTGCTCTGTACTTACGGATGATAGATGATTCGATAGACAAACTACTACTATAGATAAATATTAGGGTTGCTGTCTTTGGTTCTAAGTGTCCGTTTGGAAGAGGTTGTCTACTGGACTAAAAAGAGCTTTTTTAATTAAAAAAACTCTTTTGAAATTTTTTTGTATCGTTTGGTTGTCATTCAGTAGAGCTTTTGAATGATTAAAAAAACTGTTTTACGCTTACTTGAAGAAGCCCAAATTTAAAGCTTTTTCAAGAAGATCTTTTGGAGTTTTTTTTTAATAACATTAAAATCTCTAATATAACCCTATAATTTAATATTTATTATAGTATTTTGGTAATTCTATCATTAAAAAATCTCTTTTTTAATTGACAATCAAGACCGTTGACTTTCATTTAAAAGCTCTACCTTTAAAAAATCTACTTCTAAAAGATCTACCACAAAAAGATCTTCCAAGCTTACTCTAAATCTAAGAATGTATTGCCTATTTCAAAAATAAAATAAAATAAATTGTATATACCCGAATTTTTTATAAGGAAATTTACACATATGTTTATAGTTTTTTTTTTCCTTCTAATTTTAACCCTTTTGTTTTGTTTTCTTTTTGGTTTTTAGAGTGTATTAAATATGCATTAAATACACTATGATTATTTCCAAAAAAAGTTTAATTTTAATTATTCTTATACAGTAAATGATAATTAATACATATTTTTCAAAACAAATTAAAATATCAATAGTAAGTACCAAATTAATGGTAATCCGTTTGATACGGAATTAATTCTAAATTTTAAAAAAGATATCAATAGTAATATCTTAATATAACATAACAAAAATTTAAAATAATAATTTTTAATCAAGTATTAATGGAAAGATATTAAAAACATTAGTTATTGCATTCAATTCAGTTGAGTATTTTCCTAAATATATGAAATTCACTCATTTTATTTTTTTATAAATGGTAATAAATAATTTTTTTTGTACAATAATAAATAAAAATAACTTCACTACTATTTACATCTCAATAAAAGTTTTATCTTTTTTTCTTTTTGTATTGAATCATATATGAGAGGGTGAAATAAATAAAAGTGAGTTTATTAAAAAAAAATGGAATGTCCTTAGAAAATAAGTGTGCAAAAATAAATTAATCTATCACTAAGCTTTACAATAACCTCCATAGAGTGTTTTTTTTTTTTTAAATTGAATACTTCTATAACTATTTCTAGAATAAACGTTTATACATAATTATAAAACCTCTAAATACACCTCAATTTACTTGAAAATATTTTTTTTATATAAATGGTAATAACTAAATATTTTTCAAAACAAATTAAATATATATATATATTTAGAATAATCTAAATCTGATTCTCAAAGATCTCAACAAAGAATGTGAATTGACAATTTGATTGCCATTATGAATATTAATTATTATTAATTGTTTAAAAATCAATTATGTGATCGGTTAACAGAATTTATTCATTATCGCATTAATTACAAGATTTTCTCTTGATTACCTATTGATTTTGTGATTTACTGATTGCCTCTTGATTGCTTTTTTTTAAGACTCTTGATTGCCTTTTTATTTGTATATTATATAGATATAGAAACAAAGCGTTGTTTAATTTATTATATAGATGAATTGAAAATTATTTATTGCATTAATTGAAATTTGGACTGCTCTCTATCTCTTTAGTAAAAATATATATATATTAAAAATTATTACAATTCCTTAAAACAAAAACAGTAAATTTGTATACTTTTTAAATTAATTATTTTCTTAAGTATGCAAGTTATGACAAAATAAAGAATTAATACAAAGCCTTTAATATAAGGTAATTGATATTTTTAAACTGATAAGCTTCTTAAAAAAAATTCAGAAAAAAGTGGAATTATTAGAGCATCTCCAATGCAAAAATGGCTTGCATATGAATAATTGTTGGCATGACAATAATGTCAATAGACTTGCTTCCTATGTGGCATAAATATAAACTTGACAGACAACCAATTTAAAATTTGGTCTCCAATGTTTCTGTTTAAAACACATTTTGTTTTAATGATATGTCCAATTTTATTTCATATTTTCTTTTTTAGTTTATTTCTATACCAAAAATAGATGAAAAGTTAATGTCAAATTTAAATGTTTGTTGAGTCAACCTAAAAAAGGGTTGTGCAACAGGCCGTCTAAAAGTGGACGGTCATGTTGACAATGCCTATTATTTTTTTTGCAACGTCAGCTTGAAGTTGGATATGCACGGTTGTATTGGAGACACAATTATTTACCGAATGTCTATTTATCTTACGTGGCATTTTTTTTTCACAAGTCACGCTTGCATTGGAGATGCTCTTAGGCATTTGAATTTTGAAGTCATAAATAAATAGATTGATTAATACACTGTGACTTTGTTTTAGACTTATTTAGTCTACAAAGTACCATATTCAATATATTTTTTATAATAAAAATTGAATTGCAATAAGAACTTTGACAAGTGAAATTTAAAGATAAAATAAACTTTTTTTAAATTTCAACTCATTAGTCAACTTATTCAAATGGTTAGAGTTAACTAATGATTGGTTAAATACTACAAATTAAAATGTTTCAATTGTCAATACATTACATATTTTATCTATTATTTTTTAAATATCAATTGTAATATCAAAATAATGGTAACTCATTTTATATGGAATTAATGGTAAATTTTAAAAACATGTCAATGGTAATGTATTAATGATAATGTATTTGTATGTATTAAAATATTAAGTTGTAATCAAATATTAATGGTAACACATTAAAAACATTAATTATTACATTCAATTCAATAAATTATTGTTCTAAATATATGAAATTCACTCATATTTGTTTGGTAATAAATAAGTTTTTTCTGTAAGATAAAAAAAAAACTATTGGTAATTAAGAGACAATCATGTAATTAATGAGATAGTAAATGAATTTTCTTAACCAATCTCATAATTGATTTTTAATTATTATGTTTTTTTTAAGAGTGGTGCTATTGGCACACCCCCTACCGATCTATTCATGCCCCACTTTTTAAAATTTTAATTTAATTAAATTAAATAAATGTTTTTATTAAATTTGTTGGTTTATTTCCAAAACTACTAATTTACTTATTTTTCAAACTTCATACATACCATATATGATATCTCTATCTTTGATATCATCTGTATACATCTCTCTCACCTCAATTGATTGTTTTTTTTTTGTTTTTTTTTTCTTAGTTTTTTTTTCTTCTTCTTATTTCATGATGGAAAATAAAAAATAAAAAATAATAGGGTACTTCAACACAACATGATATCATTATAAAGAAAAAATAAACTTCAAACTTATTTTTAGATAATGAATTGTTTCCAGATGTTTACTTTCATTGTCAGACAATTCTTGCTTTATGTCATTCTCAGACAATTCTTCAAGATATTTGATATCGTTCTTAGACAATTCTTCCATATTCTTGATATCGTTCTCAAACTTCTTCCATAATATTTTATATGCATGTAAGAAGCGGATTTTAGAGTATAAGAGTTAAATTTTTTTTTTTAAGAAATTGATTACAGGTTTTTTTTTTTTGAAAAAGGAATGTGATATTTTAATAGATTTACTTTATATAATAGATTTACTTTATAGAAGATTTATTTCCTAAATTGTATATCTCTTTAAGTAATTTTGATAAAAGAAAAAAAAGAATATTATATAATTAAAAAAGTGGGACATAAATAGATTAGTAGAGGGTGTGCCAATAGCACCACTCCTTTTTTTAATTATATAATATTCTTTTTTTCTTTTATCAAAATTACTTAAAAGAGACATACAATTTATGAAAGAAATCTTCTATAAAGTAAATCTATTAAAATCTCACATTCCTTTTCCAAAAAAAAAAAACCCCGGTAATCTGTTCCTTCAAAAAAAAATTAACTCTTAAACCATAAAATCTACTTCTTACATACATATAAAATATTATGGAAAAGTTTGAGAACGATATCAAGAATATTGAAGAATTGTCTAAGAACGATATCAAACATCTTGAAGAATTGTCTGAGAATGACATAATGCAAGAATTGTCTAACAATGATAGTAAGCATCTGAAAACAATTCATTATCTGGAAATAGGTTTGAAGTTTTTTACTTTAGAATGATATCAAGATGTCGTTGTGTTGAAGTACCATGTTATTTTTTATTTTTTTTATTTTTTACCATAAAATAATAAGAAAAAAAAACTAAAAAAATAAATAAGAAGAAAAAAAATAAATCAACCAATGAAGGTGAGAGAGATGTATACAGATACATAGATCAGAGATAGAGAGATCATACATGTTATGTATTAAGTTTGAAAAATAAGTAAAATGGGTAGTTTTGGAAATAAACCAAAAAATTAAATAAAAACATTTAATTTTATTTAATTAAATTAAAATTTTAAAAAGTTGGGCATAAATAGATCAGTAGAGGGTGTGCCAATAGCACCACTCTTTTTTAATTATTACATTATTTTGGTAAATTTAAAAGACAAGCTATAATTTGTTTTTCCAACAAGCTATAAATTCTTATTAAGAAGTTTTTTTAAGTACAGTATTGTTAATTGGTTGTAATATTTTAAAAAAAGTATTGTTAATTAGTTATCTATATAGTTTACATTATATTAATTGGTAAGTTATTAATTGTAATAATTTTTAATAATATAATATTTTTTTTCCTAAATCAAAAATCAATTGATAATCAATAGGCAATCACATAATTAATGGGATAATGAATAAATTCTCATAACTAATCTCATAACTGATTTTTAATTATTAAGTTTTTTTTTGAAGTATTACATTATTTGATATTAAAAGATAAGTCATAATTTTTTTTTGCCAACAAAACTTAAATCCGTATTAATTAGTTTATTTTTAAGTATTGTTAATTAGTTGTAATATTTATAAAAAAATACTGTTAATTAGTTATCTATATAATTTATATTATAATATTTGATAAGTTAGTGCAATCTTGAACCAAATGAGCGCAACATGTTGTTATTTTATAGACAAACAAATGAAAGTTAATAGGAAGGACAATGAAGAGTTTATTAGTTGTTTAAAAAGAAATTTTTTTTTAATGAATATTAATTGAAGGCAATTGAAGCAACAAAACGGAAAATGTGGAGTTTATTAGTTGTTTACAAAGAGTTTTTTTTTTTTAAAGAATATTAACATAAGGCAATTGAAGCAACAAATGTTTTTTTTTGTAAATATTAATGTGAGATTATTTATAATATAAAATGAAATGATGAATCATGAGAAGAAGATAGAACCACTACAATAGCTATGGACATTAATGGGCTTAGTCTCAAAGGATGACATGTGGTATCAAGAGCTCTGTTATTACATATTATAGTTTATAGCCCGTATGATGTGCGGACATTATTTATATTTTAAAATTTATTCGTATTCTTTTTTTGTTCTTTCAATGTAACACTTACAAATTTTTAAGAATTAAAAACTTAACAATTTCGTACAAAGTTAGATTTATTATTGAACTTAATATCATTTGAATCCATTAAAAATCAATGTTAATAAATTATTATTATTATTATTATTATTATTATTATTATACATTTGTCATGTATTAGAAATATAAAAATATAATTTTGGTCAATTCAATTAAATGATAGTATTTTTATTAGTATAAGAAAATTTAACGTCATATGTTGATGTGAGGTAGTTTTGGATTTAAATTCTTTTTAATATTATCATCATCAATAATACATACATTATTGCTTTATTCACACTTACATATATTTAATAATATTAATAAGTATTTGAAATTCTTTGGCATTCTTTTAAAAAATTTATCATATAATAATAATAATAAATTTGATAACGATTACGTTATATTGTTTTATGGTTCCCACACATCGTGCCAGATGCAAACTAGTATATCTATATAATGCATTAAAATGGAACCTTCACGGCACCACATGTCACCATGAGGAAGCTTCAGCCATAAATTCCATCAATTATAGCTTTTCTCTCATTATTGATCCACATATTTAATTGGAGTGAAATGAAAAGCCGCCATATCTATCCATTGAACTTATTTGAATCAATGACCCCATATTTAATTGCATGTTAATATTAATCATCCACATATTTATTAGAAGTAAAATAAAAGTAAAATAAAAGGGTATCTATACACTGAACTCTTTCAAATTAAGTCATTAATTAGCTTTTTAAAAATTATATATATTTAACTAATTAACTAATAATTTGGTAAATTTAAAAGACACTAAATTAATTGATTAATCAAATTAAGTAATTAATTAATAATTTCGTAAATTTAAAATCAAATTTTATAGATTTCATAATTAATTGATAATGGTGATGCATGCATATATGTCCGCTCAAAGTAATGTGCATTACATTAATAATCTATTAATTAGATGAATCAATGCCTAATCTTTAACGATTGATTACCCTAATCTATAATCTTAATCCAATTTTTAATCTGCTTTCATAATCAGATTAAATACTTTTAGAATTGAGACGGTAATGACTGTGAATTCAACACTCTCATGTTTAATTTATTTATAAAATTTTCACCAATTTCTATACAATTGGCTAATTAAATATAATTATTCATGTTAATTTATTTCAGACTCTTAGATTCCCACATAAAGCTTTCTTTCCACTGTATATAGTTTCATTTTCAACATTAACTATGTATCGATTTGCTTCAACCCTCACTTCCAAAGCTATAACTAGGTGATTTTTTTCATTCCTATGATTTAATTTTCTATCTCAAATGGGTTTGTTTTTTATAAAAGAAAAAAAAAATTGTCTCTCTGGTTGGTTTCTAAGAAAGGTTAGGAATAGAAAGTGAAAATGTTTGCTTTAGTATAAACAATCGGTGTTTACTTTATTGAAGATATAATACAATGAATTGAGATATCTATGAATATATGAGATCCAGAATGCGATTTGAATTTCTAAATAGTTTTGACTTTATTTTATTGTTTGCAAGGTTGTTAGGAACAACAGTAGTACAACACCTACCAGGTGATTATTGGTGAGAAGTTGCTTTGGTTTTACATTTATGAAAGTTTTGTGTGCAATGTGTATTTACTACTTGATAAGTTATTCTCTTGATGTTTAATTGTATTGATATGTAAAGAGGTTTTTGAAGTTAGATTGGAAATAGATTGAGTCATGGAGTTGATGTAGATTTGGGGTGGAGGCTCAAGGCATTGATGCTCAAGGGTGTCGACCGAAGAGCATGTTGAAGCTGTCAAAGTCATATGGGGCCTAAGGTACTATTTATAAGAACCACAAAATCTTCGTAATTTATTTGTTTCATTTGTGCTTTTTAAAATTACAATTAATAACTGATTAATAAAAACTTGAACCAATATATACATTTGATGTAGATTAATGGAAGGTTGAGACACTCCATCTATCTAGGGAAAGAATATATTATTACAATTAATGACTAATTAATAATAGTTAAATATATATTTTTTAATATTTAATTTGATCGATTGAAATTATGCTATAATTGAAATTGTGAAGGAAATAACTTAATTAGTAGGTTGTGTGTATGCGTGAATCTTATTTGTTTTTTTTAGAATTACAATTAATAAGTAATTAATAAAAAGTTAAGTCAATATATATATATTAATCAAAAGTTAAGTGAAAAAAAATAATTATATTATTATATATTATTAGAATCAATAACCAATTAATAAGAATTCATCTTCCAACTCTTTATTTTCCATTCAATTTTCTATAAATTGACTTTCATTTCCAACACTTGGGGACTCGTTTTTGATACTTTGTGATATATTTTGTCAATGTATTTTTTTTTTCTATTGACTTTGTCAAATGATTTAGATTAGATTTAAAGAGTGATTCTTTTTTAGAATTTGGTTATGGGTAATGAGTGTCTGTCTATCTTTTATGATTTTAAGTATAAAATTTGATTTTTATGTTTTTCCTTATGCTCTTCCTGATTTTTCTTATCTGTGTGTATTTTAGGTCAATTCAACCGTTATATTGTGTAATTTCTGTCCCATTGAAGTGATTCCATTTCAGGCATTTCATTGTAATTTGTTAGAAGATGCACCTTTATATTGTGTTTTACTTTTTATTATGATGTATTTGTGGTTAGCTCTACTGTTTAAATGTAATTGCTATTAATTTGAATTGATACGGTTCAAACATTTTAATGTAATTTATTGTTTACACTACAATAGTGAGTTTGGTTGGTACTTGATATGAAAAAACTATGTTTGTGTAAATAAATTAATATGTATTATTGTAAAATTAAATATGATCGATTTATGTGTCTTAATTTTTATTTTATATTCTTCCACAGGAGTTACTACTAAATTCATGGCTCATTCCAATTTCTCTTTCAATTTTATAAGTTCCCGGCTCTACCTTTAATTCTTTCCTATAGTGGGAAACAATGCAAGAGTTGATTTTAAAACTCCACAAATATAATTTTACAATGCTTGCACATCGTCCGAGCTACAAACTAGTGGATATAATAGATGAGCTACAATATCGAATCAAGAATTAAGAGTGACGATAATGACATCTCGTAAAAATTGTATGTACATCCGTTTCATAATCACACTTATCAAAAAAAAAATATTTGTAAATAAACCCCACTTAATACTAAAAATATCATTTTTTAAATTATATTATATTATATTTTTATAGGTCGGCACCACTTACAAATATTATTATATTATTGCTCAATTTTATTATTATTTAATTTTTTTTTTATTTTTAATTTTATCACTGTTATTTCTCTTTCCTCATTTTTTCTCGTCTATGTTTTTATTCTATAAAATCAGATTCTATTTTTCTTTCTTTTCTTTCTCTCACGTTATGTCAAGTAACTTTCTCCATTTCTGATTTGACTGTTTTCTATCCACAAAATCACTGCAATTTGAAGTTCCGGTTGAAGATCCATTTTCTATTTGTGAAAGTGGTAAGGTTGCAAGGTTTGTGTCTTGTCCTAAATGATTTGAAAGTAGAAGAGTTTTTTTTTTATGAAATTGAAGAACAACTGATATTGATAACCAAAAAAAAATATAGAGAGATTTTGATTTTGAAACAAATAACAATTAATTTAAAACTTTCACAATCCATTTTGGATGATTTTGATTCATTCTTCATACTTAGCAATCAATTTTTATTTTCTTAAAAGAAATTGAAAATACATTTGAAATTAGTATTGAAAAGAGAATCTAAGGTTTAAGAAAATAGAAAGGGTCTTTAATGATATATGTTAATATATAATTATTAATATGAATTTTTTTTCTTTTACAAAAGATTAAAATGGGAAACTAATTAATAATTATTAGTGGGTGTATTTACAAACTATTTAGTCTTCTTGGTAATTTTACTCAATGTTATTATTGGATTTTCAAAAGAGAGATTCTTTTGACAATCCATTTTCTTCTTCTAAGATTATCTTTTTTATCTTTTGACACTCATTTTTTAAAGACACTCAATTTTTAAAAATAAATTTATTAAGACACTCAATTTTAAAAAGGGATATAATCATTTCCCCCTATATAGTTTGCTATATTAGACACTTTGCTCCCTCTAGTTTCAGTGATGACAATTCTCCCCCTTGAAAACCAAAATATTACACTTTACCACCTCTAGTTTCAGTAATGGTCATTCTCCCTTCTGAAAACCAAAATATTAGACATTTTGCCCCCTAACCGTTTGGAATTCTATTAGTCAAGTACTTTGACCGTCAAAAAATCAATTAAATGACCTTATTACCCTTGAATATATGAGTTATGTCCCCTCATGATACCATTGATTGTTTTTAAAGAAAAAAAATCAGAAATAAAAATATTTTAAAAAAAGTGAAAATAAAATTTTTAAAAATTATTTAAACAAAAATTAATATAAAGAATTAAATGTAAAAATGAAAATTTTATTGAAAAAACATTAATATAAATAATGAAATGTAAAAATAAAAAATTCATTTAAAAACATTAATATAGAGAATAATAAAATAATAAAATAATATAATTGTAAAAAATTAAAAAAATATTAAAATTTATTTCAGAATATTGAATTTGTTTTTAAATAAAGAATTTTTTTGTCGCTAATTTTTTATTTTTTTATTTTCAATTCTGTTTTTTTAATACTTTTATTAGTTTTTATTTTTTTTATTTTCGATTTTTTTCTTTAAAAACAATTAGATGTATCATTAAGGGGCATAACTCAAGTGTTAAAGGGTAATAAGGTCATTTAATTAATTTTTTTGATGGTCAAAGTACTTGACTAATAGAATTCCTGACGGTTAGGGGGTAAAATGTCTAATATTTTGGATTTTAGGGGTGAGAATGACCATTACTGAAACTAGAGGGGGTAAATTGTCTAATACTTTGGTTTTCAAGGGGGGAAATGGTTATTATTGAAATTAGAGGAGACAAAGTAGAGGTATCCACGGTTTGGTTAAACCAACGGTTAAAAACCGAAACCGGACTCAAAAAACCGAAACCGAAACCGGCGGTTACAAAACCGGTTGGAAACCGGTTTTCGGCGGTTCAGTTACGTTTATAACTCTCCAAAAAACAAGCTAAAACCAGTGAATAAACCGTCGGTTTTATTAAAAAAAAACCAACCAATTAGATGCTGCCACATGGTATTTTTTTGAAAAAAAAACCTGACGAAACCGAAACATGCGGTTAAAAACCGACCCAAAACCGAAATTTTTCGGTTCGGTTTCGGTTCGAGCTGTTCACGGAACCGAAACCGGCCCGAACCGGAACTGTGGACAGCACTAGGACAAAGTGTCTAATATGACATACTGTAGGGGGGAAGAAATGATTATATCCCTTTTGAAAAATAAATTTATTAAGACACTCTATTTTATTTTAATAAAAGTTAGAAGGAACTATAGTAGCATTTGGATTCAACCGATGAATATTCTTTTTTGAATTAAATTATTTTAAAAAAATATTTCTCATAAATCATTAGATTAAATATTACATATTAAACAGTCTTTCATAAATTTTTAGTTACCATATTAAACTCTCTCTCTTTCAATACATATATATAATTTTCTATCTCCATTCTTCATCAAGAAAGACTAACGGTTAAGAAAAAAAACTTACGAATAAACATGGTTTTTAGGAACCGTATATATATATATATAAACTCAAAAAACAAGTACCCTATTTTTCAAAAAAAAAAAAATCGAAATATTAAAAATATTTTTTGTTACTTTTGTAGGTATATAATTGCCTATAGAACTTTAATTCTTTCGTTAGTCTTAGAAATTCTGAGTTTAATCGAATCTAGTTGCAACAAATTAAGTTTTCATATATCTGTTTTTTTTTAAAAGATATTTGTATTGACTTTTTAATGTGTGTGTGTGTGTGTGTGTGTATATATATATATATATATATATATATATATATATTACTGCTAGTAAAAAACCAAAATATTTATAAATCCTTTTTCTTTAACTATTAATCAGAGATTGATGGAGAAAGTATAAAAATATGATTTTGTTTTTTGAAAAATGGAGAGAGAGAGAGTAATGATGAGAGAATGTTTAATATGATAATAACAGATTTATGAGAGAAAATTTAATACATAATATTAATCTAATGATTTAGAAAAGAGAATTTATTTTTATAATAATTTAATTAGTTTGGAGTGTCTTTTAAATTTTTTCCCCTCTTGTTTAGTAATTTTAATTAAGGTTAAAATTGTCATTAATAAAAAAAATTAAAATATAGTGTAAATAGATAATTTGTAGATTGTAAGAAGAAACTTTCTTTTTAAAAACATATTAATTTGACGTGTCTATGGCTTGTATGTTTTTTTTTTGGATTATGCGTATTTCAAATTTTCTTAAAGTTTCATTTAAAATTTATCAGTTTGTGCACCAAATTTTCACATTTTTCATGAAATTTACGTTAATTTTTATCGTTATCGATATTTTCATCGAATCATAGATATTTTCTTGATATCCACATTGTCATCCTTGCTGATATAATTTAATAAAAGGGAAACTTGCACAAACTTTTCATGAGTTTAACTGATATCGCATTCAGATGTAATTTTTGTCAAAATTGCTCATACTTCCCCCGCTTTTCATTGGCTAATTGTTTGACTAGGCTTAAAATTTAAAATGATTAAATTACTCCTGAATTAGTTATTTTATTATAATAATTATTATATTTAAGGATTTTATTATAATTAAATTAATTAACTAACCATTTTTTTATTTAAAACGGCTAGATATTTTATTACTAATAGAACTTAATTAATTAACTAACAAATTTTTTTATTTAAAATTTTTTTTAAGAAAAAATAAAAATGAATTGATAAAAATGTTTTAAAAAATGGTTAGTTAATTAATTAGTTTCTATTTTTAATAAAATTCCTAATACCATTTAAATAGAAAAAATGATTAGTTAATTAATTTTATTATAATAAGTACTCAAATATAATAATAATTATAATAAAATAATTAATTCAGGAGTAATTTAGTCATTTTAAATTTTAAGGCTAGTCAAACAATTAGTCAATGAAAGTAGGGGAAGTATATGCAATTTTGGCAAAAGTTGCATCTGAGTGCAATATTGGTTAAACTCATGAGAAGTTTATTTAATTTGCCCTTATTAAAATAATAGTAATGTTAGGGTTCCCAAAAATTTTCTCAAATTATTTTGCCATGTAAGTTGTCAACATCACAACTCTCATCACATAAACTCATGCTTTACAGGATGTCAACAACTAACATACCAACATGATTTGCGAAGTTGTTGGGAAAACTTAGTGTTACTCATAAAATAAAAGGCAAATTATATAAACATATTATGAAGTATTGGGAGAAAGTTTAATATTCAACATTTACCATTAATTACAATAACATATAGGTTGACCAAAGGCTCGTGGGTAATTTAGTCTTTTTACCTATTATTAAGTATAACAAAAACTTTTGATCTCAAACTTTTTGATAATTATAAATCTAATTAAGAACTAATTGTAAACTAACCATATGATTTGTAATAATTATATTTCAAACCTTAAACCAAACAAATTCACTCCATCACAGATCGGACTCCGCCAACGGTGGATTCCGCCTGTGGATTTTCCTTTTTTTTTTATAAATAGAAAATGAATTATTAGTATTTTAATTACTATTTAATGTTTATTTATTAATCAGGGGTAATTTCGTCATTTCATGGTCAATGGTTAAAGTTAACCGTTGACCCCGTTGACCATTAACAGTAAGGCGTGTGTATAATTAATGGAAATATGTTGAATATTAAGCATTTTCCCAATACGTCAAGGGAGGTTTGTGCAATTGTCCCTAAAATAAAAACCCTTCAAATGTCGTCTTTCTCCTTTCCCTCTCTCAAGTCTCAATCTCCCCCTTCCTCTTTCAGGCCTTCTGGGAATAGTGCACCAATATTTTCAGATTCACTCACCTACCATAGAACCCTAGAAAAACCCTAAACGAAATCCCAAGTAAACACACTTACTTCAATTCAATTCATGTTCCGCTAACTTAACCTAATCGAACAAAGATCCGAAATCAAACCACATAATGGGTCGACCGGAACCTTGTGTCTTATTCTCTCAGACCTTCGTCCACCCGCAACTTGACGAGTACGTCGACGAGGTACAACTCTCATTGTTTCCAATCACTGTCACTTTATTGTGCTCGTTTTTAAATTTACTGTCTTTTCAACCCTTTTCTTTTTATGTGGTTTGTAAGAATCTTGCTATATGCAAGTTTGGAGTGAACTCATGTTTGTTAGGAGTAATTGTGTTATTCACAATTATATATAGTGACTACAATGTAAAATAAATTGTTGTTCACTTTATTATTGTTTCAAACTTTTTATTTGATAAAAAATTAAAAATGTGTTTTTGTTCTTTTTTTTTTGGCATATCAGGTATTATTTTCTGAGCCAATTGTTATAACTGCTTGTGAATTTCTGGAACAAAATGCGCCCTCCGAC
The DNA here is from genome assembly GCA_033220585.1 of Dipteronia sinensis. Lineage (NCBI taxonomy): Eukaryota > Viridiplantae > Streptophyta > Magnoliopsida > Sapindales > Sapindaceae > Dipteronia > Dipteronia sinensis. The sequence continues at coordinate 71,448,006 of CM065637.1, read as the reverse complement.
TCTCAAGCTGTTTCTCTTGTTGGGTATGTTGTTCTTGATCTTAGTAACCTCCATTATTATCTTCTTTTTCATTTTAACTTTGGGGTGTTTCACGTTCACAAGTTATAGTAAATCGAGTTTGTGTCAGGAATTTTTTACTTATGCAGGTTAATGGCGATGCTTTATGGGTACTAAGTTTATAAATTGTTATTGTTCTGTACAGGGCCACTTCACCTCCTTCATTTGCTTTGGAGGTTTTTGTTCAGTGTGAGGGAGAGACAAGATTTAGGCGCCTCTGCCAGCCCTTTCTGTATTCACATTCGTCATCCAATGTGTTAGAAGTGGAGGTATTTACTACATTTTGTATATTTATATTTATTTATTTATTGACTATACCATTTTTTTTTCAGAATATCTCTGTTTCAATACCTTATAATGGTGAGCTACTAAATATATGTTTTATTTGTAGTCATTTTGTTCTATGTGATTCTATTAGCTTCATATTGTATATCACGTGATTTATTGAGTCATTGATACATAAGGAGAATTCTTGATATATATCTTTTGGGACTTGTAATAGTATGCATTGAACAAGGGAATATCAGAAATTCCCTTATCAGAAACCTCCTATAATGTTTTAGATTCTGTCAGATACCCCCCACTTTGTTTTAACCAATACTTGGGAAAGGTCCCCCGAACTTACACTTCTAAAAGTGGTAAGTCTTCTAATTTGTTGCAAACTCTGAACAACTAAATGGATAAGGAATTCAAGCAAAAAAGGGACCTGCTATTATATATTTTCTAACTAATAGATTGTGCAAATAAGTATGCCTCAAAGGAGAATAGAATTGTTGGCAACTTTACTCTGTAGGGAGAAATACTTTACCTCATTGTGTAGCAATTAGCCTCCATTATTAATCTATACCCTTATCCTGCTTAAAAAAAAGATAAGGGGGCGTTGTCATTCTCTGCTAATATGCTTTCTGACATACTTCTAATTTGGGATGCTTATATCGATTCTGAAACATGATAATAATTTATTAATTTTGCTGCAGGCTGTTGTTACTAATCATCTGGTTGTGAGGGGCAGCTACCGTAGTCTGAGCTTGGTCATATATGGAAATACAGCTGAGGATCTGGGACAGTTCAACATCGACTTTGATGATAACTCCTTAACTGACCTTGTTAGTTCTGCTGAGGGAAAGCTTGAGGACCTTCCTATGGCATTACATTCAATTAATCGTACAATTGAAGAAGCCATATCTTCTCTGAAAATATTGTCTCTACTAGTTACTGCCTCTGATATATCTACTGAGGTAAAGCAGTTATTACATTTGATGGTGAAGATTTTGGAGTTGTCAAGCTGTGAATCTGAAGTGCATAAAGTTGTAAACACAGTTGTGTTGGCAACATCTTCTTACTTCACTCGTGATTTAAATAACATGATTAGGCAGAAACATCTCACATCTAGCATATCTAAAGATCGTGAAGATGATCTGCACCGTGTTATTGTTGAGGCCAGAAAAGAGCTTCTTGAGCTCCATGAAGTTCTCCAACAAGAGTCAGGGAATGTATCAGCTGAATCTTTGGCAGAGTGCAGTTTTTCTGACACTGAGGCTGATATGGCATCTTCCAAACTTTTGGTGGATAAGTTAAGCCAGTACTATAAGTTTAATGGGAACACTTTTCGTGTTGGATGTCACGAGTTTCCGCAGGTGATTTGGATCTTAAATACAATCAGTTATTGCCTCGTTTTTCTTATATATTTGTATCTTCTTGGTAACAGTGACTAAGATACATTCTCATATAATTATATTTGACGTTTTCCTCCATCACTCTCATGCTTGATCGCTCATAGATCTTTTCCATTTCCGATGTCACTTTTATTTTCAGAGTAAGAATGTCATTTTGGGGCTGAGTGTGGCTCTTTTGGTGTGCTCTGGTAGAGAAAGTTGCTTTCACTTTGTCAATAGTGGGGGAATGGATCAGCTTGCATATGTATTTAGTCATGGCATGGGGAATTCTTCCTCTATTACATTGCTGCTACTTGGAGTTGTTGAGCAGGCTACACGGCATTCAATTGGTTGTGAAGGCTTTTTGGGGTGGTGGCCTCGTGAAGATGAGAACATCCCATCTGGTGTTAGTGAAGGTTACAGTAGATTGTTGAACTTGTTACTGCAGAAACCACGCCATGATGTGGCCTCACTTGTAATTTCTGTCCTTCATCGCCTACGGTTTTATGAAGTAGCTTCGCGATATGAGGTATGCTTTCCTTTCTTGTCTTTTCTTTTTCTTCCTTGGGGAAGTGGTGGTGGGGTGGAGGTCGAATTTTGGTCAAGATGTCGAGGGGATGTGCATGTCTCTGTGTCCAAATGAGTCTTTTTTTTAATGTTATTCTTTCATTTCCAGAGTGCTGTTCTGTCTGTAATGGGAGATCTATCTGCTACTGGTAAGGTTACAACTTTGACCTCAAACATGCTGATAAATGCCAAATCACAACTCAAGAAGCTACAGGTCAGTTGTAAACTTTTCCATGTTACTTTTTTTTTTTATTATTTATGAAAATGTATTAGTTGCTTGTTTCATTTGGACATATTGTGTATGTGATTTGTAATTTATGTTATTGACTAACAATGCAGAAATTGATAAATTCACCTTGCTCGATTGAAGATCCTTCTGCAGTAGCATGTGCTAGGAGATCATTGACTCTTGTTCAGACTGAAGGACTATTGTCATATAAAGTAACCAGCAGCTTGATTGCTTCGTCAATTTGTTGCTTTTCGAATTCGGATATCGACTTGCATTTGCTGACACTTCTTAAGGTACATTGCCCGATTAGATCTTTTTTCATAAACAGGACATTTGGGTGCATAAAATGATACCAAACAACCCAATAATGTATTAATGTACCTAAAGTTATTATTATTATTTTTTAATTTTTTTAATATGTAAATATAGAAATTCTCTTTTAAGGTGCAACCTCATAGAGTGAGGTGAGTTGCTTTCTTTTTTACAAAAAAAGACAAAATTGTATATGCTAAAAGCAAAACAACAACTTTGTCTTCAAATGATTAAATATCCTCTTAGTGTACCAAAATTCATAAAATAAAAAATGAAAAACAAGAAATTAAATTTGATATTTTATCGATTCAGAAACATGTTTGGTAGTATTTTCAGAAAAAAAAAACTATTACATAAAACACGAAAGCAATTAAAGCATGTCTGGTAACAATATCATCAAACAAAATATATCAACCCAAAGCTATTTGTGTTTTTTTTATGAGAATAACTCTTTTTCCATGGGGGTTGTTAGCTATCTCCCGACAAATTGATGTTTCTCACTCCTTATCATATCTCTCCTCTTATGTTTGGTATCTAAAGTTGCTTTTGTAGACTTGGAAAGGTCTGGCATTGCAACAGGTGAATACTTCTGTAGCTGCAAAACTAGATATGTGTTATAATTGTTACAGAGAGCATAAGAAATTAAGAACTATATACACTAAAGAGATAGGAAGAAGAGAGAATTGAGTTATGTGTTATTAGTCAGCCAAGAAACATGAATTTATAGTGCTAGGTCTAGAAGAGAAAGGAAGTAGAATCAGTTTACAATAATTACTCAATTAATGACCTAGCTACATCAATCTATGGCTGATTGACACCCTAATTGTAGCTGATTGACAGCTCGATTTAACAATAATAGTACATGGTATTGCTTGTGGTTTTAGACTCTCTACCATACTAATTCGTTTAAGAAGTATTAGCCTTTTGTGGGGTTCATTTGATATGCATTTTCCTTACTATTTTGAATTTCATTTGAACAACTTTATTGGAGGTTAGAGTAGATGTGTCCACTTTAGAATTAGCTGGGTGCATTTAGTAATACGAGGGTGCACTTTCCTGTTAACTCTAGTGGCGATTGGTTTGCTGATGGAAAATCTTGATATGGACTTGGAACTCTATGTCAGATGATTTTTAGATTTAATTTAAATCCTTCTTTGAACTTTTTGATGGGCGTAAAAGAGTTTCTGAAGGATGGTTATAGCTCCAACCACCTCTAGCAAGATTATAGTAAAGCCAAATGATTCTGAAACTTGATTCTCGATGGTTTACTCAATTTGATATTTTGATTTGGCCTCCCGATCACTTTCAATCTGTCAAATTGTAATTTTATTCAATTGGTCAAGCAGTACTACCATTTGTGGCCATTCCAATAATTTGCTAAGAAATTTTGGGGTATATTAAAGTGATCTGCCAATATTCATTAAATGGTTGTTCATTCTAAATAGAGGGTTTGTCGACTTGTCGTCATAACGTCTATCAGTATCATGACTTCTAGATGGAAAAGTGTGAACACTATTTTTGCTAGGGTTTGTTCTTGATACTGATTTTGGGGGTGATATTGCTAATATTAAAACATCTTCTTGGTAGCAGGAGAGGGGATTTCTTACTTTGTCGGCTGCACTGTTGTCATCGTCCATGTTGCGTTCAGAGGTTGGAGATGCTATGGATATATATTTGGATATTGCATCATCCATTGGAGCCGTGATTCTTTCGCTTCTTTTTTCTCGTACAGGTGTGTTAATGATACCTGTGCTACTGTTTGACATCAAATCCATATATTGTTTCCATTTATATATTGCATGTTTTCTTTTCCAGGCCTGATATTTCTGCTACATCATCATGAAGTTTCTGCTACATTAATTCACGCTTTAAGGGGTGCTGATAACATGAATAAGGAAGAGTGTATTCCTCTTCGTTATGCATCGATTTTGATATCGAAGGGTTTTGCTTGTGGTCTTCAGGAAATTGCAATGATTGTTGAGATGCACTTGAGGGTGGTTAGTCCCATTTCTTACTTAAGATGTTGTTTCACAGTCTATCCTTTTATTGTTGTAATTTATTCTTTTGAATGTATTTGTTGTTTATTTTCATTACGGGTTATTAGTTATTACTAAATCCAGGTATGGTGTTTTTCTCATGTTATGGCTCAGGTTAATGCCATTGATCGTTTACTTGGATCACCCCCACACTCGGAGGAATTTTTATGGGTGTTGTGGGAACTTTGTGGTCTCTCTAGGTCAAAATGCTTACTCATGTGTTTTGAGTATGGACTTCAAATTCAAATTCTGGTTTTGACTTACACTTGTGTGACAATTTGTAGGTCTGATTGTGGACGCCAGGCGTTGCTGGCTCTGGGGTTTTTTCCAGAGGTATTAATGAATTGACTATCTGAAGCCATATTCACTATTGCATTCAAGAAATCATTTTAAATTCCTACTTTTCATTTGTAGCCAAATTAAATGAGACTAGCCGGTTTGTTTGAGTATTTATCTCCATAACAAATTAACAATTACAGTCCGCTGGAGTTGTCAATTTGTCATTATTTTCTTATTGCTTTCTTTATATTTAAACTAACTTTGGTATTATGTTAAATGTGTAATATATCTTATCGTTACTTGTTTTCTAGGATTGTTACAAATTTTTCGGTTTTATCTGTAACTTTAAGAATATTCGTTATGTATAATATTGAACTGCTCCTAAAGGAGGTAAATTCAATGGAAACAAGGTCCTTTTGTATCCTTGATAATTTTACATTGTTTTTGTCACTGTTGGATTTGTAATGTACAGCACCATTTTGTTGCATGGCTGCTTGCTTTAATGCAATAACATTTTGTAGGCTGTTTCCATATTGATTGAAGCATTACATTCTTCCAAAGAATCAGACCCAGTCACCAAAAATAGCGGTATTCCAGTTTCTCTACGATTTAAGTTTGTAATAGTTGTAAATTTTTTTGTATGTGTCTATTAAACGTGTACTTGGATGAATTTCTGGCTGTTCAGGAGCTTCACCGCTTAATCTTGCCATTTTGCACTCAGCTGCTGAAATTTTTGAAGTTATTGTTACTGATTCAACTGCATCCTCCCTGGGCTCTTGGGTCGGACATGCTTCAGAGCTTCATAAGGCTCTTCATTCTTCTTCTCCTGGGTCCAACAGAAAAGATGCTCCTACAAGGCTGTTGGAATGGATAGATGCTGGTGTAGTTTATCACAAGAATGGGGTTATTGGTCTTCTTCGGTATGCTGCAGTGCTAGCTTCTGGAGGAGATGCTCATTTAACCTCAACCAACATTTTAGTGTCAGATTTGATGGATGTTGAGAATGGCCTGGGAGAATCTGGTGGTTCTGATTTTAATGTCATGGAGAATCTTGTAAAAATTATCTATGAAAAAACTTTTGATGGTGTTACCCTTCGTGACTCTTCTATAGCGCAGCTGACAACAGCACTTCGAATTCTGGCATTTATTTCAGAGGACACGGTATGTCATTGTCCGTTTTTCCTCCCATGTAGATGTAGTAATAACATATTTTACCTTCACTTGCCATAGGCTTATTCTTTCCCTTCTCCTTGTGGACCTTGTTCTTATTCTTGGGTGCAGTCTGTTGCTGCTGCCCTATATGATGAAGGTGCTATAACAATTATCTATGCCATTCTGGTCAACTGCCGGTTCATGCTTGAGAGATTTTCGAACAGTTATGGTAAGTTGCTGAGAATACTTGTTGAATCAGTGTATTTATCATTGTGGATATAATTGGTATACCTACTTTGAAGTCTGTGATGATCTTAGATATTAAAGCATTTTTTTCTCATGTCTTGGACAGATTACCTCGTTGATGATGGTACAGAATGCAATTCTTCGTCTGATTTACTCTTGGAACGTAATCGTGAACAGAGCATTGTTGACCTTTTGGTTCCATCGTTGGTATTGCTAATCACGCTTCTGCAGAAACTACAGGTTTGTTGCATTTTGAATTTGTTCAAAATATTTGCAAGTCCATGTGACCTTGCTAATGTGTTTCTATATGTACCATGTTTATATTAACTCGTGAAGCATTTTTTGGTTAAAAAGTATGCTACATTTTTAGTATGGCATATCTTTATGAAAAACTTATTGTTGGAAACATAATACTGAAGCTAGAGACAGTCCCCTTATATATTGGCAATTTCCATGATGCTGTCTCTGTATTTTCCTTTGTGAGAGGTGATAATTCAAATAAATTTTTATGAGCTAAGTCAAAAGGAATTTTCCATTTTACCTTTTTCCCTATGGAGGAGATAAAAAAATTGATGGACCCTCTACATGTTAATCTATCCTTGGACCTTGGTGTCTTCAGAGTTCGGGATTTAATAGATTTGAGTCATTTGACACCATGACATATTGGTTGTCCTTCTGCAAATTTGAGTCCATGTATAATATATGTTACGATGATGGTCTTTTTCATTGTTGTACTAATTTGAGCTTTGGGATTGCTTTAGACAAGCGGTTAACTTGTTTAGACTTTTATGTAGGATAATAGTACTAGTTTACCATAAAATGGTTAGTTAAGGAGTGCAAGAGCCACATGATATATATAGTGATACATATTACAATGTTGAGCTAATCAAGAGGTTGGGCATTTTGATTGACAGTAATTGCAATAAACAAAATTAGTACTAAGATCCCAAATAAGCCCCTCATCAGTCAAATTTCTGCAAGAATCAAGCTGTTTGCTTGCTATGTTTGTAGGAAGCTAAGGAGCAGCACAAAAATACAAAACTAATGAATGCCCTTCTACGGTTGCATCGAGAAGTGAGGTATTTAACTTTCACTTGTTTTCCTTTTGGTGGCATAGTTTATATATTCTGTACATGTATTAATGCAGTGTTGTTATTGCAGCCCAAAGCTAGCTGCATGTGCAGCAGACCTTTCCTCTCCTTTTCCTGATTCTGCACTTGGTTTTGGAACCGTCTGCCATCTTGTTGTATCTGCACTTGCTTTTTGGCCAATATATGACTGGACTCCTGGCCTTTTCCACTTCCTTTTCGTAGGTGTTCAGACTGCTTCATTACTGGCTTTGGGTCCAAAGGAGACCTGCAGTTTGCTCTGTCTTTTGGTATGCATGTTTTCTGTTTTTGCTTTACTCAATTCATTTTGATTCACGCTGACTGTGGAATGTGGAAAGGTTTTATGCTCATGTATTCTTTCTTGAAAAAAAAGTTAAAATATTGCATTTTATCTCAGCATATTCATATTATCAAAAGATTAATGTGATAACCTGATGTGAACTTCTCATGGAAGATCTTTCTCTTGTATTGTAAGCTCTAAAAAACTTTCTTTTGTTTTTTAAATTGTTTCTATATAAAACACGACGGAAAATTCTTTTCCTGAAGCTCATTAACATGATTTGGTTTGTGTGTGTGTGTGTGTGTGCATATATATATATATATATATTATATATATATAGTAATCAGGTCCTTAGAATTCCAACCGGTTGGAATTAGTGTAAATGTTTTTAACACTAATTCCACAGTGAATAATATGTCAAAAAACTAGAATAAACCTGGAACAAAATAGAACCTATACAAGGTTAACTGAGCCAAATATTTCTAACCAGAGTATTTATCTCCAAAATAGAAGGATGTTTTTTTGGAATGGAAGCCCACAAAGTGGCTACACATTGGACTCTGAAACAAGCGGATTATTGGGAACCTTCGTGAACTGTGATGTTTGACTAATTTTTATTTTGTTTTCTTTGTATTGCTAGAATGATTTATTTCCTGAAGAAGGCATCTGGCTTTGGAGGAATGGAATGCCCTTGTTGAGTGCCCTTAGAACATTGGCTGTTGGGTCATTATTGGGGCCTCAGAAGGAGAAAGAGGTTGATTGGTATCTAGAGTCCGGACACCTTGAGAAGCTGCTTATCCAACTGAGACCACATCTTGACAAAATTGCCCAAATTATCCAACATTATGCCATTTCTGTATGTGTTCTGTACCCAAAACTAACTTTTGGATTTGATGTCATTTATTCTGTGGCACTGTTTGGTGGGTAGGGTGAGGTTGCTACTCAGTTTTATTTTTAATAAAAAATTTCCTCATGTCTTTTGTGCCTCGGTGAAATTATTCTTCAACAGGCATTGGTAGTCATACAAGACATGCTTCGAGTTCTTATAATACGTATCTCATGTCAAAAAGCTGAAAATGCTTCTATACTTTTATGCCCCATATTATCATGGATCCGTGATCGTGCTTCAGACCCGTCTAGTCTTTCAGATGTGGATGTGTACAAGGTGATAATTCTATGCTGTTACAGATTAACATTTTGACTAGTCTGGTGCATTTGATTATATTCTTTGTCTCTTTTTCAGGGCAGCCGGTTTCTTGATTTTCTCGCTAGTCTGTTGGAACATCCCCATGCCAAGGTTTTTACTATCTCTGTCTCAAGATTCCTTCCCTTTGGCCCCCACTTCTCCTGCCACTTTTAACAGCAACTTATCTTTAGTGAAATGACTATTTTCCTTGTCAGGCCCTCTTGTTAAAGGATGGCGTTGTCCAGATGCTAACAGAAGTGCTGGAGAGATGTTTTGATGCCGCTGATTCCAATGGAAATCATATTTCAGACCATATGTATTCTGCTAAATTTGATCTTACTATTATTAGTTGGTGCCTCCCAGTATTCAAGTGTTTCTCACTACTTTGTAGTTCTCGAACACCTCAAAAGTATCCCATGCGACATGATTCGTGAGTAAATGATATGTATTATGTACTTTTTTTCCTGTCCTGTTTCTTTGTGGAGAATTCAGTGCACTCATTAAATTTGTTTGGTGGTTACCAGGCACAAGTTTGATGCTTTAAGTACTGAAGATTGTTCGCTAATTTTACCCTATGTCCTTAAGTTTGCTCAGGTACTATTTCCTTTTAAATTTAAATATTTATGTTTGCAAGTTGTTCATGCTGATCAGTTTTCCCAAGATAATTTATATATATTGCTTTTCTTGAAATGGTCTTCCTCCAAGCAATGTTGAAATGCAGGGATTCTATGTCAAAGATGATAATGATTTATTCGATTTTTACTTTAAATTAAATCTCGGGTCACCCTGAAATTTCTCATCCAGAAATTTTCTTAGTTAACTTCATCTATATAAAAATCAGTCCTATCAAAAATCTATATAAAAATCAGAAAACATTTAATGTTTTGCAATTACCAAAAAAAAAAAAAGAAAAAAAAAAGAAAAAGGTATTTTCTTTTCTTTTGGTTCTCTTTTTTGCTGAACAGAAACAGATCTTGTCTTCTTGCATGTTCCTTGATGGTAACAGAGGATGCTCTTGTTTTCAGGTCCTACCAGTTGGAAAAGAATTAGTCTTTTGTCTTACGGCTTTCAAAGAATTAGTTTCTTGCAATGAAGGTCGAAGTGCTTTGTTGTCCACTTTATGTCATACTCGCTGTACTCTTGAAGAATTTGATTCAGTGGGGGAACATGAAAGGAATGAGAATCTTAGCCTTAATGAGTTGGAATGGAAAAATAATCCTCCTTTGTTATGTTGTTGGATGAAGGTGTTGAATTCAATTGATTCGAAAGATGGCCTGTCAGCTTACGCAATTGAGGCTATAAGTGCACTCTCTTTAGGTTCTTTGCACTTTTGCATTGATGGGAAAAGGTCAGCCCATTTTGATGATTAGCCTTATTATAATTTTCACTAATGTTAAAAATTGTTTGTTGGTATCTTTTTTATGCTGTATTAGTTCTGACTTCTGTGAATAAGAAAATTATTTTCATTTTCTTTTGTTAGTTACAGTCTTACACATTGTATATGTAAATTCCCTTGAATGTAAGTTAAGATGGTGTACCTAATTTTAGGGTTGGGAACCAAACTTCTATTGTTATGAGGGATAACTGTCACTTGTTAAAACTGGGTGAGTTTAATTTAGGTATACAAGCAGTTATGACATGTCATGTGTATTCAGTAACCATCTGTCTTTTGTTAGTTACCATTTTACTGATATTGTGTTTTAGGATCACCATAAATCTAGTGAAGACAGTACCAAACTTGTAGTGTTGTATGGGATAACCTGTCATGTGCAGTAAACTGGCTGAGGTTAAGTAGGGTGTAAGAAAATTTCATGGATAAGCAGTTTTGACATGTCATATGTATTCAATAAGTACCAGCTGAGGTTGGTGGAGGACTTGAGAGCTTTTGGAGGAGGTAGAAAGGCCATGGTGTTCTGGGGTATGTTGTTATGGCAATATTTAAGGTAATCTGGTCTGAAAGAAATAAGAGAACTTTTTAAGATTCCAAGGGGTCTGATAGGCTGCTTGAGCTTGTTTCAAATCGAAGCATGTCTTGAGTAGAAATTACCTTTGATCTTTTGTTTTCTAATAACAAGATATGTGCTTCTTTCATCTTGATTATCTTGTCTTAGAACTTCTTTATGGTTTTGGATTACTGACAAACTTAGAAAAAAGCTTGCTTTGCAATGTCCTTGGACTTGCCTGAATAATTAACGAGATTGGAATAACCGTGAGTTAGGCTTCTTTCATTCTGTGAACAATATTGAATCTTGGGTGAGCTTTTTATCTTGAATCTTGAATCTTGAATCTTCATGCTAGAAACTATGACTTTGCATAGAACTACCTTTTTGATTCATGGATTCATTCTATGTCATTTCACTGGCTTGACTTCAGGTTTTTTCTTGTTAATTAGTTTGAGCCTGAACGGGGTTGTTGCATTGAGATATCTTTTTGGGGTTCCTGATGATAAGAGTGTGGCAGAAGGCTCTCCAGAAGAAAATATTAAATACATGAAGAAACTGGCTGCTGTTTTGAATTCAAAGATCAATGATGATACCTGTGATATGGAGACCACTCTGTGCCAGGTATATATTTTAACTTATTAGGAAGATGTCTGACAACAACCCTCCCCCCCCATAGAATTTGATGCAATTGTTGATGTTATAGGTTTCAGGGTTTGTGAAGGCACTGTTGCTATTGTTGGAAAGGCCTACAGGTTCAGTTAAGGTGGATGATATAATCTTCGATGAGGGAATTATTTGGTCATTAAATGATTTTCCACTTTCTTCAAATATTCATCACATGGAAGATAGCGATGTTGAAAAGGCCGACGATCATCTTTACCTAGTTGGACATGAAGATAAATTTTTGTGGGAATGTCCAGAAACGTTACCCGATAGATTGTCGCAGGGAACTCTCCCTTCAAAAAGGAAAATGCCACCAGTGGAAGGCTTGAGCAGACGTACTAGAGGAGAAAATTCATTGGCTGAGACACCATCCCAGAATACATTTTCACGGGGATTGGGTCCATCTACAACTCCTTCTGGTCCTACTCGGAGGGATACATTTCGGCAGCGCAAACCAAACACCAGCAGGGCTCCGTCTTTGCATGTGGATGATTACATCGCCAAAGAAAGGAGTGTTGATGGTGTTAGTAATTCCAATGTGATAGTAGCCCAGAGAGTGGGTTCTGCTGGTGGTAGAGCTCCATCAGTGCATGTTGATGAATTTATGGCTAGAGAAAGGGAGCGCCAGAAACGTGTAGTAACTGTAGTTGGTGAGGCAGTAGCACAAGTGAAGAGTGTAGCTCCCACTAGTGACACCCAAAACGAAAAAGTAGACAAATCTAAGCAGTTGAAAACAGATCTTGATGATGATCTTCAGGGTATTGATATTGTCTTTGACGATGAGGAGTCTGAACCTGATGATAATTTGCCCTTCCCTCAGTTGGATGATAATCTGCAGCAGCCTGCCCCAGTCATGGTTGAGCAAAGTTCTCCACACTCCATTGTTGAAGAGACAGAGAGTGATGTTAATGAAAACAGTCAATTTTCTCGATTGGGTCCTCCATTAGCATCCAATGCTGATGAAAACACCCAAAGTGAGTTTTCTTCCAGGATGTCAGTCTCACGCCCTGAAGTCCAATTGACTCGGGAACCAAGTGTTTCTTCAGATAAGAAATATTTTGATCAATCTGATGACTCAAAGAATGTTATTACAGTAAAGACCTCTGGTGCGTTTGATTCAGGTGCAGCAGCAAATAATTCTGGGTTTTCTGCCTCCCCGTACAATAATTCTCCAATGTCATCAATGCCTGTGGATTCTAGGATGACTCAGCACAATTACTATCCAAAGAACAGTCCGCAACATGCTGGTAATTTTCCTGCAGCTGCTGGATCTCGAGGACTTTATGACCAGAAAGTTATGCTGAATCAACCACCTTTACCTCCAATGCCACCTCCTCAAACTATTTCGCCAGTCATATCTCAGGCTTCTGATTCTATCCCAAGTCAGTCTTCCCCATATGTCAATTCTATAGCAGAATCACAGCTGTCCATTCCTGCAGCCTTCCAAGTAAGAGAAGATAACCCCTTTTTTCCTTTTCATAGTTCTGGCCGTGGGCTTGCAGTATTTTGCTGTTTTGTTAGCAGTTTCTAATCTCTGCAATGTTTCCTTTTTTGCAGGTTCAGGCAGATTATCTATCAGTATTTGGTGGCAGTTCTACACCTTTATCCTCTTCCCATGGTGGTGGATCTGCTAGGCCTCCACTTCCTCCAACACCACCTCCATTTTCATCTAGCCCTTATAATTTACCGTCGTTAAAGACTTCTACTTCTCAATTGTCTGTATACAATCATCAGATAAGTGGTGGAACTGAAATGCCCCAGGCCCAGAGCTCTGCATCAGCTGCCGGATTATCATCTTATCATCCACCTCCCCTAATGCCGCCCTTGGTCTTCAGTAGGCCAGCTTCGATGCCTGGTAGTCTTTATGGAGGCACTCCAACTCAGCAGCAGGGCGAGAACCCACCTAGTATTTTGCAGAATCTCTCCATTCCTCAGTCTTCCATTCAGTCAATGCATTCCCTCGCTCAGTTGCAGCCTTTGCAGCCCCCACAAGTTCCACGTCCTCAGCAACCACCTCTTCATCTTAGACCACCGATGCAAGCTTCACAACAGTTGGATCAAGGGATGTCTATGCAGAGTCCTGCTCGAATGCAAGTCCATCCATTACAAATAATGCAACCTCCACATGTTTCTCCTATTCATTCTTACTATTCATCCCAACAGCAAGAGTTTTCTCCAGCACAGCAGCAGCAGCAAGTTGAACGTGCTCAACCCCAAGTTCTACATCAGCAAGGAGATGTTGCATCCCAGCAGCAACAAGATTTAGGAATGTCATTACATGAGTATTTCAAGTCCCCAGAAGCTATTCAGGTATTTTTGTTTTTTGTTTTTTGTTTTTTGTTTTTTGTGCTTAACTATTGCTCCAGACTTGTAGATTTATTGATCTGTATTTTCTAGTCTATCGCTATTATTTCTGCAGTTTCTTGCTCTTTTTTTAATATTGCTATCATTATTCTTTCATGGCAGTCTCTATTGAGTGACCGGGATAAACTTTGCCAACTTCTGGAGCAGCATCCTAAACTAATGCAGATGCTTCAGGTTATTACTTACTTCGAATAACTCTTGTTTCAAATATTTCCCCTTCTCTCAAATGAGTGTGAACATATATTGTTAACAGGGAAGGAAAGTAGACATCAGCTTAAATAATAGAACATCAAATACTGAACTTGATACTTCAAAAAAAAAAAATACTGAACTGGATTTTATTTCAATTTTCACATTTTGGTTTTTGTCTTGTTTGCTTTGGCACTGTTTGATAAATCTGACAAAAAAAAAAAAAAAAAAATTCTGCATTGAAGATATTTACAGCTGAAATACTGTAATTGAATTTGTGGAACTACTTAATAATTACATTGATGATTTAAAAAAAATGTATATGATAAAATATGAAGTGACAATTGCATAATTATTCATTATATATATACAAGTCTACCCACGTGCACACAAGCATATATGTAGGTGGTTAAGAAAATTGAGCTTCATTGACTTATAATGAAAGATATATAATTTAATATCGAGTACATTGTATTGGCTTTCCTGCAAAGGTGTTTGTTATAATTGTAGTGCTGATGGGATAATGAGGTTGTAGAGGGTTAGGAACCATTGATAGTCTGGATTTGAAAACTATATGTGGTTCCATGGGTCGATTGCTATGCCTATGTGTCTTGGTGGTTGTGTTGGTGCAGCATTGTCTATGGTTGCGGGGCTTGTGATGGTGTTGTGGTGGTTATTGCGATGGAGATGGTGATTGTGATGACCACCATCTCCATCGCAATAACCATCTCCATCGAAAATCATCACAATCTAAGGAGCATTGCGATGGAGATGGTGATTACGGTGCATTGTGATTCTTGAATATTGTCGCTTGGAGATGATAACCTCCCAGTGGGTACATATATAAAACTAAGTAGCATCTTCTGAAACTGTGTAACCTTTGGTTAGCATGCTTTGGTATCACAATCATTCTTAAACTTCCATGGCATTTCCAAAGAACTACTTCCTGCAAGATTAGGATACTTTTGCAATATATAACTTTGATTTGTGTATATTGGTGCTCTGACAACTAAAATTTGGTTGTGTTTTGTTGTCAAACAGGAAAGATTGGGTCAGCTGTAGCCAACACGATACAGAATTTATGGATTAGCACACTTATCGTCGTTGGATCGATTCCTCTTCAATGTAGGCTCCCTGCTGCGCCAGAAGATGTCACTGTATGAAACGATTCAATGCCTCACATCGAGTAATTATTCTATGTTGTGAAAGTCATCCGGATCACTTGGAGAGGCAGCCTTCAACCGTTCATTTTTTAACCTCTTAATTCTGTATTATTCATGTACCATATGTGTATATTTTTGATAAGAATTCTGATTTTATTCACTAGCAGGAAATGCATATGATCTGTCATTTCCTACCCTGCTTTTAGATGATAATATGGCTTCTTGCTAACTAAAAGGTAGGCGCTTAGGTTTGTGAAACTGGCTTCTTATTCATTAGCAGGAATTTTTACCCATTGCACATAACATTTGTATTTGTGGCATAAAATGTATATAAAAGTTTTATCACGAAGGTTGTGTACCTGGTATAAATCCATACACCTCCACCTTTTCACTCTTAACTTAAAAGAGTTTAGACAGCAAATTTCTAATTGACTACTCTTAACTGGAAATATTTACATGAGAAATACTGTTGGAAACAAGTCAAGTCATGGCTGATATCATGTATTAGAATGGATTATATCATCTAAAATTCAGTACAGTACTGATTGTAAAAAGCATTGTTCTGATATTGTAACAATTAACAAATTGATCAGAGATAAATGTTCTAAGTTCAAGCCAACTCTGAATGCTAAATATTAACAAATTCTTATGATGAATATTGACCGTAGAGCAAATTTGATTGGCAGCTATTCATATAAGCTCTGAGGGTTTCTAAATGTATAGTTTTGATCATCCTCAAAGTCCCACTCTTGGTTTTTGGTAGCATAACCGATAACAGTAAATGAGCTATGATAATTGAAGTATAACAAAAAGGTGGAAATGGTTGTGTAGCGTGGGGCATTTACATAGGTTTCAGTAACGAGTTTAATTAATAAAGTATATGATATAAATATAATCATCGAATTCACAAAGCATATTATCATGATCCTAGAAGCTCATGATCCCAGAAATCCTATTTTAAGCTATTTATATTTATATATACATTCTACCCACCAATGAAACATTCCTTCTTTAAGAAACATTGGCCAGTCCACGCACCCTCCGCCTTCATTGCGTTTTTTGCTTACTCAAAATCTTTATTGATTCTTAAAATTAAGGGCAAATTGTACCGAACCCCTTGAGGTTTAGGTAAGATACACTTAAATGGAAAAGTTTCTTTATTATACACTAACACCCCCAAAACTTAAATTTGACTTTACAAATACCTAAAATGCCCCTAGTTATATTATTTTATACTTTATTTTTTTTTATCTTTTAACCAAAAACTTTATCAACTTTAATAAAAATAAAAGAAATTAAATAAAAAATATTATTCATTAAATGAATAAATAGTTTAAAAAATTAAATAAATAAATCATTTAAAAAATTAAATAAAAATATTTTTCAAAAATCAAATAAATAGTTTAAAAAAATCAAATAAATAAACAGTTTCAATAAATAAATAAATAAATAAATAAATGAAAAAAATTAAAAACATTAATTATTTTTAAGGATATCCATTAAGAGGGACAAGAAAAGCTCTATATATCCAAACTTATTTATTTTTATTTTTTAAGAATATTTATTTATTTTATTTTTTAAAACTATTTATTTATTTACTTATTTTTAAAATTATTTATTTATTAAATTTTTTGTAAATATTTATTTATTAATTTTTTTTTAAAACTTATTTATTTATATTTTTCAAAACTATTTATTTATTAAATTTTTTAAAACTATTTACTTATTTAATTAATCATATCTTTTATTAAAGTTTTTAAATTTTTTGGTTAAAAGGTAAAAAAAATATAAAATAATATAACTAGGGGCATTTTAGGTATTTTTAAAGTCAAATTTAAGTCATGAGGGTGTTAGTGTATAATTAAGAAACTTTTCCATCTAAGTGTAATTTGCCGAAACCTCAAGGGGTTCAGTGCGATTTGCCCTAAAATTAAAAATTCTTTGGTTAGTACCATTCTCATTTAGATGCGCGCAATGCAACATTCTTATAAAGCTTTAAAAGGGTACTCTTAAGTCTTAATCCCTTATTCAATGTTGTGAATTTTGATAGGAATTAACTTAAAAGAGTACTGTTATATGATATAATCTTTACTGTAAATTTCAGGGAGCCTTTCCTTACTTTTGTTTTCAAGTGTAAGTCAAACACTTACTTGAATGAGAGTAAAAAAGTAAATAAATTTTAATTTTTTTTTTTATATTTATATGTCACTAGATTATGAAAAGTAAAAAAATCCGACAACAAATCCCGATTAATGCACACCCTAAAAACACACTAGTAATAATTCAACCTGAATGAAATCCGAATCCCACTGAACAAGGAGAGTTTTTAGTTACTTGAAAGGAGGAAATTAACATCCCTAAGAGTAGAAGATATGGAGTGTCAAAGTGTCATCGTATCATATACAAGTTGAACTATTATATATCCAATCTGTCTGCTCCTGAAAGAAACCTCAACGATTTTCTCGAGGCATTTGCTGCCAAAACAACCTTTAAAGCCACCAATCCAATCGAGCCACGCACTACAAACACCGACACCCTCTATTTTGCTACGGGGCTGTTCGATCCTCCACAGGAACCCCAACTTGCATGCCCAAAATGACACGTGCATGGCTTGTGCTACTTGCTCTCATTTTCACCCACTCATGTGCTTCACTCACTACTCCTTAATTATAACTCTTAATTTATACTCTCCTCTCTCTCTCCAAAACCCTAAAAGAAAAGAGTTTTTGATGAAGCTGTTCTGTGTGAAGTTGTTGAAGGTGATTGGTGATGATGGAGAGAGCATGGAAGCCTAACGTTGAAATAACACCAAACTGTCCAAGATGTGGTTCTTCAAACACCAAGTTTTGTTATTACAACAACTACAGCTTAACTCAACCGAGATACTTCTGCAAGGGATGTAGAAGATATTGGACTAAAGGTGGGTCTCTCAGGAACGTCCCCGTCGGTGGCGGTTGCCGCAAAAATAGGAGATCAGGGAAGTCAGTTAGGTTTTCGACTGATCATCACGGTGTCTCCTCCAAGAGTAATTTGGCTTATGGGGGTGGTGGCTCCTCCATTAATGGACACTCTAATTATTGCAACAAAGTTGTTGGCTCCCCAAGCTCACCAGGTGGTCACAATATCGATCTTGCTTTGGTTTACGCTAACTTCTTGAATCAACAGCCGGTCGATACCAAGACTGGAAGTGCCACCGCCCTTGAAAATATTCCAGATTTCCCCGGTGGGTTCGATCCATTGGTCGAGTTTTCTAACATGTGCAGTACAAATTTGGAAGAAGAAAATGGTGTTGTTGGAGGCATGAGTATGGGTGCTGACTTGTCCATGGAAGCTCATTTAAGTGATAGCACTAGTGATCAGCAGAATTACTATAGTCATGTGTTTGATTCAGTTCACAAGCAACAAGGAGGAGCACTACTTGAACGCCTATGTACTTCAAGGAATCAAGATGATCAGGAATTGCCGCCGCTGCCAAATGATGAAGAGATATTGTGGTTGAATAATTCTGATCATCATACCTTGGAGGATCAGCCAATGCTTGGACCTGATCAACTACTTCAAGATCCCAATCTACTATTTGGTAATTGGACTACTCCTTTTGATTTCTCAACCGATGATCCTACTTTCACCAAAATCACCTGATAATGAAAAACATGTCATTTACTTCATTAAATCTTTTTCTTTTTTAGTTTCTATATAGTTATTATGTATAGAATCAGATAATTTTATGAAAAATATGCTGAAAATGTAAACAAGTATGATTACACAAAAACTACAATAATATATAGTACCTATAATCGAGTTTTTCTTAGAAATTAAACAGGAGATCTTTATTTACTATATTACAAATTAAAGCGGTAAATATAGTTGCTAGAAGTGTAAAAATTATGATCCATTTCTAGCTTTGATAGTTCCTTAATTGACCAATAGTTATAGCTAGCTGCTACTTAAGTATCTTACTCCAATTTATACATTGTTTTTTTTTTTTCCAATTGTTTTACTAAATTTTTGTATGAATTTAAAGACAATTAACTTGATACTAATAAATAATCTTTCAAAAAATTAATATAAATTAACTAAATAAAGAGATAACCTGATGAATGATACGATGGTATGCAATTAATCGGTTGTCATCTATCACTTGAGAATTATATTGAGATATAAAATTTAGAAAACAAGTTGAAAAGTAGTATTAGTAATTTGTATCAACTTGTTAACAAGTTTTCAATATTGGTATAGGAACTTGAAATATAATGCCACATGCATCTTGTGTTTGCTTTCTTCTACCATATCAGTATTTGGTAATGTAAAATATTAGTTTTCTAATAGTTAATTAAAGAGAAGATCAAAAAGAAAAAACCTAGAGGAACTTTGTTCATTATTATTGTCAATGATAGGGGATGGGTAAATCCATGGCGCTTCAGAGGCCAAGGAAATCTAATAAGACTAAATTAACAATTCATACGATGTAAAGTACGTATATATATAGAGATAAAATTAAAAAAGAAATCGGCAATAATTATGACAAATTCTATGGAGAAAAGGGTTAACTGAACCCTATAGCTACTTAAAGGATTGGATTGCTATGGGCCAATTTGATTCATATTCAAAATTCAATTTTCTGTTGATGAAATTAAGAGATGCAAAACTTTTGAAAATGAAAAGGTGTTCAATTGGATTGTAGAATTGTATGTAAAAATGTTTTTTTTTTCTTTCAAATGTATATATATAACTATTAGGTAACACTACAAATTATATCCTAATTTTAAAATATTATATTCAAATCGCAATCTAATGCTTGAATATCGCTACATTATTACTCGGCCACTAAAACATAAAGATTTAATAAACAAGCCGTATCTGTACTTCATTAAAATTGCTCCATTTTTAGCCACTATATATTCATTTCAACTTCTATTTATATTAGTATTTACCGAATTTATAATAAACCTGAAAATTGGAATCAAATAATTCCTTTGAAATGTATACACAAAAAATTAATAGCAGGCTAATTAAAGTCATGACTTTGAAGTTTGAAGGGGGTCTTTAGGTCCTTGGAATATGCACCATGGCAAGTTTCACGAAGCAAACTTGTTCAGTTTTCATGCCCTAGCTTGAAAGCTTCAAGAGCAGACATCCAATCTATCTAGCTAAACTTGTTTAGAAAATCATTCTTTAACATGTTTGGTAAGAAAAATTCAACATTTGATTAATTGATTAGTCAAAAATAATCGTGCTGGTGCATGCTCTCCGGATTCATGTATGTAGGTGACGTTAGCTTGGAAACTTGGGCACTATAGAAATTCGTGCATCACATGATCCCAGAAAATGAAGCCCAAGATCCAAGACAATATAACTGCTAACCATCATTTTAGTGTCGACAAGCTTATAGGAATTGAATTTTGATAAAATCAGATCTTTGAAAATACAAATCAATTAATACCAACTGTCAACTGATCATCGATCACCAGTCAAATGAATGGATGATATATTGAGGTTCACGTTTTATTAGTTAATATAATGTAAAAACTATATACACATATATATATATATATATATATATGTGTGTGTGTGTGGCCAGTTAGGGGATATGTATAAGCGTCGTGCGATTGAATTAGTCTATATGATAATGTACTCTATATTGGCTGGCAGCAACGACATGGACATGGTGTACAATATGAGACCGCACGTAGGCCTCTCCATTCATTCAACCTTCAACTCCTATTGTTAACGATACTGATCACAGCGGTTTTTCTGGCTTTGGAATAAGAGGGTCTATTTACACTTATAATTTATAACTCTTGCAAGAACCTGATTGATCTGAAGAACCCTGAAAAGAAAAATTAATTACGTACATGTTATATTTCTCTATTTAATCTATATTATTTGTGAACATATTTATGTATATACACGATGTGAAATCCCAATTGACCGGCCTGGTGTTGTAACCATATATATTTTATGATTATTTTTGGATTGCCAAAATATATTTTTACTCAAATATTGTGGCCTGTAAATTATAACTAACACGTCACTCACTACATTATCTCAAAATTTACATGGTGTGTTGTCAACTTACATACCACAATATTTTAGTAAAAGTTTGAGCAATCTAGCATTATTAATAATATATATAATATATATATATATATATATATATATTGTACGCATAAATAACAGGTATCTAAAAAGGTAGAAACTAATCTTAGGTCTAAAGAGAATGAAAAATTATTTATTTATTGATTATATAATAATTAATATGCTAACTTAATTGACGGCTGAGAGTAAGAAGTCGATTACAAATGGTAAAATGAATAATTAATAGTGTCTTTTCAGATAATTCAAATGTTGAAAGGCTCCTCATCGACAGCTTCAGCTTTTTCAAATCTTCTTCTCCTTGAGTTAATTTCGGTTTGTTACCACAAATGGTAAAATGAATAATTAATAGTGTCTTTTCAGATAATTCAAATGTTGAAAGGCTCCTCATCGACAGCTTCAGCTTCTTCTAATCTTCTTCTCCTTGAGTTAATTTCGGTTGGTTACCGGTGCTTATTAATAAATATATGTCAGCTATTGATTTATATCCTTATAATATAGCCTGGCCATTAAGAAGAAAGCAATAATGTAATATTATAACATTGACCCGAGCCGCCAGCAGCATCCGCCAGCAGCATACGTTCAAAGTTGGGTTGCAGCCAACTTGTGCAATTGGGTCCATCTACTGGACCAGGTGCTTAGAACTTTCGCTCAATTTCTAAAACATCTGCTTCAATGGTTTTGCTTGCTTTAACTCCACCAAGCTCTGACCAAATTAAATGTGAACTCAAATACATACATTGCTAATTACTCCTCATTCAACCATCTGAATTTCACCGGTCATTTACCGGTTGAAAAAGAATAATACTTGGGTGTTCACCGGTTAGCACCTAAGGTACTGACCCTACCAATTGGGGTGTGTCACGTGGTCTTTTTTCTTTTACTTTTTATATTTATCTTCTTACATTCTTCACAAAAGACCACATGTCACACCTCAATTGATGAGATCAGTACCTGGGTGCTGATTGGTCAGCACCCAAGCATTGTTCGTTGAAAAATATTGTGATCCATCATTCCTATATACAGTAAATGTTGGGTGGTAAATTATATAAAATTTAATCATTTTGAACTGCAGTTATCATCATTAAATTTTGTTAAAACAATAATCTTCAGAAGATTCAATTCTGAATTATAATTCTTTTCTTAATATGAAAAAAACAAATGAACATATAAACAATTAGTTGGTGAGTTTCATGGAAGAAGTTTTTTTTTTAATTATTAGCAAGATTTTTAATTTTTAATTAGACAATAACCTTTAATTCTATCAAAAAAATATATATATATCTATATATATCTCGAAAGAATAAATATTACTATATCCTAAAAATTATTATCTAATTAGTAACTTACAAATTAGAGATTAGATTACGCATTCTTTTATATATTCAGCCTGCTGATTTTGTTTTTAGGTTCCATTACCTTCATTATTTATCTGAGGAAAAAAAAAGGATCTATTATAGAGTATAAATAGCATATCTATTGCTTGGATGAATAATTTTTACTGATTTGATATTGAAGACATGATCAGAGAGGCAATGAAAAATAAAAGAACGATATGTGATTTTTTTTTTTGTGTGTGTAAGTGATTACTAATAAAAGGATGCTCAATTATTCTTTGAAGTGGATGTGAAGATGAGGCAGGCAGTCGACTTATTACATGCTCACCGTGTTATCTGAAGAAACTATCCATATGTTTTTGTTCTGAATATTACATTTACAACTATATAGAGTACTATATTTATCAGGCACGAAAAGGGAATAGATCAATAACAATAACAAAACAATCCGGTGACTTTCACACTTATTAGCAAATCATGCATTAAATTTCGGAAACCAGAACAAAATCGATGTGCCATGAAATTTTGTCGACACAATTTTGTGTCCAATTCTATTAATTTCTGTCATAATCATCAATCAATTATATACACAAAAGTAAAATTTATAAAAGAGACAATGAAAATTGAAATTTGTGATGTTCTTTCCATCACTGAATTAAGCTGCTGGATATGAAGCAAGCAATTTCAAAGGCACACATGAAGAAGAATTCTTCCAAGCCCGTGCATGCAACTTAAGCAATTCTCTAGCCTTGTCTTTGGTCCTGGTACTAGAGTCCACTTGAAGAACCAAGCACAACTTAGCCACAATACCCAATTGCAACATCTCTTGAAGAACACTTGGAGTTGCTGAGAATTTTGAAATCGAAAGCAGAATCCTCACAGCCCTTTCACTTGCCACGTGAGAAACCCTAAGTATCTTCTTCGACACGATTGCCATCCCAGCGCCATGTTTCAATAGCTCGGCTCTTCCTTCAGCGCATTGACACAACAAATCAAGCAACGTTAGTATCATTTCACAAGGCCTTCTCTCTGAAGTATCAAGAAGATGATCAATAAAGAACGATACGGCACCGGCTTCAATTGCTTTGATTCTGTTTCTTCCCCATGGACATATGTGGATTAGTACTTGTAGTGCAGCTTTTGAGGCCTGTTGAGAGATTTGATCATGAAAAACTTGAACAACTTCAATGAACAATTCAGGTCTTAAGCTTATGAGTGTCATTGGGTCAGCTAATTCAAGCATAGCTTTCAATAACATAATCGCATAAGCTCGAGACTCGTAGCTACCACGTCGCATGACTTGTGTTAAAGACTCTACAAACTCTCCATTTCTGCCAATAAGATTCTTCAAGCAAACTTCTGATATTTGAAGATTGCAAAGAATGCTTAAGGCTTCATCGGTGTGTCTGGACGAGTCAAACCCATCTTCTGATGATGATTCTTGATCTGCTGATGATGACTCGAAGGTGTTGCTCACAACTTTTGCTAGGAATTCAACTGCACCTGCAGCTTCCAAGCAACGCTTGTTTGTATTGTTTTCCAAGGCGATTGATTTGAGCTTTTTCAAGCAATTAACTTGCAACTGTGGTGACTTGGCATCTCTGAGAAGCTTAGTGATCTGGGCTTTGTTGATTGGTGGTTTTGGTGTTGGAATTCTTTCGATTCCATAAGAAGCATTGAGAGTGCACCAAGATTGGATTAAACGACGAACAGTGTGGTTTGGTGTCAGCTCACAATCTGATGGAAGCACCTGTTTTGTAACCGGACATGTGTTGCTGCTTTTGCCTGAGAATAACCATTTTTCGATGCTTTCACGATCGTATGTTATCCCAGTTAACACTGTTACTGGGTCTTTCATGATTTCTAGAGAAATTGGGCAGAGAAAAAATGGTGGAACATCAATATCTTCCATGTATTGAAGTAGTGATTGAATAAGAACCCAGATGAGAAAATCAAGAAGCTTTTGAAATAATTATTGTTTAGAGAAAATTTGGATTGAAAGTAGAAGTTGGAGAATTGCTGTTGAGGAGGAGTTGTGAATTGGTTTGAAGGAAGACAAGATTAGGTTTTATATATATGTGTGATGGTGGTTGTACTAGTAGTGAGAGATTCAACATATAGAAAGTCAAAAACACGCAAATTACAAGTGCTGTGAAGGAGAGAGAGAGAGATTGACTTTTCTAATCTCTAAATTGAAGGGCTCAAGAAAGCACAACTTTACCAGGTCACAAATGGGTGGTGACGGTGTTGGATTATCCAGTATTTGTTTTTTTTTTTTTTTTTTTTGCTTTTATGACATGTTAGACAAATCCATTCCGTTTTGACTTTCTCTGTCTACAAACTTCTCTCTCTACCTCGTGTTTTATGATCATTTCTATTTTCTATTTTTCTTTTTTGGTGCCGACAAATGCTAATGGAGACATTACTGCTTTCCTTGGCTGCTAGCTTCTTGTTATCTTCACTCCATTTTGCTACTCGGCCTTTGTTTTATATTGTTTTTTTATTTGACCAACATCTAAGAAAAAGACTCGATAATGGAGAGAGAGGGTGTGCAGACTATTTTATTACGGATAAAATATGCAATGCATTTGTCAATGGGCGCATGCCATGTGGCAAGAAGAATCAATCAAATAAATGAATTTTTCTTACCACATACATGCTCCCATTGGCTACGATGCATTGCATGGGAAGCATGCAAATTTTTCTACTTATTTATTATTATGTTTTCTTATTAGAAATATTCTCCTTGTATTATTATAAATATTCTCCTTATTAAATTCTTCACTTGCATTGAGAATTAGTCGACCATTTTTTTTTTAGAAAATTCTTAATAATAAAATATAGAATAAGTGGAATGCTAAAAATTTGTTACAATATTACTTGATTAACCTACCCTTTGATTTTTGTATACTTTTAATTTTTTTTAGCAGTATCTATCTATCCAATGATCTAGACCATGTAATTTTTGAAGCTTTCTGCTATTGATAGGATTCGAGCCGCGGACTTGAGAGTCATTTACCTAAACCTCAAACTCGTCTATCTACCAGTTGAACTACGCCCATATAGCCAAATTTTAATTGCATTTTTTTTTTCATACTTCTGGTTGGGTTCAATTCATTTAAATGAACATTTCGAAATCAGAAACAATAAGATTCATTTCCCACAAGGTAGATAATTAAAACCACACACACACACACATATATATATATATATATATATATATATATATATAAGACAAATTGTATACAAAATTTCTGATAAAGGGATCAATCAATATCATGTGACATGAATAACAAATAACATAAGAGTTATAGTAAATGACATGATTTAAATGGTTTGTACAAACGTTTCGAAGCTTTCCTCCTAGAAAGGTAGCAAGTAGTGGCTACATTTACAAAGTGCAATGCATAGGCGGTGAAATGTTTCAGTGCGACTGGCATATACCTTCAACAAGGGGGAGGAGATAGGCGAGGGTAGACGGGGGCCATGGCCCCTGAACCAAATTATTTTCAACAAAATTTTCATGTATAAAATTGTCATAATATGTTATACATGCAATCATGTCTTTGGCCCATCCCATTATTTTTTTAATTATAAACATAATTATTACCCTTTAAAGTCTGGCACAACCAATATATCTAGAGAAAGTTTGATGTGAAGCAACATCAGCAGTTATGAGCCTGTTACCATAACCGTTATAAGAAGAAATTATTCATCTGGTCATATTTAATATGTATCTTATGAATAGACATTACAAGGATTACAAACCATGATCACTGATCCACTTTGTCAAGTTCTACAACAAAAATCTCAAGACATTTAACAATTAAGAGATACCAGATATGATAGATTATTTACAAAAGCAAGTTCATTTTGTGAGGCATACAATATTGATGTTCCAAATATGAATGCTTGTTATATTGCAATACGATGTCGAACTCACCATTAAGAAGATAATTATACAATTGAGAAGTATTACTAGATATAATTTATATTACAATTGATTCTCAATTACAAGAATTAAATATGAGTATATATTCGATTATAGATGATTTTTTAGATTTTAAAGAGCGGCAAATTCCATTTTGATTCATAAAGATTGTGTTTATTTTATTTACTAATTTAAGAGACTAATCCGTATTACTTTTGGTTTTTGAACAATTTAGTTTTTAAATATTAATATATTTGTCTTACATAAATTTGAATATTTTTTTGAATAATATTTGGGTATTAACCTGTCAGTACCTAAAATACTGACCATACCAATGAGAGTACATCACGTGACCCAATTTGTGAGATAATGTAAAAGTAAAAGAAGAAAGGCCACGTGCTGCTAGGGGTGGGCAAAAAACCAATAAACCAAACCGAACCGATGAACCAAACCGATCCAATCGGTTTTTTTTCCGGTTTTTTTTATATTGACCGGTTCGGTTTGGTTCATTTTTTTGAAAACCGATTGGATCGGTTTTTTTTCCGGTTCGCTATCCCAAACCGGAAAACCGAACCGAGGTCCAATATATATATAAAAAAACCTTAGTTTTAATGTTTAATAGTCCATGAAACTATAAAATTATGAAAGTGTGTCACATCATATTTTTTTCTTAGTTTTTTTTTATGAATATTATTTTAAACTAGTATTTTCAATTTGTTTAAACCCATAATTTAATTTGGTCAAACGCCCAAAAAGATTAAAATATGAAAATATGTGTAATAATTAAAACCAAAAAATTTGGTCCAATTGACACAAAACCGAAAAAATCGAACCGAACCGAACCGGTCAAATTTAATCGGTTTTTAATCGGTTCATAATTGTTAAGTTGATCGGATCGGTTCACTTTTTCAAAAATCGAACATTATCGGTTTTTTATCGGTTCACTCTAAAAGTGAACCGATCCATTAAACGCCCACCCCTACGTGCTGCACTCTCATCTGTGGGATCAGTCTTTTGAATACTAGTTGCCAATACCTAAGTATTGTTCATATTTTTTTTTACTATAAATAGAAAATAGACACCACATTTATTGTGATAAGATAATAAATGCATGTATTGATATGCGTGCCTATTTCTATTTATGTTAAAAAATGGTTGTTAATTTGTGTCCAGAAAACACTATCCATAATTAATTACATAAGAAATGCATATCACATGTCATGATTTGAGTGAGTTGGATGTATACAGTCACGCGTACCAAAGTATTTATCTACGAGCCAAAACGTCAATATGTAGCCGCGCGCGCAACACACTCTTATGGAGCGCGCAAGTAACGCAACTATGCAACTGTCCAAGTGTCCAACCAAGTGGCTAACTGGCCACCCATTCAATTCAAAATTTCAAATAGGTAGCCAAAGAAGATTCGCCAAATACGCCTTACCTGGGCTGTATCTATCAAGCTCCCACATACAGTACATAACAACATGCAATAATAAAATTCTACTCTTTGTCGCACGTTGTTCATTACAATGGCGTGTCAGTTTTCTATTCTCTAAACTTCTTCCCATCTCTTAATAACCACTACTGTATAATGTCTGTATTGAAACTGAAATACAAGTCAACTATATTCATTTCAAGGCTCCTCTTAGGCGGGAGAGTTTAAGAATATTCCTTAAGGATCTTATATTTTCATTTAAAATTACTATATTTATTTCTTATTTTTCCTTTTGAAATTATAAATATTGTCAAAGGCCCATTGGTATTCAACTATTGCCTTTAACTTGGTAGGGTAGAAGATTTATAATCTCCGCCCATCTATCAAGTTTTAAACTTTGACACTTTATATGTATTATTTTATCATTGTTTATAAAACTGTAATAAACCAATAAATATAAGAAGACCTATTTCGATGTTTGGAGTTGAATTCTCCCAATTATAAAAATAGATATTCGAACAGTATTTTAGTGTTATTTAACCTCGGTAGATTCCAACAAATGTATTTAAATATATATGTGTATATTAGTTGAATGTTAAAATTATAAATTTAAATTTGGTAAAGAGTATATTTTGTAAATAAATTCCTTTTTTGTTCTAAAAAAAAAAATTAAGGTTGGTGACAACTGTAGATTTGTAGAGTTTTGAAAAACACAAAATATTAAAGTCAACTCTAAAAACCGACTGTGTGTCAAGGTCACCGGTCATACAAGTGTATTTAAAAATTATTGTGTGCTGTTTAATAATTTTTATTTTCACAATGAAGAAGACCGTAGCCATCCGTAGCGGATGAGATTATATAATTTAGATGCGACTCTAAAATTTGATCTTTATCGTCCACGTTTGGCCATTGAAAATCCATCCCTTGTACTTACCCGAAATAAATGAATAAAAACGCTTTCGTCAAAGTTTATGTGTTTACCAGACGTAATGAATAAGACAGGCAGTGTAAATATACAGTTGCAAACTTGCAGTCCACCGTTTTTGTCTGAATTTTATATCCACCATTTACTAGGCCTACATATTTTGCTCAACTACATGGCCGATATCAACCGGAACCTTCTTCCTATATAAATATCTATAAATATATATATATATATATATATATATATTTAAGTATTATAATTATTACAATATGACTATCGAGAAATCTGTCAAGATTAGTCAATACATATACGGTTTGGATATATTCTTCTAAATCGGGAGAAAACTCCCCACAAATATTTTTAAAATACATATGGTGGAATTCGAATCCCTAACGACTAATATGTAAGGGGGATTTGCACTACCACATATGTTAAGAGGTGATGCGTAATTTTCTTTTCAATTTTAAAGGCCAATAAGTTCAAATGTATTTATTTAATTCATTAAAAACTTTCATTAAATTTTATCAAAAGTCTTCTCATAAAAAAAACAGATAAAAAGTAAATTTCAAAATTTTGTTTTAACCGATAGTCTTTATTTTTTGTCTTAAATATATGTTTGAATTGAGCTAAAGTAAAATCATTTTCGATGTATATCAATGACAAGACTATATTTATCACATCATTTTAGAATAGTACTCATATGTATAATTCTATTTAAAATGTTATTTTTATTTTTTTTAATATTTAAAATTATAAAAATCAATAAATATAATTAATACATTCAATTTATTTAATATATTTTATTGTTTAAAATTATAAAAGTCAACAATTAATACATTCAATACAATTATAAAATGGTATTTTTATAATTAATAAAACAACATTTATTACTGTACCAAATTTGTCATATGCTATACTTTCTACTAAATTTGACACAAAGAATAGCATATGCTAAATTTGGCACAACATTTAGCATTGCATTGGAGTATGTTTCTTATTTACTTTGTGTTAAATTATAACATTGACACACTAAAATAACATTACATTGGAGATGTTCTAAGAAGAGGTCTTAATTGATAAATGTTTTTTTTTCTTTGTTTACAATTTCTAAATCCAAATATCAAAAAATTTAATAACAAGATATTTATACCCTTTTACCAATTAGTTGTGTTGTAAATATCTTTTTCTTTTTTTCAAATTTAAAATCTCTTAAAAAACTAACAAGAGATGCCCATAGGACATGAGCTCCCTTGACTCATAGTTATATATAAAAAAAACATTTTGAAATCTATTTTTCAAAATTCATGTATTAATTTTTATTTATTTTTTTAGTTCTTCATATTGGTTCCTCTCAATAAATTGACTTTAGTAATACGATAACTCCAAATAAAAATATGGGTTACGTACAGGCTTGATAAAACCATAACAAAAGTTATCGTTTTTGGACGGCCATGTGAATATTGAAGTGCTCAAAAACTAGAATAAATAATAGGGATGGGAAGGATAAACATTCAAGGCTTGAATGAGTTGGAGTTTATAAAGCAATTATATCCTATAATTAGGAGATAAAACTTACTCTTTGGGGAAACCTATAGAATACAGTTATGGTGGTTTAAGTCATAATTATGATTTATGATTTATGAACCATTTCACATTTGATGTGATCTCCACGTGTTTAAAATTGCACTAATGTTACTTTAAAGCCAAATAATTTATTCTATAAAGGGGATCAAAGTGGATATAATTGTCATAATTATAATAAAACTGGTTAGTGGGTGGATAGAAGCATAATTGTTTAGGCAAATTAACTTGTAGCTGAATTTCGAATGATATCCACATGTCACATTGAATTAATTCGTTGACATGGGATATGATTGTATTAAAATATCAGTTGACTTGGTTTTTTTTGTTTATTGAATTGTAACTAACGTATTATGAGGGATTGAGGGTAAAGTAAATTAAGATTATATCATATTATCATTCGGTGTATCTAGCTAGATATTCATCCATCGTCATGAATTTGAATTTTAAATTTAAATTGTTTTCGATTTCTGTTCAAAATCTGTGGACTTCTCCAATTTGAAATTTTACTCTTTTTTTGATGAAATTTTATTTATAAATACTTTAATATGTATATTTAAGGAATGCAAAGGGAGTTTCCGTTTATAGGTTTTTTTTTACTTGTTTCCCTTTTAAAAAAAAACAATTATAACGAGAAATATTATAATAGTACTATCGAGATTTACCGATATCAAACAATATATATATATATATATATATATATATACGGTCCGGATATCTACTCTCATAACATGTGATAATTACTCTCACAAACTGAGAAGAAAACTCTTTATACATGCTTATAAAATGTGCATGATATGATTTAACCACCTAGACTAAGCAGTGTTTGAAAAATCGGTTCAATACAGCTAGTCGACGGATCACTATGGCGAAATGGCCAAAATCGACCTTAATAGTCGATCTCCAACTAATTATCCAAATCATCGATTAATTGGTCAAGTCAGCTAGGCGGAGTCAAAGTCGCCAAGACCATTCAATCGCCGAAAGCTGTCGTCTTTCGTCACAGTCGTCGCTAGTTCACAACCGTGGCTAGTTCGTCGGTCTTCATCCTGTCTCCACGACTCCAAAGTCCATCTAGGTTTGTGGTTGTTGTTGTTTTTGTTTTCTGGGTTGCTAGTTTGTGTTGCTCTGTTATGTGTCTGTTTTCTGGGTTGATGGAGAGTTGAGTTTTGCTTCAAGTGGTGGATGGAAATGAAGTCTTTGTAAACACAAATTATTTATGTGCCCTTTTTACCTTTTTTGGGTTCCTGCTCTGTTTTTCCTTCTTCACCTGGTGCCCTTTTTTTGTTTTCTGGGTTGCTGGTTTGTGTTGAAATGATGAGTAAAAAGTAAAAACTAAGAAAAGTAAAGGTGTTAAATAAGAACCGCCAGGAGTTTGATGAAAATCTTCTAATTTTTAATTTTTAATTTTTTGGAGTTTGATGAAAATCTTCTAATTTTTATTTTTTAATTTTTTTAAAAACAAAAACAATCCAATCACCTCCCTATAACACACACACACACACACACACACACACACACACACACACACACACAGAATAAAGAAAGGAGAAGAAACTGAGGAAAACAAAGAAGAAAGAAGAAGATGATCGACGCTGATGATGATGGTCGAAGCCGTTGCCAAACCGTCGAAAGAAAAAGATGGTGGACTGGTGGTAGGCGGTGGCCTGGTGGAGTGGTGGGTGAGTGGGTTATAGGTGATTTGGGGTTGATTTGTGTGTGTGTGAGAGAGAGAGAGATATGAAGAAAGGTGATGATCTGAGATTCTTATTTCTCAGATCTGGTTTTAATATATATATATATATATATATATATTTTGAGGAACCGTCCAATTCTAACCGGTACCGAACTGCCGGTTCCAGTCCCGTTCAAACCGGACGGTTCCTCAAAATATAGAACCGGAACCGCCCCGGTACCGGCTTTGATCCGATTCCGGTTTTGATTTTTTCTAGGTGTTTCCGGTTCCGATTCGGTTCGCCGATTCGAACCGAACCGGCGCCATGTCTAGGGTACTATCAATTGCATGTTGACATTGCTTGTTTTCTTGGATTTGTTTTATAGTATGTTGACATTTGTACTGTTAATTGCTTGATATTTCGCCAATCGATTAATCGCCGACTAATCGGCCTAGGAGCTAGGCGCTGGGTCTCCGCCCGACTAGCGCCTAGCACTTACTAGAACACTAGTGATAAGAGATAATATACATTTCCCGTTTATAGTTGTCGATGACACTTTTGCAATTATAAAATTGACTATCCTTTTTCAACATACAATAGGAATATGAGTTGGTCTGTATGGAGAAGGTCATCTGTCTATTGTTAAGTTTAGGGGTAAATACACTCACTTACCTGAAGTTTGATGTAAATACAGTTAGAGAATATGTATATATTTATCTACTCATACCTCTCACACTCTTAAAATTGAACTAATAAAAAGATCAAATTGCTCTTAGTTAATATATTTTTTTGAAAATGCACTTTATTGAAGGCCAAGAGTGGCAAACCGCAAAACAAGCAACAAATGAAACCAACCAAACAAACAGAGCCACCCACACAACACCACAAAGAGCTCACACCAGAGCCACACCAAAACAAACGAAAACAAACCAACAACAACTACCCAACCACATCAAACCCAACCCTCCCGAACCAACCCACTAAAGGCACCCTGCTTAGCTAAAAATTCAACGAAAACATTAGCACTCCTAGGAACAAATTGAACCAGAACCTTCGGCGAAAGTCTGGCCAAGATATCCTTAATGTCCATAATAGCATCCAGCAACCTGACATTCCCAACACCACCTTCCCTATTCACCCACGAAACTACTGACTTGGAATCACTTTCAATGATGATGTTGTGATTAGGAAGGTACTTAACCGACTCACACAACTGACAAGATTTAAGAATAGCTGTAATCTCAACAAAGGAAGAGTGATTGCAGCCTATGTAGGCTGAAAACATGCACAGCATGGCCCCGTCATGCTTACGAAGGATGCTGTCGATACCAATTGGGCCTTGATTACCTCTAGACGATCCGTCAACATTAAATTTCAACACTCTTACAGTCGGATAGTTCCACCTAACGCCAGACTTCCTCTGTTTCCTGGGACCGTCAACACAACCAATCTTCAGGTTCAACATTAATATTGAAGGAAGCAGCGAGGATCTAGAACCACAGTTCTTAAACCACCATGCCACCCTCTATCTCACCATATCCACCGCCTTATCAACGCTAGCTTCCCCTTTGTTGAAAACCACATCATTTCTAGTCCCCTAAATGGACCAACAAATAGCATGGAAAAAGCAACTTTCCACCCTCTGCTACCGCTAATCGACGGACAGAGAAGCATCCAACCCTTCATCCAGTAGTTAATCCTATCAGGCAAGCAAGCCGAAATATCCCACCACTTGAGACATGTCGACCACAACAACCACGCCCACACACACCTTATTTTAAAATAATCGGTTCATAGATAAAAAATTAAATTAAATTAATTGAAGATAATCCTTTCAATGGAATAATATAATTAAAAAATAATAATTTTAAAATGGAAAAATAAAAAAACTATTTTTAAAATTTTATATTGTCTTCATTAATTTTTTTTTTACTATTTTAAAACTTATATTTTAAAACCAGCAAACAAAATTTTAATTTGAAAATGAAGATAATGTTTATTAAATAATTTTTTTATTTTCTTAAAACAGTAAAAATAAATAAAATAAAAATGAAGATAACTTAAAATTTTAAAAATAGTATTTTTTCCATTTAAAAAAAATTTAATTTAAAGAATTATCTTCAATTAATTTAATTGTTTATTATAAAATGATTATGTTCATTTTAAAATTTTTATAACTAATTGGCAATTTGATCTTTTATTAGTACAATTTGAAGGCTAATGGAGGTCTAAATAGATAAATGCATACTTCCTCTCTAGTTGTATTCATGTTAAACTTCAGGGGAGATGACTGTATTTACTCCTTAAGTTTATTCTAGATAATGTCCGTAGTGATTTGTAATTCGCTTTTGTTTTACGAATCTCATCTTCAACCAAAAAAATTAGAGTTTTTTTTAAAAAAAACAGGGATTTATCATAACAGGTGATTTGTAAAAAAAAAAAAAAAGAACAAAAAAGTTTTATATATTGAGTACGACCTATAAAGAGGAAAATGCATATTAACTAATTAACGTAATCAATAATTTATAGAAAAATGAATAAGATGAGTTTGGTCCAGTTGTATAGCCTCACACCTACACCATAAGATTGTG
The DNA here is from genome assembly GCA_033220585.1 of Dipteronia sinensis. Taxonomy (NCBI): domain Eukaryota; kingdom Viridiplantae; phylum Streptophyta; class Magnoliopsida; order Sapindales; family Sapindaceae; genus Dipteronia; species Dipteronia sinensis. Next base: position 71,413,004 of record CM065637.1, on the reverse strand, counting down.
AGTTCAAGTCTCTTGTCATCATCAAACCATGAATTATTATAATGTTTAAATAATATATATATGAGTTTAATTACCGTTTATAAATTGTATCATTAATGAGTAGTTATATGAGAGGGAGTTAGTTACTTTTTGTTTTAATTTTTTTAATTTTTAAATCTTTAATTTTTATACATCTTAGGATTGAAATCTAAAGGTTAGAAATTGGCCAAGCAACTTTACAATCATGTACAGTAGTTGAACCATATATATAAATATATATATATTTATATATATATACATAAATTTTCAAGTCAGTACGCACTTATATAACTTCATCAGTATGTTGGATGTGAACTATTAGATTTACATACTTTGACTCAATATGTATGCACTTGTCAAAACTTCTCCATAATCAGTGGTCCACATGCAACGCACTGATATAAGTTATATCAGTGCGCACTGGAGAGAAAATGACTATATATATTGTTAGATTTTCCCCTTGATATTTGTAAAGGGAAATTATTATTTTTTTCCCTTAATGTTTCCTTGATCGGTATTTTCTCCCCTCACATTTCAAGAAACATCGTTTTACAATCTAATTTTTTCTTTTTACACTTCTTTTCTAAAGACACTTCATTCTCAAAATTTAAATTTTTTTAAAAAAATTCTAAAGATACTTCTTTTTTTTTTTCCAAGATTATCATTTTTATCTTTTGGCACTCCTATTCTAAAGACACTCAATTTTAAAATATAAATTTTTAAAGACACTCTATTTTATTTTAATAAAAGTTAAGACGAACCATCGTAGCCTTTGGATTCATCCGATGAGCAATTTTTTTTTTTTGAAATAAATTATTAAAAAAAGCATCTCTCCTAAATCATTAGATTAAATATTACATATTAAACACTATATATATATATATATATATATATGAAAATGTTTTTTTGTTACTTTTGTGGATATCTGATTGCCTAGAAATTCCAAGTTTAATCGAATCTAGTTGCAACAAATCAAGTTTTCATATATCTATTTTTCTTAAATAACGTATTTGTATTGATTTTTTAATATATATATATATATATATGTTTTTTTTAGAAATGGAGAGAGCAAAATTAGGAGACAGTGTTTAATATGGTAATAACAGATTTAGGAAAGAGAGTTTAATACGTAATATTTAATCTAATGATTTAGGAGAGAGAATTTCTTTTTTTACAAATTTAATTAGTTTGGAGTCTCTTTAGATTTTTTTGTCTTGTTTAATAATTTTAATTCAGGTTAAAATTGTCATTAACAAAAAAAAAATTAAATTGGAGTATAAATAGATAATGAGTGGTGTTATTGGCACACCCTCTACCGATCTATTTATGCCCCACTTTTTTAATTATATAATATTCTTTTTTTATTCGTCAAAACTACTTAAAGAGACATACAATTTAAGAAAAAAAAAAATCTTCTACAAGATAAATATATTAAAAATTTATGGATTGTAAGGAGAAGCTCTCTTGTTAAAAAAGTTGTAAATGGGAGATGACCAATTTACCCTCAAATGTTAAATTTATTAAAATTAAAACTAATAAAATAAATAAATCATATATATATATATATAAATGTGATAACCATCAATTGAAGTCCCATCATATATACATACGTATATAAATATCAATTTTATCAAATTTTAATTCTCGGTGATGGTGAAGTTGAGAGAGTGTAGACCCCAAAAATCCACAGTTGAATTTAGTAGAGTGGAGGGTACCGACAATCCTGCAAAACCAAAAAGAGAACACAGAGTTTAGGTGGTCCCTTTGGGGACTCTCAGACGCTCGAATTAGATATTCATGGGAGAAACCGTTTGTATAGAATAAAGCGCAAATATAATCAATTTCAACAACTATATTGAATAATTAAATAATAAAGGTCAAACCTTACATGTCGAGTCCTGGACTTCTGGGTGGTGTCGTTCAGATAGCTTTATGTTCGTTTGGGCTGAACGTTGAGTTTAGCAATTTACATCGCTAGGAAAACTCATAATAATATAATATTTTGGACGAGTGATCTAATATAAGATGACTTGAGTGTAGGTCGAACGGCTTCAACTGATGCTATAATAAAGTTAGATATGCTTGGGAAAGCTATTATTAATGAATAGAGAGCAGAGGGAGGTTGACATGAGCCAGATTATGGTCCCATTGCTTAATTGTTTTTAGTGAATGTGAATGCTCTCCTCAGACCTCCTTTCTTTGTGAGTGGGAGAGTCCCAAAAAAGATCCCGTGTGAGTAGAGAGGCCCTCCTATTTATAACTAGAAAGTGTCTATTAAGAGAGGAGTCAGTTGATATCTTTCCAACAATCTCGGCTTGAGATCGTGGAACGAGATTGTTATAAGTAAAAATCATCATTAAGGAAACGTCATTACAGTAAGGGGCCACGTAAGCAAAGTCGAGAAAAGTCAAGGGTTAAAGGGCAGAGATTCCCAAGGGAATTTACTCGGCAAAGAGTAAATTAACCCGACCACAGACGAGAAAACCGGCTCGGGCATGCTCGGGCATACTCGGCATACTCGGGATCAGACGACTAAGACAAGTACTTCATAAACATGTGGACAGAATCAGAAGCAAGCGACTCCTACAATAAGCAACGATACGACTATCAGAGTTCAATTGAAAGGCAAATAGATTTCCCGCAGATAAAGGGCGAGGAATCCGACGTAGATTCGTACTCAACCAAAACAGGAAACAAGATAGATTCCATAAAGAGACAGACTTCAATTAGAACTAAGAAATCACACAAAATGCGAGTATCACAACACCAAACCCTAGCAAACAACATGTATAAATACCCCAGTAAGAAACATGATGAAGGCAGGTGTGAATTAGCAGAATAAGTCAGAGAGAAATACTTTGTAATTGAATTTTTGATAGTGGATTTGACTGTGTTGCTCAAGCAACAACCCGTGGATTTTTCTCCAGTTAAAAGGAGTTTTTACCTACGTATTCGTATCTCTTGATTTATCGTTTTCTTGCGGTATTACACTTATCTGTTCTTATTTTCGCTTGGTACAAGTTCGTTGATAGTGACGACGAAAAATCACCATCAACAGAGATAATCTCTCATATCTCGAGATTCTTGGCATTCAAATATATTTGAATAAGTCAGCCATGTGCTATGTCTAACTAACTTGGTCTTTGCTGATTTGGTCATAGGCTGTAACCATTCTTGAACTTGCGTTTGGGCCTAACCTCTTGACTTGGGTTCCAACTAGTTATTTGGACTGTGCTATTTTTGGCTACCACAGAGAGTAACACTCAATATCGTATATTAATAGTTTAATCGGCCCATGTATAGATCATCAAAAATATGCCTTAGTATAGAATGGGATTGCAGTCATTATAATTTTATTATTTTGAAACAAGCTCTTTTTCTCATTTCATATTTATGCTTTTATCTTCTTTTTCATGGTTTGTTTTGTTGTATGACTCTTGCATGAACATGCTTAATGACAGTATACAATTTGATCACTTGTATACTGAAGTGTCCTTCAAATTAAATGGTCAAAACAATTTATTCAAGAACATGCAAGTATGCAACATGTCTTAGGTAACCGAAATGTATGCACGACATGCGTACCTTAGTGGCTTAGTGCATGAATAACACATTCAATATCCACATTCCATGTGACCTTATAACTCACTCTTTTGTTATGAAACCAACCTTATATCACCTCAAGAATCCATCCTTATAGCTCCTCTCATAGAACTCTTCTCAAATTCAACTTGGCAGTGTGGAAAACATCCAAACATTACAACAAATTTGAACAATACGAAAGAGATTTTCATGAACGAATTTTTTGTACCAATAGAATGTCTATTGGAACGAAACAAATTATTCGTCCTTAAAAAATGTAAACTTTATAAAACTATTAGGGATGAAAAAATTTGTCCTAAAAAGTGCATCTAAAAAGTCCTAAAAATGTCTATTGGGACGAATCTAAAAAGTGCAAATCTGACAAGAATTTTAGGGATGAAATATTTTTGTCCCAACAGAACGTCCATTGGGACGAAATAAATTATTCATCCCAAATGATTATCTATCGGGAAAAATTTCATCCAAAGTGGTAAGACCTTTATGACGAAACATTTTTGTCCAAATATAACGTCAATTGAGATGAAATAAATTATTCGTCCTAATAGACTGTTTATCAAGACAAATTTTGTTTAGTCCCAATAGGTTTTCTTTTTATTTAAAATTATAATAATTAATTAATTTTGTTGGAAATTCTTGATTTTTTTAAAGTTTTTCCTAAGAGACAGATTAATAATTAAATTACCATATAAAGTAGGAAATTGGGCAATATGGATCATTTTGTTTGTCCAAAGTGGTTCTCTATCGGGATGAATTTTATTTTGTCCCACTAAGTTCTACATGAGGATCAATTACAATTACTATTACTATTACTCTTGAGAGGTTTTCTATTATTTAAAATTTTAAATGTTAATTAATTTTCTTCACTTTTTGTATTAATTACTATATATTAATTAAAAAAATTATGAAAAATTATATTATTTTTATTTATAAATATAATAACAATCTTAAATATGTTGTGATCTTAAATATATATTTTTTGAACGGCAAAATTTTATTAAAAAAGCCGAAGAGCAGAAACACAAAAGACATGCCACGGGAACATAAAACCCAAGAGCAAGAATAACAAGCAGGTCCTGAACAAACCCAACAAAAAAGCCCACCTACCAAAACAACATGCCAAACAACCCAAACTAAACCGACATACCACTACTAAACAAAACATAAAAAGAAGCAAAAAGCAAGGAGACCATCGGGTCTGGAAGCAAGCCCAAACTGCCCAACTGCAAAAAAACAGGCAACCTAGAGAACCAAAGGAAATTAGCCTACTCAAGCCAATGCCCAACAGCTCCAACAACACAACTGAGCAAAAGCTAACTTAGAAACAACACCCAAAACAAAAGCATGAAACATAACATTGCATGCCACCTTTAGAAAATCAACTAAACACCAATTGATGGATCTCCTAACCTCTCTTAACAACACAAAAACCTGGACACACTCAGGAATCTCTTGTCTTGTATTTGGACACCAATCTTCTCTCCAAATCACAAAACCTGTTATCATTCCTGTCATCCCGCATAGCTATAGTCTCTATCAACTCCTCATTTCTTCCATTGATATCGAATCCTATGGCCATTCCTTTCTCCATCACCTTCACAATTTCTTCCTTAAGGTTCCACAACACTTTGATATTAACCTCTGGATCTTGATCCAGTCCTATATAACTAGCACTAGATTTCGATGCGCCACACTTAACTTGGAGCTTCTAGTCTTCATGCCATGACTTTTCAAAGAGTAAACACTTTTTCTGCCTTTCCTCTTTCTAGCCAGAACTAAAGAACAAACAATGATGTCGTCATCAAGCCTGATCGTCATTCAATCGAAATGGACACCAAATATGCTCTCTTTAACCGATCTTCACCAGATAGCCCCACTTTACCTTTACTTACCTTGACTCCTGGAATCTATATATGGGCTTCTAAACTCCAATTCTATAAGGCCTACACCAGAGTCTATATCCATGACTTGAAGTCCAGACATGCTGCTACCATCCATCCCACAAAAATTGCACTTAGTCTTAGAGGAAACTTTAGGCCCATATTTAGAAGAAACTTCACCGATATAAAAATTCAACTCCACACTCAATTAAGTATCTCAGGGATGTGAGTTGGACTCACCATTTTCATTTTGAAAAATACCACTTTTCTTATCCAAACCTAGCTTGTCCTTAATATGAGGTAGACAAGGATTTTAACTTTGGTTTTCTCACCCCACATCTTTTAAACACGATTTTTCATTAGGTAACATGATCAAAATTCTTCCGCTATCCACTCATCTTTTCATCGCAGTTTCGTCATCAACCAGAAGATATTCTCCAACCCGCCTACCAACCTCTTCCAAGAAGTTAGAACCCCAATAACTCAATGGTGTTCCAAAGACATCGATCCAAGCAATCTTTGATTTTACAATTAAAGAATCACTCCACCTTGACATTGAGCAGAAGCAATCCTTCAGAAAAACTGTTCATAATGAAGCCTTCTCTCTCACATTCTCATTCAAAAACCCATAAAATACTTTATCCCATAAGTAAGAAGAGTAAAACATGAATCCACGAGCATACTGTAAGTGGCGCAATGGAAAAAAGATTGGTTTTTAAAAATTATCTTGGACCTTTTCGGTATACACGAATATGAGGAGGGATTTGTTTTCATACATTTGAAGATCACTCCTTCATTTCTTTTCGATCCTTCACCACTAAGCCTTTCGAGCTATTACCCGTGATCTAGCAACTGTGTGTGGGCACGTCACGGACTCCAGGAATACTGGATGGAGGCTGCAGAGAAAGGAGAAGATAACTCCTTGTCTTCTTGATGAATTCGGCCAAGCAAGAACCAAAATAACAAAACAATTCTTGTTCTTCTTCTCCTAGCCGCACCTCTCTCTTCTTTTAAGGGTTAGGTTCTCTTTTGTTTCATGATATCATATATATATATATATATATATATATAAATATATATATATATATATTTATATATATGATCATGGGACTAAGGTTTCAGTTACTCAGTTAAAATAGGGTTCCAAATCCTATATTAATACATATTGTCATTAAGACTTGAACATGTGACCTTTAGGATTTAAAATAATCTTTATTATTTTTTAATCCTTTTTTATTAGTCATGGTTCGAACCTGTAACCTCCAATTAATAATTAATAATTATTATTGATTAATTTGTCTATCCAAGTCACTTTCGATACATAATTAATTAGAGCAAACAATTAACCGTGAACCTTGTTACCAATAATCGTAAATGGCTAGTTAGGGGACCTAATGGACCCACTAATTTGAGCTCCAATAATACTTAGAAAAAATTAATTAAACTCTTTAATTAATATTTTATGATTATTAAACTCAGAGTTATTCTACTAAAAACTCGAGGTTGCACTCTCGTAACTATAGATGTTTTACACAAACTAAAATATCAGTGTCCATCGATATAGTTATTACATATGGTATGATCCTCCACAAGTAGTTTATAATTAGAGCTAGGTTATAAAGTCTGTTATACCTCTTTAATTATATATTTTCCTTTAAGTACTATTGATTCTCTAATGAACAATTATATCATTCCTTCTCTAATGAACAATTATACCATTCCTTCCTTCACGGAAGAAGGAAAGCACTCTTAATCGTTCAAGTCCCGAATCAACCTTTAAAGGAACTACTTATATACTTCTCTCAAGAAGGAGTGAATTCCTCTATTGTGGATTCCTCTATTGTGTATATATCTTCCCTGCCACAAGCCAAACCGTGATTCCAAGATACAGAGTTATTGATCGGGAATGCTACTCTGATCTCACCTATGGTATATCAAAAACCACGATTTAACCTGAATGAGTCTGCAAGACACTCAGAATTTAGATCACCAATATACAACCATCATTTGTCGATATTTATGAATTTTTTCAACTGTCGGATCTTGGTGATAGATTCATATAGATCGTGGCTCAGTCCTATATGATCACATCATAAAAGGTGCATCCATTCTCATATCACCATATGAGCAGTCTAGGATAAGACCACCGTACATTATGGAATGAACCACAGCTGTAGATTAACCACAAATAAAGTACCCAGCTTTATTTGCTTTCTACAGACTCTTTAGATTGCACGTCTCAAATCGAATTCCTCTATATATGACATTAATATATTCAGTTTGAGATTATAACTAGCAATCTTGGATGTTCAACACATATAATATAAACGCATGAGTCATATTTATTGAATGAAAATACTACTTCTTTTATTAATGGATTTATAACATTTACAAATTACAAGCTTTGAGGCATAAATCTCAACACAAACAACCTCTAGTTAACTGCCTTAACATGAGAGAACTCCATAAGGACTCCCACTGCACATCTAGACACCCAATCTTCCTCCTTATTCGATCTCGACCATTATATTGAAGCCTGCCTCTCTTCTAGTTTTGACTACTTTCAAGCTTCCTTGAGTCACATTCTTTCACTACTTCAACAAATGAGCAATAACCTTGATGCTCAAACTAAATATAGGTGTCTCTGTAAGTTCCTCATATTTTGATTGGCTTATTTCGTTGACAAACCACATTGGGGATTATTCTTTGTAAGGGTAATTTAGGCCTCGTGAGTGTGATCAAGCTTCAAGGACATCATCTCTCTCAAAGAGCACTTCAAAGGTATCTCACTAGTTTAACTTTCTTTGAAGAGATCTAATTGCACACACTCACTTGCATGCATTATTGTTCTTATCTTCATGTTATTGAATGATGTATTGTATGCCTCTTTTCACACTCCACACTTGCACATTTTGCACATCACTTAGTGTGTTGAGTTTGCCTAGAAAAGAGAATTTCTTCTCTTAGCGCGGCCTAGACCGCTTGGCAAGACATGCTTGCACCGCGGCATACAGAGCGCTATACCTTAGCAGGGTCATGCTCCCTGTACCGCTTCCTGTACACTTGCACGCAAAGCGACCCAAGTCACGGTGTTGTCCAGTAGGCCTCTGTTGCCCATACCGCGGCCTGTGCACCTGCATGCACAGCCCCCTGCACCGCGTTGTTGTCAAGACGGTGCACTACTGTGTGTACCGCGGTCTGGACACTTGCCTGAGACGTGGTCCATCTAGCGGTATTGACGGGATTTTGTGCCCTAAGTTCAAAACGATGCAGTTTTAACTAGGGCTCCCTTATATATACTCTATCTTCTTCCTTGCTCGTTTTTATGAGTTCAAGAAGCCATTATTGAGAGGTCAAGCTTCCCTTAGAGAGAGAAACTCCCAAGAACTCATCTTTACTCAACCAAACACAAATCCATGCGCATTTAACCTCCTCAAGCATCATCTCATCATGGATTCTTTTTGCTTTCATTAACTAGGTAACTTGAACATGCCCTAGATCTCATTGTATTTATTTATGTTCTTGTTTGCCTAGGGTTAGCTCTTTTATGTGATTTTATTGCATATCTTTATGTTCATTGGCATTTATTACATGATTAAGTTGTTGTTTGTTGGTTGAGAGCTTTGTTTATTAATAGCTAGCATTTAGGACGATTTTACCCTTCTAGCTAAATCTTCATGCATTTGCATTTAGATATTGATATCTAGGATTTGCATTTATTGACATCTTTAAATCCTTAGATAAGCATTTATTGTTGCCTAGCATTAATTGCATGTTTGAATATCTTTTACATATTCACATAGGTTGTATAACCTCTTCATTGATTGTTAAGCTTTGTGACTAAGTGAGTTAGTGCACAAGCTTGTGGTCAAGAATCACTATTAAAGGCCCGTTGGGTAGAGTGAAAGGGTTAGTGACCAAGTAGGTGTGACTTGAGGTCAACCTAGGTTGTAAACTTTCGTTCAAATAGCGGATTCGAGGACCGTATGTGGCTAGAAGGATAGCCCGTGAGTTTTGCCCAGTTGGAGGGTTTCTCATGTAAATCAATCCTTGTGTTTTTTTATTGTTTTCCGCTTATTTATATTGGATTGATTGATTGCTAATATGGAGTAGGATTATTAAAATTGATTAAGTCGAAAAGTTGGTAATAAATCAACTAAAACCTATTCACCCCCCCCCTCTAGGTTGTATTAGACACACTTTGTGTATTTTCAATTGGTATCAGAGCGGGTTCCTAGATACACTTAGGTGATCCTTGCTCGTTGTGTGTCTTGCATTTTGTTTGTGTTTGTTGCATCAGAAACATTCATCTCATTCATACCCAAACACTATGAGTGGGAACGGAAGTGGTAATGAGGGAGCCTCTAGCACAAGACCCCCTTTGCTCACCGGAATAAACTATGCCTCTTGGAAAGGCAAGATTGAGTCTTACATTTGCCAAATAAATGACCGAGCATGGATGGCAATTGAAGATGGCTACACTCTTCCGGAAAAGACTCTTGACGACGAAAGTGTAGTTCCCAAGCCAAAGTCGGAATGGTCAACTCAAGAGTTTGAAGCATCCAAGTGGAACAATAAGGCTATGCATGCTATTCTTTGTGCAATGGATGACAATCAGTACAAATTGATCCAAACAACAAGAATTGCAAAAGAGGCATGGGAGATTCTAGAGACGGCTCATGAGGGAACCGAGGTGGTCAAGGACTCCAAGCTTCAAGTCCTCCAAACACAATTCGAGCAAATTAGGATGGAGGAGGATGAGTGCTTCAACGACTTTCAAGTGAAGTTGATGGACATAGTCAATCAGAGCCATCAACTTGGTGATCCCTATTCGGATAGGAGGATCAAGCAAAAAATTATGAGGCCGCTTCCAGCAAGATTTGAGTCAAAAGTGACGACTCTTGAGGAGAATAGTGACTACAAGAATATGAAGCCAAGTGAAGTTATTGGAAGGCTTCTAGCATATGAGTCTAGATGGACTCCCACACCTACACCTCAAAAGAAGCAAAAGAGCATTGCTCTGAAGACTTCTAAGGTTGAGAAGGAGGAAGAAGACTCAGATGAAGAAATGGCCCTCATGGTGAAAAGATTCAAGAAGTTCATCAATTTTGAGAAGAGGGGATTTGGATCCAAAGGAAAGGAAATAAAGAAGAAGACTTCTTTCAAGAAGTTTGAGTCAAGTGAAGACAAGCCCACAAGAAAAGGGATTCAATGCTTCGAATGTGGAGGTTTCGGACACATCTCCACGGATTGTGGAAATTTGAAAAATAAGAAGAAAGGAAAGGCCATGGCCGCCACGTGGAGCGATGGTGATGACTTGGAAGAAGAAGGAGAATCCTCAGATGATGAGGATCATGTGGCAAACTTTATTGCCTTCGCATCTTCTCTCAAGAGTAAGGAAGCAATAGATGATGAAGAGGTAGAGAAACAAAGTGAAGATGACTCTAGCGATGGTGACTCTTCATCCCATTCAACAAATATGGATGTAGGAGGAATGGATCTTGAAGGCTTCATTGAGCATTTTCAAAGCTCAAGATTGAAGATGAAGAAAGAGATTCAAAGGCTAAAATGAGAGAATCTCAAGCTATCCACCGAAGCTACTCACTTAAATAAAGAAGTGAAGATAGCCAAAAGGAATAAGGAATTGATGGAAAAGGAGCTTGAAGAAGCTAGAGAGATCATTGCTAAGATGACTTCAAGCACGAATAAACTTGACCACATGTTGGGAGTTGGCAAGAGGCCAAGTGATAAGAAAGGTCTTGGCTATGAAGATGACAAGGAGACCTCATCCTCAAGAAAGATTGTGTTTGTCAAGAGTTTGGATAACAAAGAGCCTCCAACCCCACAATATCCTAGGAAGAAGATCGAACTAGGAGAGTGCTCTAAAGATCCTCAAGTCAAGGTAGCACAAGGGAAACAAGCTCAAGCTCAATCAACAAGGGTGCATCAAGCAAGTTTCCCTCAACCGAAATACCATCAAGCCAAAAAGCAATTCATGCAAGGTCAACCAAGGAAGCAATTCATTCCAACTCAACAACAAAGAAGAAGAGAACCAATCCAACACCAAAGACAAGCTCAAATGCGTGGGAAAGCCCCTTTGTACTCACAAGGGCATGGTATGTCTTCTTATTTTATTCCCACTTGTCGCTTTTATGGTGTTGATGGTCACATTAGACCTAATTACTTCAAATACATTGAAATGTGTAGAATCAAGAGCATGATTGAAAGAAATAGAGCTAGAGCTAAAATGCATGTTCCTAGGAAATCTAGAGCAAATTTGCATGATCCTAGGAAATCTAGAGCCAATGTGACTAATACCACTAGGAATGAGAACATTACACCTAGGTGGATTAGAAGGGATAACTATTCTTGCTATGTGGCTCAAATTGCCTTGAAGGCAAATGCCTCTAACACTTGGTATTTGGATAGTGGGTGTTCTAGGCATATGACGGGAAACAAGAGCTTCTTTAAATCCCTTGTCTTGGAGGATGGAGGATTTGTCACCTTTGGTGATGGATTTAGAAAGAAAGTCATAGGAAAAGGAACCATTTCCATTCCCGATTTACCCTCCTTGTCCAATGCTTTACTTGTTGATGGCTTGCAAGCCAATCTTATAAGCATTTCTCATCTTAATGATGATGGACTCTCTGTATTGTTTAACAAAAATGATTGCTCTATTTTAATGCCAAATGGACAAACCTTGCTAAAAGGAAAGAGATCTAGTGACAATTGCTATTGTCTTGAAGCTAGTGCTATCTCTTGCAATATGTCCAAATATGAGGAAATTGAGAATATGAGGAAATTGAGAATTCCATCTCTCTATCCACAGCTGAAGCGGAATACATAGCCGCCGGGAGTGCTTGCCTAGAAAAGAGAATTTCTTCTCTTAGCGCGGCCTAGACCGCTTGGCAAGACATGCTTGCACCATGGCATACAGAGCGCTATACCTTAGCAGGGTCATGCTCTCTGTACCGCTTCCTGTACACTTGCACGTAAAGCGACCCAAGTCGCGGTGTTGTCCAGTAGGCCTCTGTTGCCCATACCGCGGCCTGTGCACCTGCATGCACAGCGCCCTACACCGCGTTGTTATCCAGACGGTGCACTGCTGTGTGTACCGCAGTTTGGACACTTGCCTGAGACGCGGTCCATCTAGCGGTATTGACGGGATTTTGTGCCCTAAGTTCAAAACGACGCAGTTTTAACTAGGCCTCCCTTATATATACTCTATCTTCTTCCTTGCTCGTTTTTATGAGTTCAAGAAGCCATTATTGAGAGGCCAAGCTTCCCTTAGAGAGAGAAACTCCCAAGAACTCATCTTTACTCAACCAAACACAAATCCATGCACATTTAACCTCCTCAAGCATCATCTCATCATGGATTCTTCTTGCTTTCATTAACTAGGTAACTTGAACATGCCCTAAATCTCATTGTATTTATTTATGTTCTTATTTGCCTAGAGTTAGCTCTTTTATGTGATTTTATTGCATATCTTTATGTTCATTGGCATTTATTACATGATTAAGTTGTTGTTTGTTGGTTGAGAGCTTTGTTCATTAATAGCTAGCATTTAGGACGATTTTACCTTTCTAGCTAAATCTTCATGCATTTGCATTTAGATATTGATATCTAGGATTTGTATTTATTGACATCTTTAAATCCTTAGATAAGCATTTATTGTTGCCTAGCATTAATTGCATGTTTGAATATCTTTTACATATTCACATAGGTTGTTTAACCTCTTCATTAATTGTTAAGCTTTGTGACTAAGTGAGTTAGTGCACAAGCTTGTGGTCAAGAATCACTATTAAAGGCCCGTTGGGTAGAGTGAAAGGGTTAGTGACCAAGTAGGTGTGACTTGAGGTCAACCTAGGTTGTAAACTTTCGTTCAAATAGTGGATTCGAGGACCGTATGTGGCTAGAAGGATAGCCCGTGAGTTTTGCCCAGTTGGAGGGTTTCTCACGTAAATCAATCCTTGTGTTTTTATTGTTTTCCGCTTATTTATATTGGATTGATTGATTGCTAATATGGAGTAGGATTATTAAAATTGATTAAGTTGAAAAGTTGGTAATAAATCAACTAAAACCTATTCACCCCCCTCTAGGTTGTATTAGACACACTTTGTGTATTTTCAGTCTCCTCTGCTTCTTCCACCATCATCTCTATTGATCTTGACATCCCAATTCTGACAGTTCAGTGCAGTATAGAAAGGTTTATGGTTGTTCCAACCGTACGTGGAAACCATCGAAGTTATCGGCCAACCATGAACAAGCCTTCCATTCACTTTCATAGCAACTCTCCTCAAACTCTTCTTAGATGACAAAAAAATAGCTCTCATCTTATCAAAAAGCTTTAACAATTCCCATAAACATACCAAATCCACCTTTGGGTTTAGATTATCAACAAAGATTAAAAACAAACCCTCCCTAAAATCCCTCCTTACCTCATGGTTAGAAGGTTGAGAGCCCCTCTCTAACTTTCTCTCTCATCTGTCTATTTTTCGTTGTGATCTTAAATATTATAATGCACAACCTCTGTTAGGAAAGTGGTTGTACATTTCCCCTTCTCTTTTGTTATAGGAATTCGAGTCTTACATTTATTCATTAAATCACAAGATATAAAGAAACTTCTCCCCTATAGTGATGGTTGCATTTCAAATCTTGCTTATAACAATTAATGTCACTAGGCTTTGATAGACTTATAACTCAACGGTATATGATTAAAAAGTAGTTTTATTAAATACTAAAATAAACATTTAAAAAAAATATTTGACTAGGGGAATGAGTTTAAATTTTTATCAAACAAGTTTTTTTATTTTCAAATTTCTGATAAATTTTGATTTAAAACAATCAATAAAAATTTAACAACATATATGTTATATAAAAATATTGTGCAATTGTTAATAAAGTGTAGCTTGTAGCCCATTGGTAAAGCCTGCCATTCTCATATCTAATGTTGCGAGTTTAAGTTCCAAGAATAACAATGACAGAAGGGTTTATCATGGATGGTGTGTTAAAGTGTGACGTGGCTTAAGGTAGGTGGGAGTGACCTGGTTGGTAGGGATAGAGCATTTCGTCCCTATAACTTATCAAAGGAGACGAAATTCAGTTTTCGTCCGGGAAATTAAAAGTTATTTAAAAAAAAATTGTTTTATCCCTATTGATACTCTTTAAGTAAGAATTTGAATTTTCATCCCAATAGACTTATTACGACCCACCTGAGGCGACGTAATTTGAGACTAATAATTTTCGTCCCAATAGGTCTCCATGGATGAATTTTATGCTGTTGGGACGGAAAAAAAATTGTCAGAATAGCCCTTTTTTTTTGTAGTGAATCCAATCCATAAGTCCAGATAAATTGTAAGTCAGCACCATAAATGTGTTTCACAAAAAAAAATTTAAAATATTGACCAATCAACCAAACAGCTCCCAAAAACTACACAGATGTAATTAATGATGTGGGCTTGAATGAGGCTTTTTATATAACAAGTAGGCCAATTGCACAAATAATCCTTTACATTTAGTGTACTTACCAAAATTTGGGATTTTTGCTCAAATAACATAAACCACTTCCGTTGTTACTGGTCAACGATTAGAGTTGACATATTACTGTCATTTCCATGTAAAAAAAAAATATTAAAATACCCCTAATTGTTATTCTATTATTTAATTAATTATTTATTTTTGTAATTAATTTATTGTGTTATTAAAGAATAATTTAATTAAAAAAGATAATAAAAAGGTGCTTTCATGAGGAACAATTTATTTTTTCATATGAAAATCTATCGCAAAACTTCATTTTCATTCTCATCATTGCTGACAGTGATTTTTTGTTCGTAGGTGAACCAGCTTCCAACAATGATACATATGCAAGTCGATGCTTAGATTATCTGAGAAGCAATGCGAATGCAATATATGATAAGAAAATTAACAAAAAACAATAAACAACATTAGAGTTTTGTACATGGAAAACCATAAGGCAGTGAAAATTCCACGGTCGTCATAACGACGGGAGAAAAGAATTCTACTATGTAAATAGTGTTGGGCTTTATGCCCTAAAAATGTATTTTGTAAATGGATTTATGAAATAAATAAAAAGAAAAGTTCAATTCATTCTTGTTGTGTTGTTTATTTTATAACTTGTGCATATATTAACATCCTAGATTGCCGGATGTAATCTCGAACTGTGTATATGAGTGTCATATACGGATGGATACAGTAAGAGACGTGCAATCTAAATAGTCCATAGATAACAAATAAAACTGGGTACTTTATTTGTGGTTAATCTATAGCTGCGGTCCATTCCGTAATGTATGGTGATTCTATCCTGAATCATTCATATGAGATATGGGAATGAAGGCACCTTGTATGATGTGATCATATAGGACTGTGCCATGATCTATATGAATCTCTCACCAAGATCCGTTTACAGATGAGATTCATATATATCAACTAATGATGGCTATATGTGGGTGATCTTAATCTTGAGTGTCTTATCGACTCCTTCAGGTTAGATCGTGGTCTTTGATATACCATGGGTGAGGTCAGATGCAATTCCTGATCAATATACTCCGTATGTTGGGATTGCGGTTTGGCTTGTGGTTGGGAAGGTATGTACACAATAGTGGAATCCACTCCTTCTTGTGAGAAGTAGATAGTAGTTCCCTTAAGGGTTGATTCGGGGCTTGGACAATATGAGCGATCTCCTAATTCTGTGAGGAAATAGGATTTATTGTTCATTAGAGAATCAATGGTACTTAAAGGATATATGTAATTAGAGGGGTATAACTGACATTATGACCCAGCTCTAATTATGAACTACTGTGGAGGATCACACCATGTGTAATAGCTATATCGATGGACATCGAGTTGTATCGGTCTGTGTAAAAGCGTCTGCAGTTGAGAGAGTGCAGCTTCGGGTTTTTAGTGAAATAACACCAGAGTTAATAATCAAGGAATATTAATTAAAGAGTTTAATTAATGATTCCAATGATTATTGGAGCTCAAAATACTGTGGGTCCATTAGGTCCTCTTGCTAGCCCGATCGATTTAGGCAACAAGGGTCACGGTTAATTAATTGGATTGTCCAATTAATTGTGTTACGAAAGTGACACGTATTTATTCGGGAAATAATTGAATAATGAGATTATTTAATTAATGAATAATGATGATTAAATAAATTAAATAATAAGATTATTTAATTGTGTTATTAATCACTAAATGGAGGATGTTAGTTGATATTTGATTTTAAATAGAATAAGATAATATGATTATTTTATTTTATTAAATTAAATATTTGAAATTGAATTTAAAATGTTTAAATTCAAAATAAATATTTAATTATCTTTTAAAATCTAAAGAGATATCAATTAAAGAGTTTTAGTTATAATAATATATATATGATATATATTGATAACAAAAACATAGCACATAAAGGATATACACAAGTGTTTGTATATGATACAAACTCATTATGCATAAAGAAAAACAAAAGAGAAACAAGTGATGTGTGTGCATGAATCAATCAAATTAAAAAAAAGAAGAAGTCAACTCATCATAAAAGAAAGAGAGTTGATTTTGTGTGGGTTTTTTGTTTTTTGTGGTGGGCGTGAATTGAGAAGAGAAAAAATGCATCAGTGTGCGTGATTTATAAAAAAAAAGTATTATTTTTAATATACTTCTCCTTTGAAGAACAAGAGTTGTTCTATAAATATTATTTCTCTTGGAAGAAAAGGTTTCTTCTTCGTTTCTCTACATCCTCCTAAGTTCCTGAGTATGTGACACGCCCACACGCAGTTACCAGTTTTGGGAATAGCTAGGAAGATCCGTGGTACAGATCAGGAGCATATCGTGAAGTGAAGGAGCCTCCAAACGTTGGTAAGGTTCTAATTTTTTTTAATATATTGATTACAATTTCCTGTGTTTACATATTGTATGTATTAGTTCCGGAAAAAGAATTGCGATCCTAAGTTCACTGGTTCCAGATCGTTTATGATCTGTATAAAATTTTTAAAACCTATTTCCGCTGCGTTACCAGTGAACGGGGTTCCAACAAATAGTGATTACAATTACAAGCTTAATGCATTCTCTCCAATGCTGTATTGCTCTCTCTTCCCCCCCCCCCCCTTTCTCTCTTTTAATGTTGCCTAAGATGTGTATTTATAGGGGAACCAGGGTGTCACCCTAATTCTTGTTATTCAAGTGAAATCCTGTGTTGACACGAGATCATAGGAGGATTGTATCTTAACGATCTTCTGTTCATGTATAGATAATTCTTTTCTTGTAGAAGTCAATCCTCCAGATTTTCAGGATTGTCTATTTCTTTTCATTATGACGATGACTGTCTTTCCTTATTCTGGACTGGCCTTTGTGAATCCATGAATTGTTAGTGATTCACCAAAGATATTGTATTTCAGTATTTCACAAATATCGCTTGTGTGGCGAGTTGGTTCTGGTCTCCGCGTGAGGTTGCTTTAGCGAGCTGCTGCAAATTTAAGCAACCTAGTTCATCCGTTGGTGAACAGGTTTGGTGACCCAGGGTTGTTATACACGCGGTGCTGCCACATGTCTTTTGCTGACTTGTTGATACTATGTTCTAGCGACGTGGACGCCCAAGTCCAACTTGTTTGTGCTGACGTGTTAGGCTAATTAAAATTCCTCAAACAATACCCTCTAAATCCACTAGGTGGGTTATCAATGAACCATTTCTCTTAGCGAGTTGGTACTTCACCGAAGTGGATTTGATAAGATTTCTCATTAACTGCTGCATTAATGGGCCGTCTGGTTTTTAATGACTCGGATAATCATGCTTCACTACTAGCCATATAATACATTCGAACGGTGTATTGGGTGAGATATGATACGGATACATTTTTCTTCACCCATTATTTCTATGTCAACATGTGTTGGGTTATGACTGGTCGAAGCATTACTTGGTATTTCACGCTATTTCTTAAAGGGTAGGTTTTTGTTTCAAACATTGTGGCTCTTGTTCTTCCCGTGCCCTATAAATAGCGGAACCTCTCTTTGTTAACACTTCACGTTTTAAGCTTTTACTAGTACCTCTTTTTGTTTGTCTATTTCCCTAATTGTTAGTGATTTGCTAAAGATATCGTATTTCATGAATATCACTTGTGTGGCGATCTGGTTCTACTCACCGCATGAGGTTGCTTTAGCGAGATGCTACAAATTTAAGTGACCTAGTTCATGTGTTGGCAAACAGGGTTGGCAACCTTGGGTTTCTTCTACACGCGATGCTGCTAGGTGTCTTTTGCTGACTTGTTGATATCATGTTCTAGGGACGTGGACGTCCAAGTCCAGCTTGTTTGTGCTGATGTGTTAGGTGAACGAGCCTTTTGCTATGTCGTCAATAGAAATTGCAAGTCAAAAAGATATTTGTAAAACCTTAACAATGCCTCCAAATGTTTTCTAAAACAAGTATAATGGCAAGTTGGGTATCATTCCATAGGGATCAAAGGTTAAAGTGATCAAATTAAATATTCTAATACTAGTAAGCAATAAAGGTAAATGGGATGTTTGGATTGCGATTAACAACTAAAGATGCAACTAAGTTAGCAAGAAATGCGTGTGAATATATGATAATGAAAACTAAGGAATTGATGGATCCAACATGCAAATAATGGGCGTGTCAACAACTATCATTAATGAACATCTATATATAATGAATCAACCTAGAGTGTATAGTGTTGATTCTAAATCTCTCATGAGTGACCAACCTAGGGTGTATAGTATTGTTCACTAATTTGAGATTTCTCTGAATGCACATCTATCAAATAATGATTCAATCTCTTTATATGTAATCAATCTAGGGTGTATAGAGTTGATTGTTAATCCCTCACAAGTGACCAACCTAGGGTGTATAGTATTTTTCACTCATTTCGGACTTGTTAAGAGTTGAGATTGTAAGGACCAAATTTCACTTGAGGAGTGTGTTGGGGTTTTTTTTCTTTCCATAAATCTTGTATTTTTGTAAATGATGATAAATTATAAATAAAAAAAGTAGTCTTTTCATTCAATTTATACGTCTCATACTTTTATATCATGTGTGCTTAACATCCAAGATTGCTGGATGTAATCTCAAACAGAGTATATAAGTGTCATATACATAGGAATTCAATTTGAGACGTGCAATCTAAAGAGTCTGTAGAGAGCAAATAAAGTTGGGTACTTTATCTGTGATTAATCTACATATGCGGTCCATTCTGTAAAGTACGGTGATCTTATCCTAGACTACGCATATGATGATATGAGAATGGAGACACCTTATATAATGTGATCATATAAGACTGGGCCACAATCTATGTGAAGCTCTCAACAATATCTGTTACATAGGGAGATTCATATATATCGACAAATGATGGCTGTATACTGGTGATCTTAATCCTGAGTGTCTTACTGATTCCTTCATGTTAGATAGTGGTTTTGATTTACCATAGGTGAGATCGGAGTAGCATTCCCGATCAATATCTCCATATCTTGGAATCACGGTTTGGCTTGTGGTTGGGAATGTTTGTACACAATAGTGGAATCTACTCCTTCTTGCAAGAAGTAGAGAAGTAGTTCTCTTAAGGGTTGATTCGAGGCTTGAACGATTAAGAGCGCTCTCCTTCTTCCATAAAGGAATGAAGGATATAATTGTTCATTAGAGAATCAATGGTACTTAATGGAAAAGATATAATTAGATGGGTATAATATACTTTATGACTTAACTCCAATTATGAACTACTTGTGGATGATCATACTATATATAATAGCTATATCAATGGATACTGAATTTTTGTTTGTGTAAAAACATCTACAGTTACGAGAGTGTAACCTCGGGTTTTTAGTGGAGTAACTCCGAAGTTAATAATCATGAAATATTAATTAAAGAATTTAATTAACTTTTCTATGGATTATTGGAGCTCAAGACTGTGGGTCCATTAGGTCCCCTTACTAGCCCGGAACGTTGATGGTACAAAGGTCATGGTTAATTAATTGGGTTGTCCAATTAATTATGTTACGAAAGTAACAAGAATTATATTCACGCAATTAATTAAATGATGTGATTATTTAATTAATGGATTAATAATTAATTATATTAAATAATGTGATTATTTAATTGTATTAATATTTATGAATTATTAATTCAATTAATTATTTTATGGAGGTCAAGGGTTCGAACCGAGACCAAAACAAAGATATAAAATAATATTGATTATTTTATCTTTAATAGGTCATAAGTTCAAGTCACAGTGACAACATTGAATTAAATGAGATTTAGAATCCTATTTAATCTAGGTCACTTGTAACCCTATCATGGTTTCAAATACTGATATAAGATATCATTATTTTTTGTTTTTAATATTAGATATTTTAAACAAGATAATTGATATAAAGTTTTTGAATATTTGATATTTTAAAAACAATTCTATCTTATCAAGTACTTTGGGTAACCTAATATATATCTCTCAATTAATGTAATTGAAAGACATACGTAAAAAACACCTAGAGCTATAGAGAGGTGCGGCCAAGAGAGAAAAGAAAGAAGAATTTTTTTTCCTTCTAAGTTTCTAGGGTGGCCGAATTCTCCACACACAAAGCAAGAGTTGTTTTGTGTTATTTCTACTACCTCCATACAACCTCTCGAAGCCCGTGACGTGCCCACACACAATTGTCAGAACCTGAGAGATAGTGAGGAAGATCTGGTGCTACAAATCGGAAAGCAAATTCAAGAATTAACGAATGAAGGAATCAGCCTTGAGGTATGATTTCGAATCCTGCCTAGTTTATTCTTATATATCATATATGGTTGTTAAGTCGTTTTAAATATTTTTTAAAAAGTTTTAAAATTCCTTCCGCTGCACGACTCTAGGGCTTACAGAGTGTACCCATGATCAATCCTTCCATCCAATTGAGTCTTTAGAAAATCAAGTAGAGTGTATACCAAGTTAATTACTCAAATAATTTCTCAAACATTTTGCAAAGAGAGTAGTGTTCAATCTAAGACAAATTGAATTTAGAAAGCAATTAAAACAAATGATGAAACATATTTGATAGATAATTAAAGATAGAGTTCAATGTACAACACCCAACATTTACAAGTATATCACATCAACCCCTTAGTGGGTGATTTAGCAACTCATGTCTATTACAAGATAAAAACTAAGAGAAAAGAGTGAGAGGAAACCCATAAAGATAGTCCTCCTTTCTTGAAACTTGAATCCAATCTCCTAGTTGCCTTGTTTAGTAGAGATGAAGAAAATGGTGTGTATGGGTTTGGATATGGTGGGAGAGAAGGTTTTGAGATCTAGATGATGTAAGAATGGGTGTTAGGTTGTGTGGGTATCAATGAGGGCGTGTGATGGAGAGAGTTTTCGAAATCAGAAGAAGATATATTTATAAGGTTTCCAAAATTAGGTCTGAAAGTGCTGATGTCATTAGATCTAGTGCAGTTCACTACCCGAAGTTCGTTGGTTGGGACCCGCGAACTGCAACTTCGTTGGTAGTTCGCTGGTGTGGACCCACTAACTGTGCATTTTTGGTCTTCTAGAGGAGTTATGGCTCTCGAGTCGCAGGTGGCCTTACTGCCTAGCGCGGGTATGGATGACAAGACCCTTCTCTACTCCTATCTTGAGTCCGAGAGGATCCTATGAGAACTCAATCTTTCTAACTGAAATCCGTGACTTATGATAAATTTTACAGAAAATCATAAGAATCTCAAGGTGGCTTCTAATAAAAATCTTTAATAAATCACTCCGCCTTTCAAAACTTTTCCACCTTGTAAGTTAAAAGATGCAATTTAAATATGTGGGCTATGGCCGATCATAAAACATAATCCAGTTAAAATGAGAAAATTTTCTTTTATTGTGTTGGACCCATTTGCTGAACATTTACATAATTAAAACTAGTTA
The DNA here is from genome assembly GCA_033220585.1 of Dipteronia sinensis. Classification (NCBI taxonomy): domain Eukaryota; kingdom Viridiplantae; phylum Streptophyta; class Magnoliopsida; order Sapindales; family Sapindaceae; genus Dipteronia; species Dipteronia sinensis. The sequence continues at coordinate 71,390,596 of CM065637.1, read as the reverse complement.
TGAAAAATATGACATCTGAAAACCACACAAAACTGACCATACAACAAGCCGCAGAAAATATACACATTTGCATGACCAGTCAAAAACCGACCAGCCAAAACCGACCAGTTAATATGACAACCGACCGGTCAACATAAAAACCGACCAGCTAAAACTGACCAGTCAATATGAAAACCGATCAACCAACATAACAACTGACAAGTACAAAACCGACAAGTCAAAAACCGACCAGTATAAGACCGACCTTGTAAAATGCTGCTCAAAATATATGCATTTACATGCTTTAATTAAATCATGAACTACCATTTTTTGCCATCATATGTGGCCCATCTCACGATACCAAAGAGTCTGCACGAACCTGGTGATCACCTGAGAAAATAGTTTTAAAGAAAAAAATGAGCGCTAATGCCCAGTGAGTGGAAATAAGCTTTGAAAACATCTTCTCTTTCTTAGAAACTTTACTAAAACTATTATCTTGAATAAATATGGAAACGTATCTTTTCTCTATGCTTTTGAAATCAATAAATATCTTTCTAAAAATATTAATGCTTGATAAACTTACACTCACTAAACTTAATCTAATATCTAGAAAACTATCATGTATATGTTTCTATGTCTCTTTCTGAATTCTGTATATGTTTCTCTATCTCTTTCTGAATTCTATATCTCTTCCTGAAACTGCCTAGGATTTAATCTGAATTGTTCTGTAATACAAGCTGAGAACTAACTAAATGTCTTCTCTGTAAATAAAACTCATTTTCTATAAATCTATAGTAAAATCTTCATTTCCTTTTATAAAATAACTTACAAACTTAAAATCAAATACTTTTCTTTTGAGAAACTTTAAACATTCTTTCTTTACGAATCTAATATATATAACTTGCAAAATTGTTTAATATAATGTTACGCTGCTGGATAAAAAGGTTTGCTCTAATCAAATCTTTCGTTATTCTGAATCTTTACAAATTATGCATTAAAGCCATTAAAAATATCTTTGGCATGCTTCATGAAGAAATCTCTTTTTCTTTTAAATATTAAGTACTATAAATCTAATACTATTTATAATGCAGTTTATAAATAATCTAATTTTTTTACTGAATTTCTCATTCTCAAATATCTAATGTAAATCTAATAATTTCTTTTGTTTCTCCGCTGGTCATAATCATTATAATATATAATAAATATATATTCTGTAAATCTACACCAAACTAGTACCCAGGGAAATTTTTCATACGTGTCCCTGATCTCTCTAGTTTTTATAAACACATGTCATACACGTGTAGAGCGACTCTGACATACACATGTGCATAAGCCCTAAAGACTATTAATCTAAATCTGATACTACTGGGAATGGGTACACATCTGGTGTTTGAAATCTCTTTCTGAACATACATATAATTCTTTATAAATACTTTTATCAAAACATGCATAAATATTCTTTTTCTTTCTTTTTTGAAAATTCTTATAAATAACTTTGAATCTGAAAATCCGGAAATCCGGAAATCTGTCTGAAGATACTGAAAATCTAGAAATCTGGGATTTATTATGAAAATCTAGATTATCTGAAAATCCATACGAAAATACTTGTACAATTCTTGTTTGTATAATCTTGTTAAATAAAACCAATTCAATAGTTAATCTAATTCTGAATTCTAATCATCTATACTTTTCTTAAATAATATCTAATCATCTGAAAATCTGATTTCTAAATAAATATGTAATCCAGAAATATATTTTCTAAATAAATGAATAAATCATTTATTTCTATTAATCTTCTAAATAATAAAATCTAACATACATTTCTTCTACTTACACAGTTTTTAGAACATATTAAATCATATGAAGATCTGTTTTCTAAATAAATGAATAAATCAATCATTTATTTCTAATAATTCTCTGAAAATGCTACTCAAACGTGTGTCTAATACAACCTGGGGGTGGATGGGTTGTTAATCGATTATTAGCCATTTTCCAATTAGTCAATGTTAAACCCAATTAACCCAAACAATCAAACAATAAAAATCAAGTATAAAGTGCGAAAATATAAAGAACACTTGATTTTTATATGGAAACCCTTCAAATGGGAAAAACCACGAGACTAGCCACTTGAGCCATAGAAATCCACTATATGAAAAGAAAGTTACACCCTCAAGTGATACTCAGACTCTCACTCTCGATAACCTCAGGCTTTGGACAGTACCACTCGCCACTCTTGGTTCAATCCCTACTGATATCCCATGATCCACTACTCTTGGCGTGAGCACCTCATAATCTACCATGCATGCCTTTTACAGTGGCTCTTGGCAACCAATGCTTGCCAACCAACTTTTGGTTGCAAGACTTCAATTCTTGTGCAACTTCACCCCAAGCCACAAGACTTTGACTCAATGAAGAGAATTAAAAGTCTAAGTGTATATATGACAATATACTCAATGCAATAAAGTGCAAGACTAAACACTAAATGCTTAACTAGATGTTATAATGCAATTTAACAACCTAGTTATCATACAAGCCTACATGCACACACACGAGGTTTCAATTAGATGTAGAGTAATTCTAACAACCTAATTGTCAATTAAAACTCACATAAATATTCAAGAACTTGACTAGATGCACAAAGTCAACATAATCATCAATTAAGCAAACATGAACATTTATGGATTAGCTATTTAGGCATATATGACATAATGATGCAAGCTATCACAAACAAACTCAATCATGTTATTAAGACTCATAAATATATGCAATAAATAGAGTCTAGGTATTTAATCAAGCAATAAATACCTAATATAGAATAAGAAGAACAATAAATGATATTCAATAAAGTTCTTACTTACCTAGTCATGAAACCATGAAGACTCATGCTCAAATGATGTTGAATGATGCAAGATGGAGATGAGTTTTGGGTTTGGAGAGTTAAAGAAGCAATCTTGGTGCTTTCTCTTACTAGAGGAGCTCTTTCTCTCACTAGGATCTGAATTTGTGAGCTCTATGTCTGATTGGGGAAGAAGATGATGTATTTATATGATCCTAGTGAAGCCAAATCATTTTGGATAAGGAAAAATTGATTTCCGGCGACAAAAAGCCACCTTAGGGCGACCTGGAGGTCAGGTCGTTTCAAGGTCGCTATTCTCTCGGGTAAAAAACCTGACAGCACAACAGTTACAGTTTTGAGCGACCCAAAACATGACCAAACAACATCGAAACCTTTCGTATAATATACCGTTGGAAATATATGGAAGTCTACTTTGTACTCCAATTGACAAAACAAGATTTGGACATCCATAAAAATATTTATGGTCAAAAGAGTGACTAAAGGTCAGAATTGGTCAATAACAAAAATCCCCAAATTCATGGTATACGACCATATAACCAAAAACCAATCTAAGAGAGCACAAATGGAGCCTCTCTATGGTCACCAATCGCGCTAAGACTCAAGCACACCAAAGTGCATGCGCAGACACAACACAAACACACCATCGTGCGAGTGAGGACGTTTCCGAACACATAAGGAAAACGTAAAACAAAACAACCACACGTAAAGACAAACAAAAATGTGCTTGTGTGAGTTGTGTAACGGATGCACACATATACATAATAAAGAACACAAATGCAAGATGAACAAAGCATGCATGAAGTGTGTGTGTGTGTGTGTGTGTGTGTGCGCGCACCTAAACTCTTCAAGAAACAAAGTCAAGTGAGTATACCTTTTGCTCTTAAAGTCATGGAGATGCTTGGAAGCTTGCCGATAAGGACCTAAGCTACCCATTACACAATCATCCCCAATGTGGTGTGGTTTGTCATGAAATAAGCCAATCATAATATCGATGTCCTTACATTCTCTAAATAACTTAATCTAACATATAATTCTAAATAAATAACTTTTAATAAAAGTATCCATTCTTGTGCTCAAATATGCTTCTGGGATTGGGTTCTGTTTGGATTCTATCTGGATTCAACTATTTTTGGAACCACCCTAAAATCACATAAAAGGGTTTATTGGGTAATCTAATAATAGTCGTTGTATTCCAAACTTAATCAATTCAACATCACTTATCTGTAAATTCTACTGCACCAGTATACTGAACAATTGTATTATTCCACCCTTTATTTTCTATTTTCTTCTATACTTCTCTCACTATTAACACTCATTTCTTTTCTTTATATTTCTGGTTGGGTCTTTCAATCTCTCTCTCATATTTCTATCTCAATCTTTCTCGGCTTCTATCTCTCTCTTTTATTTCTTTTAATTCTTCATCTATTTCTCCCTTTCTCAGCTACTACTTATGATCTCCCGTGTCTTTTGTTTTCTTTCTCTTTCATTCCATTCTTTTCTCCTTCATTTTCTTTCTCACTCATCTGTTCTCTTCTTCTTCTTCTTCTTCTTCTTCTTCTATTTCTTTCTTTCTATTTATCTCGGCACCAATCTGTCTCCGAGTCTCTCCTTGAGTCCTTTCTCACTTATATATCTATATATTATTATATATAATCCACTACACACAAATGCACTCCACTTGGCAACTGACTGCCTTTTACTTAAATTCTATGTTTTTTTATAATCTTCTTCTTATCTTCTATGAATCCACTTGCAACCTTTTTCACTTCTTAATTAATTTATTCATTTCTTTGCCATTTCCATTCTTCATGTACCGCCACCTATCACCCAAATTACCACATTTCTCCAGCTGCTGCCACCTGTCAATTTATGGCAACAAATCTTTTTTTTTTTCTATTTTTTAATCTCAACTGGATCAACTTTTTGGTCTTGGATCATACATTTGGGTTTGAATTATGGATTTGGATAAATTTCTGAGATTGGGGTATTACAATTGACCCGTGAAAAGACTAGCGAACTGGGCTCCCTTCTTGAAATTTGACTTATTCTGCACTCGAAAGTCCCGATTTGAATCTCCAATACCTTATACACATTGAATGTCTGCATTGAATAGAATAGAACTATAAAATACAAGAATTCACTCGAAATTGAGCCAAAGGATAAGGAAATGAGTGCCAAAATATAACACAAAATTGGCTCGATAATTAGGCTGAATAAAATTCTCCAAACAATCACCCAAACATCCAACTTCATTTTCGTGACCTAAGCAATTCGATTGACAATTAAAAGAGGAAAATATCTATTAATAAAATTATGGACTCAAAAATTAAATGACACTTTTTGGAGGTGGCATTTCAACACTGTCACAGCTTTAATAACTTATGTTTAAAAGACACCTATTATGGTGAATGATCTAAAATACCCCCAATAGTTGTTTCACATCAGATTTCTTTCATTCAATTTACAGTGACAAAGTTGTGAAGTAGAGAGAAAAAGTCTGGTTGAAACCTAGGCAATCACTCGAACGGTGACGGAGTGGCGCTACGCAGACGCAGCGCTCCCAGAGCTTTTTTTTCAATTTAAAACCCAAATTGGGTTTCGGTTTTGAATCTTCCATTGTTAAAGTTGTTGAGGGTTAGGATTTTCGAGTGTGGAAGATGATGAACAGTACTACAAAAAGCTTGGAGACTTATGTAAAAGGCTTGGAGACTAATTTAAAAGTTTCGGACACTTCTTACAAAAAGCTCGGAGTCTTATGTAAAAGGCTCGGACAGTGTTTATAAAGGCTCGGACAGAGCTTAGAAATGCTCGGAGATTCAAAATTCACAAAACCAGCTTCATGTTTACAAAAGACTCGGAGAACAAATGAAAATGAACGGATAAAGTGTTACAAGACTTAGAAACGCATGTATAGAAAATTTATTGTGGCTGTGCTATAGGGGATTTCAATTTTTAGACAAGTTTATTATAGAGAGAGAGAGAGAGGAGTTACTGAGTCCAGTGTTCGAAGTGTGGAGATGGAAGTACAAACAGAATAAAAAACTAATTATTTAAGGGCAATTTTTGTAGTTCACCATAATAAGTGCCTTTTAAACATAACTTATTAAAGCATTCACTTGGGTGCAACAAAGGTTCAAAAAGGTGACATTTCTCACCATTTCTACTAAAATTATAAATTAAATTATATTTTATCGAAGTTAAAAACTAAAACAAATCCACTGGTGGGGGAGGATCGCTTATCCACATAGACCGGCCTGCTCCATGGAGTAGAATATTGGTTTTTTGTTTGTTTTAGTGAGGTTGTTGGTGTTGTATCCGGTGTTTCTTGGCATATGTGAGAGAATAAAATCAATTAGCTTTGTTCTTCTAAAATTTCTTGTACATTCAAACCTAGATAAAAAGCATCTCTCCTTCTTTAATTCATTATTATCGAGATGATAACATGAAGTTGTGGGTTCGAGTCCCCCTAAATTTATGTAGTAATTCAATCATAAAAATTATTGACAAGTAACCCACCGGCCACCACTATCAACAACCAATAACTTCTAATATTTGCTTATCAGACTAAGGCATGAACATATTATATTATATATACACAAACTCAAAAACAACTTAAAAATATGAATAGATCCATATTGCTCCATTTTGGTTTAGTTTTTTTTGTTTTTTTGGTTTTTTTTTTTGGTTTTTTAAACTAAATGATGGTGGAGATCTTATCTATCCATTTGATGGTGGATATTTCTTTTATCTTCTAACAATTTATTATTTAACTGAGGAAAACGACAAGGGAGATTTATGCAATTTTAGGCAAAATTTTCATATGTTTACAATTACACTAAATGTTTGGGGAGGTTTATACAATTTGCCGTATTCAATATTATTTTTCCTATTGGTCCAATGTGGTGATCTCGATCTCTTAAATTATATTGGCCCAACAAGCCTAACACTATTTCCATACGACCACGACTTTCGACTTCTACTTGGGCATAAATATATATGGTAGACTGCAAGGCATAATAAATGATATAAATTTATTCGGAACAAAAAATTGTTTATTGTTTATAAAATTTTAGTTTAAGATGGTAATTTTTGGTTTTATATGTACATGCACAACTAATCTTCTCTGAACTCGTAATACTGCGGTGCCAATATGGTGCCATCTGGCTTCCTGGATAAGATGTCTTAATTATCTTTCGTTTATGAACATTCATGCGTGTCACTCACATCTACATCTACTGTGAGAGTAATGAATGAACGGATGGTTTAGCCTCTCATGATCTTCCTTTGATTTAGGTGGTTTGTATGCCCAAACTTTTGTTCTACTCTTGCATATAGGGATTTTCTTGTTTACCGTTTTATCGTTTTTCCGACCCTTTTGCCTTTGTTTCGTTCTGCAACCTTTGTAATTTTTTTTAGTAATAATATTGATCGCTTGGAGAGTTATGTGCACATAATTTAAGGTTTTGTTTAGTGCCAACTTAATTTGGATGCTTCAATATTTATGACGCGATGCTTCAATATTTATGAAGCAACACTTTTCCCGTTTGACTTCATTATTATTTTTTTAAAAAACATTACTCAAACAAATTATAACATCCAATAGTAAAAACATTGACCCTTTATCTTTGATATTTCTAATTAATCACCAACAATATCTTATGCGCTTTTTACGGTCCATACCCCCTTTATCTTATTTCTTCATTTTGGTGGCTATCCAAAAGAATAATAGTATCTTCAAAGGGAATACTCGATCAATTGATTAAATTTATTTGACTTAAATTTGTTCATTCTTTCTATTTACTTTATGGGGGCCAACGATATGATGATTCTCCAAAATATGAAAGTACGAAATAAAATGTTTAATGTTCATTCATAAATTCGTGATTTCAACGTACATTTATTTCTATAATTATAATTATAGAAATAAATGGAACCACTCTTTCATGCTTGAAATACATCAATTAAAAGATTTTTTTGTTCACATTTATTAGAAAGAAGTACCTATAAACCACTTAAATGGAAACATTTGATCATACTTGGTTAATTAATTTTTTTAAACATTGAAGAGTGTGTGAACATAATTTGTTATAAATTTAAGATAAAATTGGAATCCGGTTAGGATCTGGATCCTCTCCTTACCTTTTATTTTTTTATGACCTTTTTAAAACATATGATTAGTTATTAATAAAGTGATTGTGGAAACCAACCACATTTTAACCACACATTCATATTAATGCTTATGTAGTATGAGGTTAGTTATGTTTCCTTATAATAATTGGGTAGTGTTAAGGGCACATGTTAACAACCATAAATATACTATAAATGAAATGTATTTATTATATTTTTTGTTTTAATCAATACAATAAATATATTTATATAATAAATGCTTTCTATTTATAGTATATTTATGGTTGTTAACCTGTGCCATAACACTACCCATAATAATTTGATATTGCTTGCATTTTCTGATTAATGTGCCTTCATAAATTTCGAAGTCTTCTTGCCGCTCACACGTACCTAATTCACTACTTTTTATTGTTATTATTATTTAAAGTATTACACCTACTTGTTTTTAGAACCTTTAAATATTGTTTATATAATCTCATAAAATCAAAATTGAACTCGGACCACACCACATAAGATTATATACAATAATTAATTACCGGATGAACTGGCATCAAATCTGAGTATCTTTTTTTTGAACATCTTATAATATTATAAAGGCCATGAAGACCACACCCCCAAACAGAGGCAAAACCCATATCAGACAACAACAATGCAAAAGAGCCCCCACAAAGAAAAGAAAGGCACCAAGACTTGAAACAAACAAAAGCACAAAACGAAAAACAGAACACCAGCAAAACCCAAAGCAACTAACAACAGGACAACCCACACAAACCAGCTAGCCAGACCACTTCATGGCAAGCAAAATCGCAGACGATTCGAAGCTCTAGAGAAGAAGAGCAGACACTGAAACCTTCATAACCACCCAATCAGCTTCCACAAGCCCCAAAAACAAAACAAAAGAGCAACCCAGAAAAGACCATGAATAAAGGAAACAGAGAACACCCCATTCAATAACATACCCCACCATACTTGGACACTAATCTTTTCACCAAATCATGAAACCTATGATCGTTCTCCTCCCCTCTCATGGCTATAATCTCTAACATCTCCTTATGTTTTCCATTGAAATCAAAACCACGGGCCAGACCTCTCACGATCACCTTCGCAATTTCATCATGAAGGTTCCATACCACCTTTTTCGTCTCATCTGGCTTCTGTTGTAGCTTCATTTCACAAGCACTAGAACTCCTTGTTTTCATGCTATGACTCCTCAAATACGAACTATTCCTCCCTCTTCTTATCTTCTAATTGTTTGGAGAAGCCACTGATAAAACTTTGACCAGACCTTTAACAGAAATAGGAGCCACCTCTGACTCTCGCACTAGCTCTTCACAACTCTTACCACCTACACTTATACACCTCTCACCGATCCTATCACCAAGAAGATCAGATGAGCCACATAAAACACCCTTTTCAAGACCTGGAAAACTGGCCATTAGGCTTTAGAATTTTCAGAGGTTGGACCATCACTACTCATCTGAGCCTCATAAACATCTTCATGTGGGCTTTCCACCAATCCAACCTTAACGATTTCCTCATGGCCCATAAGAACATCTACCGTATTTGAAGCTTCACCCCTCAAAAGTTGAAAATTCGAAAACAGCCCCAACTCTAAGCTTGACTCAGAAAAAGACAGGCTGGCACCTTCCGCACCTGCAACACCACAATCCAGGCCTTTTCTAATTTCAAAATCCACTTTATCATTAGAAGAGCTAGGAAGCCTAGGATACATAGCCTTTTCTTTAATATCTCGAACCCCACAATTCTTTCCTCTGTCTGCTATACCTATGTCAAGGGCCATCACTGCCAACTTTTCTTCTTTAGACTTAAAAACGTTATGGTTGACAGCCAACCTATCCACCATCTTGCTGTCATTACCAGAGTCAAGAGAAAATTGGTCCCTATCACCTTTGTCGTTTCCCTTCAGTTGACCACCAACCTCAGGCCCGCCCTTAGCTTCAACCCCGTGCTCTGTGAACGAAGAAGGAAGCACATCAACTCTCAAACCAGCTCTATCACCCACCAAATTCATGCCCAGAATTCTTTCCAGCCAAGAGTTATGAGACGAAACCAGAGAATCCACCGGAGAAGAGACCTTTGAAATCTTGACACAAAAGGAACTAGGGGTGGGCACGGTTCGGTTTGGTTCGGTTTTGGATAAAACCGAACTGAACCGAAAATATTTCGGTTTACCTAAATTTGAACCGGTTTAAACCAAATAAGAAATGGTAACCTAACTGAACCGAACTGATTTTAATCGGTTCGGTTCGGTTCTGTTCATTTTGGTTTTGGGCCTAATGGGCCTTATGGGCTTGATGGGTTTAATGAGTCTTTTTAATATGTTTTTAAATTTGATGGGTTGTTGGATTCTAATTTTGGGCCAAAGTTTTATAAATTTTAATAGTCCAAGCCTAAAAAAACCCAAATCAAACATAACTAATAAATAATAATATTTAATGAAAGAAAAGAAGTAGGTTAGGGTTTTTTTTTACTTATATAGGCGGTTTAATCGGTTCAAACCGATTTTTGGGAAACCAAACCGGTTTGAACAGAAAACTTTTCGGTTTTCAACTTTTTAAACTGGTTTAAACCGAATTCATTTTATGAATCGAACCGAACACCTTTTTTTTGGTTCAGTTCGATTCGGTTTGGTTCTGTTCCGAACTTAGTGCCCACCCCTAAAAGGAACCATTACCAACTGTAACCTTAATCTTATTAGGACAAAACTGATTTAATGGGATTAAAACTAAAACTCTTCCTCTATCAAATCTCTTCTTAAAGAAAGTATCTTCTTCAACCAACAAAGGTTCACCAAGCAGCCAACCGATCTTGATGAAAAAATCTGCATTCCAGAATCTCAAAGGGACTCCAAAACAATCTATCCATGCTAGACGATTTTGGGGATTAATAGAGTCGGACCATTTAACCATTGAAGATAATTTGTCATCCCAGAAAAATCTGTTATAAATAAAGCTCTCCCTTTCAAATTTTGATTCAAAAACCCAAAGAATAAATTTGTCCCATAAATACTTTGAAGAGAAAGAGAAACCTCTAGACCTCAACCGACGATTGACACTAGAAACATCAGTGAACTCCCTAAGAATACCCATTGCACACCTTGAAAGCCACTCCTCCTCATTGTTATTGCTATTCCATGACATATCTATCACCTTCTCGCCCACATCTGCGACATCACCAGCACTACATTTCTGGTTTCTAGTCACAACATCCACAAACGATTGTTTTTCTTCAAAATCGGCCTTGTGAGATCTTCCCAAGCCTTCCTCACTGCTCACCATCGATAACCCTTCCATTCCATGTACTCCATCTTCCTTATACACCGACTGTCTTCTACTTTTCCAACCATACAAGGCCAACTTCGCTCTTAAAGGCCAGCCATGAACGAGCATACCGTTCACCATTTTTACTACCTTGGTCGCTTCCTCTATCTTCTCAAAGCGGATAAACCAGAAGCAACTCCTCCTTGAGCTCTTTTTCGAAGCCAAGAACACGTCCCTCACCTCTTCAAATGGATTGAAAAAACCCCCACAAACCCAGCAAATCCATGTTAGGATTCAAATTATCAATGAAGATTGAGAATAACCCCTCCCTAAAATCCTTCCTCCGACCCCAACCGTTAATATCAACCTGGCTCTCTTCACGGCCAAGGGAGTCAGGTCCTCTCCCTCTCTCTCTAACTGTCTCTCTCATGAGATTACTGTTACACAACGGTTCTGCTATACATGCATATAGTTATCAAGGCCATAAAAAGTAATAGGACTTCAACGGAGAAAAGTAAGAAGAATCTTATGAGTTATAGCTACAACTTTCTTGTATGAAATATAGGAATTTACATTTGTATTTTATTGTTTGAATCGTTAGAATTTTTATCAAATCTGAGTATCTGACTGTCAGAGGGACTCCACAACTCTCATACTGCAATTATATATAATCGATTTCTTAATTTCATAATCACATTAATAAATATAGTAACAACATAAAAAGATAGGAGAGAATTCAAAAAATCTTTTTGAGGTTGACCCATCTTCAAAAACAATAATCAGTTTCGAATTCCATTAGTAAATAAATCTCTTGCAGAGGGCAGAGGTTAAATCAAATGCAGAAATCAAAACCTAAATTTTCTTTTTATCACATCACCATTAAGCATATGTGATAATGCACACCTCCTTACATATTAACATATTAACGGTGGCAATGGCAAAACCACTAAGCTCCAAGCCCAAATTAAATTTTTTTTTAAATATAGTTTAATTTTTCTAATTTCTCCCAATTTTTTTTTTTATATTTGCATTTTTCTTTAAAAAAAATTGTCATGCCCCTAATACCCTATAATTTTTATGAAGCCGACTTTGCCTCTGATGGTGCAAATATGTGTAAAGAGTTTTATTACTGGTGTTGTGGAACCGAATATTATTTTTTTTTGAGAATCAAAGAACTTTTATAACTAAAACGCCAAAAGGAACATCAACCGCAAAACATCCAAGGAAAAATAGAAAAACATGTCGCAGGAGCCAAGAACCCAAAAAAGCAAAAAGAAAGACATCACAGCATAGAAGAACAGAAAAAAACAGAGCCCACGGCAAGGCAAAAAAAAACCCGTCAGGAAATGCTCCGGCGTTTATATCTTATTATAAAAATAGATATGATCCGAACCGTCTATACAGTATTTAATATCAACAGAATCCTCAACAACAAAATAATATAGTTATTATTATTATTATTATTATTATTATTTGATAAAACTTTGAGGAGGTTTTTCTTTTCAAAATTCTCCCTAAAACAGTACAGGATAAAAACAAAAAAAATGAAAAAGGGTAATTACAGTTGAGCAGTACAGGTTGATAAAATAGAAAGATCAATACAAGGAGAATCCTTCACGTCATGGTAATGTGAAGTAAGGATTTTCCTAGCTTTATCCTTCAAATATGGTGCACAGTCGTATTGAAACAATTTACAAAGCTTTTCCACACATCTAACCTTGATCATTTCTTGACTCACCACGCTGTTCCTCGCGTACTTTGTTATCAATGATAAGATCAAAATGGCTCGATCATCAGCTGCCGGAGAAACCTCCAAGATCCTCTTTGTCACCACCGCGATGCCACCTCTGTGACTCAGAAACTGAGCTCTTCCATCGGCACAGCAACACAAATGAAACAAAACCCCTAGAATCAACTCTGTGGTTCGCTTTTCGGGTGTCGATAATTCAATCTCAATGAGCTCAAAAACTGCACCTGATTCAACCATCAAGATTCGATTTCGTCCCCAAGGACAAGCCTCCAATAGTACATGCAAAGCAGCATTGATTCCTTGTTGTGTAATTCCACCTTGTCTTAAAACACCAACAATCCTCTTGAAAAACTCTCTCTTAAGTCTCTCTAAAACTTTAGAACTCACTGTTTCAATGATATTTTTCAATACTATCACTGCATTAGATTTGATCGCCACATGATTTGCAATCTCATCAAACCCTAAAACCCACGTCAGAGATTCCAGAACTTTATCATTTTCTACCGTGATCAATTGCCTAGTTTCAGCTGAAGGAATTCGAAGAAAATTAAGTATACCTAAAGCTTCCTCTAAACCAGAAACTTGATTCTTATCAAAACATGTTATTATAAATGATAATACACCCTTACCAACACCAACTTCAGCCATATACTTCCTGTTCCTTTCGTTTTCGGCTGCAAAAAGCTCGAGTTGCCTTAGCGTTTTGATCTGATTCTGAGGATGCAAGTGAAGATCTCTAAGGAGTTTGATGAGATGGAATTTGTTGAGAGGAGTTTTTGGGGTTGGAATTCGATCAACAGAGTTTTGAGTACACCATGCTTGGATTAATCGGCGTAAATTGTGATTAGGGGTTAAATCGGAGTCTCTAGGCAAGGGTTGTTTTGTGACAGGACAAGTGGTGTTCCTGCTCTTGAATAGCCAATGTTCAATGCTCTCACGATCATATGTGATGCCGGTTATGGCAGTCACTGGATCTTTCATGATCTGGAGAGATATTGGACATATGAAATATTGAGGAATTTCAATTTCATAATCATCCATTGAAGTTGTTGAAGACCACAAACAAATTAAACCAACAATGAAACGCAATAAAATGTTTTTGAAGAAACAATTGAGAGGGTGTTATTGGCTTTTGTGGAGTATGATATGTGGATGATTTAATTAATGGAGAAATGAGAAGGTTATGGTGGTAACTGGTAAGAGAATGCGGCAGAATTTATTGACAATTTGGTAAGAGAGAGAGTGTGTGTTTATGATTGTGAGATTGGTCGTCTCTTACTGGTCAAATTTTCTCATGTGAGGTTTCTTACCTTTTATAAAATATCGCATTCTAATGGAGGGTGGTGGTCAAAGAAAGAGAAAATAAATGAATATGCTGCCTTGGCCATATCAATCCATTAAATCCATCTTACACGTAACAACCAATCAGATTATTCTTTTTTTTTTTCAAGCTTATAAAATTATTGCCAAATCTATATTGTATTTTAAGTTTTAACTCAACATTTCGATGATCTTGATCTCGGTTTAATTTATTTATTTTAAATGTACAGGTAACAAAAAGAAAATCTTTTATTGATAAAAATCGACTGATTGTTGTTATTTTTTTATTAAGTAAAAACCAAATATAAAAAAAAGACTTGATTTATTATAAAGAAACACGTTATGATATCGGCTATAGCCCAATTAATCACATTGATTCAGGATATATATATATATATATTGATATTTTATAAGAATAAAATTATTATATTTATTAAATTATTTCATGTATATCATTCCACACGGAACTTTAAAATTTAACATAAATACTAGGAAAACGACTAAAGTCTTGTTAGTTTTTATTTATTCCTTTCCATTTAGAGTAGATTGATTTATAAGCCACTTGAATGAGCAAAAACGAGTAAACGACCACGTAAGAAGAAAAAAGTGTTGCAGCATCAATTTTAAAAAAATATAAGAAAGCGAAGACTTTAGTCTAGTATTGCTTTTGAGAAGTTAAAGTACGTTTATTTTATAATTTTGATATAAAATAATGTTTAGTTAAACTTCCAAAAGTGATTAATTGATAATATGACAATTTTTGATAGTTAATTTGAAAAGTAGGTTATGGTTACTTTTCTAAAAATGATTATGGAATAATCTATTTCAGCAATGAATGGATATTTTAAAATAACTATCATTTATATACCTTATTTCATCTTAAAATTAAATATTCTAATTAAATATTGATTTGATTTATAATTTTTTTATTTTTTATTGTTCTTATGGAAATTTTTTTTAATTTAAATATTCAACTTCAATATTGATTTAATAAATATAATTAATGGAAAAAAATGAAATAAGGTTCTAAAATCATATCTATTCTAATCATTGTAACTAATTTCAACACTTTTAAAATAAAATTACCAAACATATGTAAACTGTTTTTGAGTTATACAATAGTTTTAAAAAATACAATTAACCAAGCAACACAACTAACAATGATTATTATAAAAGTTACAGCAATACCAAACTGGTCCTAAATATAATGTAACCGTTTAAACCTTGTCGGAAAAAAAATTGTTTAAACCTTAACATTGGATTAATTAGCATCATAATCTTTGACTGGCCGGCTCTTTGCTTATTTGATTCCAGCAGTCTTAATTCAGTACGTACAGTTTTCCAATCTTAACCCAATTCAAATTTCTCTCGCCTGTCGTCTCATTACTGTTTTTCTATTTTTATATTTGAAACATTACTGGTTTTATTTGATTCAATTTCATATAATTATGCATGTTTTGTTTTTCATTTAATTAATTATCAGAATGTCAGTAATATAGAATGTTGTTAATTAAAATGGACGCTTATCAAATCAAATATAATAAGAAAAACTAGATACAGTCCCAAATGACACACTCTGTTAGTTTATTACATGAAATAACTGTATTTAACATGATTACTACGTCTAATAATAGTGAGTGAGAATTAAACTAATCCAGTAGCGTCGTTTTAAACGTTTACGGATCAAAATCAAATTGAAGACGTGTACAAATACAAAGAGAGATGGACAGGACAGAGGCACAACCAGTCAAAAGTTGTAAAACGTAAATGGACACAAAGTCACCAAGTCAACAAAGCTGAGTCAACGCCTGCATGTTGCACTACTCATTGCCTCATTGGTTAGTTTCACTCTTCGAACCTTCTGCTAAATCAGGCCGATTCAATTTTTGTCTATTTCTTGTCATGTCACAAATGAAAAGCTCATCACTCTGTATATATAATAACTTGTTCTTCGAATTTCATTACATTATCACCAGTTAGTTAATTATCACAAGTTAGTTTTGTTCGTTTTATTTATTTATTTATTGTTTGTTCAAAGTTAGTGGACACGGTCGGTCCTTTCTAATTTTGATCATGTTATGGAGTAATACTGTACGGTCTACACAAGCCAAATTGTATATTGGATGTCTACTTCCAATTTGACATACTTCCACAGATTAATAGAAAACTTCTTATATATATTTATAAAATATGTACCGTGAAACTTATACTCTTCTCACCATTATGAAAAAGAGGTGCACTAGCTACCACCTATGCTGGTTAGGAGGTGATGTGCTGTATATCCATAACTGTTATTCAGATGAGATATATATATATATATATATATATATATATATATATATATATATAGGGTCATTGAATTATTAAGATTAATAAAGAGAATAATATAATTTCTGAGGTATAGCTTTTAGGAAGAAAATACTTTTGTTAATTCTTGACTTTGGATGCCAGCAGAGAACTGCTATATATAATGGTTTTTATTTTATTTTATTTGATTCTGATTCTGATTTACTGAAATTTGGCTTGATTGGCAGATTTATTCCTTGATTATTTTTCTAATTGATATATATATATATATATATATAATCTGTCACCAGTCACCAATTATTGCATAAGAATGTAGACGGAAATTCATTTGAATTGTTTTAATTTCTTGAGTACTCTATGCAAATAATATATATATATATATATATTTTTTGAACAGAAGAAAATATATATTAATTGTTAGTTGTGTTTTATGTTCTTATTCCTTGTAATAGCTTCTGTGAATTGATAATAGTGTTTATTAGCTACTATACAGATTTTATATTGTTAATAGGTTAGTTGGTAGTTATTGAATTTCAATGTATAGGTTTATAAAAATCAAATATTTAAACATTAAAAAAAAAATTACACCATCCTGGCGTAACTACTAACTACCTCTACGACTATAGAGGCATTGTATAGTTGCTAAATTCTTAACAATATAGTATATCGGTACTAAAGTTTAAAGATGCAATAAGGTGTTCATTACTTTGATTTAAATCGAAGATTTTGATCAAATCTAGGAAAACAAATTGTCGAGTTTTACGCATGAAAGTTCTCTCTCTCTCTATACAACTTTATTAATGTTAGTTCCTTAATTAACAACGGTGAGATACATCTACTCAAGCCCCGTCTTGATCTTATATAAATTTTTTGTGTAGTCACCCAACTATGTAACATTGCATGATGATTTTGAGTGACTTTATAATGTACAGAGATCGAGTAACGTTACAAAGTCGAATTTCGTACGAGAAATATACGGGATTTTAATTTATCAATTGAGTAAAACTAAGATTAGACACGAAAAAAACATATGGAATTTCCCACATGATAACTTTTATAACTTATATGTGTGTGTGATGTGTGTTGGTAAAAGTTAATTAACGCATAAGCGATGTCTAATATACATTGTTCTAGTAATCGGTCTATACGTCCGTCTAGGCTTTAAACAGATCTAGACGGACCCGGCCGCCGTGAGGAAGGGCTAAACGCCCGCCTAGGCAGAGTCAAAGCTGTTGATTCTGTCTGGCAATATTTTTTTTTAAAATGATGTTATTTTAGTCTAAAACTGCTTTGTTTTAACTAATTTGGCTTCACTGTCTAGACGGTCTAGGTGCTAGGTGCCAGTCTGCTGTATAATTGGCATCAAACGCCTACTAAAACACTGCTAATATGCATCGCAAAACAAATAATGTTGAATAACAAAAAAATGAAAAGAATCCAATAACACTACACAAACTTTTTATGTATAAAACTCAAAACATGGAGGAAAAAAACCGCGGTTAATAGGATAAGTAGAAAATTATTACAACTACAGACCCCATATTCTCTATAACACCAAACTCCAATCGTAACCAAGCCTTAGCTCAAAGCTCTCTCTCTCAAACTTAAGTGCAAGTTTTCATGATTTTTTTTAATGCTCTTTTTGGTCATCATCATACTTTGTTTTTATATTTGCAGAAGGTTTTACTAATTAATTTGTAAGGAAATTGAACTACTAGGTTCCAGTTAAAGTTGGTCTTCTTCTTTTTTTGAACGGAAAATGCTTATTCATCGGCTTGAAGCCGGAAAGGAAACAAGCACAAAGGCAAAGAAACAGCAGCCGAAAAAGGCAAGCAACAACCAGAGAAAAACAGCAGCCGTTAAAGTTGGTCATCACAATCTCCTTGGAACATGACTCTGTCATCTATTAATTGCATCAACAACAAATAATTGAAACCCTCCTTAATTAGCGCAATAGAGTTCCTGTCTAACGATTTTGAAAACGATGAAATTTTGTTAATTGTATCCGATATATATACATATATATATATATAAGCTCAAAGCTCTCTCTCTCTCTAACTTAAGTGCAAGTTTTCATGATTTTTTTTAATGCTCTTTTTGGTCATCATCATACTTTGTTTTTATATTTGCAGAAGGTTTTACTGATTAATTTGTAAAGAAATTGAAATAGTAGGTTCCAGACTTCCAGTTAAAGTTGGTCTCCACAATCTCCTTGGAACGTGACTCCTTGCTGTCATCTATTAATTGCATCAACAACAAATAATTGAAACCCTCCTTAATTAGCGCAATAGAGTTCCTGTCTTACGATTTTGAAAACCATGAAATTTTGTTAATTGTATCCTCTCTCTCTCTCTCTCTCTCTCTCTCTCTCTCTCTCTATATATATATATATATATATATATATAAACAATTTTTTTATTATCAATTCGTCCTGATAAATTTTATATCAAGACGAACTAATATTATAAAGACTATATATACGCTTCGAGATTAGATTAGTCCCATGGCCAATGTGCTGTAGGGGATACTGAGTGGTTTCGACCAAAAAGAAGAAGAATATATATATATATATATATATATATATATATATGGGTGATGATATTGACATCCATAAAACTTATTACTACACCCATATTTTATTAAAAACTTTAATTACAAAAATATCCCAATTGAAATTACCAATAAGGACAAATTAATTTAATTAAAAATAAACCGAACACTATATATACTCATTAATTACACCCATATCTTCAACTATATTTATTTATTAAAAAAACTTAAGATAAACCCTAATTTTTATGATAAACCATAACTAAACTTTAATTTTATTTCAAGTATCAAATTTTCTTAACATCACATGATTATCATATTGTTTTTGTCTTTCTTTTATATATAGTTATGAACTCTATCAATAAACAAAATATTTTTTTTAACGATAGCTGTAGATATCAACAATTTTTTTTAAGATAGTCGTAAATATCAATAAGTTTTATTTTTTTAAAATAGCTGTATAAATAAGAAAATTTCAGATTGAAAATCTCTTAACCCCATATACGGTTCCACATATTCCCTTTTATAAGGCTTATACATTTGAGATATTTTCAAACGTAAATTGGACCATCATTAAAAGGTGATTTGATTCCAAAAATAATATGATTTTTTTATAAATTGGGTGTGAAAATATTTAAGAGTTTTTATAAATAATATGTATTAAAATGAATATATTTATTTCATGAGGGTACTATTGGCATTATGATTGGTTCTTATAGTAATATTTATTTTTTAAATTTTAGACATGAATGTACTTATAAAAATTGGTGTACTAATAAGTTTTATGAGTGTCAATATTCGTACCTAATAAATATTTACTGCAGAATTTCACGTAAGTCTTACCTTTGTGGTGATCTGTCACCTTTATAAATGTTTTTCCAAATTTATCACTTTAGTCCTTACTTTTTCCAAAACTCATCACTTTAGTCCATTTGACCAAATACGTGAAAGTAAACTATTTTAAAACCCGTGAAAGTACATTTTTACCTTTATTACTATTTAATTTAGCTAAAATCTTAAATAAATATATTAAAAAAAATCTTAAATAAATAAATAATAATAAAATCCATTAATTTTTTTTTTGTATTTTTGTCATAATAGATATTAATTTAGCTAAAATGATTATCTTAGTTTTAAATGATTTTTTTTTTCATAAATTTTTTTTGTATTCTATTTATTTAAGATTTTATAGAGAATTTTATTGTTTTTCATTTTAATTTAAAGATAAGATAATCATTTTATTTAAATTAAATAGTAATATGGGCAAAAATGAACTTTCACAGGCTTTAAAATAGTCGACTTTCACATATTTGGTCAAATGGATTAAAGTGATGAGTTTTGAATAACATTTATAAAAGTGAAAAATCACCAAAAAGATAGGACTTATGTGAAATTCTACTTATATTTACAAAAGAAGTTAACGTTGTAGGCTTGTAGCTAACCGAACACGCAAACACAGGGTGATGTTAAATATTTACACTCTTCTTTTACTTGGTGGGATTCTCCTCCAAATGATATCAACAAAAATATCTTGAAGGATGTAATATTGCAATTTGCAAGGCGTATGCCTAGTACAGTGGTACTGATCATTTTCCTAAGATGAAATTGCTGGCTTCTTTTTTCTTTTGGCTTTTGGATGATTATTAAGCCTTTTGTTACATACATTTATTGTAATTTTTTCACCTCTTTCATTCATATATATATATATATATATATTTGAATTACAATATTACAAGTTTTATTGTATTCTTTAGATTTTACCAGGGTTAGACCGTTAGACTCATTACATATATACCCTTGGGGCCTTGACGAGATGTTTATTATTTTAATAATTTTTCATGGCAATTACCAATTAGGTTCTGAACTTTCTTAAAAATTTTAAGTTGTATGTGACTTTTATAAAAGTGACTAAATTGGTCTTCACATTTTTTTCAAGTGCCAAATTAGTCCCTCTATTTTTTGAAGTGACCAAATTGGTCCCTTAACACTTTAACAGTGTTAAATATAACAGTTGGCTTTATCAGTTTGAGTTAAAGTACATAAATACCATTTATTTGTTATATTATAGCAAAGTTGTTTTGTCTTTTATACATTAAATTTACCATTATAATTACAACAACATCTAAAAATATTATTAAAGAAACACAATTTGTACATTTTTTAATTAAAATTTTCTAAAAAATCTAAAAAGATTTTAATAAGACAATGTCAATTATACCCTTATTTTATAAACAAAATTACAATTTATTCAAATTTACTCTTTTACCATTTTATATAATTGTTTTTTTTGTGTGTAAATATTATACAAGCATTGACGTTAAAATTATTCAAAAATCAAAACTCACAAATAAAATACATAAAAATATACGTATGTTAAAAAAACTGTACATGTGTCATTATTATATTATTTAGGAGTAAAGTACAATTTTATTCTTATACAATTAAAATTGATTGACGGAACTTAATTTGAGGGACTAATTTGACACTTCAGAAAAATATAAGGACCAATTTCGTCAATTTTGTAAAAGTCACAAACAACTTAAAATTAAAAAAAATCCATAACCTAATTGATAATTGCCCTGATTTTTCCGAATATCATCAAAGTTCATCAAGAAATAAAAAAAATCTTAATTATTCTCTGCATAGCTCTAGAATTTCTTAGTGATGATGGTAGCTTGA
Source organism: Dipteronia sinensis (assembly GCA_033220585.1). Taxonomy (NCBI): domain Eukaryota; kingdom Viridiplantae; phylum Streptophyta; class Magnoliopsida; order Sapindales; family Sapindaceae; genus Dipteronia; species Dipteronia sinensis. The sequence goes on along the minus strand of CM065637.1, from coordinate 71,368,746 downwards.
ATAGATAATTCCAAGTTTGATAATTAAGTGTTTTTGTATTGGCCTAAAAAGTCGGCTGCGGTCCAAGAATATATACTTTGAAATTTGAATGTTCAGGTTTTCAAAGTCCACTAACTTTGTTTTTTTCTTCCCACCATCTTCTGTACACAACTGCATGCAGCTACTTCTTAGCTAGTCCTCACTCTACTCCCTTTGAACACTCAACGACTATTTCATAACAATAATTACAATAAAATGGCCTGTTTTTAAAAATAATCCTCCGATTAGTGGAAAATTAATAAATAGACACTCCCAAAAATGAAATAATTATAACATTAAACTCTTAACATAATGTTAGATTCTAGTTCGTATTCTCAAGTGAACTCAATGTTAACTAAACGAGACTCAACGGATGTATAACTTCATGGAGATGTGGGAAAACGTTTGAAAGTTGGAGATGGTGTTTGAGGGAAATTTGAAGACCGAAGAAGAACCGAAGAATCGGATTCCAGAAGGAACTGCGGCACGGGCAAGACATATTGATAGCGGCACAGGGAGCGGTCGATTCTAATGAGATCAGCAATGCGTGTATGGACCGCGACATAGGTAAGAGACGCAGACCGCGGTATTCTGAGCGGTCGTTTCCAGCGACTTTCCGCTGTGTAGGGTGCGTGGTGCACTCCGCGACCCAGACCGCGGTGACAGAGTATTTTGTGAGATCGGGAATGTTGCGCAGAAAAGGAAAGTGTTCTTTTGGAAAATTCTTGTACTTGAAGGAAAATGAATACTCTTTGTGTGAAATAAGAAGATTTATGCATAAAAATAAATAGTCTTTTTGTGAAACAAGAAAGTTTTGTACGTTTAGGAGTATGATTTTCTTTTATTTTAAACTCAATGTAACTAGTATAAATATACCTAATATCTATGTTGTTAGATTTAGGGCGTGGAGTCGAAGAAACACATGTAACATTAGAGAATGGTGAGATCCGGGGGAGACCCTAGAGAATATCCGGAGAGGGATCCGTGGAATATCGAATCAAGTTAGAGATCCGTGGGTAATATTCAGGGGAGACCTAGGGGATATTGGGGGTTCTTGGTGAGGATATTATGAGCTGAGAGTCATGATGTAAATCTCGGTTGTGAGCTTGGGGACTTGGTAAGGCTCTGTGGTTTGAGGTTGAGGTGTACGTGAGAGAGAATCATAGAGTATATGGTTGTAACAATTTATCATATAGTGGAACTTTCACTGTTGTCCTGACGACCCATGGTTTTTTCCTTAATTTAGGGTTTTCCACGTATATCTTGTGTTGTGTGATTGTTTATTTTCTCTCATCTTATCTTTCCTGCGATAGACATTAATTTTTTTTTTGAACGGCAAGTTTATTCATCGGCATGTAAAGTCGGAAAGGGAAGAAAAAACACAAGCACAAGAGAAGACAACAAAAACAAGCATAAGAGCTAACACAAATCCCAGATCAATCTATCCCCTTCTTTACCGGAACCCATTTTAGCTAAAGAGTCTGCAAAGGAATTGGAAGATCTTGAATTGAAAACGACCCTAGCATTCCACAGGTTGTTCAACACATTTTAATTGTTATGAGTTATGTACGAATATTAGGCATATCGTTTCTGTGTTTATCGGTTCAAATTCCCAACATATAATTATATATTTAACAAGAATGTTAATCCGTGCGATGTCTGTATATTATTTAAAAACATTATTATACCGTATAATTATTAGAAAATCGATAAAAGATTTTGCGATGAACTCATGAAACATAGGTGAAATAGTGTTTGCACCTATATCCATAGGACTATCACTAAAATTGTAAAATGTATGTGTTTTATTTGCTTAATTGTTTGCTACAACAATTATATACTATAAAATAAATAATAAACAGAATTGAAAAGGTATGCAGTACACTAAAAAGGTAATATTTTTAAATATTTATGTTTTTCATTAATGAGGGAATTGAAATTGTTTTTAACAAATTAAATATAACACAAGATATCTTAACATAATACAATCATCACATGGTTGAGCTTGAAACTAAATTAGCATCATTAAAATTGCTACGAACTCATGAACCAAAAATGATATAATTATAACATTAAACTCTTAACATTATTATATATTTAATTCTGAGTTTGCCAAAATACAGAAGTTTATTATAGTTAATAATTATAATTCGAAAAACCTTTACTACCACAAGCATATTGTCTCTCAAATTTAAGTTATTTGAGGCCTTTTAAACATCAAGGTGCTAATTAGTTCGGCAAAAAAAAAAAATGGAAGTATACATGGGTTATGGGTACTGTCAAAAACAAACCATGCATAATATGTTTTCTTCTTCTTGTTACTTTTTAATTTCTTTTTCAAATTTCAACATTAACTATGATATGATGAAGGTTAATTTAGAATATTCTATAAAAGTTTGTATATTTTTTTTTCTTTTTTGGCGATGATCATCAATTAATTAGTTATTACAATCTTATAGACCTTCTGGAGTTCAAATAAATTAAAAACACGGTTTTACTTGAATAGGGAAATAGAAAGCAAAAGAAGTTTGAAAAAACATAATACAAGTCTTTTTTATGATTTTCTTGAACCCAAAATTTACGTCATACAAGAAATCTTTTTTTTTTTTAACTAACACTTGCTAGGACGTGATCACGTTAACCATGGAAAATTAGTCCACATGCATAATGCATGTTGCATTATTGATGAATAATTAGACTAGAAATTCAGTAGAATTGAAAGGGATCTTGTGAAAATTTGGTTTTTCATTAATACACATATATATTATATTCAAGTAAATTATAAGCAAGTTGCCTGCTGATTATGTCAGGTGTATAATTCAAGTAAATTATAAGCAAGTTGCATTCTTCAAAAAAAATGAGGTTGAATAATCATGAGAAGATTTCATGTAAGATCAATGCTGGTTTCTGTGGGTGTGCCCACCAGATCTGTTATTACATATATTTACATATATAAGAAAATTTGTTGCGGGCTTGAATTCATTTCAAGTAAAAGAAAAAATTAATAGAATATATGGCACAGGTTGCTCAAAATTCTAGTTTAATTAGTTCAATACAATTAACATATAGTTTTGAACTAATTGCACTGAACCTCCATAAGGTTTCGCCTCTTGCACATATAAATAACTTTATCATTAATTGAAATTCACACTCTCTGCCGTTAGATTAAACTTAACAATTGACAAACTTTTACCTTTAAAAGACTAAATTACCCATGATTCCTAGATTAAATTAATAAAAAAACAAAAAAAAACATTTTCTAAAAAAACAAAATGGATCTCCACCATCCATCTTAAACATGAATGGTGGAGATCAAATATAATTTTAAATAATTGAAAATTTGAATTGAATTAGAGAATATATAAATTAAAAGAAAAACATAAATTTGAAGACAAAATAATTTTAAAAAGCAAAAATTAAAAAAAAAATTGGAAAATTGGAAAAAAAAATATATCATATTTATAAATATCATTGATGTGTCTCACCTACACAAACAATAATATTTTTTTTCCAGTTTTTCAATTTAAAAAAATGTTTTTTTTATTAATTTAATTTAGGGGTCAGGGGTAGTTTAGTCTTTTAAATGTAACAATTAATCAACCTAATGACAGGAAGTGTGAGTGTTAATTAATGATAAAGTTGTTTCTGGGTGTAATAAACCTCAGGGAGGTTGAGTGTAATTTCCTCTATAGTTTTTGTTTTGCTGTCTATGATCAGGTCAAGTTTTAACGCAAATTTAGTTTTTTTTTTCAAACATTTGAACCTAACCTAATTATTCCGACATAAATTTAATCCAGCCTAAGCCAAACTTAAATTCTTGAATTTGTCCTTTGAATCTAGCATTAAATATATATGACTATTAACCAATAATTTTCACAAACACCGACCAATCATGCATGTATGCTTTCTTTAGTTTGATTTCAAGTTTCAGATTTTAGTTTTCATTTAATTATTCGATTTAAAATGAATAACTAGATCATTTGCTAATAAATATAGGGTTGTTAACATATGTCCTTGTGCCGTCGTTAACACAATAAATACTACTATAAAGGGAATTTAGACAATGTATTTAATCATTGTGTTTATTAAAAAAAGACAATAAATACGTTGTCTGGTTTCCTTTATGTAACATTTATTGTATTAACATGTGCCCTTAAGATACATGTTAACACTACCTATAAATATATAACATAACCGTAAGAAATTCGAGTAAAGCTATGTGCTAGAGTAGTTTTGGTATTCAAATTATAATTATATATAAATTCCATGAGTTAATTTCTCATAATTAAACTAAGCATCGAAGTTAGGATTAATAATATACACCTAGGGACGTAACCAGGATTGAAGATTAAGGTAAACTAGAATTTTTTGTTTTTGTACTAAACATCGACATCACCTAGTTAGGAGAACACAATGAGATGTCCACGTAAAATGTATATTCTAAATAAGTATGTTGCCAAATTTTATTTTATTTTTAAAAAGTCAAAACAAATTATAAGAGAAACAATAAATGTAAATATGAATACCAATTAAATTATATCACGTGATTTTTTAAAAGATAAAACTTATCAATTATTAAATTTGGATCAATGACACCGATAATCTCTCTTTCAATATAGATAACCATCGAGTTTGTTAAAAATTCATTTTCATCTTAATGCGAAATAATGTTTTGATAAGTTTCATTGCTAAAAAAATAATAATTTAAATATAAATGTTCTTATATTATTATATTATATACAATCCAAACATGGTTCATTAACTTATCATATCATAACTAAAACCCAAACATGGTTCATTAAACTGACGGATTACCTGTTATATTGCAATTAACTTGTTAACAAATAGGTTTGTTAATCTACCTAGCTATTTGATTATTCAAAACAATAATTTTTACTTAATTACACAATTTCAATTCATTAAAATCATTCATGAAAAGTTTGATGATTCAACTATAATATAATTTTACTTCTCAAAGTTGAATAGTAATAAAATATAATTTTTTTAAAAAAAAAGACAGAAATGTAATATGATAATATTAACAAATTACATTATATTATTGATTCATTTTAATTTCAAAGAGAAAGAGAGAGAAATGGTCAACCTTGTATAAATGAGAAGATCATAGAACATTAAAACTCATATGCAAATAACATTCCGCATATGATCCCTCAACAACAAGAAAAACCAAGAACACCTAAACTAGACACTTACTAAGATTAAAAAAAAATCTAAAAATACATAAGAACAAAATTATTGATTGATCAGAAAGATCCAATATTAAATAGATTTATATCCAAGTCGTCCGAGCGATGCCAACCTTTTTTTAACACCCTAAAGAAAAACAAGACGTTTGACTGGAACAATGAATGTGAGAAGGCCTTGCAAGACCTAAAAGATTATTTGACCTCACCCCCACTACCGTCGAAGCCAAACAACGAGGAAATACTGTATTTGTATCTAGCAGTTTCTAACACCGCAGTTAGCGCCGTTCTAGTCAGAGAGGAAGAAAATTTACAACATCCAGTGTACTACGTAAGTAAAGCCTTACTCGACTCAGAAACCAAGTACAGCAAGCTCGAAAAGTTGGCATTAGAACTTGTCGTAGCTGCACGAAAGTTGAGGTCATACTTCCAATGTCATCCAATTAAGGTACTAACTTCTTACCCACTGAAAAACATATTACATAAACGTGAACTTTCAGGTCGATTGACAAAGTAGGCAGTCGAGCTCAATGAGCATGACATTTCCTTCCAGCCTCGAACAACAATAAAGTCGCAGGTATTCGCTGACTTTATAGCCGATTTTACTCCTAACGAAAATATGCAGGTTGAACAAGAGTTAATGACTCTCGATGGGTGCATAACCCAAGGTACATGGATCTTGTCGATCGACTGGTCAAGTAACATGAGAGGAAGTGGTTTAGGACTTGTGCTCAAATCCCCACAAATGGAAAATCTTGATCAGTTAATCCACTACGGCTTTCGTATGACAAACAATGAAGCAGAGTACGAGGCGCTGATTGCTGGACTCGACTTGGCCAAAAGCCTCGGCGTTAAAAATATACTGGTGCAGAGCAATTCACAATTGGTCGTACGATAAATGAATGGAAAATATGATGCCAAGGACAGAAGAATGGCGGCCTACTTGGCTAAAGCCAAACGATTAGAGTCCGCATTCGATAATTTTTCAATATTACAGGTACCTAAACCGAAAACTCTCGTGCAGACGCCCTCGCCAACCTAGGGTCGACTACTCAACCAAATGGACTTAAATCTATACTGATCATGCATTTGCTATTACCCGCAATACACGAAGAAGAGAATGTGGCACCTATCGACAACGGCTCAAGCTGGATGGATCCGATCAAAGACTACCTACAAGCCGACGTCCTACCACATGACAGGGCCGAAGCATGGAAGATCAAAGCCAAGTCGGCTAAATTCTGCGTTTTATATGGTAAGCTTTATAGAAAATCCTTCACAGGTCCATATTTGAGATGTGTTACGCCCCGAGAAGCATACGACGTCCTTAAAAGCCTCCATACGAAAAATGTGGCAACCATTCAAGCGCACGAAGCTTATCGAATAGAGCAATCGCAGCTGGCTACTACTGGCCAACAATGCGGTATAATTCTTAAGAGCATGTTAAACACTGCGACAAATGCTAGAGATTCGCCCAAGTATCGCATCTCCTGCCAGGTATGCTAAATTCAATTTTGGCCCCTTGGCCGTTTATGAAGTGAGGTATGGACATTGTAAGTAAACTCCCACCAACATCAGAAGGAGTCGTCTACATGCTAGTTTTAACAGACTACTTCACAAAATAGGTCGAAGCGGGAGCCTTCCAACACGTGAGAGATATAGAGGTACGCAATTTCATTTGGAAACAAATAATTTACAGGTTTGGAATACGACAGGAAATTGTGGCCGATAATGGGTCGCAATTCATATCGATCGAATTCAAAAATTTCTGCGACAAATATGGAATCAAGTTGAGCTTCTCAACTCCGCGCTATCCTCAAGCAAATGGTCAAGCAGAGTCGATTAACAAAACTATAATAAACACACTAAAGAAAAGGCTCGAAGCTAAAAAGAACCAATGGGCCGATAAACTTCCTGAGGTTCTATGGTCGTACAAGACTACACCCCGTCGTTCGACAGGAGAAACTCATTTCTCACTTATTTATGGGTCGGAAGCAGTCATTCCAATAAAAACCCAGCTTTCAATTGCTCGGACTAAAAACCCCCTTGAAGAACAAAACTACCTAGAACTCCAACTTGAATTGGATCATCTATACGAACGTCGCTAACGAGCAGCTCTAAGAGCTCAAGCTTATCAATAGCAAGTCGCTCAACATTACAACAAGAAGGTAAACATAAGGACTTTCAAAATTGGCTACTGGGTTCTACGAAGGGTTTTCCAAGAATACCAGAGATCAAGAAGCAGGAAAAGTGGGTTCGACTTGGGAATGGCCGTATCAAATAACATATGTTAAAGGTCGAAGCGCCTACAAAATAAGAGGCCTTATTGGCCATGAGATACACAACAGTTGGAACACATTGCACCTAAAACAGTACCACTTATAAACTCAAATCTTCTTCATGTTTATTTATCATTCTTATTACTTTTCGATACTAACAGTCGATTGACAAGGGCTATGATGACGCCTTAGTTGCAACTAAGTGCAAAACTGAGCTCACAAGTAACAATTTTTCCTAAGCAATTACTACTTAACGTGTGGAGCTGTCGATACCGACAAGCTATAAAATACGTATCACATATGCTTTTGACCAAGAACCCTGCATTCAAGGGAACATGATTCGACATCCTGCACTCGAAGACACGGTTCCAATCCAATAATGTAGAACTTCAACTTCCCGCTTTTCATATCGACGACAAGTGAAGTTGGGGGAGTATTAATGGGGACAACCAGAATTTATTAATGCATGTACGCGATATCTTTGTAACAGTCGTGTCGATTGAATTTATTAAACGCATGTACGCGATTTCATTGCAACAGTCGTGTCAACTGAATTTATTAAACGCATGTACACGATACCATTGTTGTTAGGATTATGCTCAATAGCAAGAGTGTAATATTGTAATTGACAATCTTTTCATATTAATAAAGTGATTTCTGGTTTTACAAAATCTTATAGCATTTATAATGATAATTGTCAAAGTAAATAATCATAAGGTCAAAAGACTATGAGAAAAGAAGAATTGTTCGTACATCTGGATATGTATGAGGTAGACACAATTCTTTAGTTAGTCTTGAATAAACGTTCACAACTTAAAGACACATTTATCTTGATAAAGTTGTAGAATTCTTTTGCTGGCATTTGAGTGGGATCAAATAAGTTATGATGAGTCTAAAATCATCGAAAGGGTCTTCGAGTAAGAGAATCTAGTGCACTGGGTGCATTGAACAGGATCACAATGAAATATTTTATCTACAACCGTCAGTAGATACAAGTCTTTTCATTATGAGGACAATCAGAGAGTCTATCTTAATCCTGAGATAAATGATGGACTTATGATTGCAAGTGTTATCATTTGAGCTATCAATGAGTACGATTATATAGCATAGTCTATCATCGATAGTTTGGTGGTATTCATTTGTTAATCGATAGAGGACTTCATTTATAGATATGGACATCGTGGCTCAATTTATTGAATGTATTATCATATGGATATTTTGAGATATTGGATATTAAATCTCAAAGTTGAGTTTTCAATAATGTCTATTGAAAACATGGCTTCTGGACAAGTCAAAATATCCAAGTTTAAAACGTGGTCATATGAGTAAATATGGTAACTAGGAGAGCTATATACGGTCTATGAGCTCTTGGCGATTACTGATACTATACACGAAGATACACTATCTCCAATAAGATTGTCTAGGGTATGAATGAGAAACATCTTCTTATTCTATCTTTATTTAAGAGTTCAATTTTAGCTCTTTAGTGGAATGAGCTAAAATTAATAGATCAGATCTAAGTGAATCATTTGTTGATTGTGATTATGTTATGTCTATTGAAGCTTAAATTTAGATAACCCTCCAAGATCCCCAATCCACACGGACTTGCATGGATCACTTGATATATTCTACCAGACTAATTTATGGGTCCATCTAGAATTGTATTTAATATATTAAGAATATAATTTGCACATTATTTATTTAATGGGCTGCTCAAATTATATTAATATATTAATGAGAGGCATGTGGGCATATTTCTTTTAGTAAGAATGTGTCTGGTTCACATGTGGGCTTTTATTTAAAGCCTGAATGGATTAAATAAAATAAGAAAATAATATTTGGCCCATATTTTTTGTGTGTGGGCGGCAAGGCTATAATAACAGCCTAAAATATTATTTTATTTTATTGTTTGATTAAATGGAAATTAATTAATTGATTATTTAATTATTTAATTAAAAATCAAAATCTTTTTCTGACTAGGAATTATGTTTCCTAGTAGTATACAATTATAGTAGTATAATAAATATAAAAGACTTAATTTGGTAAGTAGATAAATAAAGAATTTATTTATCTAATCAAATAAAGAAGTCTTTAATATAATCACAAATACACTATTTGAGTTGGATTAGGAGTCTTGGTGTGAAAAAAAAAATCTTTTTTTGAAAAATGATTCTTTGTCACCAAGTAAATCTACCTAAAGATAGGATTCTTGCCCACCAAGTAATTCTCTTTAGGAAAGGATTTGTATACCTATATATATTATTAATTTTGGAATTAATAGAAATAGGAAGAAAAAAAAAATTTAGAGAAAGAATTTTTTATTCTCTTGCTTTTGAATAAAAAAAATTCCAACTCTAGAACATAGTGAAAATTCGGCCAAGAGGAAGAGAGAAAGATAGTTCTAAATTCGATAGTGCACTTGCAAGCCTTTACATAAAAAGGTTTTGTGCACACTTTCGATTTAGGTTCACGCGAGTTTCAATCATAACGATTGTGAATTCAAAAGTGACCGGAACGATCTTTCTAGGCTCTTGAAGTTTTTGTGATTAACGATTAAGAAAGAGATTTCGTTTTTCCATTCTCAGGTACTCAATTCAAAGAATAGGGAGACCAGGCTCCTAGGTGATTCACGTTCGTGATCGGATTGAAAGATCTTGCGGATTACCATCGACGCTAAGTCAATCGGATCACGCGACAAGAGGTATGATATCTTTTGAATATATGTATGTTTAATTAATTAAAGGGTTAAGGTTCAAATATTGGAAAATTTTTAAACTATACTAAATTTTTTCAGTCTCGCTTCCGCTACGTTTTTGTATTTTTCCCTATAATTGTAACAGTCGTGTCGACTGAATTTATTAAACGCATGTACGCGATTTCATTGCAACAGTTGTGTCGACTGAATTTATTAAACGTATGTACGCGATATCATTTTAACAGTAGTGTCCCCTAAATTTATTAAACTCATGTACGCGATTTCATTGCAACAGTAGTGTCTACTGAATTTATTAAACGCATGTATGGGATTTCATTGTAACAATCTCGTCGACTGAATTATTAACGCTTGTACGTGATTTCGTTGTAACAATTATGTCAACATATTAAATAATACGAGCTCTTACTAAGTAATTTTGTCGACCTATAAGTCTTACGCATACAGGCGGTTTCCAAGTTAATCATTCTTTGTTGACAGACATAATTTGTGCTCAAAATGTCTTGACATTAACAAGCAATTGTCCTAATATGATCATCGAGTCGATTAAAATTCAATAACGCGTCTACGCGATCCGACAAGACAGTCAAGTCAATTTAATACATACACGAACCATTGTACAATTCTCGACCTAGTCAAGCCATACAACTCGAACATTGTCCTAAGAAAAGTTACGCAAGTACGCGAAACAAATTACTTTGATTATAAAATGAAAAAGTCCCATCCACCAATTCATTCAAAGATTAAATAAAATTAAAAAGAAAACATTTCAAGGATTGGTTTGGTCTTGTGTGGAATCTTGAATCGGATGGTCGGGATCGACATTATCTAGTACGGGAGGAGGGTCAACATTAGCAGTATCTTTGGAACCTGTGTCAGATTCCTCATTATGCCCATTGCCCGGAGATTTCTCTACATCAAGTCGTTCGGCCTCTTCCTAATCTGCAATCTCAGCATGGGGATCCCATTTCATGTGCTCTCTAGCCGGATATTGTTTGAAGAGATCGACTCTGGCGGCACACATAGCCTTAACTGAGATACTTGTGAGCACCTCGTTTAATTCTACTATTTGTCAATCCCTCTCTGCGATAGTTGCATCGGCATTCATTAGCTTTTGATCCCTATCGACAATCACATCCTTGAATTTGGTTAACTCAACATCAAGCACCTGAGCTTTCTCTTCGACCAATTGCTTATCTCTGACGGTTGATTCAAGATCCCGCTTACAAATGTCGTTCGCCTTCTGCATATCAGAGCATTTCTTCCTGCTTGCAATATATCTGTCTTTTAAAGCCAGCTGCATCTGAAAAGCCTACGCAAGAAAATTTTCTCAGTTAATATTGCACGACATATGCAAAAATATTTTAAAGGTAAAAGAAATATTATATACCTGGAAAGTGGAAATAAGGCTTGCGTCGATCATCTCATCCGTCTTCTTTCCTTTCAAAAGTTCTCTATCTACAGAAAATAGGAGGTCGTTCGACTTCCTTAGAAAGTTGTTAGGCTCTTTAAAAACATAAACCTCTTTTGGGAATGTGACTAAAGTCAGCTCTGGTTTTTTACGAACTACCTCAATCGAAGCATCTTTCGATATGTCGTCAATCGACTTCCTTTTGCCTTCATCTTCGGCAGTCTTCCTCTTCTTGGGCGCCCTTGAAGGATCTGTTTCAAGGGAGGACTCCAAGAGTTGCTCAACAACAGGTACGATCGACTTATCTTTCAATGCGACCTCGACACTCTTCTTCTTTACAAGAGCAGCCACTCTTCTCTTGGTCATAGCTTTTTTCTGCTTCTTCAAGGCCTCCTCCGGATTAGGCATGGTGAAATTCATGTTTGATAGTGATTTGGTTGTGAAACGACGTTCAGCATCAGTTATAGGAGTCAAAAATTACGTACCACAAAGAATCTCAATCCCTCTCCTAATCATTACGAACGACACTAAGTCTATTATCAAAGGATAAGGAGTTCGTGGCACATTCCATGTTGAATGAATCCAAATGGTACTAGGCCTAAGGTTATCTTCGGCAATCAACACTTTCCAACTTCTCTTTTCAACAGGAATCGCTAATACCCTCTGCGTACGACTAACGACATCGTCGCATTTAGGTTTACTCTCCGCATTTATCAACTCTACAAGGACAAATATTTGTCAAAACTTAGTAATACTTAAATCAATCTAAACGACACTAGAAAATACACTCACCATAGCGATTCCATATCCTCCGGTAAGCGTACATCTCGTTCCCAAAGGGAACATCAATCAATAGACCCTTGGTAAAAAAGAACGTATCTTTCCACCTACAGTTGTTCGTCGTGAGGTCTGTTATAATTTGCTTTGCATTCGACCTCAATATTAACGAATATCGACATTTTTCGTGAACGTGTTCCTTCAGATAATAGTTATGCAAAAGCGAACCTATCCCGAAGAGTAAATTATATTTTTCACGCAAGACGGAAAGACTAATAAGTATTCTCCAACTGTTTGGCATTAATTGGCCAGAAGCTATGTCGTAGTACACTAAAAGCCGTCAAGCTAAAGAAGGAATAGGAAATCTGAACCCCTGGCGAAAATTATATTCATAGAAGCAGGTCCAACCAGGGATGTCCCAGTCGGCTCGTTCATGCTCTTTAGGGGCAGGCAGAACGACATTGTTTGGGATCCCATATAGTGTTCTTATGCTATCCACGTCATCTTCAGTAAGCACACTTCCTTGGTTATCGCCAGCCAAAATACCTAGCGGTCTACCTGAACATGATGGTTCATCGACATCTATATATTCTGGAGACTCATCTCTTTGCACAATAGTGCGCACAAGACTAGATTCTAACATACTGGACTTGTCTAACACTACTTCTGTCGGTCTTGCTATCGTTATTTTTTTATTGACGTCTAACAAATTAGCCTCGACTCCCCCTCCAACTTCATCTTTCGAATCACTAGTTGTCCAGAAAAAGGATGGTTCTGAGGTCGAAGATTCGTTCAACATATCTCCAAAAGCTGACAAATGCAGACAATGCAAATCAACAAACCAAAATCTAAAATCACGACCTAAGATCTAAAAGATCAAAACCTAGGGTTTTTATGTTCTATAGACCTAGGGTTTTTGTGGATCTATCAGCCTTTACTAGATTAAGTTGATTGAACAAAAATCTTGACCGAAGGGAAACGACAATAATAGCAACTTCATAACAGATGTTTAGCAACAACAAAGTCTAAAACATATCAAATCCATCATCAAAACAATTTTTTATCAGATAAGAGCAACACGGAAGCATATAAAACAAAAAAGAGATTTCTGGGTTTTATTTCACTAAAGCCCTAATAACGACGAAAATCAAGTCTCGTACAAACGAAATCAACGAAAAAGAGGAAAATGTCTTGTTTACCTTGAAAATATATGAAGATTTAGCTGAAGATTGCCTCTGAATGAGAATATGCAAATTTCTAGAAAAAGGAAAGAAGATTTCTTTTGAGGGAATATGAAGTGATGAGGTCAGAGGCGGTGAAATGAATGTGTTTTATAATTTACGTTTAACCCACGTCGCCACGTGTCGATATCTTTATGGGAACCGGTTTAACCAAGGTAACTGCAAAGTAGATTTGAAATTTAGTATTTTCGATAAATGCGCCCAAACATTTGAAATCACGCCAAAAGTGATATGCCACATCAGCCCAAAGAATTGAACGCTTGGAGTCCATCGATTTAGCTTCCCAAAGATAACGGAGCAGTCGATGTAGGTTTTAGTTGATCGACGCAGTGTCGAGTCTATGGTCGATTCAATCAAGATAACACTCTCTCAGTCAGAAACTTCTTTAGAGAGCGGGGGACAAACTGTGGTAGCCAAAAAATGGTTTTTTGCGCCCGATATCTGAGGCCCAATAATAACCTTTTTAGCTCTGGGTTAGGACCAACTGATTCGGGTCGACCCATTATTCTACCCGAGTTTGACTTGGTCTGTAACGAATACGATATCGATATCGTATTCGAATTGATGAGATCATGATCTCGAGAAATTCGGTCTGGATTTCAGGGATTCGCTCCCAATAAACTATGTGAAACGGTTTCACTGTGCCTATAAAGAAGAGGTTCCCCAACGAAGAGATGATCAGATTTTCCACACTCAACGCTGTTAGCTAGCCGAAATTCTGCCAAAATCGCTTTTCCGATCACCAGAATTATAACTCCCTTTACATTTCAGTCTTTTTTCTACTTTCAACGCTCAGCCCAAGCAAAACTAAGGCCCAAATTCGTGCCACCACCATAGTTATTTTCCTTTTCTGTTTCTGTGTTATTTTCATCTTTTTTACAGGTAATTCATTGGAGAAGGCGAGTCAACGAATTTGACTGAACCAGCAGGCTGTGTGGGCTTACTTGAATCCGATCCAACCAACTAACTGTAGAATGACCACCTATAGTTATTAATTACATTTTTAAATTTAAAAACATCCGCCATGTGTAAGGAATGTTAAGTGAAAGTACCAAATTACCCTTTGACCAGTTAATTTTGACTAACAGTTGACTAATTAAGGGACCATTTTGATGTATTTTTAAAAAGATGAGGACCAAAGATCCTAATACTTATAAATCAAGTAAAAAAGTAATATTTCCTTAAAAGATAAGGACCAAACTGTAATTCCCTATAAAATAATTATGCCCATTGTGTTTACTAACTCATGAATGTTTTCTTTAAAACAATACCAAATGGGGCCTAATTATATTGAGCTAGTTTGATAGCAATTAGCAAGTAAAACAGGCTATTATTTATTAGAGGTTGAGAATTGTGGCCTTATAGACCCGACCCAAAATCCAAAACAATTGGGCCTTTGAATGTAAACCCAACCACAAATCTCTGCATTCCGGCCCAAAAATCTCTCCTTTAATCTCAGACGGAGACAGAGAGAGAGAGAGAGAGAGAGAGCGCTTTACTCTGCTACCCGAAAATCGAAATGGACACCAACTTCTTCTTCAATAAACCAGAATATTATTGGAACACAAGAACAAGGTATCGATTTCGAACCTTTTCTTTTTCTTTTTAGTTTATTATTTGAATCTCTGTGTATTTTTTACTCTTTTATTAAGATAAGCAATTCCTTTTAGTTGCTTGGTATTGAGCATAGTTTTAGCTTTATTTAAGCTCCCATTTTACTATTCTATCAAGATTACCTAATTGTTTGCCTAATATTCTTGTTATTTGCTTCAAATTATTTATTTTTCAGTCTTGATTAGTTGCATGTATGTCTATATTTTCATATAGACCTGTATATAAACTAGCATATTAGAAAATGGAGGATGTGGGTTTCTTAAATGATACATAAACTTCATTTGTTCAGACTCACGCTGTGTTGATTGAGTCAATTTTTGGCTAAAGTATGTATTCATGTGTATGAATACTGTTTTAAGTGAGACCCATTTCCTAATATGTGCATTTTTGTTTTAATTTGATGAACACTCTGAGAGTATATTTGCCTAATTGTTCCTTTTGAATATTACGCTGCAGATGCTTATTCATCTAGGTTTCAAGTGGTTGTATGTTGTAACTTTGCCATTCATTGGTAATTTGGAAATTGCTTGACTGTTCTAGAGAAGTTTTGGACGAAGCCTGAAATCTGTTTGTGATGATTTTGGATTTCCTGTTTATACTTGCTTGTGTTAGTTTAATCTGTGAATGTATTCGCAACAACTTGTACTGTTGTACAGTGTCTATTAATTGTGATTACCATTACGAAAGTCTTGAAGTTTGTTCTAATAATTTCAACAGTCATGTCATTGCAATTTTAAAGTTGCACTTGCATGTATTCTGACTCTTGTTTACCTGTAGGTGTTAAAATGTGTAATGGGTACATGTTCTAGTGCTTATTGCATCGATGGAGTCTCTTGTGCTGGAGAATCTTGTAAGTTTTTGACTTACTTGTCAATCATATTTTGTACAATTGTTTGACTTATAAGGCTGCTAGAATATTATTTCTTTCAGTTTATAGCTATTGTATAATGGATGTTTTGTGGTGACACTCCAACCGCATGCATCATTGTCATGCATATGGTAGTTCCAGATCTGAATAGAGTTTCTTTAGTTACTTTTGTTTGCAATTCAAATTCATAGAATCAAGTTCACAAGTCAATGCTATGTATCAGAAACTTATATTTCTTATAAAAATACTTGACTCAGTTAATGCTAATCACTCAGGTTATCATATATTTTCTTCCACTAGTCTTTCCCTTATGTTTTTCTCCCTTTCAGGATTGTGAAACAAAGGCTCCAAGTAGAATTGGTGACCGATCAACCAGTGATGTTGTTGTGAGGCTACGGACACTGGATGGGCGGGATGAATGGTTATATTGTCATTCTCACATCCTTGTGGAGAAATGCAAGTATTTTGCCGATCGCCTCTCTGAAAATTGGCCAACGTGCCAGATCCTTGACTCACGAAATTGTGTTGAAGTTTACTGCCAAGAGTCTGACTTTGATCACCATGTCAATGTTCTACGCCTTCTCTATGTTGCTACAGATGGCCCAGTAGATGATATGTGGCATGGTGTCAGGAATGCCCTTGGCATTCTCCGAGTAGCTGTTGAGCTCGAGTGCCTACAAATTGTTACTGGTTGTGTTAACTACTTGGAAGCAGTTCCTTGGGAGGAGTCTGAGGAGGAGGAAATTCTAAGGATCATACCAAGAATGGGATCACAAGCAGAGCCAATTCTCGCCCGTATGCAGCCAGTCAACCCATCTGCTATTGTGGGAATATTTCTCTCAGCCATTAGGTTTGCAACATCATCACCTCCCTCACCCTTGAATGACCTTAAATCTTCTGCGCAGGAGCAGCTTGAATACATGATCACTGAAGATGATGATGCCCCTCTGTTAACAGCAGATGACGAGATAAAATCTGAGGTAAAAGAATGTGTAAATAGATTATTTGCCAGATTTAGCCATGTATTGGAAGCTCTCTTAGCCGAGCGCACAGAATCTATCTCTGTGGAAAGCAAAATGCAGTTGTTTCAATCCCATCTATCAGATTTGTTTTGGGCATGTCAGATGTTGACTAAGATGGAGATTATGAGAGAATTTGTTAACACTTGGGTGGATGCATCTGATAAGATAGTTCAGGTTGTTGAGCAAGAAAGTCCAACAGCTGTAACGGTTGAGATAAAATCAAAGGCTATTGAGGTGGCGGCAAAAGTGTTAGATGCAATAGGATATGGCACTGTCATTCTGCCAACTGCTAAAAGGTTTCATTTGGTGAAGGTTTGGCTTCCATTTGTACGGGTTACAAAACCTTTAATTGATTCCGTTACTACAAATGACGAGGATAACCTGGCTTTGAAAATAGATGGTGAGCTTTGGCAGTCGTTGGAGTCTACATTTGTTTCTGTAATTCTAGCATTACCATCTGGGGACCAGGCAGAGATTTTGACTGAATGGTTGGAAAATGAGCATATACGATATCCAGACTTGACGGAGGCATTTGAAGTCTGGTGTTACAGGTCCAAGGTTGCCAAGAGAAGGCTAGCATTACTAGAGGGAAGCCTGGTATGACCAGTTTGAGTTCCACACAGAAACTTTTCCCATCATTTTATTTGGCAATGATTCAGGTCAGGCACTTATTGCTCAATCAAGCGTTGATAATTCAAACTTTTTAACTCTTGTTGCATATAGATAAAGATCATTCTTTAGAAGGGTGTGTCATAACTGTGGCCCTTTCGACTATTTTTTTTTTTACCAGTTTGAATTGTACTTCTAGGCTTTGTACATCTTGTTGATGCTAGTTCTTGCCCAATTGTAAAAATTGTACTAGTGAAGGCGAGTAATTTTGCCGAAAGTAAGCCGTATAATTTTATACTCTGCTTGCTAGATTTGAACTCTAATATATTAAATTTCTTAGGCTAGTTTTGATAATTTTATGGATGTATATCTTATTTTTGTGGAGCTGATTGATAACCAGTGTAGGTTTGAGTAAATCCAATTTGTTAAAATCAATCAAATGGATCAAAATCGATTAGTATGGAATAGAATTGATCTAATTTGGACAGATCAAATTGAACTATGAACAATCTACTTAAATTGAAGGGTGTCTCAAGCTGTTTTTAGCGTTGGCCTTATGTAATGGATTGGAGGGTGGTACCGTGGTAGCAAAGGAAGTGCAATATATATTTGTTATGTTTGGCAGAACCTACAGAATTTTGATGGGTTTTGAGGTTTTTTATATACATATATAATAGTATAATTTTAATCAAGTTTGGACAATCTTATTTTTAAATTTCATCTTTAGGAAATTTGTTATATATAGAATGGACTTCAAATAGATTCTTTGAACCTATATAATCAAAAATAATCAAGTAGAATCTTACCCAAAAAAAAAAGTATAATCAAGTAGAAGCGTGTTATTGTCCCCATTAATTCAACATTATAAAAGATATTAGCAAAATAATATAAAACAAGCCAAAGTGATAAAATGTGTCCACATAGTCATGAAATTCTAGTTAAAAGTCATAAAGATACGACTGTCCTTGTAGGAGAAGCAATCAAACAATAAACAAATAAATAAGTAAAAGAGTGAGTTCGGACTATGCTTGGTTCTTTTTATACAATTGATACTATAACAATTAAAAAAATATTTATTTCCCTAACCTATTTCAACAACTGATATCAATTATTTTTGGAATTTTGTCTTGACTCTTGCTATTTTAGTATTTTTCATATCAGCAAGAAACGTACGTGGGGTCATTTGTCAACAACTTTAGATATACATAATATAGAAAATTAAACGCATGAATTTTGTATCAAATATCAAGGTTCATACATCTTCATGAAGTCTTACATTCATGATAAAAATTCTGCTTAATAGACAAAACAAAAATTGACCAAGTAAACAATGCATTAAACTTACAGTCGCATGTAATTTTTTTTTTATTTTTTTTTCTAGTTTGTGTCATTTGGCATTTTAATTGTCTGTAATTGAAACCTATACTTCTCTTTTCTTTTAAAAATCAGTTCCATTTTCATGCTCAGAAATGGAGTAAATGAATTGAAAGGAAAACATCAACATTTTTTTGCATGGAAAATACAGAGAAAAACACCATATACAGCCACAATCAATATTTATAAAAATATATATATATTGGTATATATACCCAAATTATAACTAAGTTGAATGATATCTCAATCCATCTATCCCATCTTCAAAACTTACAAAATTAATATACAAATCCTCAACCCATATGCTCCAAATCCTAAGCTGTCTAAGAACTCAAATGGTTCTATGCAAAGTATAAATCTATACTAAAGTAATTTTTTTCTTCTTTCTTCTTTACACTACCATGTTCCCAAATCATATATAGGGAATACCAACAAATAGTGAAAGACAATCCCTGGATTTAGCTTCATTCATATCAAGCCACAAAGTCAGGCAACAATTGTGCTACAAACCTCTTGCCATTCTGGATATTGATGCTCTCGTATGCAGCCGAAGAGTGCGGTGCAGAGGTGTTTATGGCACCAAATTCATTTGCTTCACCAATTTCAACTCTTCTCCCCAGTTGAATGTTTTGGTTTGGGAGAAAATTTTGATGGTGGGTTGCTGACAATGAGAGGTTTTCACAATGTGGTAGTCCAAGAGTGAGCGAAACACCGTTGCCTGAAAACCTTGGAGCAAACTGCTCTGCATCAAACCTTCCAATTTCTCCAATTGGGTATTGGCCAAAACCTTGAATGAAGTTCATTTGATTCCCCATGAATGAGTACTCATCTCTGCTCTGCCTGTCATTCCCAAACTTAATAGAAATCTGGTCAGTTTCACCGCCTTTCACATCCATGTTAATAGACGGGACACTGCTTGGAGATGGCAACATTTCATTGTTCCTCGGTTTCTTGGGACTTGCTTGTGTAAAGCCTTCCAATTCTGATGAGCCGATGAGGGAAAATCCAGACGGGTTTCGAAGATTTGCACCGATTGGAGACGTTGAAGATGTGGACATTGAAATGACAGTGTGAACATTCTGCTTTGTTGAATTATCATGATTGGAATTGAAGCTCTTACTCTGGTTTTCAGTGGCAGGGCTTTTCTCTAATGCAGCAGTGGACTTTGATGTTGAATCTTCATTGTGTTCGCTCTTGCTTGATTTGTCTTCTGATCCATTCTGTTCATGCTCTTTGATTTCCTCTAAATACATCTCTTCAACCATCGGCTTCCAAAGCCGAACTCGAGCATTAATGAACCAATTAGAAACCTGCATTAGAACCAAAAAAATAAAATAAAAATCGCAATAAGAATTGCCTCCATTTCTACAATTAAATGCTCAAATTTAAAGACTAATTAAATCTGTACCTGGCTCCTAGTAAGCCCTGTTTGTTTGGCTAGCAGTTGCTTATCTGAATCTTTCGGATAACTGAAACACAAATTATCATAAAATGAATATGAAACGTGAAGGTACTCTCTCATATAACAATCCAACAACTATAAAGTTTCTGTATAGCAGCTAATCTTATTAAACAAAAAATATCAAACAGGAAGTGAGAAATTAATGGTGGCTTACGGATGAAGAAAGTGTTCGAAAAGCCAAGCACGAAGAACAGAAACTGATCTTTCTGGCAATCCTCTCTGGGGTCTCCAAGCGTTGTGCTGGATCATTCCCAATTGTTGAAGTGCGCGTTGTTGTCGAAGATGGTGATCGACGAATTTGAGTCTTGACCCTTCAATTTTCCCTCCAAGGCATTCTTCTTCACCTAGCATCTTGTTCGCTGCTCGAATTTGGCCTGTAATTGCGTCTTTTAAGCACCTAAACTGCTTCGAAATCGTCTTCAGTGCAAGCGCTGTGTATGTTTTTGCTGACCCAATTCCTGCCGCTTGCTCGAATGATGAAATTACTATCTGCATCTGATGATGATACTGCCTGTACCTTTGCTCCACCTTCATTCATATTTTATTTTTCCAAATTAGGAACAAGTTTTGGTTTCAATTTGAGAGAATATCTCATTTTTAGTTGATTGAAAAAGACCCTTAACTTCATCAAGATTTCTTTGAAACACTCAACTTAATTTCTCGAGAAAACAGATTTTGTTATTCTTGGAAACTAGACTTTGATTAATTATAAAAAGACCAAACTTCATTTCAACATCAAACAAGTTGATATATATTTGCAAAAAAAGTATATATGTATATAATCACACATACATACCTCATCAAGCATGTTAATAAGCTTAGCTTTCTTCATCTGAATTTCTTGCCTCTCCGCTGTGGTAAGCTCGGCCGCACGCTTCCCAGCCGCCTCACCGCCATCTCCGGTGGCTATTAGGGATGATTCTCCGATCTCCAAATTGTTACTAGTGATATTGTTTCCATTACCCTTCTTTGAAAATTCACTCTTGTTATTGTTAATCCCATTATTGTTCACATTAACAACTTCATCAAGAAGCTCTTGAGCGGCTTTCAAGTACTTAGAGCTCACCAACACACTTTGCATACCCGAAACCCCGTTGGTCACGCCCGAACCCGATGACGCTGACCCGCCGGAGACCCTCATATCTTCACCAGAAAGCGCCTGGCCTGGACCACCACCCTGCGACGCGAATCCCCCGGTCTGCTGCTGGGAATTAGAGAGACTCAGAGACAGTCCTTGCTTGGCGCGTGGGGTTTCACGCGCAGTCGGAGAAGGGTAATTGGGATTGTACAAGTTGTAGTGAACACGGGGGAGGAGGCCATGCAAGGGGGAGATGCCGTCGTCTTGGGCGGTGGTGGGTATGCCGACAAAGTGCTGAGCGTGATGAGGTGGTGGCGCGTGGGGAGAGAGAGATGTGGAGTTGAGGAAAATGAGGTTGTTGTGGTGATGGTGCTGCTGCTGCTGCTGCTGCGGGGGAGGAGGAGGAGTGGCGTCGGAGAAGTGTTGTTGGTGGTGTTGGACGTAGGTTGTTGGGTTCATGAGAACGAGGGTTTGAAGGCCATCTGGAGCTTGGAGGTCCGTTGGATTCCCATGAAAGTACGTAGCCATTTTCTTGGATTTCGTTTACACAAACTCTGTAATGAAAAGAGACTACGTCAGTTTAGGTTTCACATCCATACATGTTTTCAATTCAAACACACACAGAGACACTTAAGTGTATAAATATAAATAATTTATATGTTACTTTAGAAGTACTCTACAAGTACGTGTACCTTGTTATATATTATGTGATGTGAATTGAATCTTGAGGAATCGAATCAACCCATTTGCTTGTTGTTGCTTAATGACTGCTAAAGTTGATTGGAATTTGAGTGAAAGCTAGCAGCTGTGTGATTGGGAGATGCTATAGTACTAGTCTTCTTCGATCTCAAGCCAAACCTGTGGAAGATCAAAACAACACAAATGGATATGATGATGTCAAGATCAAACTGATTTTGTGTTTCAATATTCCATCTGACAAAGGAGGATCAATTGATCATCAATTCAGGTTTCATGACCTTCTAGGAGTTGAATACCTAGAAGAGAAAAGAAGAAAAGGGAGTAGGATATGGAGCCATGTTGGTATATATATATATATTTATAGATATAGATATAGCTAGAGAAGATGAGGAGAGAGATATATATGTAGGTACAGAGATTGATAAGGAGAGAAAAAGAGATATAGAGAGAGAGAGAGAGAGAAGAGAATTGATTATAGTATTTTGTAAATAATAATAATAATAATAATAAATAAATAAATAAAAATTGGTACCTGCTGGTGTGATGGAAATCTGAGTGTGCACGTGCTTCATGATCATCTGCACTGCAAAGGAAACAAAGAATTTCATTTACAATGACCTAAAACCACCCATGAATATGAGAATTTGAGTGAGAGAGAAGTGCATACAGTTATATATGGCTAAAAATACACATGAGAGAGAGAGAAAAGAAAAAGATAGATGAAAAACACCCAATATCCACCTACCTATATATGATCTATGAATGGATTTTATAATCACATATAAGGGAAAAGCCTTTGTCAGACTCAAAATCTCTGCAACTCCCCTCACTGAAAAGAAAAAAAAAAAAACAAGTAGAGAGAGAGAGATGGGGTTAAAAAGGCTGAGAAAAAGATACCCTTCTTTATTCACTCATTATCCACACATTTATTCATCACCATGAAACTCTTTTTTCTTTTTTCTTTTTCTTTTTCTTTTTTCTAACTTAGAGACTAATAAAATCGATCAGTACATGTGAAATTATATATCATGAGCAGTAAGTAATTAAATTGATGTGTGTGTGTGTACATTTTGTAACTTTGAAAGGTTGTTATCCTTCTGGTTTCTGGCTTCTTCTCTTTAGCTATCTTTTTCTTTTGTGGCTTTTGAGTGAAGTACCTGCGAATACATCAAACAAGGGAACTTCTCTGATTTGACCCTCTCCCTTTTCAAATCATTTGTACACCAAAAATAAATAAACTTAAAGAGATAGATGTGCCCTGTGTGTGTATGTATGTGTGTGTGCTAATAATATATATATATATATTATATAACTCTATAATAAAAATGAAATTCAAAGTGTGTCAGAGAGATGATACAAACAGCAGAAAAACGAGGAAACGTCTCCTTCCACACCAAAGTTTCCAATTAAAAGATTAAAATAACAAACAAAAAAAATATGACAGGGAAGAGGATGATGATGATGACGATGATGATAAAGAGAACAGACTTGGAGGGGTCCCTATTTGTTGAATTTCATATTAAATATCTCTTTGTCTTTTTCTCATTTTCTTTTTTTTTTAATGGTTGGATGAGAGAGTTTGAAGATAAAGCAATTAAATTGCCATTGGAACACTGGACCAACCACCATTAAACACCTTCAAAAAGTTATTACATATATGTATAATTATCTATAATTTTCTATAATTGGTTTGTTTGCATTCTGCACGCTAATAATTTTGTATGTTATATTTTAATTGTTAAATGAATTTTTATTTTCTTCTGTTGTTCTGTGTGTGGAAGAAAAATTTAAGTTCTAATCTTCTTTTTTTATCACAACAATCCCCATCTAATAAAAACTATGTTGATCTATATTTATCTGTGTAAATAATTACAAATAAACACAATATATACTGTAGCATTTATGTTGAATACAGCTTCTATTAAATTTGAAATCTCAAACTTTATTGAATCTACCCAAACAGTATATTTCATCGATTAAATGGAAAAAAAAAAAAAGAAGTGGGGTCGGATCAAAATTGATTACTAGCTAGCAAAATCATAGAAAATTTATTAGGGAAAAAAGAAATAATATATGGTGTCTAGTATTTGCTTCTACCACTTTCTTCCTTTTTGAGTTTTTATTTATTTATTTATTTGTCTTGTTCTTCCAGCACCTTTTGAGGGTTTCAAAGGATCCCTAGCTGTTCATCCAGAATTAAATCCAAAGAAAATATAGAACAAACATAAGGATTGTGTTCGGTGGCAGAAATTATAAAAAATAAAAAAATTAAATGAATAATGAAATTGCCCATTAAAAAATAAAGAGAAACCCCAGAAGGAATTAATAAATTAAAAAATAAATTCTGATGATCAGCTGCAATTTTCTTGATCTGAAAACTGTATTTTCAGGTACTTTTCTATCATTATCAGTAACAAACTAACAATGATAGTGCAAGAATTATGAGCACCACTGACAAACTTTTTGAGTAAATGATGTTAATAGGACTAGTTTTTCTTCCAAACTTTATTCATTCATGTTTTATATATAATTTATATCAGCTCCTGCTAACTAACAAATGTTGATTGTTTCAGTAAGTAGCTAGGCAATAGGCATGCACTATAATTAATGTTAGATCAGGTTTCTGTAAATAATAAGCTTTTTGTGATCAAACTGTCAATTCTCTTATCAAATCAATATCGATTTGGTAATAGTAATTATTTTCTGATGTTTCCATAATACAAAGTTTCCTAGGATTCTCTCTTATGAACTTGGACTTGTTATTGCTTTCCAATTATACCTGTCAGCACAGTAAGTTTGACTGACAGTAAAGTCCCTCTCTGACTGACCATTATTTCACAACAACTACTACTGTATTGTGTGCATAATTGTATATTAAAAAATATATATATATATATATATATATATATTTTTTTTAACTATTCCAATTATTTTAGGATTTGTTCATCCCATGAGGGAGAGATAACTCGAATTTATAACCTTAATATCTAATAATAAAGTAAAAATTATAACTTTAATTCTGGTCGATCCAAAAATTTAGTCTAAAAATCAATTTAAATGATTTGACAAGTGATATGTTGTTACCATATCATTTATCACTTCATTTCATGATTTGTGTTGTGACGATAATTGATTTTTCATATCTTTTAGGTTGAATTTTAAATTAATTTTTTTTATTATACAGTAGTACTCAAACTATAAATATCAATTAATATAAACCTTTTTGGATATTATAATATATTGGTATCCCATGAATAAAAAAAATATTTGTTTTTAATTTCTTGTTTAAAAAAGTTATACATAACAATTAAGTTTATGAAAAATACATATCTCATTTTTGTAATTTAATGCTATCATTAAACAATTCTTTAGAAGACAGATTGTTTGGAGGGTTTTTGTTTAAAAAAAAAAAACCCTCTTGATCATGTGGTTGAATTTCAGTCTAGATCTTGTTAAGAAGTTATAATAAATTTGGAAATAATTTTTGAACAGTAAAATGAAAGCAGAAAAAGAACAAATGTACTAGAGGCAATCTGTTTGGTGAGATTCTTTAAAAATAACCTTAAAATAAAATAAATGGGATTAATTACTAACTACTCTATTGAGTACACCACATACAGTCTACACATCTATATTTACTAGAAACTAACCGTGACTGTCTTTGTAGATTATGGTACAGTGCTATAAACGTACAATTGATTGTTTAAACGTAGTTAAGGGGGGTTTCTAACAGTTGAATTGATTGTCCTTGCAATGCAATTCATGACTTACATGAAAAGCTTTTCCATTAATACTCAATTTATTCATACATTCGACGAAATTTATTAAAAAAATCTCTACTGTAGTATTTTTTTAATAAGATAAAAGTTAATATTTTTTATTTTTTCTAAAAGAAATATATATCTTAAAATAAGATATAAATTGAAAAAATAAATAAACTGATTTATCTTAATTTAAGATATAAGAGGGAATAAGTTTTATAGTGAAAAAAATAAACAGCCCCTTAGTATGAATAAGTCCTTCTGGCCATCCATATATAATAGTATTTTGAAATTGAATGTTAAATTATTGAAATAATGCTTGTGGGTGAAATAAACATTTTTAATTAATATGTTCATTAACACTTGTATTCCATTTTAAATAAAAAATTTTAAAAAACCAGCATATGTCATTCTGTTTTCAATTTTCAATCACTATTCGGTTTTTATTAAATTAATTCAGCAATGTTTATCTTAAGACCAAAAAAAATAAAAAATAAAAACAAACAAACGCAACATAAATATAAGTTAGCTAATAAATCGGTCTTTAAACCTCATAAATGTGGTGTAGGAGGCTTTCCATGAGTTATATTGTCTATAAATTCGAAAGTCAACTTTATAATGTGAGTAACTGTGTGATGGTTCAATATTATTATTCATACCTAAAATGATTTATGTATATAAGAGATTTATACTTTGAATTAAAATTGATCAAATTGCAAAACTAAATGTTGTAAAAGAAAATCAATTTATATCATATGACTATAGAAAATGTGGTATTTAAAAATGATTTCACAATGTAGTTGATGAAATTAAGGATTCTCTTATCCAACTCTCTTTTATAAAAAAAAAATACGATTTTAAGCTCACGTGCCCAATGTAGGTTAATGTAGATTTGGTAATTGTTAGTATATATAATATATCTATCAACCAAAAATGGCAGAGAGAGTGTTGTTTTATAACCCTAGGTACATGGCCGTACACAAATTGATATGTTCCCTTAATGGAATTTGTTGCTTTCGAAACATGTTATTGCCTCACATCACATCACATCAAAATAACCCCTAGCTCATGAGTTGCCAACTTATTTGAATATTCTCCCCTTCTCCCAGTCTTATAAAATATATATATATATATATATATATATATATTTTACATAAAAATATATTTGTAAGTGGGTGTTGGGTATGTATATATTATATACACATGGTCCCTTTGTGAGTTTTCTGTATATTTCAAGATTGCTATGATGGTGGACTCTTGCTTTGTTGCTGCTTGTCTCTTCTTTTCCAATCTCAATTTCTTTTCACAAGAAAATGACTAGAAAGGAAGAAAACATGGGGAAAAGATTTGGATTTTATACTTAAACAATTCGTGTATGTGTCACAAAAATAACAAAGATCATATCACCGTTGTTCTAAAATCAGGTATACACTTAATGCAATGTATCTGATCAATGGGTGCATGTCATGTGGCAAATAAAACCAATCAAATAAGTTTACATGCCATATAGCATAAACCTATCGGTTAGGATACATTTCATCGATGCATACAAGTTTTTCTCCATGGAAATGGGTATGGAAAATTTTAAGTAGAAGCTACATGTGTACCACTCACTGTAGCTCCGAACTAGACAACTAGTTGCATCATCATCATCCAACACCATATAATTTAATCATCAATTCAAAATATATATATATATATATATGCTGTCCAAATTATTTCTTCACAATTATGCTCAAATAACATAGTTTATGAGTTGTTAAGATTTTATAAATTATGAAATTATAGTGTGAATTATATGATCTTGATAACACAAATGTCACGTTATTTAAAAATGATTTTAGATAAATAATTTAGATGATTTTAGACAAATAATTTGGACCGTATAACATTACTCTATTTATTATTATTATTATTCATGATGGGAAAGATTTTGTTACAAAAGGAAGCAAAAAAAAAAGGACCCACTTCTTAATCTTCACCGTCGGGTACTCGGGTTGGTGAACCATATCTCCTAGATGGGCCATAACCAAATTCAACATATTCTGCTCTTATCTGACCAAGAACCTAACCCATTTTATTCCCTTCTAATTTTTTTTTTTCTGTTTTTGAAAATTGAATTTATTTCTGTTTTCAAACATAGAAAAATAGCGATTTATATTATTCCATATCATTTTTATCATAATCCCAAAGAATAATATATATATATATAAATATTTAAAATCGAGAAAACAGAAACAAATAGGGGCATTTCTTTTCGTAACAATATCTATTAATTCGGGATCAAGTAATTTTTTAAAAAACTTTTATCATTTGTAGTATTCAAATCACTGATATGAGAGTCATTTATCAAAACTCCAGATCTATCTCATTTAGTAACAGTTTTCAATAACATGCTTTTGATTGTCATAATTAGGTAGTAGCTAGGTGTATACTTTTTAAGTTAATAAATAAATAAATAAATAAATGCAAACATAAATTCTCTTATTACTGCCAAATCAAATTCAAGAAATGATATGTAAAAATCAAAGAGAAAATTATGGAGAATATTAAAGCTTGTTGACCACGCAGAGAGAGAGAGAGAGAGAAGTTGCTGTCAGT
The DNA here is from genome assembly GCA_033220585.1 of Dipteronia sinensis. Lineage (NCBI taxonomy): Eukaryota > Viridiplantae > Streptophyta > Magnoliopsida > Sapindales > Sapindaceae > Dipteronia > Dipteronia sinensis. The sequence goes on along the minus strand of CM065637.1, from coordinate 71,340,015 downwards.
GTGGACCATATTTAAATTAGCTACAAAAGAGGGCTGCTATCTTTGCTCTCTTGCTCTACAACGTCTATTGTGATTCTTTTTCTTTCTTTTTGTTTTTTTATTTATTTATTAGAATACCCGCCTCAATACGCAACCATTATTGGTTTTTTCTTCAACCCCTACCATATATTACACAAAAGCCTCCTAGGCTACAATTACCTACTTGTGACCCCACACTTACAACTGTACACGCTTGTTTTGTTGGAAATTCTTAACATATGTATCAAAATTCAAAAGTCATTTTAACAAATTGAAAAAATAAATTATATTATTTATTTTTTCAAGTCACCAAATGCACTCGAAAAATTGAATAAAAGAGTCGGGTTTATTTTTTTTTCACTTAAAATTTAATGGGTCTGAATTAAATTTATTAAGTTGTTTTGTTTGTTTTTTTAAGTTGTCAAACAGCTTAAAAATATCAAAAAACAACTTAAAATAAAAAGTAAGAAATCCTGACTTTTAATTTAATTCTAAATCACTGGATTATAATTAAAATATTCTCTTCCAAGTTTATTCTTCAAAAAAAAGATATATTTCCAAATTTATCTTAATTTAATATGATGTAAAAAAATTTCTTTTAACATATTTCTTATTTTAAATATGTTTTAGAAAAGAAAAAAAAAACCCTAATTACTTCTCATAATGAAAATTTTCAGGGACTGAACAATTGAATTTCTTACCTGCCAAATTTCAGTAAGAACTCTTTATTTATATATTTTTATCTAACTATTCGTAAAGTGCTCAATAAAAAAAAATTCAAGTTCAAGTTCAATTTTATCTGTTAGATAAAATTGAACTTGAACTTAAACTCTTTTTTGACAATAAATTTAACTTAAACTTTATTTACGGAACTTTCAAAATTATATTCTTTGGTTAATTTTTTATTTTGTTAAATTGAACATTGTTTGCAAAATATATATATATATATATATATATATATATATATACAAAATGTTATAAATAATGGTGTATGTTAAACTACTTCTTTTAATTAGTATGAGTATAAATGTAAAATTATTTATTTTCAGACAGTTTTATTTTTAAAAAACAAACATGTTGACAGTACATTCAGATGTGAGAAAAAAAAAACAAATATGTCATTCAAATTTAGATTTCAATTTCTATTCGGTATTCAGAAAAATTCAGGACTGTTCAGTGTTCGGATAAAAAAACAAACGAACCCTGATATTTATTTTTTCAAGTGACGTAAATAGTGTGTGTGTGTGTTTTTTTTTAATATACTTAAGTTATGCATTAATTGTATCGAATAACAATAGACGAAGGAACCTCTTCCATCCAGACCATATCCCGGTCCTTTGAGAGAGCTAACTGAGCTAAAGAATCATCCACCAAGTTATCTTGTAGAAGACAATAATGATATCTTGTAGAAGTAAGAACCAAACCAATCTCTGAAAACGCAAGAGTAGAAGACTAGAAGATTAATGAGCGCCAGCAAATTCGACTGAAGAGAGAAATACTTGAATCTCGAGCCAGTTTCAATCCTTTCAAGATAGCCTGCAAGTTCAACAGACATAGAAATTGAGAGGCGCTAAACACATGAAGCCATGACACAATGGTAGTAATGAAAAAAAAAAATGCACAGTTGAATCAAAACTTGATAAGGAAATAAATTCCTTTGATTCTGGAGCTGTCAATGAGCATGATATGGAAACAAATTCCTTTGATTCTGGACCTGTCAATGAGCCTAATAAAGAGACAAAGTCAACAACCATAGAAGACACTAGAAATGGAAGTAATGCTGCAGCCTGCAACTAAGCAATGGAATCGATCAAAGAGATTGTAATCATCAAAGAGATTGTCAACTCTCTGATTATGTCCAGCTAATAGTTCCTACTATTATGTTGATTATTTTAATTATCTTTGTAACTTCCTTAAATCTTTAAAATAATTAATATTATTTTTATATACTTTTTTATTGTATTATATATAAATCAAATATATTCAAACTTTAATGTGAAGAATATTCAAACTCAAAATATCTTTTTGTTTGAGTGGTGCTATTGGCACACCCTCTACCGATCTATTTATGTCCCACTTTTTTAATTATATAATATTCTTTTTTTCCTTTATCAAAATTACTTAAAAAGACATACAATTTAAGGAAATAAATCTTCTACAAAGTAAATCTATTAAAACCTCATATTCCTTTTCCAAAAAAAAAAAAAACAAACTCAGTAATCTGTTTCTTCAAAAAAAAAAAAAAAACTCTTAAACCCTACAATCTGCTTCTTACACACATATAGAATATTATGGAAGAGTTTGAAAACGATATCAAGAATATGGAAGAATTGTCTAAGAACGATATCAAGCATCTGGAAGAATTGTCTGAGAATAACATAAAACAAAAATTATCTGACAATGATAGTAAGCATCTGGAAACAATTCATTTTCTGGTTATACGTTTGAAGTTTAATTTTTCTTTAGAATGATATCAAGATGTCGTTGTGTTGAAATACCATGTTATTTTTTATTTTTTTCTTTCCACCATGAAATAATAAGAAAAAAAAACTAAAAAAAAAGGAAATAAGAAGAAAAAAAAATCAATCAATGGAGGTGAGAGAGATGTACAAATACAGATATCAGAGATAGAGAAATCATTTATGGTATGTATTAAGTTTGAAAAATAAGTAAAATGGGTAGTTTTGGAAATAAACCAAAAAAATTAATAAAAGCATTTAATTTTATTTAATTAAATCAAAATTTTAAAAAGTGGGACATGAATAGATCAGTAGGGGGTGTGCCAATAGCACCACTCTTTTTTTTTAAAAAAAAAAAATTTAAGCAAAGACTCAAAATATATTTCATAACAATAAGAAGCCCTTTTTTTCTAACTTATTACAGTAAATCGGGGTTGAGGTAGAAGGGATACAAATTGAACCGGTAACAATTTATTAAATTATAATGGACATAGTACTGGATCAGCTTCATATCTTCAATAATAAGAAGTTTTACCAATTAAACCAGTGAGTACCTACATCATGTCATATTTTATATAAATTAGTTTGGATAATTTCATAAATTATTTAAAATATCTTTGTTAAAAATTAATTCTAATAAAATTTTAAAAAGATTGAAAAGATTTTATAATATTTTCATATCTTTTTGACAAATACTCACGTCTAAATATATATGAATTAATAATAAATACCAGTATTGTCACCTATAAAACTAAACTAAGGACAAATTACTTTAAATATAAGATTTCTCAATAGTACACCCATATTTTATTAAAATTTTTAATTACATAAATATCTCAATAGAAATTTACAAATAAGGACAAATTACTTTAAATAAAATAAATCAAATACTATGTACACTCATTAATTACACATATATCTTCAATTATATCTCTTTATTAAAAAAAAAACTTATGATAAGCCCTAGCTTATAATAATCCCTAATTAAACTCTAATTGCAATCCAAATATCGAACTTTCTTATCATTACTTTGATTATTATTTAACAAAGTAATGGAAATTTTTTTTTAGAGGACTCTAATCAAATGGACGTATTATTATTTTGTTTTTCTTTTATATCTAGTTATGAATTCTATTGATAAACAAAATAATTTTTTTTTCAAAAATAGTTGTAGTTATGAATGAATTTTTTTTTAAATAGTCGTATATATAAGAGAATTTCATATTAAAAATCCTTTAACCTTATATACAATCCAGTTGTATATCTTCCATTTCATATGGATCCTAAAAATTAACCCTTAACCCATTAATAATTAGTTTTATAGCGCACCTATTAATAATATGTATGAATGCACGGAAAATTAACCCTAAACTAAAAGAATCCATCGTCAATATCCATTTTGGTGTGATGTGATATGCTGGCATGAAAACTATTATTGAGTTGGACCACAACGCACTCAAATTAAAGTCATATACTTTCTAATTCATCTCTAATTATTGAGAGAGAAATGAGAACAACTTAATTAATAGTTGTTTACTAACAAACCAACATCAATTATATCATCAACAGTCCAAATTCTCCTTTATGAGTATATAAAAAAATAAAAATAAAAATAAAAATTCTCCTTTATGAGAAAAATCTTACATACCTACATGTTTATCCTTATATATAAAATCGTAAAATCGTATTATTAATTATATGATACTCTACGTTATCTCTTAACATATGTGGTAGTGTATCTCCATTTTCATGATTGAGGGTTCGAGTTCTACCATATACATTTCATAAACATGTGTGTAAAGTTTTATCCTCGATATTGTGGGAGTAGATATTTGAGTAACACATATAGTGTTTAATCTCGATAGGTCCCAACAGACCCCTATCTCGTTTAGTGTCAAAATTTATTATAATACTTCAAAAAACAAAAATGTATGATATCATATTTATATATATGGTACAATTTTATTTTTGATCAATTATATACCGGGATAAACTAAGATCAAACACTTCAAACACAACCTAAATGTATACTTCCATAATTAGAAAAAGTCGACTCCCAATATTGAGAGAGATCTCCCCACATGTATTGTGGTTTTATAGACAGTGATTATACAATATATACAAAGTGTCAAGGTTTGAACTCTTGGTAGGTTGATGAAGATCGAGTGTAAGTCTCCAACCACCATGTCAATGGGCTTTGACATATATGGTAGAATTTTATTAGATTGATATATATACATACATCTAATGTATATAAATCTCTCTCCCTTGTGTTTAATGTTCAAACACTAGGCATTTCAACTTGTAAACATTAAGAAATGTGTAAACCAGTGATGCACAAATTGTGGCATGTGAATGGTGATAGATATATTAAGTTCATTAATCAGAAAATATTTATCCAAATACATATCTAGCTTTGCATTAGGAGCCTACCTCATTTTTCAATTCCAATCATATATATATATATATATATATATATATAAAATCAAAAACCAATTTGAATTAATATTCATTGGTTTTTTTAAATCAATTTTAATTTCACGTGAGGTTAATTAAAATCCAATTTATTTTAACAATAAAACTACACATTCTAAAATAGCTCCAAAATCAACCCACATATTGTGACAATGATTTATAATATATATATATACATATATATATATAGTAATGATATATCGCTTATCATGTAATTTATTTTGATTTTTTAAGGTTGATTTTTTGGTTGTATATCATTACTCTTATTTCGGATGAATAACATTTTTGTCCCAAAGTTTTACAGTGTTATTGTATAATTAATCTAAGATCTATTTTGTAAAGTAGGTTGTTGAAGTAAAATGAAATAGTTAATATGATTGTAAATTGTAATCAAGTCACATAGTAAAAAAGTTGGATATCCTTTACTTCTCGAGGGCTCGTTTGGTGCGCCACATTGTATTATATTAAGAGTTTAAAATGTATTAGAATAATACAATACAACGTTTAGTTTGTTTTGTTTTGTTTTGTAATGTTCACTGTATTGTATTAGTTAATACATTTTAATTTTTTCATTTGTTTTATACGATGAATGTCGTATTAGTTAAGACAGAGTATAGATGTTATATTAGTTAATGTAACATAATACAGTATAATACAAAATATCATCAAATACAAAATTATATAAAAATAATCCAATCTAATCCAATACAATCAAACCGAACCATCGGTCCTTATATATTGGATGAAGAGGAAATGTTCATTTATTTATTTTTTAAATTTTTTGTGGTAATAGACTAAGAGGCAAGGAAAAAGATAAATATCCTTAAAAAAGGATAAATGGAGTAATGGAGTTCAAAATAGAAATATGGAATTATCATTTTTTTGAATAATGGAATAGCAATTTAGTCCTTATAGTTTTTCAAAATATGAGCTTTTTTAACCATGTTTATTTTTTTTTCTCATGGTCCTTAAGTTTTGTAAATACATCAAATAAGTTCTTTCGTTAATCAACCATTAGTCAAACTTAACGACCAAAATTATTTGACTTTAAACATTGAATATGTCATGTGTCACACTGTCACCACAACAAAATAGAAAACAAAAAAAATAGTTATATAAAATAAAATTAATATATTATTACAAGTTAATAAAATTAATTTCTTAATTTATTTTATTTTATTTTATTCTATTATATTTTATGTTTATTTTTTTATTAATTATATTTTAAAAACAATTGTGACACATGTCAAAGTTAAATCGTACAATTGAAAAGGTTAGAAGGTAAAATCACTTTAAACTTGTCAATTAAACTTAAAGGCACCATGACCAATTTACATATTCACATTTGATCGTTAAATAGTTTGTCATTGAGGCCAAATTGATGTATTGATGTATATGTATTTACAAAAATGTTAGAATAATGGGGTCAAAATGTAAATACAGTTAAAAAAATTATATTCCCAAAAAAAAGCATATGAACTAAATTGATACCCCACCCCCCCCCCCCCCCCCCCCCCCCCCCAAAAAAAAAAAAAAAATCAATCATAGCACTTTAAAACTTTTAATTACTAGGCAGTTTAATTGCCACAAATAGCATGTACGTCTCTTTGAAAAGGTTATTTAGTTGGGTTGTTTTCAAAACTAATGAAGTGGTATCATATATTCATATTACATGACAAGCAATGAGAGTTGACTTTCAAGTGAAATATATGTTTCGTAAAAGTGTACCATATTGCATGGATAAATTTGTAGGAGGCAGAGGTAGCTATCTCGCATGATGTAAAATTATTACCTCATTAAATCCTAAAAGAAGATATGATTTATTTCAATAATATATGTGAATTCATGCACAAAAAGTTTAAGAAATATAAAATAATAAGACAATTAAGGTTTTTTTTTTCCTAGATTACTTGACTTGACCATGACCGATTGTATAGTAATCCCACTGAAACTGAAAGTAAGAGAAAAGTGTCATGCAATTGTTGGCATCAATAGTAATATACATTGAGAGGAAATATCATTGAAAACAATGAGAGATATGAAGACCTTAGTAATAATAGCCATGTCTCATTTTATCACTAATCAAGAATTTTTTTTCTTTCTTATGAAATCGGACACCAAATAGACGAGAGATCTGTCTGGACTTACCAAATCAAACACTTCCCATGACCAAGATACCATAATCAGGAGGTATCTGCTTCCACTAGTGTTCGAGAAATCGGCCGTCTAAACTGATTAATCGACTCAATACATCCAGTTGGTAGTAATTGAGGTGAAATGACCAAAATCGGCATTATTAGTCGGTGACCGATTAAACAGCAAAATCACCGATTAATTGACCAAATCGTCGATTAATCAGTCAAATCGGCAATTAATAGGTCAATTAATCGGCTAAAAATGAATGAAGAAGATGAAGAGAGATGGTGAGAGAGAGAGAGGGATTAAGAGTAATAAATTTTCTGATTAATCAGCCTAGGCGCTAGACGCCGAGTCTCCTTTCGATTAGAGTCTAACGCTTATTAGAACTATAGCTTCCACTATCAAGAAGGAATCTCCCTACAGACCCACACCATGTAAACAAATATGAGATAATATATACAATAATGATGTTTGAATTCCAATTATAGAATTTCGTTTTGAAGATTTCACCCACAAGTTTAAAAAAATCTGGAGATTATCATTAATTAAGAGTCGGTTGTCACTATAATAAAGCACAGCATCCATTTTGGATTTCCAACGATGGTTTACTTTATTTCATGTTGTCGGCGGTGCCCAAAGTGACAAAGCGAAAAGATAGGGTAATGGTGCGAACCTGACATGACGGTTTTTTGATATAGTGAACTGAATGTTAGTTCTTGAAATTTACCTAAACAAATTCGTTTGGTTAGGCACTTGTCTTATTTTTGAGATACGATCTCACACTTTTTTGCAAGTGTCCGTAATCATTGGGAAAAAAAAAAAAACAGGTTCGATTTTATCTACTTTTTCCATTTTTCGATTGACCATGCGTTCACAAAAAGCTCATTGCCCTTCCAGTAAAAATTTGGGGTTCAGTGATAGAATAATTGTATCCCAAATTCGGAGATGAGTAATACCGTATGATTCAAGAAATTAATCTAAAATTTAACTTCAATAACCTAAGAAATAATGATAAGGATAAATATTTACAATATTAGTTAGGTTAATTTTTATACGGTGTGATTATGCAACATTATTGATGATAATTTATATATATATATATATATATATATATATAAAGTATTGTTAGATTTTTCAAATTGTGTTGGCACGTGATGTGTTAAAATGTGGTGAGTGATGTGATATTGATACCTCACATGCTTTGAGAAAAAAAATTGGAAAGCTTGACATTATTCTCTCTATATATATGGTTTAAGATTTATATATATATATATATATATATATATATATATATGTATATGGTTTTAGTAATAAAATCTAATTCTGTATTAAAAAAATCCAATTAATATTAAGGTTGTATCACTTTAAAAAAATAATAAAGGTTGTACTACTACTATCTTGTTAGGTACTACGTAGTAAAGTTAAAGCTACGTATCAAAAAGTATCCGTTAGATTGCATTTATCAAACTATTGCTTTAAATAAGAGAATTAAATTAAATTAGATTTATACAAGAGATATATATATATATATATATATATATATATATATATATGTAGAGTTCTAAAACTTAAAAAAAAATAAAAAATTATTACAACTATTACAAATAGGACCCTCGTAACCTACCAAAATCATACAATACATGTGCGGCTCGGATATCTACTTCCATAAATGGAGAGAAAACTACTCACACATGCTTGTAAAATGCATGTGGTGAGACTTGAATCACTCACTACCAATGTGGAAGGAATGTGCACAACCACTGATGTTAAGAGGTTATGTGTTGTAGAGTTCTAAAACTTAATAGCACATTTTCAAGAACTTTTTATAGGTTTGACATTAGTTTATATAAATTCCTCCAAAAATGCCCTTACATCAAATATACGTGACTGATTTGGAAAAGATGATGACCGATTCTTGTTGGCTCGAGAATAATTTATTTAAAAATCGATAGATAATATATTAAATCGATGTTTAATATATAAAAAAAGGTCAAAAGTTACTGTAAGTCTCAACGGAAACTTACAAAGGAGACTTGGAAATCTTGATCGAGACTTATTGTAAGTCTCTCCCTCTGGATATATATATATATATATATATATATATATATATATATTGGTTCTCTCATAATGGGTTCCTTATTTTAATTTCGGTAAGAACTTTGATGAAATCACATCCATTTTTATGAATTTTGATATGAATTTTTTTTGTGGATGATAAATTCAATAAAATCTATATATCAATAAAATTTAAGAAATTTTCAAATGCTACAACTATTTATCCATATTTGTTAAATATAAAGGTTTTGAAAAATGGTCAAAATATAGGAAAATTCAAGAAAAATAGTTGTAGTGCTTGAAAAATTCTCAAATTTTATTTATAGGTAGATTTCATTGAACATATCATCCACACACAAAAATCAGATCAAAATTCATAAAAATAGATGTGATTTCATCAAAGTTCTTACCGAAATTAAAATAAAGAATCCCTTATGAGATAACCAATATATATATATATATATATATAGTATCGATTGAGACTTATCTCGATTCAACAATATTAATTCTTGAATTTACATTAAATAATTTTCGAGCCAACAATAATTGTTCATCATCTTCTCCATATTCAAATCTAGATTTTACATAGATGAATTTTTCCAAAAAAAAAAAAAACCCACAAACAATGCAATACACTAAAGTTTGGGAAATAAAAAACACAACCCAACCTTAAAATCTAAGGCCCCATCATGCAACTGTTTTTCAGCCCGTTTTCATTTTTCTTTTCCAAAAAGCAATTTCGAATTCGCGTTCGTTAACCGTTTTCATTTTATTTTCAAAAAACAAAAAACAAAATGAAAAACAAAATCAGTGTTAACAGTGAAATATTTGAAAAACACAAAATACTTGTTTTTCATTTTGTTTTTCACTTTTTTTATATAAAAAAAAAAATCAATTTTTTTTCTTTTCTCTTTCTTCTTGGACGATGTCCTTGTCACTGTTCTTCTTCTACTTCTCTTTTTCTTCTTCCGCTTCTTTTGCTTCCAGACTTCTTCTTCTTCTTCTTGGAGCAGACGCCGGAGGAGGTGAGTGACATCGATCTGGCTCCAATGCCGGAGGACCACCGATCTGCTCTTCATTGCCGATCTGCTCTTCTTTGCAGTCGATCTCTTCTTCTTCTTCTTCTTCGATCTGGTTGTCGCTTCCTTTTTCTTCTTTTTTTATTTTTTGTTATATTTTTTTACTGTTATTTATATGTATTAAAATAAATACGTATTTATAATTTAAGAGTTTAGTTTTGATTAATTGATTTTTTGATATGATTTTTTTAAAGTAATTTGTGAAGTGTTACTTTTGTTTAATTTATAAATTACAATGCAAAAATCATATTGGTTAATTATTTAATCAATCAATTTATAATTGTTATAATATTAAACAAAATGTTAAAATTGATATTTCAATTTTTAATATCACTTTTTAATAGTTTTCGGATAACCTACCAGACTCGTTTTTTCTGTTTTCATTTTCGAAATACAGCTTTCAATATATGCTTATTAGACGAGTTTTCGGATTTCGAAACTGAAACAAAAAACACTGTTTTCATTTTTCTTTTTAAAAAACGGCAAACGGCAAACGAAAAACGCTTACAGGACGGACCATAAATAACAAAAACACATAAAACAAATACACAAAAATTAACTTTAGAGAGACATGGATCTACTCTTTTAAGGTGGGTAGAATTCAGTTTCACGGAAAGATTGAGTGAAATGAGTGCGTGCTTTTTACTTTTGAGAATGGGGAGAGAGAGAGAGAGAGTGTTGTCTCGAGAGAGATAAAACGGGAAGAGAAAAATAGGGATAAAAATAGTCGTAAATTAAATCAATGAGGTTTTTTTAACAGGTGGAAATAGGGGGTTTTATCAATTTTTTTGAGTTGGTGTTGCACGTGAAGCACGACTTTAATAACTTAAGTTTAAAAGGCATAAAAGTAAGTGACTTTCAATAATACTCTTACTGTACACATTTTTTAATTATTTGTTTGACTTTAACTTTTGGAAGACACTTTAAATTGTCTGAGATCTGTTTCTCTCTCTAACTATCTTAAAGTAAAAAGCTCTGTAAACTGAAATCCAAGTTCATCTTTTTTTTCAATGAGTTCGACGTTCATATAGTTACATAAGATCACTCATCTTATCAGTTTCCTATCTCAGTTTTTTTGAAAATGTCCAAGCTTTTTAAATTGTTGTCCGAACTTTTTTGGTTAGGGTTTTAAATTATGAAAAATTTGTGTATAAGACGATGAAGATATGAGTTTTCTGAGACTTTTAACACTGTGTCCGAGCCTTTTAAATTGTTGTCAGAGCTTTTTTTCAAGAATATTAGTTTTGTCAATTTTGAATATTCGAGCCTTTTTAATGAGCCTCCAAGCTTTTTCATGAACTGTTCGAGCCTTTTGTATGAACTTAAACTTTTTTATGCCCGAACCTTAGTTAGTTGTATCCGAGTCTTTTGAGTAAATGTCCGAGACTTTGTATAAAGTGTCCGAGCCTTTTGAGTAAATGTCCAAGACTTTGTATAAAGGTGTCTGAGCCTTTGTGAGTTATTTTCGAGCCTTTTGAACAATAGTTTTTTTTTTGTTAATTTTGTATCTTCGAGACTTTGTATAAAGTGTTCAAGCCTTTTAGAAAACTTCCCGAGCCTTTTAGATAACTACCCGAGCTTTTTAGATAACTGCCTGAGCCTTTTAAATAAGTGTCCGAAACTTTTAGATAATTATCCGAGCTTTTTGTATTTGAGTTTTAAATTGAAAAAAAAAGCTCGACCCCTGAGTGCGTCAGTATAGCGCCACTCCGTCGCCGTTCGAGTGATTGCCTGGGTTTCAACGAGACTTTCTCTCTCTACTTCATAACTCTGTCATTGTAAATTGAATGAAAGAAATCTGACAGTGGAATAACTATTGAGGGTATTTTTGTCCGTTCACCATAATAGGTACCTTTTAAACATAAGTTATTAAAACAGTAATAGTGTTGAAAGACCACATCTAAAAAGTGTCATTTAATTTTCGAACCATTTTTAACAGTTAACATACTTTGGTGCTATTATTTAACCTTAAGTTGTTCATGGTTAATGTTTAAGAAAAAAAAAATCAGAGAAGATCAACTTCATACTACCTTCAAGGCTTTCAATTGGAGTAATTAACTAATTATATTCTTAATTAAGCTTCACCTTTGCGAATATAAAGACACAATTTCTTTTGAATACCCGTTTTTAAATATATTATTTTGTAAAAAGAATAATATATATTTGAGAGTATAATATAATGAACATGATAACTTGTAATAACTTTTTATCTAGGTTTTTTGGTATATGATCTGTCTTCCTCTGTTCGGTTTGATTTTGCCTTAAAAAAAAAACCCTGTAATAACTGTTGTATTAACATGGTGTATGCACCAAAGACCAGAAGAAATCAAGCCAAGCCAATGTGCGTATAACTTATAATTGAATTCGTTTTTATGAAATTCTTAGATTATCTTCCATTTTTTTCATTTTCTGGATCGAAAGAACAAAAAAAAGAAAAAAGAATAGAGGTTTGTAGGGCAATGGATACGCCACGTCACATTGCGCACTAAATGGTGAAGTTAGGCATGCAAGCGGGTCCTACAGCGTCGATCCCACGTGCCACTCCCTATATCGTAAAGCACTTTATAACACAAACTTTATTAATATCAGAGTGAGAGAAATTAGATTTGGACTTTTGCGAACACCAAGTGGTCCCCACAGCCCTGCCACACTGTACACGCGTCAACAGCTAAGGCCCCTCCACCCTCTCCAAACAACGAAGATTCGTCTCCCCTTCCTATCTCTGTGGCCCCCACCACCCAATCAAAACCCCCCAAAACCTCCTTTAAATTTATTTTTTAAAATATTTTTTAAGGCGTGTAGTTCCACGAATCGACGGGTCCCACGTGTTCACAAGGTCAAGAAAGTAACCAATAAGAGGAGAGATGGGTCTCTCGGCAACTGCCTTTTTTTTCCTTTAAAATTTATTGCGGATATATCTTCAAGCTTGTCGTTGTCGGCCGAGTTGATGTGACACGTGTCGAGCAGTTATAGCATATGACAAACTGTCCGCTCTACCCACGGTCACGATTTCCTGACACGTGGTTATGGTCCGGTCAGTCTCTTTCGTTAAATTGACCGTTTTAGCCTCCTTTTTTATTGCTTAACTTTTTCAAAATCTGTCCCTCCTCTCTCCTTTTTTTTTCTCAATTCTACACTGCCACTTGTATTTCGATTTTTGTCAAAAATTACTTCACGAGTGTTCCATATTTTCACTTAAATCACCATCGATCAAAATTAAAAACCTACGTGAATCGGACGGTCAACAAGAATGGAAAACACAAAACTACTAAATTTATACATAGGATAATAGTTGAGTTACGTGTAAGAAAAGGTTCAGGGAAGTGACGTAAGCAGTACGCAATATCTGGCATCTTCAACAACGACAAAAATCCACAGTGAAAGTATCCGACTTTTGAATGACGACTGTGAGTTGTGATAAGGTTCAGACATACAAATGGAGCGTGTCAAACACCGTCCAATGAAAACAGAAGAAAAGTTGTGGCATCTGGACAGCTGACACCACGAGCGAGTTAATGTCTTTGCATGGAGGATATTTTTCACCTACAGGTTACAACTTACAACGTGACTCAAGCTCTCCCGACTCTCAACTCTCAAGTCGATTTTCTATTTGTCTACAATTTTTATTTATTTATTTATGGGTTATTACTTATTATTATAGTAGTTGCAACTGCTTCAATAATGCCCCTATAGTATTATGCGAATTTTGTTAATAATTCAATGATTATTACTATTAAAAATACAATTTATAAGTATGAAAAAGAGTTATTAATGAGTGGATATAAAAGTTTGATAATAGTGTTAATGGCATATTGGCATGGTGGCCCGTGTGTTGAAGCAGCAAAGAATAAGGCCACATCCCACATGAATCATACTGGTGAGGAGCATGGACCACAAAAGAAAAAGATGTAGTTAGGTTCTTTGCCTCTCCCCAATAAATACAACACTAACAAAAATTGTTGGGGCTTTTTCAAGGCTTGGATTCAAATTAAATCACATCTTAATTAAACTGTTGAGCATGTTATTATGCTATTCCCAGATCTTATCACCAAATTAATCACAATAATGGGTGGCTTTAAATTGTTTTCAATCCTAATTATCTCTAAAGCTACACGGTTGTACACAATTTTGATCCCACCCCAACCAACATGTCGAACGTGGAATTTGTCAAAAGGGTAGACAATAATTGTAGAAAATATTGTGAATTAGCTTGACTGACCTTAGCTAGCTAGTTTTTCAAATTCAAAATTCTTCAATTTTTTTTAAGGCAAACGTGGCCTATGTCCATCCACATAGAATCAACAACTAATTTTTGTAGAGTTAGGCAGGAGAGCTCCACATTTAATTTTTCTGTTTGACCCATTCGTTTTCCATTAAAAATCTTGACATTTTCTAGACAACATTGTGCCAAAACCACCACACACCCATTTATTGGAACAACCCATGCAAAATTAACATGCCTTTACCAAACTATTTTCTTTTGTAAAGATTTAATTAACTATTATATATATATATATATATATGCTTTAATTTCTCTGTTGATTTTTTTTTTAAATTTCTTGTTCCTTCTACATGTGTCACTCTTAAAATATTTGTTAACGAAATGGGATTGTGACATTAAAGTTGCTTTCATAAAATAATAGCTTAGGATATCATACGGGAAATAATTATCAAATCACAAGATGCAAGAATGACCCGAAAAAGAATTGAAAAGATGGGAAGGCACTAAAACTATTGTTTTTTCAAATATAGTGGGTGATCATATTAAATTTTTTTATTGAAGCCATTAGATTCTGGTATGATGATTTTGAGGCAACTCAATGTCTAAAAAGTCGGATTTAATCACAACACAACTGGCAATCTAATGGCTAAAAAGCTAGCTCATAAACTATTGATTCCCATTACAAGTGTTATATATAGCTAGGTTTAATTTATTATTAAAATAACAACTGAAATTAATTTTCAAATCAACATCTTTTGCTTTTTGTTCTTTTAAAATTGCTGTATTCTATTATATATGATATTGAATAATATTGGGCAACTTCTGATCTGATCTAGAATTGTGGATGCTGAGGTTTTTGTGAATGAGTGCCTCAGAAAGTATAGACAATACTATGTCCTATATGTAATTCACCTCACTATCAAAATCATGCAATGTTATGTATCTTTCAATCAGTCTTTTGTTGTGTTTCTTTCTATCATAACCTAAACTAATTAATATTTAAATCAAACTGCATAGTCTTGTCTCTTGACAGTCAAGATTTAATTACAAGATTATATATGTAACCTTATGACTTCTCTCTCCCCTCATAAAGCTATATGCAAAAACATGTTTTCAATCAAAGCATCATTTTCCATCGAAAGATCAAAAGATTGAAACTTAGCTAACTTGAACTAGTTAATAAGTTGAATTTGCCAATGAAATCTAGGGTACAAAGTGCATCAAATTAAATGGTGTCATTTTAGGTACCCAATTTAAAACAAATGATAATAAAATGAGATTTGTGATCCCAAGAGAGAGGTTGGCCCATTAGTCAACTTGCATGCTGAATTGTGAAACAATGATAAAGAGACATGGGACCTTGGTTCTTTCTAAAAAATAGTTAGTGTTTTCACTCAATCATGAGATTCCCATTTCATATATAAAGTAGTGGTATCCTACATGTTTTCTATATTAACTTTGCTTTTTTATCCAACCCCATTACATCATTTATGATCCCCACCTCCCTCATGTTGCACATTTATCAGTATCAGAATTATGTACTGTACTATATATATAAATATATGTAACCCAGAAGGACTGCAGCTTTCATTTTGATGTAACAAGTGCACAGACTTACTAAATGCTTTGCTCAATTTGGGCAAGTTTTACCACATACTTTGTTTTTGTCCTGTAATGAGAAAATCAACCGAAAGGGAAGCTAAGCTCAAGCCTGGTCCACCTCTAATTTGGACCTCATTAGCTTAGTAATCGCAATCAAAATCATTCGTTTTGAGTACATGTTTTGGGCCATATTCCTGATCCTGGGCCGTCCTATCTATGACCAAATTAGCAATTGGTGAAAAATAAAATAAAATAAAATGAAAAAGAAAAACTTATGAGATTGGATTCAATGTTCAAGTCAAGACAACACTCTGATAAGTCTGATTATATCATAATTTAATTAAGTGATAGTCATCACAAACTAATGTTTGCCCACTTGAAATTTGATGGATTTATAACCTTTTGAAGCTTCTAGATAGCTACTTTTGTGATATATATTGCTGCATTTGTTATTTGACAATGAAGCTATGATCCCATTATTGACTGGGAAATAATTTGTACAACGTGACATGGAAAAACAGCTTTCAATACATTACTGGTCAATGCAAATTAAGTATAGTTTGGAGGCACTGGGTTGTCTTTATTGGGGCTTTGCTAGAATTTTTACTGTAACATTTGGAAACGTGTTATAATTAATAAAGAATAAAAATTGTGAAAACAAAATGGACGAGAATGGGAAGCAAATGTAAAAACAAATTTTATTCACTTTAGAAATCATGAACTCTTTAACGAGGTTGATTTAGTGGTAAGCCTATTACACCTACATATAAAAGGTTATAGGTTCGAGTCATATCTCCTTCTTCAACCCACGTGAAAACAAAATGGATGAGAATGTGAAGCAAATGTAAAAACAAAATTTATTCACTTTTGAAAACATGAACTCTTAAGATAAAATGAGATTGACTTAGTGATAAACCTCTCACACCTACATATAAGAGGTTGTAGGTTTGAGTCATATCGCCTTCTCCAAAACCCGAAATATTGTAATAGTTCAAAAAAAAATAAAAAATAAACACTTATGATTTGGCTTTTTGTCGGGTTGATTTTTAGTAGGGGTGTGCAGCGGATTGGATCCAATGGATTTGCTATGATTCAAGATCCGATTCGATCTGATTGGATTGAAGAAATTGCAATCCGATCCGATCCAATTACTATTAGATCCGATCCGATGGATCGAATTAATATAAAGTTGTTCTTAATATATATATAATTATTATTTGAAATAAATAGAATCAAATAAATAATTCAAACATTACAAATTAATTCAAATAAAATTAACATTAAAAAAATACATAACATAACTTGTAAACTTACATAGTTCAAAAAGTTTATAATCCTTAAACAATGGCTCCAACTAAAATCATCCAAATGTTTAACATTAAATAAAATCATCCAAACAACATCAACACAAGTTGCTGACTTTTCTTCTAAAGAAACATGTGAAACAACACAACACCCAGACTTTGTTGTCCAAAAAAAGGTAGGAAATAGCACCCGATTTCTGCAAAAGAATAAAATAAAAAATTATTAAGTGAAGTAATTTAATGAAGAACATAACCAAATTTAAGTTGAGTTAGGTTTGTATTACCTATTTCCAGTGTTCCTACATGTTATTGTCCTTTAACATATTGCTTAATTTTCTTGGTAATATTGTGGTCGTTATATTTCCTGAAAATGGATGATCTTTGTTGTCTAGATATTTTAGTAGTGTTGGTCTTGCTTGGTTTTGGGCTTTAATGTATTTGGTATTCTCGTTTTAGGCTTGTTGTGGCCATGCTTTGGTCTTATACTCTTCTATAAATTGATAAATTGCTTTGGTCTTATATAAATAGGCAAATTGCTCAATATAAAAATAAGACCTACTATTATAGGTGGATTCAGTGGATTTTCAAACGGAAATCCAATATCCGATCCGAACCAATGGATTTTAGAATTTAGGATCCCACCCAATCAATGGATTGGATTCGATCCAATGGATCCTATTGGATTGGATTGGATCGGATCCTGTACACCCCTAATTTTTAATATACCTGAATTTAAATGAAACACTTACATGTAAGAGATATAAATAAAAATAACAAATTTGACCATGTAATGTTTGTTATACATGCTTAGGTGTTACTAGAATTGAAAATATTCAACAAATAACCGGATCAAGAAGGAATCCGGACTCTAAAAACATAACAAATGGAGAGGGAAAGCAAAACTTTTCCTTTAACAAACTTTTCTTTTTCGCAGACGATAGCATGTTGTTCTCGGAGGCTATTGAAGATGGATGCTTGCTTATTCGAAACCTTTTGGATGCATATTCAATGGTGTTGGGCCAGCTAGTGAATTACATGAAGTCTGGAATGGTTTTAGTAAGTCAGTTACTCATGTGGAGGGTGATCGATTAGCTGCTGTGATTGGGGTTCGATAAGTCCGCTGCCATGAAAAGTATATGGGACTCTCGAGATTCATGCTAGGAACAAACGTGCGTTGTTTAATGGTATCAAAGATAAGATTTGGAATAAACTTAAGGGTTGAAGATGCAAGTAATTATCTGTGGCTGGAAAAGAAGCTCTCCTGAAAGCTGTTATCTAAGCAATCCCAGTCTATAAGATAAATCTTTTCCAATTGCCAAAGAGTCTAATTAAGGAGATTCATGGGATGTGTGGTCGTTTCTAGTGGGGGGCACATAGTCGACTCGGAAGCTTCACTATGCGTCTTGGCATAATTTAAGCAAAAGTAAAGATGAGAGAGGTATGAGTTTTCGAGACCTGCAAGTGTTATATCACGTCTTACTTGCTAAGAAGGGATGGCGTTTAATTAAAAATCTTAGTACGCTAGCGGCCAGAGTTCTAAAAGGATGTAACTACCCGACAACCTCTTTTGTGAAGGCAGAGGATTCTGGTTATAGTTCTTCTATTTGGAAGGGCATCAATTGCGGTCGGGGATTGTTAAATGCCAGGATTAGGTAGCGTGTAGGGTATGGTACGTCAATTTCTAATTTTAATGATAAATGGGTTCCAAGAGCTACGTCTTTTAAAGTCATTTCTCATCAAACTAGAGAAGACATGTATCTGGTGAGCCAATTGAAGACTATGTCTGGTGGTCGGAATATCCCCTTAATCCGTAAGAATTTTATGGATGATGATACGACCGCTATCCTCTCCATCCCTGTCAATAATTTATGGTTTGTTGACTCTTTATGTTGGCATTATTCGGCTGATGGTGAGTACTCTGTGAAGAGTGGTTACAAAGTGGGTATGACTCTAGTTCTGACTCCTAGTGCATCTGGGCTTCAAAATGGGGAGTCGTGGTGGTGGCACAGATGGCTTAATAAATTCAAAGGCCACTTACCTTGGGACGAATTTACCACAACAGTGCTCTACCATTTCGGACCAATGGATTATGATGAACCGTTCGAGGCCTTAACTAGACTTAAACAAGTTTCTACGGTCGAAGTTTATTAGGAAGCCTTTGAAAAGCTCTCACAACATGTTGACGGTTTACCTGAAAATAATTTAGTTGGATGTTTTATTTTAGGACACATAGATGACTAGGGATAGGCGTGTGGGCTCATTGGGGCGGGGGAGGGTCCTCCCACCCATACCTCCACCCCTACCCTAATTCCTAAACCCCCCCCACCCCCGCCCCAAACCCCATTTGGGGTAAGTGGGGATAGATGTGTTTGGGGGTAGGTTCCTCTACCCTGCCCCCACCTGCTTCCCCTATTTCCCATATTTCTTCCATTTTAATCCTAATATTTTCGGATCCGAAATTTAGAATATGGAATTCAAAATTTAGCCATCTCAATCTTTTGATTCACCATGTTTCAATATCCAATACAATAAATAATCAAGATATCAAATCTAAAATTTTTAATTGGTTTAATTTAATCCAAAATTAATCCAAATTGAAATACTTATAGTAATATAGATGAGTTAGTAGGTTAGCTGGTGACTGTGAATTAGAGTTAATTTTTATTTTTTATTTTTAAAGAAAATAAAATAATATATATATATATTAAATATATTTATGGGGAAATGGGCCCCACCCCATCCCATCCCATCCCCATTTAAGGAATGGGGAAATGGGGCTCCACCCCACCCCCATTTAGGATTTGGGGTCAAAATTTGTCCCCACCCCTACCCCAAACCCTATTTTGAGGGAAAATTTATTCCCAAATGGGAATGAGGCCACGTGGGGGTGGAGCGAGCCCCATAGGGAAGTGCCCATCCCTAGGGATGACAAAATCAATAAACATACGCTAAAACATAACGTTGAAATTATAGAACAGAAGTACTATGACATAGTTTCTTACATACTTAACTCAAATACATAATGCATACATTGCATACCAACTTAAATAAAAGCATAGAAATTAAAGTTCTTACATATAAATCTAGATAAAGGTGTCCGACTAGTAGTCACGGTATTTATAAAAGTTAAATATTTAATTTCGGTTTCAATGAAACCGCAATACTTACATTACAGGCCAATTTTCTCGTTGAGAATTATGCAGTGATTGCACCGATTCAACTGAGGAGTTTCGTTGTTGTGAGCTGGCTTTTTATCTTGAGCTGGCCTTTTATCCTGTTGACCATTAAGAAAGAACTGATATCAAAAGTTAAGTATTTATAATAGAAGGGAATATGTTGAAATATATAATATGAGATAAGCGAGAATGGTAATTATGCTGGCATTATTTGGCTGATGGTGAGTACTCTGTAAGAGTGATTACAAAGTGGGTATGACCTTGGTTCAGACTCCTAGTTCTTCTAGGCTTCAAAATGGGGAGTTGTGGTGGTGGCACCGATGGCTTAATAAATTCAAAGGCCCATTGACTTGGGATGAATTTAACACAACCTTGCTCCACCGTTTCGGACCAACGGATTATGATGAACCGCTAGAGGCCTTGACTATACTTAAACAAGTTTCTACGGTCGAAGTTTATCAGGAAGCCTTTGAAAAGCTCTCACAACGCATTGACAGTTTACTTGAAATTATTTGGTTGGATGTTTTATTGTAGAACCCATGGTTGACATTTGCTTAGACGTTAAGTTCAAACAACTACACACCTTATTAGATACCATTGGCATGTCCCAATTGATAGAGGAGCGTAACCTTTTATAGAAGAAATCCATCACCTCTTCCCGTCCTCAGGTGTCCACACTAGTCCCAGATGTCCTCACAAAATAATTCCGCACGGCTTTTAGGTCTCCCACAAACCTAAAAACCAAGTCACCCTTTCAAGTTCCGTTCAAATGAATCACTAGCTAAGAGGCTATAGAACGTAAGGAGAAATGCTTGTATTACTACTACGATGAGAAGTTTGTGCATGGTCATCAATGTATCCATCCGTAACTTTTCATGATTGAAGATTATCCAACCCTAGGCCATCCACCCACAGATTTAATCCTTGTGGACAAGGATAATTCGAAAGGGGAGAAATGATATGTGTGTGGTCCACCCATACAAACCATGCAACTTTAGGAGAAGACTTAGTCAAGTCAGAGTAGTAGTGCGTTAGGATTGAATTATTTAGTGGCCTTTGTTTTCATTGTTTCATTTCTATCATGTAGAAGTGCTGCATGAGTTTAGCTCCATTTTCCCATTTCTTTGTTGTTCCTATTTTTAGTAATATGAGTGTATAGTTCGTAAGTGGTGTAAGGCTTATAGATAATCAGTTATTGGTTGAATGAAATCATCGAATTATATACCAAATTATCCTCTATGTTATCTTCTCCTCTATATTCCAAGTCTGAAAGTATTTGATACATATCAGGATTGAGACCGCAAATGGCATATGCATAATCAATTAGATCTTAAAAGACTTTCAAAGAAAGATTGAAGAACAAAAACCAGAGAAAACTAAAATGGAAAACAAGAGAAAACAGAGCTTGAGAGAGAAAGCTTTTCTTTCATTTCTTTGATAATTACAGATACAAAAGTAGTGATTGTATATATACAGAGTATAGCTCAACTACTAATCTTTTAAATGAATCCTTGATTCACAGAGAGAGCCTTGATATGGCTCATCTAATGGTTCACTTTAGAGCTTGTATCAAAGTTTGTTAGAAAATGCACCAAACCTTTTCTAACCATTTTGAGACAAAGATGCTCTGCTGATGTTGGCTCACTGTTACTAACGTGAACTGACTCAATCAACACCATATGATCATTTATGATATGAAGCAACAAATCTAGACCACAATTTTTTGGATCGAACAACGTACGCCAAATTCATTGTTTACGAAAGTAATGAAAAATACGTTTGATATTATTTCAGAGTATTTTACTTCTGCACAATTGAATTTTGCAAGCAAATAAGCCAAAATTGCAACATCCAGTCTAACACATTTTTGCTATATATATTGTAGACATCAATTGTGTTAATATATGGTACTTTAGGACCAAACATATTTCCTTTAGGTTAAAAGGAACTCTCTTTGATGAAGAAATAGTCAACAACGATGATACTTTACAATGTTAGCTTTCATATATATATATATATATATATATATATAGTAGAAATATGGGGAGATAACCCTTTTTTGTTGACTTTTAAGAGTAACACTAGTTTAATAAGTTAAGTTTAAATGTCACCAATAGACAAAAATACTCTCATATCCTTTTATTATGTTTTTACCATTTTTAGGTTTTTTTTTCAAAAATCCTCATTGATGGAGGACCAATGGAGGTCCTCCGTCAATGGAGATGGAACATATCTCCAATTGAGGTCGAAATCGACCTCGAATGGAGGTCACTGAACAAGATGAACAAAAAAATTGAAAATTTTCACTTTTGCCCAGTAAATCTTGGAAACTATAAAATAAGTTTCGGAATTTAAAAAATAAGTCTCGGAAATACAAAATAAGTCTCAGAAAAACCAAAATAAGTTTCGAAAACTTTAAAATATGTCTTGGAAACACGAAAATAAGTCTCAGAAAAAAATGAGACTTATTTTTGTGAGTGTGTTTTAAGGGTATTTTTGTTAGATCAACAATTCAGGAGTTGTTAAAAGTGAAGTTATGAAGCTGGTGATAGTCTTAAAACCAGTGTTCTAGTAGGCGTTAGGCGCTAGTCGGGCGAAGACCCTACGCCTAGCGCCTAGACTGAGTAATCGGCGATTAATTGGAAAACATTTTTCTATTCTGCATTGTTCCTTATTCTTATTTGTGCTTTACTTTTTTTATGTTTGATTCATTTTTGTCCCTTTTGATGAGACACACACATCATAAACCATCATGCTTTCTAGATCCCACTGTTTACCAATTTTTTCCATTATTTTTTCTTTTCCTCTTTATAATTTCCAGACTCTCTCTCTCTCTCTCTTTTTTCAAACTCTTCTCGAAGACTCACACACATTTCAACTTTGAAGACAATCTCTCTCTCTCTCTCTCTCTCTCCCTCTCTCTTTAGACTGCATCTTCTTCATTTCATTTGTTTTCCCTGTAACTATCTTCATCTTCATATTTTCAATATCTTCTTTTTCTCAGTCACTACTCTGACTTTTCATTGCCAGACTGTAGAGACTGGAGGAAGACAAGATGAGTGACGACAGTGGCGACCTAACAACAACGGACGGCAGCTTTCGACGATTTTGACGACTGAAAATGGATGACGATCCCGGTGATCTCAGCAGCTTTGGTTAAAGAAGAAGTGAAGTGCATAATCGTTTTGCTAGCGATGGCGATGACGATCTCGGCGAACTAGTTGAAAGTACTACTCAAGCGTGTGTCTAACATCCTAGAGGGGGGGGGGTGAATGGGTTGTTAATCGATTATTACCAACCTTTTCGATCAGTCAATATTAATAACAAATAACCCAATACATACATACATTCAAAATCAAGTAAAGTGCGGAAATATAAAGAACACTTGATTTTGACGTGGAAACCCTTCGACAAGGGAAAAACCACGGGCTATCCTTCTAGCCATAGACGATCACAGAAATCCACTATATGAATAAAAGATTACACCCTCAAGTGATACTCGGACTCTCACTCTCGATAACCTCAGGCTATGGACACTACCACTCACCACTCTTGGTTCAATCCCTAGTGATATCCCTTGATATACTACTCTTGGCGTGAGCACCTCCTGCTCTACCCCGCAGGCCTTTTATAGCGGCACTTGACCAATGCTTGCCAACTCACCATTGGTTGCAATAATGCGTAAGACCACACACAAAATGCTTAACTAGATGTTATAATGCAATTTAACAACCTAGTTATCAAACAATGCCTACATGCCCATATATAAGGACTCAATTAGATGCAAAGGGGTTCTAGCAACCTAATTGTCAACTAAAGTCCAACCAACACAAGTTGTCACAATATATAACAAGGGCAATAAAATATGCAATCAAGAAATGCAATCAATGAGGCATTAAACAACAATGTCTAAATGCAAAGCATAAAGACTTAGCTAGAGGGCAATAATATCCTAAATGCTAGCTATCACAAACAAACCCAATCAAATATTCATGAACATTAACTAGTTGATTAAAACACAATTTCTCAACCTAGTTATCAATAAATCACACATGAAGTCTCAATTAGTTGTAGAA
The DNA here is from genome assembly GCA_033220585.1 of Dipteronia sinensis. NCBI lineage: Eukaryota > Viridiplantae > Streptophyta > Magnoliopsida > Sapindales > Sapindaceae > Dipteronia > Dipteronia sinensis. The sequence continues at coordinate 71,315,410 of CM065637.1, read as the reverse complement.
AAATTCTAACAACCTAATTGTCAAATAAAACTCAAATAAATATTCAAGAACTTGACTAGATGTACAAAGTCAACCTAATCATCAATTAAGCATACATGAACATTTATGGATTAGCTATTTAGGTATAAATGATCTAATAATGCAAGCTATCACAAACAAACCCAATCATGCAATTTTGACTCGTAAATATATGCAATAAAATGAGTGAAGGTATTTAATCAAGCAATAAATACCTAATCTAGAGTAAGTAGAACAATAAATGATATTCAATGAAGTTCTAACTTACCTAGTCATCAAACCATGAAGACCCATGCTCAAAAGATGTTGAATGATGCAAGATGAAGATGAGTTTTGGGTTTGGAGAGTTAATGAAGCTTAAAAGAATCTTTCTCTCTCTAGACTCTCTCTATCTCTCTCTAGGGTTTCTGCAAAAATAGAGATCTTAATGAAGAAGAAGAGATAATGATGTATTTATAGTGGAAAAAAATGAGCTGATAAGAAAAGACCAAAAAACCCAGTTTTTTTGGTGCCAGGCGACATGGGAGGATACGTGCCCAAGTAGCCTACCATGTCGCCTAACGTTCTGGTAAAGAAAAACATGTCTGAGGCGACATAAGAGGCGACATAAGAGGCGACATGCATAAGTGGCCTTGCATGTCGCCTAACACACTGGACAACACACCAGCTCCAGAAACAAGCAACCCAAAACATTACCAAACGACATCGAAATCTTTCGTATGATATACCGTTGGAAATGTATGGAAGTCTAATTTCTACTCCAATTTACAGAATGAGGTTTTGGTATCTGTAGAAAGGGTTATGGTCATTTAAGTGACCAAAAGTCAAAAACGGATAACAACAGAGATGCTCTGTTTCAGTGGTCTCTTTGAAGACTTCAAAACCAAACCAAACGGTCATAAAATATTACGAATAGTATACCGTTAGAAAGGTATGGAAGTCTACTTTCTACTCCAAATAATAAAACAAGATTTGGATAACTATAGAAAGATTTATGGTCAAAAGAGTGACCAAAGGTCAGAATTGGTCATTAACAAATTTCCACAATCATGGTATAAAACCATGTAACCAAATACCAATCCAAGAGAGCACAAATGAAGTCTCTATATGGTCACAAATCATGCTAAGACTGAAGCACACCAACGTGCAAGCGCGGACACAACACAAGCACACCATCGTGCGACTGAGGAACGTTTCCGAACACACAAGGAAAACGTAAAACAAAACAACCACACGTAAAGACAAACAAAGACGTGCTCGTGTGAGTTGTGTAACGGATGCACACATATACACAATAGGGAACGCAAATGCAAGATTAACAAAGCATGCATAAAGTGTGTGTGTGTGCACCTACACTCTTCAAGAGACAAAGTCAAGTGAGTATACCTTTTGCTCTTGAAGTCATGGAGATGTTTGGAAGCTTATCGACAAGGACCTAAGCTACTCATTACACAATCATCCCAATGTGGTGTGGTTTTTCCATGAAATAAGCCAATCATAAAATCGAGGTCCTTACACTAGTGATGGCAGCGACGGAAGACAGAAACTGACTTGCTGATTAATCAGCGATTTGGACGACTAGTCGGACACCAACTAATAAGGCCGATTTTGGCCATTTCGCCGCAGTGAACCACCAACAAGCTGTATTGAGTCGATTAATCGGCCTAGTCGGCCGATTTCTAGAACAATGCTTAAAACTCATTCTTTAAAGAATGCTATTAAATTTTCGATATATATATATATATATATATATTGTTGACGTTGATTTTAAGGATTACGTGAATACGATCACATGTTGAACAATTTATGGAAAAGTAACAATAATATAATGAATCAAGAAGAATGGAAAGAGAGTGTGCAAACAAGATTTGACGTGGAAAATTCAGAATGGAAAAAACCACGGTTGCCGGTGACGGCGAGAAAGGAATTCACTATAAATAAATTATTACAGGCTCAACCTCTTTTCCACTATTGTATATCTAGTAATTCGTTAACCCATTTTGGGTGTTTTAAGGGTCTATTTATACATGCATAGAACCCTGATTCTTGTAGTACAAGCAAGGAAAGTTGTTGAGGTTTAATGAGACTCTGACTTGTTAGAGTCGTTTTAATCTTCTTTTCCGTTTGCACTGTTTGTGTTTTGAACGTATCAAGTCTTTTAATTATTTTGAACTCCGATATCTCTAAGGAAGTTTGTTTCCTTATCATATTATACTTCATGATACCTTATTTGGAGAAGACTCTTCTTTTACGTATTCAAGTCATGATCACATTGAATCCTACGTTGTTGATGTGTAATGATTCCGAGCGTGCCTCAAAATTGTCCACGTGTCGCTTAGCCGACCGCCTGCTAGTCCTGACCAAATCTCTTTCACCCCCGATCAGGGAACTACACCCGATCGGATAGCTAGACCCGACCATTTGGGTTTTCCTGACCATTTTCTTTATTTGATCAATCTATTTACCTTGGTAGGAGGTTTTTCACCCAACCATCTAAGTAATCCTGACCAGCATTGTGGGGTTATCTCCTAGCCATCTATTGTTGGCTTTAAGTGAGTCGTCATTCGTTGACACGTCACTTACTGTCTCCACGAAATACGATGTTTAAGCTGACGTGTCATCTTCTCAGATTTTACCAATAACAATACCCCCTTAAACATTCAAATCAAACATCTCACTCTGCAAAGAGAACTCGCTCGGTGAGATATGTTTAACTCGGGAGCCTTTTGTCTTGTAGTTCATTAATGCTTATTATTGCTTAACAACCAATCTTTAAATTTTAACCGCAAACATTTGATTTGTCCTAGGTGATTTGACGCGGATGTCGTAACTGACGGCGGTTGATTCGAATTTCAATTGGTGCGTGATCTTCAGGATTCACACACTAACCCCCACTCTCACATGACATCACTTTCGCCTATATATATTTTCAAAACTCTTTATTTTCCCTCTCACACCATCTTTGCATTTCTTTCTCTTTGAAGCTGTAAACCTATTTTTCTTTAAAGTTTTTTCATCACTTGAATTTTCTTTGAAACTCTTCATCTTCTTTAGACCTTCAACTTCGTCACCATCAACATTCACGTTTCATCTACTTAAATCATTCAAGTATGGACCCTATTCCCCGTCACCGCTTTGTTAAATTATTAATGCGTGCCATTGAAACTGGTGACAAAGAGAACGCTGATAGGATTGAGTTTATCTTACGGGGACGTTCTCAAGATTACACCCCTATAACTCAACCCACAACTCTCAGTGTTGATTATTCCGTTGCTTATCATGAGTTTCAACCTTCATTTTTTGATCCAAATGCTGCTAACCCAAACATTGCTTCTCATAATACATGCCCAGATATGTCGAGGACATCATGATCCGGTCGAGGAAGCAGAACACCTACTAAGGATTCCTCAGCAATTGACTTGAAGATTCCTTCCCAACTGTTAAAGATTGATGACGTTCCTAAGATGCACCAGGCTCACTTATTGAGGTTTTCTGATGAGCAACCAAGTGCTTTTGATTCTGAGGTGAAATGTGGTGGATGAGCAGGAGATAATAATGTACAGCGAGAGGTTTGATCTACCCCGATCGACTGCACTCTTCATTGGTGGCCAACGCGCTATCTAGAACCCCTATCGGGGTGCTGTGGCTATTTACGGGTCCACGCTTACATCTGTGGTCAAGCTGCCCATACAACCTTTCATCGCTCGATTCCTAGCTGAAGCTGGAATCGCTCCCGCGTAACTTACCCCGAATTCTTATAGAGTCTTAATCTGTTTATGGCACTTGTGGAAGCAGATTTGTGCCAAGCACCCCCCGACCCCTTAAGAGATTCGTAATATTTACACCTTGGGTCGATCGGACAATGGAGGTACGTTCCATCTTTAATCCAGTTCCATTAATCACTGGATCCCCCAGGGGTATAACCAGCGACCCACCCCCGTGTCCAGCAAGGACCACAAAGGTTTCATCGAGGGTTTTCCTTCATCCAACAAATACTAGAAGAACAACTGGTTCTTCGTTCGAGGTGAATAGGGGCTAGACTGTGGTTGCTGATCCTCGCCAGGAACTAGCTAGAAACAGTGTTCCCAGACACGTTTACAGTCCTGACATGTGGAACAAGGCTCCCGCAATGCTGGCTGAAAATCAAGTCAGAAATGTGATTAAGGTTGCCTAAAAAACTTGGGAAGCTAGAGATCGTCGGGTGTAGTTTGTTGACAGAGACCTTCTGAAGTTGAGATTGTTTCCATCTATTTCTGGTCGGCGCAAACGCTGTTAGCATTACTTTTTCCAAACTTTGACTTACCTTAACTATATCAGCCTTTTCTAATATTCTTTGGGTAGACTGTTCAGTGTATGAAACAGACATCATTATGGCGACCATGCCGAGAGGGTTAAGAACCTTGACATGGCTTACCGAACGGAGGCCGCTGCCCAACTGGCTCAGAGAATTGCTCCTCTGCAACAAGACATGGTCGAGTATACCTATGAGCCCGATCCCAACATATCCTTAGGCGCTCCTGATTAGGAAAAGGAGAAGAAGTTATCCGATCGAGATAGTGAGCAGAAGAAGTCCCCTAAGGGCTAGAAGAGGAGATTCACCAAGGAGACGACTGTCCCGAAGGTTGGCCAAATCTTTCAAAAGGTCTCCAGTCAGTAAGGTGACCAAAACTGTTGAGGGGTCCTCCACCCTTGAGGTTGCTCGTAAAAAGAAGGAGGTTGAAATAGTAGATGGTCCAGAGGCTCATCAGACTAGAGTCAAGCTCATTGACCCTGAAGAGAAAGATGATGATTAGGACACACTAACTGATCTGATTCTCAGGGAGCAGCGATCGAAGATGAGAATTGATCGCATTTCTGCTACAAATGTCTCCCCTCTGCATGAACAACCCAAATTGGATGGTCCAATTCCTGGTGAGGTTAGTGAACAGATGGATCTTCCGCAGGCGAAGTCCTTACCTCCAACTGGGTCGGCTCCTATCCAAACTGGGCGCCCTACTGATCAAGCCCCTACTGAACCTAATGTGCATTGTACCGGTAAAGCTCCCAAGCAATTCTCGATCAAGCATTAGATAGTCTTTACTGACCCTGATATTGATGAATGTCATGCTAGTTCTGATGGAGAGCAAGCTGATCCTCCTGCCCCTAGAGTTGAAGATAATTTGGCTGACCAAGGGGTGGTCTATATTGATAAAATTGCTATGTGGTTAGGCCGACCCTCTAGGGTCTTATCGAATGTTGTAATGGCTCTTCTTGAAGCAGGTTCATCAGGAGCCGCTGATCAGGAGCAAACCATTGCTAGAGCCTTAGAAGCTACTCTTGAGGCCACCCCGTCCACCCCTAGTACTCTCCCGGTTGGTCAGTAGCCTCAAAGTCATGAGGCGAAGAAGCCGTCTGCCATTACCGGCCCTTCCGACTCTAGGGAAGCGCCGCCGCGCCAGTCACCCTCTTGACATGCTACGTGTCATATCTGTCGGGCAAGGCTATGTTGGGAAGGGCTATTGAAAGGACTTTCAGAATGCTAATAATTAGGAGCGAATCCGCACAGTTTCAACAATGGTGTACATGTAAGTGTCACTTCTTGAGCGATTCGTCTGGTTTTAGGCTCATTTTTATAACTTGTTAATCCTCCCCCCCCCGGGCGGGGAGGGGGGATTTAGGGGGGGTAGCGAGAGGGGGAAATTGGTCCTCCTCTCCAACCGAGACCTCCAAGCCAATTTTTTTTTTGAATTCCTCACATTTTCCTTCGCCTTCCCTATCCGTTCAATTCAATCCAACTCACGAAAACACGAAACCACTAAAAAGATCCACTTCACCAAAAACCAAGCTACCCTTACATACATTCCTAGGAGGTATGACGTTATCGATCGAGTATAGCTGTTACCGATTAGCTTTTTGAAGGTCACCACTCTTCCTCCGCTAACAGTCAACGAACAAATACGTTTCTAGTCAAGAAACGAGTAGGCCGCTCTCTCTGCAGCTTACCCTGGGTCTTGTATAGTGCAATTTCCAGGTTTCACCGTGGGATCACTCCTCACCGGTGAAAGAACCCCTTCTTGAATCTTGACTTGTCGCACATTGAACAACCAGTGCCGTCTTTTCTTTCTTAGGCCATGGATGAGCTAACTCGGGCCTTACTTGCTCAAGAAAGGCAAGCTGCTGAAATCTCCATGTTAAAGAAAGAACTTGAAGGGAAGAAAAAGACACTCGATTCTGCCTCAGCCAGTGGATCAAAACTAAAGAAATTGTTCGAAGAGAAGCTGAAACAGTGCGATGTGATTGAAACTGCTTTAAGGAAGGCTATAGCTAAAGCTGAGACCTGAGCTACTACTGCCACCAAAAATCTCAGCGAACTCGCTAAGAAGAGTACCCAGCTTGAAGCAAGTTTGTCTAAAGTCGAGCAGCAGTGCGCTGAATTGAAGAAAAATGTCATCTTGGCTAAGCAATCTACTGCCTATCAAGAAACGGAAGCTCGTGCTGCCAAGAAAACTATGGCTGCTTCACAACAATCCATGTTGGTGGCCCAACATGAGTCTTAGGAAGCCAAACCTCATTATGAAAGCCTGGCTAAAGATTTAAAGCAGTATAAGGTCAGCGTGGAGGTGTTTTCCCAGGAGGTCAAACAGGCTTCTAAGCTAGAGTGTCGATCGGTATAAAAAGTCCCTTGCATTCGAAGCAGTTATGCTAAGGGAGTTGGAGCGAGGACTTGTTACCGCTGGCATGTTTTTTAGGGCCAATGAGAGGTCTTCCAGGCAAGCTTGATCGGACTATCCAGAAACATAAGGCCCAGTCTCTAGATGTGATAAAGAATCAGAGGACTAGATAGAGGGCCTACTGTCAATCCATTGGGAAAGACCCTCACCTCATGCATCTAGAACTTCCCTCCAAATCTTCATTGGTGTCCTTCCACGCGGACAGGGAGAGTGGTGTTTCGGCCAAGGGAATTGATGTTGGTCCCTTACCAGATGTCGACTACTCGTCCTTTATGGTTGATGATCCAGAGGATGAAATCTGCTGGCCGAATTTTAGGGACCTGACTAAGGGTTACGGGATGAAAGCAATCCCCCGGGAAATTCTGGACCCAGGCGGCCCTTCGAGTACTCCAGGAGCTTGATTTAGCCGCGTGGACCTTTGGCGGCATCGTTTTTATCATTCAATTATTGTAACACATCTTGTAAATTTCCTATACCATTAAATGAAAGGCTATCTCATTTTTGATAACATAGATATTTATTTACTCTTGTGGACCTTTATACTTTTGATTTGATCATTTAACTGCTTAGCATTTACCCGATCAACTATCTTGTCAACTGACCACTAATAACCCGATCAATTACCTTTCTAACTGATCGAGTATGGTCTGGCCAGTTTTGTTACTAACTGACATTTTTTAAATTGTTCAGTTATCTTATTAACTGATCACTTCTAACCCGAACATTTGTCTTATTAACCGATTGAACTTGGTCTGGCTAGTTTTATTACTAACCTGCCCTTTTTAGTTTTTTATTTTGCTGCAAGAACAGCTTCTAACATTGTTTGCCTGGGTTATTCGCGGTCGCTTTTGTATATTTTGTCAAGTAGTGTTATTTTTGTGAACCATTTGCATGATATCTAATTTATAGACGCTTCTCTTTTATGTGTCAACTAAACTACTGGGACGTCTCCCAATAGTACTGTTACTCAAGATTCGTTGCAATGAGGATGATCTTCATCTCATTAACTTAACTTATCTCAACCGAGTACCTGGTTAACCGGTGTTCAAGTATAAGAATCGGAATGCCTCATCCAACTTTCTGCGCATCCCATTAGGTATCTATAACCTGAAGGCGCTCTAACAGTGTTTATATTCACCCAGTCAGTTTCGGTGAATGTGCATTGTCTTTATGACATATACTTTTAGCCCCATCACTGGACCCCCCTGAGCACCCATTCGATTGCAATGACTTTAGGTGCTACATTGATTGCCTTTTCTTGAAATTTTCTTCCCTCGTGGGGGTTTTATTGATAACTTCAATCAAAACCTATAAAAAAAGACAACTGATCAGGAATAAATAAAATTTGCGGTAATTTTAAATTTAACAGAGCATCTAAATAACTGAAAGTAACAAGAAAAATCCCTTAAGGGTAGAATGTCTTCAAATACTGAGCGTTACAAGGTTGGTGCCACTCTTCCCCTTCTGGTCGGACCAGGCAGTATGCTCCATGCCTAGCTAGCCCGACCACTTGATAGGGCCCCTCTCACTTTTCTTCCAAAGATCCAGTTGCTTTCTCTTTTGTGTTTGGGGATAATCTTCTGAGGATCAAATCTCCGAGATGAAATTTTCTTATCCAGACGTGCGAGTTGTAGTATCTAGCTACCATTTGCTGGTAGGCAATGTTTCTCACTCTCACTATATCACTTTTTTCTTCCAAATCATCCAGATTCTGTTCTAGAGTCCTTGCATTTGTATCGGGTTGGTACAGCTGGACTCTAGGGGAAATGTAGGTTATCTCGACTGGGATCACTGCCTCAGTCCCGAACGCTGAGGAATAGGGTGTTTCTCCTGTTGACGTTCTTTGAGTTGTTCGGTATGTCCAGAGTACCTCGTACAACTTGTCTGCCCAATTTCCTTTCCTGTCAACAAGTTTGGCCTCCAAGGTGTGCTTGATAAACTTGTTGACAGCTTCGGTTTGTCCATTGGTCTGAGGATGGGCCGGTGTGGCCTAGTGGTTCTTGATGTGGTACTTTTAACACATTTCCTTAAAGTTATCACTATCGAATTGGGTCCCGTTGTTAGTGATGATTGTATCTGGGATTCCAAATCGATAAATGATATTTTTTTCACGAAGCCGGTGGTGTTAGCCTCAGTTATGTGTACTAATGCTTCTGTTTTTGCCCACTTTGTGAAATAGGCTACTACTACTATGGCAAGCTTTGCACATCTTTTAGTCGCTGTTGGCATTGAGCCGATCAGATCCAATCCCCACATTGCGAATGGCTAGAGCGAGGCCAGATTCTTAAAGTGCTCATGTGGTTGCTTAATATCATTTGTAATCCTTTGACAAGTATCGCACTTCCCACCTACCGATTGCGCATCCTGGAACAAGGTTGGACAATAGAAACCTTGTCTGAGGGGTTTATGAGCCAAAATTTTTCCCCTGTATGGTTCTTACATACACCTCTGTGTATACTTGCAAGAGTCTTATCTCCCTCAGCCTGACTGACACATCTTTGCAGGGCCTTTGAAAACCCCCTTCTATAGAGCTCTCATCCTATTGTTGAATACCGGGCCGTACCTGTACGTGATACGCTTTGCTTCGACCCTATTTTTAGGGAGCATGTCATCTTCTAAGTACTCCTTGATCGGGGTCATCCACGTGATCAACCCTTCCTCAACCACTTCGACTATTAACTTTTCCTCTTCTTGGATACTGGCTCTCTTGAGATGATTCACTGGGATAGTTTTGGACCAGATACCAGTGGTTGCTTATGCCAATCTTAATAGAGCATTAGCTTTCTCATTCTTCTCTGTCTGGATCTAGGTGATTCTATAAGTTTTGAATCTCCCAAGAATTGCCTTAGCTATTTCTAGGTAGGCCCTCATATTGTTGTTCTTCTTCTGGTACTCATCTAAGACCTGGTTGACCACGACCTGTGAGTCACTGAATATTTACACTTCATCCGCTCCCTAATGTTGTGCAAACCCTGAGTCCTGCCAACAATGCCTCATATTCGGCCATACTGTTGGTAGCTTTGAAGTCAAATCGTAAGGCACATTCTACTTGATCACCTTTTGGGGTGGATACCACTATGCCGGCCCCGCTGCCGTGCGTATTTGACGACCCATCGAAGTGCAACTTCTGGCTAAAAATCTTCCTCTCTTTGTCTTCGAGCATTCTGATCACCTTTGTCTGGTTTAATGAACTCAGGGATCAAATCTGCCACAGCCTTACCTTTTATCATGGCCTATAGCAAGTAAGTGATATCGAATTCACTCAGCTCAATTGCCCATTTTGTGAACATTCCTGACACTTCTGGTTTAGACAAGATCTGCTTTAACGGACAATCTGTATAAACCTTGATCTTGTGAGCCTGAAAAATAGGGCTCAGTTTTCTGGCTGCTATCACTAATGCTAACGTCATCTGTTCAGCTGCCGAGTACCTTATTTCTGCTGGTAGCAAAGCCTTACTAGTGTAATATACTGGTTTTTGTACTCCTTCGTCTAGCCTGGCCAGTATAGACCTCGTGGCCACAGTTGTGACTGATAGGTACAAATACAACACTACTCCATCTTGAGGCTTTGACAAGATTGAAGCCTTGCCTAGATACTCATTTATCTTCTGGAAGGCTTGTTCACACTTTTCGGTCCATTCCACTATTTTGCCCTTCCTTATAGCTTTGAAGAAAGGCAAGCACCTATCTATTGATTTGCTGATAAATCGGTTTAAAGAAGCCAAGCAGCCCGTTAATCTTTGGATGTCTTTTAGGGTAACCGGGGACCTCATCTTCTCCAAGGCCTTTATCTTTTCAGGATTTACCTAGATTCCCCTCTGGAGCACTTGAAACCCAAGGAACTTCCCCGATGGTACTCCAAAAATATATTTGTTTGAGTTGAGATTCATCCTATGTTTTCTTAGCACTCCAAATGTTTCTTCCAGCTCGGTTGCATGCTTTTCTGCTGTGATGCTTTTTGTCATCATGTAATCTATATAGACCTCCATATTTCTGCCGATTTGACAGGAAAACATCTTGTTTACCAGTCTTTGGTAAGTTGCCTCAACATTTTTGAGGCCAAACGGCATTACTTTATAACTGTAAAGCCCTTGGTCTGTTGTGAAGACAGTCTTTTCTTCATCTGGTTTGAACATTCTTATCTGGTTATAGCCCGAAAAAGCGTCCATAAAACTCAGCAGTTCGTGTCATGCAGTCCCATCAACTAGCTGGTCTATTCGAGGAAAGGGGAAATTGTTTTTTGGGCATGCTTTGTTCAAGTCCGTGAAGTCCACACACATCCTCCATTGCCCGTTCTTCTTCTTTATGAGTACAACATTGGCAACTCATTTAGGGCACTGCATTTCCCTGATCGAACCTGCTGCCAATAGCTTATGGATTTCAGTCTTTGATCGCTTGACTTCTCTTAAAGTTGAATCGTCGTCTCTTCTAGATAACTGGTTTGCACTCAGGGTCAACTGTAAGGGCATGTGAAATTATTTTGGCATCGATCCCCGGCATATCTTCATGCTTCCATGCGAACACGTCTTTGTATTTTTTTTAACAAGTTGACCAGCACATGTTTTGTCAACTGTGACTCTAGCTTCACTGTCTGTTTGGGGTTCTTGTCATCTATCACAACCTCATTACTTGGCTCACCTTCCTAGTTTTTTCCATCTTTCGGAAGTGATTCCCTTGGGTCCAGTTCGAAGTGGGTCGGTGTCTCCGCCTTTTCCACTTCTTCGTCTACCTTCAGACACTTTTCCCGCTCGGGGAGGTCTATCTACATTACATCCGGCTCTGTTTTTTCTCTATAAGCAGCTAGATTGGCTTTCCTTACCCATTCTTGAAAGCCCTTCATGACACCGACACCCGCCTCAGTTGGGAATTTGACAGTCAGGGCATAGGTCGCCGTGACAACCTTTGACTTGTTTAAGAATGGTCTTCCTAACAAGGTATTGTATGGCCAATTTTAGGTATCGACAACTACGCAGTCAAGTAACACGGTCTTATCTCACTTATGCTTCTCTGAATCCTCTGAACGGAATCATCAGTGACATCAGATCCTTCCTTTGTAGCCCCAACTGATCATATACCCCTGACACTTGGGTTTTTGGCCTTCTGCCGGTCAGCCGCCATGTATAAGTTCTCCTACATGGGCTATCTGTTCTTCTTCAACCATGGTGTATCCTCCCACATCATCCACCAGATTTGCATCGGTAGTTGGCCCCCTCTGCCTTAGGTTGAGTGACAACTAGGATGTGTGCAAACTATTGACAAATTCAGACACCACCGCCTCGTCGTTGAGGTCCTGCACTTCTGAGACTTCCTGCGAGAATCTGGTAAGGTAATCCTTTAACTTCTCGTCATTTTTTTGTTTCAATATTGAAAGGACAGAGATTGATTTTCTTCCCTGGATATTTGCCATGAATTGTCTGGTGAAAGCCTGTATCAGTTCTTTAAAATTTCTAATTGATCCACTAGCTAGACCACTGAACCATCTAAACCCTTGATCCTCTGATGTTTAAGGGAACATCCTACATATGAGTGCACCATCATAGTCATATTGTGTCATCGCGCTTTGGTATCTTCTAACGTGCTCTTAGGGGGTCAGTGTCAGCCTTGAATTGCTCCACGTGCGGCATCCTAAACTTTTCAGAGAAACAAACTTGCCTCCGCGACCTTGTTTCCGTTCCAACGCTTCAATCCTTCTTAACAGAACTTCCCGCTCTCCCTCCGGTTCGCCGCACTCATCAAACTTTTGGCGAATGATGAGACCATGATGGTCCTTTGAAACTCACCTCGTGACATGGGCATCACGAATGTTGAATTTAGGTGTGGGGGTTGTTTCCATACACCTCCTAGATGGAGCTTCCTCGTCAGTTAAAGCTGGTCAGGATCTCCTCCTGCGACCGTCATACCTATCGCCTCGGTCGTAACTCACTTCCTGTCCATGGTACCTTCTCGCATCCTCTTGCAAACTCGATTCCCTTTGTTCCCTTCTTTCTTGGTTTCCCCGACCCTTACGCTTTCTATGATTTAAGTCATCTTAATGATCATCTCTCTTTTGGGAATGTTCTCTCTTTTCGCTACGATCCGCCCTATCTCTACCAGATTTCTATGGCGCGCCTGAGGTCTTAACCACTATTTCAGAACGTATCATGGGGTCTCGAGCTACCACCAGTGTAGATAGCTGGTATGATGAGGTCAAGTTAGTGGTAGCAGTTATGTTGATTCCCTGTCTGGTGGCGTCTTCGATGACTCTCGGTAAGGATTCCTAGACTTACTGGAAAGCGTCTGGGGAGATACTGGGGATGACATCTATAGAGGCTATCGCATTTTGTCCGGTGGAATGCGAAGTTCTAGAAGGTAAATCTCCTCCGGCAGCGCTGGCGTTTGTTAAACTAGTATCATTGATACCATGTGGGGTGCCAATTTCACGCAGGGGATTGACTTTCGTCTCTACTATTCGCCATATGACCGTCACACAAATTTCCTTAGATTTTACTGTACCCCCTTCCTTCTAGTGCCAATTGTTGACATGTGATTTATAAGGTCAACCTCTCTTCCACTCTTGTATATCTAGTAATTCATTAACCCGTTTTGGGTGTTTATAAGGTCTATTTATACATGTATAGAACTCTAATTCTTGGAGTACAAGTAATGAAAGTTGTTGATGTTTAATGAGACTCTGACTTGTTAGAGTCGTCTTAATCTTCTTTTCCAGTTTTGCATTGTTTGTGTTTCGAACGTATCAGGTCTTTTACCTATTATGGACTCTGATATCTCTAAGGAAGTTTGTTTCCTTATCAGATTATACTTCATGATACCTTATTTGGAAAGACTCTTCTTTTACGTTTTCGAGTCGTGATCGCATTGAATCCTACGTTGTTGACGTGTCATGATTCAGAACGTGTCTCAAAATTATCCACGTGTCGCTTAGCCGATCGCCTGCCAGTCCTGACCAAATCTCTTTCACCCCCGATCAGAAATCTACACCTGATCAGATAGCTAGACCCGACCATTTGGGTTTTCCTGACCATTTTCTTTATTTGATCAACCTAATTACCTTGTTAGGAGGTTTTTCACCCAATCATCTGAGTAATCCTGACCAGCATTGTGGGGTTATCTCCTAGCCATCTATGGTTGGCTTTAATTGAGTCGTCATTCGTTGACACGTCACTTATTGTCTCCACGAAATACGATGTTTATGCTGACGAGTCATCTTCTCAGATTTTACCAATAACATATATTTATATATATTTCAATACATGTTTTTAGATAGACAAATATTTCATTTTGATCTATGCACAATCTCAAATCTGTGTCAATATTTTCTTGTCCCGTTTTCATTTTCTTATGTTTCGGCAAGATTTTTTGTACTTCATATTCTATAAGAGAGAAAAAAAGGTTCTACTGCAAACATACATATGTTAGTAGGTATTGGATTCATCTAAATATACTTAGTCAATGTCTTCTATTGACGATGATTTTTGGATCGTTGAAAAGTCAATCCATCAAATAATATCATGTAGGAAAATCAAAGGTTTGACCGGTCAAAGTGAGACAGCCAAAACCTCTCTCTTCCACGAGGATGTGATGCAGTCGCTGAATAGCCTGCTATAGGTGGCTAGTTCGACAAGAATGGTGGTTTGCAGAATTGAAGAGTAATATAAAGAAAAAACAGTAAAGTAAAGACATAGGCTTTAGGTGGAAAACCCTAAGGTAGGGAAAAAACCACGGCCACCAGAGATGGCGAAAAGAATATCACTATAAATCTTAGGAATTACACGCTCAATCCTCTTAATTCTCTCAATCTCATGTCCTAATACAATGGTTTCCACTGGTATTTATTTCGGTTGATAGGATATTGCCATAATCCATGCCATGTAAGTAAAGGACTTGTAGTTAGAATCATGTGGGATTCTAGTTAAGTAGTTCGTTTGGGACTTATTTTCGTATTGGTGTGCAATCTTCCAGAAGTATCGAATTGTTGCCTGATTGGGATTCTCTGACACTTAGAAGGAAATAAAGATATTTCCTTATTGGAGTGTGATTCTGAGATTCTGTATCTGAATGAATCTCTGCTTGATATGATGTATCCCGCTAAAGTCATATTTCATGTCTTGGCTGTGAAGATCTCGTTAAGTAGAGATCTTCGGTAAGCAGGATCTTTATCCATTAAGACTTCTTAACTAAATGAGCTCAATTGGTGCATTATTCTATATCAACTATTTTGATGATGTGTCCAGACCTGGTGACGTGTTCTTGGTCAGCGCCTTTTTGGTTGATTGGTTGACTTCTAGTGACATTGCTCTACTATATCTCCTCTTTACTTGCTATATCCGCTGACGTATCTTTCAGTGATTTACACATATAACATCTTCTTGGATATATATATATATAATAATAATAATAAGGTGTGAGATATCGCACATTTTTCGTGCGGACTCTGTAATATTATAGGGTGACTTTGAAACGTTACAGATTTATAACGTTATAAAGTCAAAACCCGCACGAAAAAATCATACAAGATTCCGCATCATATTATTTTTTTCATTTATATATGAGGTATTATCAATTTAGTCCCTATCTTTTAGGAAAAGATCAACTTTTTAAGCGTTTTTTTTAGGACCTTTGGTCTCTCATTTTTCATAAATATATCAATTTGGTCAATCCGTTGGTCAACAGTCAGTCAAACGTGACACTTGCAGGGGTATTTTTGTCTTTAAATCAAAAACATGCCATGTGTCACAAAAATAAAATTAAAAATAAAAATAATCATTATTTTATTTATCACAAAATAAAATAAATATTAACTATAAAATAAAAGAAAAAATAATAAAAAGAAAAAAGAGAATTAAATATTTAAATTTACAATTAAAAATTTAAGAAAACCAAAAATTTCATAAAAACGGTGGAGATCCATCCCCTTCTTAATCAAAATTCGAGAAACCAATTTCTTAAAAAAAAAAATTCCAGAAACCATTCATTCAATTTTTTTTTTCCAAAACCATCATCAAACCCAAAATTTTAAAAATAGCCATGAAATTTTTTTAAAATTAGAAATTCTTTCTATCATTTTCTCACCTAATCTCCAAATTGAAACAACCATCATGTCCATCCTTCATACAAAATTTCCAAATATTTGTTTTTACTCAAAATTTCCAAATTTTAATAACATCATCTTCTCTCACTTCATCATTCATCCTCCAAAATCCAACATATTTTCATCTTTATCAAATATAATCATCAAGCCACAAACAAAAAATTTATACTCAACTGAAAATATTTTTTTTTCTTACACTTTCTCGGTCTCGAAACCCTATCAAACTTTCTTCAATCAAATCCTACAAACAAAAACCAGAAATTAATTCCACAAAATAAATTCTTTCTTTTTTGGTGAAGATGATAAGTACTGGATTTTTTTCAAAACACAAAAGTTAGGGACTAAAATGATAATACCCATATATATATACATATATATATATATATATATATATATATATAGTCTTTCTATTATCAGTTCGAACTGATATAAGATATATCAGTTTCATGCATGTGAGCTATTGGATTTAAAAGATGTTTTGACAAGTGCATGCTGCCAAGTCAAAGCATTGTATATATCAGTCATTTTCCTGTCAGTGCGCACTGACAGAATTATATAAGGACATTGAATGTGAGCCACTCATTTATAAAAGAGTTTTGACAAGTGCATACATACCAAGTCAAAATATGTAAAATGAGTGGCTCACATTCAATGTCCTTATATAATTTTATCAGTGCGCACTTATTTGAAAATTATTGTTGTATATATATAGGGCTAATTGGCACTAATGCCCCCTAAACTCTTCAAAAATTTGCACTATACCCCATGTATTTTTTTTCAGCACTAAACCCCATAAAATATTGTTTTGTTGACAAACACTTGGGTTTATTGCGCCATGTGAAGGGGCATCTACAGTCGGCTTCTGCCAACAAAACGAGAGTTCAGGAGGTTTAATGCCGAAAAAAAAAGTACATGTGTCATAGTGTAAATTTCTGAAGAGTTTAGGGGCCATCAGTGCCAATTAGTCTGTATATAGTTGTTTGACACAAACAACAGAATTATTAAATCTGAAGCGGGCTTCTGATGTCAGCCCATCCACTTGTTGTCCCAAGCACATCAAAAATAGATTGGGCATTTCAAATTGAACGGGGACTTCAGCCCATGATAATCCTAGTATGTTTCACAAAACTGAACAGAAGGAAATGTTCATTAAACGCAATTTCACAAAGTTTGTTAACAAATTAGAAGACGCTAACTCATATAATTAGAGTGACGATATTTACAGCTCTTAAAAACTGTATATACATCCTAAATTAGTATATTTTTAAAAATTCAATAATACTCTTGAGGAAAATTACTAAGAAGACTAATAGTTTGTTAGTATACCCACCAATAATTATTAATTAGTTTCCTATTTTAATCTTTTGTAATTCTTTTCCTATTAATGATTTGATATTAACATATGTCATAAAAACTCTTTCCATTTTAATAAACCTTAGATTCTCTTTTAAATTTATTTTCAATATCTTTTAAGGAAATATAAATTTATTGCTAAGTATGGAAAATGAATCAAAATCATAAGACAAATTTGGTTGTGAAAAAAGTAAAATTTTAAATTAATTTTTATTAGAAGAACAAAATCATTATGTATATAAACAGACTTTTAACACCTATCTACATCCACATCACTTGGGACATATAATGAAATTTAGATGCTAATTAGGAAATTGGATCGTGTCATATAATGATTTTTTTTTTGAATAAAGGATAATTATTTAATACATGCAAGTGGAGTGGTTTATTTCACGAAACATTTGTAGCTCGTACAAATAATCAACATCCCAAACCAAGCCAACCTATATGGCTATACGTTGATAATTTCATTATTTGCATCATGAGTTCATTACAAGATAAATAACTCATTCCAAGTAATCAACTTGGAAGAATAAGATCTTAGAAATCTTTTACAACAATCCACTTAATTAAATTTAAAATGGATGATAGATGGATTTGCCACTAGCGTTACTAATTAATCCATTTTAAATTGTCAAAACAGGCATCAAAACCATCAATTAATTAATATTAATTCAGTTCACCAACCAGATGGGACATCCATGGCGATCCGGCTATGGTAATTCCATTGCCAGTCAGACTGTGAAGGTAGCTTAAGTGACCTAAAAAACCTAAAAATCATAACCTTATAATTTGTAGTTTTGTACACCTCTTCAACAAAACCTAAAAAACTCAATTTATTTTATAGATTAATCAATGTAAAGTTCGTCATCAATTTTTTATTTATTTGCTTTTTCAATCTTTAGTAAGTTCATAATCCTTCATTGATTTGGTGGCCAAAGACTTCGTTATAATCTCATTCAACCAACAAAGGTTCAAACCTTGACACACTTTGTATATATATTGTTCAACACCATTACTCATAAAACCGCAATAAGTATGGGGAGACATCTTTCAGTGTTAGGAAACGACTTCTTCCGATTATGATAATTGACATCTGAACCGCGTTGTAATGTTTGATCTTGGTAGGTCCATGTAGCCCTCTAGCCGGCGGTCTGGTGTTTTTTTTTTTTTTTCAAAGGGTTCATAAATGATCCAATATTAATTAAAAAAATAGATATATAATAACCCATTTCGATTTTCAAGCTCCCAGTAGTACTGTTCAAACATTACTGCAGTGCTTGGTGTTCAACATATATAGCAATTGCTGTCAAAACTTTTTTGCTGTGAATGCAATTGAAAGGAAAAGGAAATCAGGTATCGTACGGAGTCCATATATGTTAGCCTCAGCATTCTCTTTGTAAAAAACACAGCATCTATCATATTCATACCAAATTTAGTTTGATGAGTCCACAACTGATCAGAATAATATTGCGCACCTAACTCACACAGCAGCATAAACAATCGCTAATAGACTCGCTCACGGCTCACACACGTATGCCTCGTTGCTGCTGTACGTAAAACCTAATAGCAACACACACGAGTCATGAGTCACGACATGCCACTTAAATAGAGCTTCAGTTGCGGCTTCAACACTCTAATTAAACACAGTTAGGATTAGAGTCCCAGAAGCATTTAATGATATAATTATTGTTGGAAATTGTAGTATTATTGAATGATAAAATTTGGTTAAGTGTTCTAACTTTTCATAACAATTGTATCATTTTATAAGAGTTGTATCATTTTATAAAAATTGTATCATTTTTTAAAAGATATATCTTTCCTTTAAGGTACGAGGATGTCTATAAATATAGATGTCCTCTAACCATTTGTATTTCAATTTTTTTCTGCACTCTTGTTCTCTTTGTATAAAATAAATAGTGTCAAAAGTTTCGAGTACAAAACATCGATTTGAGTTATACGGTTCTTTAAATTTAAAGTGATATTACTTGAAGAACGAAATCCGTTCTATCCTAAGAGACAATTGTTCATAACCTTAAGCACCATTCGTGGATGGAGCAAAATTGTCTTAAGAAAATTGTAAGTATCATAAGGCTCGGACTATTTCAATCTTTATATCTCTAGAAACCGTAAATTTTTTGTGTTCAAATTTCATTTCATTATGTTGTCATGTATGTGAGTTTATTGCACGCAATATATATTTATATAACAGACATAACACATGTAATAACATTATAACAGACATAACACATGTAATAACAATTTTAAGACAATTTTTTTTGCTTTCTTTTCCTGTGTTTTCTTATATAGTAAGTAATCAAAATTGTTTTGATTTGTTAAACACACAATTCACAGTGTTTTTGTTAAATTAGTTTCTTTTCATTCGTTACTAGTTTATTACTGGGTTCTTTTAAACTCAAATTTCTTTTAAAACTTAACGATGGTTTCAATTTTTATTTGATATTTATGTATTGTTTGTATGTTATATCATTATAAATTTGATTACCATTTATTGTGCATAAATATAGAATTTGACAATATCTTTGATAATTACTATATTCGACTACTTTGTTTGTATCAAATATAGTCTGTTCAAATTTCATAGTTGCTTTAAAAAAAAAAACTTGGTATTCTGTGTTAATTGTTTTACTGCATTGCATTCTATAGATTTCGTATATGTACATATTAAAGTAATACTTTGTGTATTAACTTGATTCTGTAAATTTGATTTTAACAGAATTATGGCATCTAGTAACGTTTCTCCTGCATTTAACGTGAGTCATGGGAAAAAGCCCGAGAAGTTCAATGGTAGTGATTTTAAACTTTGGCAACAAACAGTGCTATTTATCTTATGGATGAGGCTTCAAGTCTTAAAGAAAATGAGACTGATAAAAAGAAGGTATGGAAACACTCTGAATTCTTGTGTAGAAACTAGTCCTCAATGGCATGGATAACACATTATATAATGTGTACTGCAATACTAAAACAGCAAAGGAACTTTGGGAGTCTTTGGATAAAAAATATAAAACCGAGGATGTTGGCACGAAGAAATTCATTGTTTGCAGATTTTTGGATTATAAAATGGTAGATTTAAAGACCATGATCAGTCAAGTTCAAGAACTTCAAGTTATTTTGCATGACATACATGCTGAAAATATGTCTCTAATCGAATCATTCCAAGTAGCGGCAATTATCAAAAATTACCACCATCATCGAAGGACTTCAAGAATTGCTTGAAGCACAAACGTTTAGGATTTCGTGACATGTCTCATTTGCTTCAGAGCTAGTGGGAGATTGTTAGGATTACAGCACTAGAAGCATTTAATGATGTAATTATTTGTTGAATTTATTAAATAAATACATTTGCTTGCACATATTAGTTTGTAATATGTTAAATAAGTATTATGAAAATTACATGATTATTTGTGTCACCTGAAACTTATTATATAATAGTTATATACATAAGGATTAAGAATTAAAGTTGGAATATTAATTTAGTTAAAATTACTAGTACAATCTATGACCATTTAGAATAGAACAATCTTATCCAGATTGTTGATGTAGTGACATCAAGATGGAGGTACTTTATATAATAAAAATACATATGACTGGACCGAGATGAATTAAATTATCTTATAATCTCCATTATACTAAGAGAATTAAATTCATCATTCAAATGATCATATATAGAATGATCTTAATCCTGAGTAATTAATAGACTCCTACTTATTATATTGTGTCTCTTGATTTACTCGGTAAGATATTTATGTTAGATCGTAAACCTTGTATCTTGGACACAAAACATAATAGATAGCCGAGAATATTAATTATTGATACGGAATCCATTCATTTCTATCGGAAGTTATAAAATAGTTCTCTTGTTTAGTGATTCAGGTTTTGAACAATTGAGCGCTCAATTCATAATTCGATTATGAATTAATTGTTCATTATTGGAGCTTGAAATTATAAGTCCATAGGTCCCCAAGTCTACTCCTTATAGCACTGTGATGAACATATATATAATTTTGATAATTAATTTGGAATTAATTATTTCGTATGTATATTAGTACAAGTATTGTCATGACTAAATATGTTAATTAATTTAGAATTAATTAAATAAATAAATAAATTAGATAATGAGATTATTTAATTTAAATATTTAATAGATATTTAGTTTTATCGGGTTTTTTTAAAGAATAGTTTAGACTATTACGTTTTAAATAAAATAAAATCAAGATAGAAGCTTTGTTTTTCCAAAACTTGATATGATTGAGATTTTAATTAAACAAATGGGGTACTATTTAAATATGTATTTTCTCCTTATGGAAGGGAGAAGATTTTTTTTTTTCAAATTTTGATATGACTGGGATTTTAATTAAACAAAAGGATTCTATTTAAATATGTACTTTCTCCTTATGGAAGGGAGAAGATTGTTTTTTCAAATCTTGACATGATTAGGATTTTAACTAAACAAAAAAGATACTATTTAAATACGTATTTTTTTCATATATAAGGGAGAAGATTTGTTTTCAAATCTTAATATGATTGAGATTTTGATTTAAATAAATATTCAATTTTATTTTAATTAAAAATGTTTTAATTAAATAAAAAGTAGATACTATTTAAATACTTATCAAATAGAATAGAAAAAAAATAAAAGAAGTTAGTTTTTTTTTTTAATTAGGTTTTCCTACTGAAAATCTAGAGAAAAGAATAAGAGGCACACTTTGAGGTTTAGCTTGGAAGATTGTGGTTCCAGGCAGGGACGTAACCAGGATTCATCCCTAAGGGGGGCTAGAATAGATCTTCTTAATAAGCCTTACGGAATGAAGAAATTTTAATAATTGAAAAATAAATATACACCTAGTAGTTAACAAGGTAAAATTGAAATAATAATATATACATCTTAAAATATACATTTTCGGTGTAAGGCTACTAATAATGTACCAAAGAAATTTTTGAAAAGTTTTAGCGTAACTTTAACAAGGTAAGATTGAAATAAATTTAGAGGAGATGAGATTGGTTTTGTGGTATAACCCTCGCAAATACACCATGAGGTTGTGGGTTCGAGTCTTCCCTCCTAGAAAAAAACCCCGAAGTTATGCAATACTTCAAAAAAAAATTGAAATAAATTCCTCATTTGTTAGCTCATGCCAAACCAAAAGAACATCAACAAGATTTTTACTAAACAATGTATGATATAGTTGTATTTTGATTTGACGTTGCACTCAATTTTTATATCAATACATTGTAATTTTGAAAATAGATTAACCCTAAAAATTTATAAACAAAAATTATAATAACCCTAAAATTATAAAACAAAATAAAATATTTAAATCTATATAATTCACAAAACTATAAATTAGATAAACACTAAAATTTCAAAATAAAATAAATTAATAAAATATATATAATTCATTAAAATATACCTAATTTGACAACCAAACTTTTTTGGACAAAGAGTTTAAACCAAATTTAGAGAATGGGAGAGAGTGGTTAATAAAAAAGTTTTTTTTTTATTTGAAGTGGTGTGA
Source organism: Dipteronia sinensis (assembly GCA_033220585.1). Lineage (NCBI taxonomy): Eukaryota > Viridiplantae > Streptophyta > Magnoliopsida > Sapindales > Sapindaceae > Dipteronia > Dipteronia sinensis. The sequence goes on along the minus strand of CM065637.1, from coordinate 71,292,707 downwards.
GTGAGTAAAATTTAAAAAATAAATATAAATATAAATAAAAAAAGAAACAAGTGAAAGGACATTTTCTTATATCATTAATCTAAATAGATAATTAAACAAATTGTAAGGACTATTCTGCAATTTATTCAATTTCAATTTTTTTTAAGATGGGCCAGGCCCAGCCTGGCCCCTATTATGGTCTGTCCCTGGTTCCAGGAAAATCGTTTCATCGTCAATCTTCATAGATATGTTCTATCATCACATATTTTGTTTATTGAATTAATATTGTAGTAGAGTTTTTGTTATTCAACTAGACGTATTTCCATAGTGTATTCTGATTATGGAACCAGCAAACACAACATATATATTTGGCAGTCAATTCTGATAATCACATTATGAAACATAAATTAATTAATCTATCTTTACAACAGTTTGGTAATCCAGTAAGGCATTGCCTAATCATCAAAGTGTTTGAAAATGAAATGGATGATCTACGACTACAAGACTACAACAAGTACAAAAAAAACATGTCTTTGGTCGTGCAAATTAATCTTTAAACAAATTTAAGACCAAAAAGCATGCATATATATGCATGGTGCTTTTGCTTTAAGCCTTTAATGGATATCTAAATCAAAAGATGATGATCAGTTTGAGCCAAAAGAATCGACTACCCACTTAGTTTCAACATTAATTTTGTTACATAATATATATATTGGTCTATCGTAAGCAAGACAAATATCCAATTAAGTATCGAAGTCACAACTTTATAAACAAAATGACGAAGTACAGTTGCCGGTAACCAACTAACCATAGATTTTGAACAATTAGGTAGAATAATTAAATTAAAGACATTCATTACCTCTTTGAACACATCATTATTATCAGATAATGCTAATAAAAACCTTGTATAGGTTTATTAGTGCTTCTCTGGGCCTGGCAGCCCCAAATATAGTACTGGCCATTATATATATTTTTTCTATATATGGTAGTATCTATTTGGTGCAAATCAAACTATATATATATATATATATATATAATTGCTTATTGGATGAAGCATTATGTTTGAGGTCTCCAGCTGCCATGTTAAAGGACCTCTCTAAGATATGAAGCCCCCACAACATGTGCCACATTATAGGTTTTTAAGTTTGGCTTGCGGGCTGCTACTTTTTTTGTCATAATAATAAATCGTGTTTGAGTGATATCTCTTAAAAATGATTGATTATTGAAGGAAGTTTACGGGTTAAACTAGAAATTGCTCGAGATTGACCTTCAACGTTTAACTTGACTAATGATACCATCAGATTCCAATACCTCTTTTAAAACTAATATTAATACCATATTAAATACCACTTATAAATCTAAAAAAATTAATTTTTTGTATAAAAGTTATTAACAAATATAGTTTTATTTTTTAAGCTCTAACATTTTCCCTGTTCATTATCTCATAACATGCATGTATGAGTGATAATATATAATAAATCACTCAACTTGTCTTAAACAAGCGCATGCAATAATATATACATTTAAGAAAGAGAGAAAAAATACCCGAAATCATGCATGTAATCTTATCTAAGATACCAGTCAAGGATGGTTTGTGTTAGGGATTTGAACCGATGATCGCAGAAGCGTCATGCCTAATATTCGCCCATAACTCATAACAATTAATGTCAATAGCAGAAAAATAAGATGAGAGAAAATAAACAAATCACAACACAAAATATACGAGGAAAACCCAAATCGGGTAAAAAACCACGGGCCGTCAAGACGACAGAGAAAGTTTCACTATATGATAAATTGTTACAACCATATACTCCAGGATTCTCTCTCACACCTCAACCCCAAACCATTGAGCCTCACCAAGTCCCCAAGCTCACAATGAGCTTTACATCATGACTCTCAGCTCACAAACGCTCACAAGATCCTCACCAAGAACCCCTCAATATCCCTTAGGTCTCCCATAAATATCACCAACGGATCTCTTACTTGATCCACTGATATTCCCTTAGATCCCTCCCCTTATATTCTCATGGGTCTCTCACCCATATCTCACCACTCTCTGATGTTACATTGTGTTTCTTGACTCCACACAAAATAACATAATTACAAGGTCTATTTATACTAGCTATAGGGAGTTTAAGATAAAAGGAAATCCTACTCCTAAACATACAAGAATTACTTGTTCCACATAAATACTATTTCCTATTTATGACAAGTCTTTTTGTTAAGAAGAAATCATTTTCCTTCAAGTACATGACTTTCCTATTCTTCATGAAGACAAACTCTTTTTCCTTTTCCGATAAGCACAAGAACTTCCAGAAGAATTACTTGCCTTTTTCGCTGAATATTTCCCGTTTCACGCATGCTTATGATTGACTACGGTTCCAGTCA